>CM035120.1:129648947-130871447 GCA_020205555.1 Panax stipuleanatus | reverse complement strand
ACTGCTATCTAATAATATTATTCAAATAATATGAATTATTGAGTTGATAATGTGAAATACTGTGCAGTGACAATTATTGAATCACTAATACCAAAATATCAACTGTAGCCATTATTGAATCAATCATATAAAATGGCAACGTAGCAATTATTGAGTCAATAAAATATCAATGTAACAATTATTGAGTCAATAATATAAAATATCAACGTAGCAATTATTGAGTCAATAATATAAAATATTGAACAGTAATTACTGTAACAATAATTGAGTAAGTGCCTTCTCACGTAAGACTCAATAATTTGAAATACTGTGCAATACCGTGTGCTACTGTGCAACACCGCGTATCACTGTATTTTAACCACCGGATATTTCAACAGTACTAACGGTAATAACTATGCCGTTATTTTATAAAAAGGTTATTTCTGTCGCTTTCTATATCCGACAGTTATTTCGTTGTGGGGCCCACAAATAGCTGCGCCGTCGTACGAATATTACCCGACAACAAGAATATTCCACGACCAAACGAATATTCCCCGACAATAAGAATATTTTATAACCACTTGCTCATTTTAAAATATTCGCACATTTCACCCATAACTTTCATATTTATCGAATCAACACCTTACTATTTCGAAATAATATATAAAGAAAATTAAATCTTTATTCATAAAAGTTGGGGTCTTACATGTTGAGATGAACATAACCAATTGGTGATACAAATGAATATCTTTGGCCCGTAGTGCAAAAGATGAATATTTGATTCGAGATGTATATTGATTGATGTTACAGGGATAAAATATTGATGATGGACTTTTAAATCAAAGAAGATAGTAGACATCATTCTCTACTTAACTCTTCTAATGAATTGTTATTTTCGCTGCGAATATTGATCTAAAATTTGTTGTCCATAATATTTTATCTGATTTATTGAAGGCTAACGATAATTTATTTTTCATTATCTTAGTCATAATATTCTTTACTGGGCTAGTTGAGCTCACCTTTTTCTTCCATTGTTCTCTTCAGGAAATGAGAATATCGCGGGGACTAGTCGGGGAACAGTGTGATGATCAGAGTTAGATCTGTAGAAGTTCTCACTATTCTATAAAATAGTGAGACAATAATTGTAATGAATAAGGAATGAATTTGAGTGTTTATATTTCGTATTATATACGATTTGTATTGAAGCTCATAGTTTGTGTGGTCGTATTTTACACTACCGTATGATATGAAAGATTGTATTTGAATTCTGTACCATGTATTTGACGACTCAGACTGGATTGAGTATTGAACCTATTTTGGGGGCGTCACATGCTAAGTAGGAGATTTGTTAGGAGTTGTTTTCTTCAGTAACGATACTTTATTTGGCCTATTTAAGAGGTCTTCTTGTTGGAAATGTGTGAAATAATATTGAATCATTCTTTATCTAAACTTCTTCCTCTCATCCTCTGATAACTCTAAAACAACACAAATTCACATATCATTTCTTTATCACAACCGATCCACAGCAGTAAAAGTACAATGGATTTTGTCGATCAAATGAATACTACCTTTTTTTTTCTCTAATTTGACTAATTTGTTTGCTTAACATGATATTTTCACGCGAGTATTTCTCACATGAATATGAATACGAGACATGATCAATATTCATATGAAAAAAAATTCATATTTTCATATAATAATATCAATTATTGAAATTTTTATTATATGAATATATCTGAGGGAAAAAAATTATTTATCAAAGGCCAAGGAAAATATTACAATTTGTGCATAGCAGAAGGGAATAAGCATACCATAAGATAAAACCTACAAATAATACAACAATTAATGTTACGTTTGGATCGGAGGAATAAAATGACTCAATCTTATGGAGTGAAAAAAAATGTGTTCGATTGTTCCATTGGAATGAAATGAATCATTCTCAGTCCGGCTAAATTTGTGAATTTTATTCTTTAGAGGAGTGTATAAAATGATTTATTCTAGCTGGAATGAAATGAATCATTCTACTTTCCATTACATTCCTTCACCTATTCTATTCATTCAATCCGAAAGTATTAGGGTGTACACGGTCGGTTTCAGCCAGTTATTTTCGGAAGGAAAAAAAAGAAATCAAAACCAACAACATTTAATGCTACGTTTGAATTGCAGGAATGAAGGTAGGAATAGAATGATTCATTCTGATGGAATAAAAAAAATTGTGTTTAATTGTTCCATTAGAATGAAATGAACCATTCCATCCCCATCTCTATTCCATTCCTTCACATTTGGGTGTTTGTTGGAATTAAATTGTAGTAGTAAATATTAAGCCAATTCTGCACATTTGGGATTGCAGTCTGCTGTTTCGAGTTTCACCATGTGCAACACTCTCTTACCGAAAGCATTCTTTCCCCTTCTTACAATGAAATATTGCCACCTGAAATTGGCGTAAACAGTCTATCAAGCAAGGCGGACATGACAATAATAGCTTTAAAAATCGGACTTATTACTCATACAATAATAGTGCAAGTGCCATTAAACAGTTTCCTTTTCCATAATACAACCGAATGAATCAAACATCAACTAAAAAAAGCAAACTTGAATTACATATCAACAATAACAAAAAAAAACCTCTGATATTTCCACATGTTAAAACGGTATTTCCAAAGATCACGTGGAAATATCAAATTTTTATATGAAAATATCAGTTCCCTAATGGTTACATACACACGCTTGTGAAACTAAGCGTGTCAAAATTAACAAAAACAAAAAGACGGTGGTATTTTCAATCGGTATATAAAATGCAAGTCGCACTGCATCCACTGCGCTGAAAGCTCCCGGAGCCGCCATTGTCTGTCCGTGAATTTAACAATTCCGACTCCTCTCACTTCAAAGGTGCATTGGTCACATGGTCAATGAATGCAAGTGCAGCTTTTTGGGCGTAAAGACTCACTCTTATGCTTTCTGTCGATCAATGTTAACGAGAGAAAAGAATTTAGGCATACAGATTATTATGACAGAAGAAATACTCCCCAGTCTCTTTTTATAAAAAGAGTCTTATTTATAAAATTTACAAAAAATATTCCTTTTTAAAAATAAAAATAAAAATCAGTTTAATAGTGATGACATGATATGAAATTGAAATGATAAACTTGAGAACATTGTGTAGTTTTGTATTACCATTAAACATAAATCAAGAGTCTTTTTATAGGACAAAATTTTGTAATTTTGTATTGTGAAATACTCGTTTTGTGGTTGGAAAAAAAGAACTTTTTGGTACAGAACAGGAGCTGCTCTGCTTGGGAATTTCAGTCTTGGAATAGATAAACTTTGAAAACTACCTATTTGTATTAAACAAGTTGTGTGATCAAATTGGTTTATATATATCAAAGGAAACTGTAAAAATACCATAGCTAGTAAATTTGAAAGAAAAGGATGAGATAAAATTGCAAATGTTAGTGGAAGAAGAGGGAAAAAGAGAATTTGGGTTCCGTACCTTTGATATTTTGGAAAATCACTTTTGGAATGTGAGAGATCTTGTGCCATTCCTCCCCTGTTTTTCTTTTGTATCTTCTTATGAGACTGGGACAATCCGAAATCACGAGTTCTTTAAGTGTAGGAGCGAGGGGATTAGATCCCTCAGACAAAGAAGTCAATTCTGGACAATCTGCAATAATCAACTTCTGGAGATACCTGAGATCTTCGGGAAATTTACTCAAATTATTACATTTTCTAATTACAAGCTTCTTTAGACAAGTAGATGCCACACCACCCTGAGGAAGCCAACGGGGAAAAGCCACCAATTTTGGTAGCCTTGAAATGACTAAAACTTGGAGGCTCACAAGACTACCAACTTCTTCTATATTATTGTCTTTCATCAAATCTAGCTCTTCACAGTTTGCAATCTTTAGCGTCTCTAGCCTCGTTAAGTATCTTAAACTCCGTGGCAAAAATACCAATTTGTGACAACTCTTAATGACTAATGTTCGGAGGTTAGGGAGATTGTGTTGCATCCCTCCAATCCTATCATAACCATCATCATCAAAGAGATATTCCATATTATTACAACCCTCTATGATCAGAGTACGAAGGGAAGTCAAGCTTCCTATTCCTTTTATAGGAAAACAAATTTCGTTTGTTCCTACTTTCAAATATCTAAGGCTGATCAAGTCTCCGAGATTTTTAGGCAACCTTTCAAATCCTTGATGACTATTCTCGAGTCGTAGATAGAGTAAACTCCACAGTTTGCATAAAGAACTAGGGAGCAACTTCATGCCTATGAACAAGTCTAGGTATCTCAAATGCTTCAGACCGCCAATGGAATTTGGCAACACCTCAAAGCTCGACCTTTTTAAGTCTAACACCCGTAAAAACTTAAATTTCGAAATACATGTATTCAAGAAATATTGGTTGCTGCCAGAGAGATCGATGTGACAGCCCACTCGAATCATTCTCAAATCATTTGCTACAAGAACAAAATTTGGAAATTTATCCCTGCTCAACAATTTTTTGTTATCAAATGACATGTGTCGAACCTTTGGATGAACAAGTACATCATTTGGGGAATCACGACTTAACCTTGCACAATCACTTTTTGTCACTGAAATTGCAAAATCATGCATAAGGTCATGCATTTTGAACCTATCTTTATATTCAAATTCCCTGTAGTCTTGGAAAAATGATCTCGACAATAACTCAGTAAGATACTTTTTCCCAATCTCTTCTGGTTCTAAGTTTTGGCCCCTCTCAAGGAGCCCTAGTGCCATCCACAAGTAGATCACAGATACACCACTGAATTCATGATCTTTCTCAAACATTGAACAAACAGCAAAACATTGTTTCAAGTAAGGAGGTAAGGCATCATAACTCAATTTCAATGCAGGTAAAATGTCACTTTCACCTTGTTCTAAATTCCATACCTCACTATCTCTCACACTGCGCCATTCGCTAACCTCAGTTTTCATATTGAGACGGCTTCCTAATGTTCTTATCGCTAATGGTACCCCTCTGCACTTTTTTGTTATATCCTTCCCAAATTCTTCAAGGTACGGATATTTCTTCTCTTGCCCTTCCCCAAATGCCTGCTTCATGAGCAAATCTAATGAATCCTCATCCGAGAGACCTTCTAAGATGTGCGTGTAAGTTGGGTGTGTTATTGACGCCACTAATGGACTACGAGTCGTTACGACAATTTTGCTTCCATTAGCACCACACATCAAAAGTTCCCTCAAACTTTCCCATTTGTTAGCATCTTCATTCCACACATCATCCAAAACAAGCAAATATCTCTTACCCCTCAAACTTTGTTCTAGGTGTTCTACCATATTTTCCAGACTCGACTCCTCAGCACTTTACAATATTGCAAATGATCTTTTTCACATCAAAATCCTCAGACACACACACCCATCTTGTAAACTTAAAATGTTCAATCACCCTTAAATCATTAAACACAGATTTTGCAAGCGAGGTCTTACCAAGACCTGCAATTCCAACTATAGGAATGACTGAAACACAGTTTACCATCATCTACTCGCAACAAGTGATCGATCATCACTTTTTCATCATGGTCTCTTCCAATAACATCACCGCTATCAACTCGTGAATGGGTTTCTCTCCAAACTTGCGTTACCTTTCTATCCAAAGTTTGTTCTGAAAGATGATAGTCATCTTTCTCCTTGGCAATATCATCTAGAGCTAGTCTTATTTCCTTAATTTTATGGCCCATTTTGAAATTGAATATAATTGGATTTGAAGAGGAAAAGAAGTTTCGTACCTTTTTCGTTAAAGTACTCCTTTGCATCACCTGTCGTTGCAAAGCAAGAATTTCGAACTCATCAAGAACATTGTTGGCAGAAGAACAAACATCTTTAAGCCCGTCCAGCCATATGCGTAACTTGGGATTTGTTTCTTGTTGCCGCTCAGCATCCAACAGCACAACTTTAATTGTGGCTAAAGTCCGGCTGAGCTTGTTTAAGTCATTTTTGACCTCCAATGCTAATCCAATTTCTTGGACAGCCAAAGAGCCAAGCATTCCCAAAAGGTTTTCAGCAATGCCAAAGAGAATTGATTCTGCCATTGCTTTTGAAACAGCTACCAAAGAAAGGAAAGGAGAGTACCGGGTTAGTTTCCAAAATGGTTGTTGCTTCTGAGAAATACCTGTATATATAGAAAATTAATTGCAATGGTTCAAGTGGTAAAGGGTCCTCACTTATTGTTGATGATAATGGCTTTAACCAGATATTAGTTTTTTAATTAAAGGGGTAGCTCTAGAACTTGCCAATAATTGTCAATAGTAAATAATATGCATGTGATCCACATTGAAGCTAGAATATTGAGCCAAGTTGTTGAAAGGTAGCTTTCAGCAAATATAAACCACTTGATTCTTAATAATAATGTAGGGAATCCTTTATTTGAAGGAAAAAGGTTTGCTGCACGACAGATAGAAGTGATAAAAAACTGTAAAACAGAAATATTTAATACATGATGCCATCTGTGCTGAGTAAGCATACAAAACATTTCACTCATTAGTATGCAGGGTTTAGTGTTTGAAGAATTTGAAAAACAGTCCTACACTGACCGGTCCAAAAATATAAAATTTTCTTTGACGTCCCAAAAAATGTATAGTATTTTTTCCAACTGAATTTTTACAAAATTAAGTGATTTTGGTATAATTTGATACATATAAAAAACAGTGTTGTACGGTCTGTGCAACACTGCTTTTTATATGTATCTAAATTACAACAAAATTACTGGATTCTATAAAAATTCTCCGTTGGAAAAAATACTATACATTTTTTGGAAGTCAAACCAAAAAATAAAAATAAAAATTTGGACCGGTCACTATACCGGTCGGAATTCCCGGTCCCCCTAGGATAATTGTTTGAAAAATGACAAAGGAGAATTACAAAATTATTCCTTAAAATTTGGACAGATTTCAATTCACACCTCAAAATATAGATATAACCAATTTTATCCTCAAGATTCTTAAGGGAAAATAATCATATTCCTTTTTGGTGGGCCGGCCTAAAATTGACCATAATTTGTCATGTGTCGATCACATGTCCAATTTTATACAATTTAACTACGTTTTAATTTCTATACACTTTTTAAATACACATCTTTACTCCTCCATCAGCATACATGCATTCAAAAATGATATATATATATATCGACAAGTTTCATGACCAAATTATATTGCGATCATATGTAGAGTATGTAGAGGAATCATCAAATATTTTCTTCATTTTTCATCCTCCTTCAACCTCTCAATTCAAAATTCTAGAAAATAAAAAGAGTACATTCCCTCCGCCTTATTTTATGCTATTTTGCCGCCACACTCACATTGAAAGAAGAATTACTGAAACCATAAATGATTTGAGAGATGAAAGATGAAATTATTTTAATTAAGAAATCCCAGATTCTCTCACAAACATTTCATCAAACATCTTATGAGCATTACCAAAGGATTTTTCAATTTTTACCTCCAACAGCATCAAATGAAAGCCAATATGAGATTTATCTCCATAGCCTCGTAGATCTGGTTCGACTCCAACGTGTACACCCAACACCACCAGCCACTCCGACGATGGGAGATTAGAGAGTGTTGGGTCTGTTTCTAGCTCCATAGATTTGCTAGTGTGGGGACGATAATCTTGAGCGGAAGAACTCACACGGAACACAATGGGTGAAGGAGGCTAATTAGTTTTTGATCAGCAGTAGTGAGGAAAGGATCTTTGGCGTCAAATTGCATGATTTCTCTTAATCGCTGATGATGAGAGATGAACAATAAATTGAATATGATAATTTCTGAGTAGGATTTCTTGCATTTTATTGTCTTGCTAGACATAATCTTTATGTAGCCGAATGTTTGGTGCATCATGTGTGCAATTAAAAAAAATTAATGGAAAGAGATAGCATGGGTAAAAATTTTAGTCCGTCGCTAAAAAAGCTGATTCCTGTACTCCCCAGTCTGTTAAATATAATATCATATTAAATGGTGTAAATCTCTAAGGTTGTGTTTGATAAATCTGGCGATTAAAATCTGAATGATTATGATGTCTTAATATTAGATCATCTGAATGGTTATGAGGTCTGAATCTAAAAAACTGTTTGATAACTAAAAAGTAAGTTGTCTCTTAATGACACTATTTTACTATTTTAAAGGGTAAATTTTTATTTAATAATTTTAAATATTCAATTTAATAAAAATGAGTGAATAATATTGTTGAATATATTTATATTAAAAAAAATTATCAAAAAAATTTCATTAAGAGGTACCTCTTAATTATTAAGATTTTATTTTATGTCTTACCGATTAAGAGGCATTCAGAGGTAACAAAAAAAAAACAAAAAGCATCATGCCTCTTAGCGAATAAGAGGCAGTCCATTAAGAGACAATCAGATGTAAACAAACAGCACCTAAATCTAAGATTTCTATAATATCATATCATATGAGCCGTTACATCCATGTACTAAAAGGTAAAACCACTCTTCATTAATTTAATTTTATAAAAAAAAGGGCATGTGCAAATAATAATTAGTAATACTACAGACACAAACTATTTTATAAATATTTTATAATCTGTTGATGTGGCATATTTCATCTCAGCGTATTGATCAACAAATTGCTTAAACGTACTCATCGGCCCCACATAAAAAGTTGAGGTAAAGTATGTCACATCAGCAGTTTATAAAATACTTATAAAATAATTTGTGTCTGTGACATTATTCAATAATAATAAAGATGTTCGACTAATGATCTCATCATTATTTAGTAATTTACTTGAGGGATTATCCTTTCTATCACTGCCCATCCTATGTATTGGAAGGAGAGGCTGGAACCCAAAAAGACATAGTGCCACACGTATGTGATAGGTAGAAGGCATGAGACAACCAGTTCACCATGAAAAACAAAAATAAGAAAAAATAAAAAATAAAAAATAACTTTCATCGAATGAAAGAATAAAGAGGACCTTGTGCCTTAGGTGCAAGATTGCTATAATCTTTTGTTCAAAAGAATATTTGAGAGACAATAAGGAGATTCATTTAATTTGGTCCCTCATGAGGAGCCTACAATGAATTTGAGTACTTAATTATACTTGTTGGGGGTGATTATTAGGCACGAATTGTATGGTGGATGAGTATTTTAAGGAATCAAAGATTCTTACTTACATTTAATTTCTAATTCTTAAGAAAAGTGTCAGGATATAATCCGATTTCTTTCTTTAAGGAGATTCTGTTCAATCCCATTAAGAAATCACATTTAATGAGGAATCCTATTTTTATATAGGGAAGAAGATGTGATCATTAAAATAGAAGGTTATACCCTAATCATCAGGTATACACATTATTATTTACAGCACTAAAGCATTAAACATTCATTGTTAAACCTTATTCAGCATGTATTTATTCTCACACCAGAGCTATCCCCCGACGGCACAAGCCGTCAAGCTTCACGTGTGACTTCGTTTCTGTGCAGGATTAGATGTGTTATTGTTGATTGAGACACGTGGACGAATCTTGGCGTTAGAAGGAGGGCTCTTTAGTGCCATATAGTTTTCAATCACTCAGGCGTTAGGTTGGTATAATGGTGACTAGTAAGGTGAAAACGGTATCGGCATAAGATCAATCCACGACTAATCCCCCTCCTCGACAACGGGGTTCAGCCAAAGATAGGTTGGGGCCGTCCCCAAGTGTCTCACAAAGACTTGGGTCCCATGTCAACTCTGTGGTCCCACCGAATGATAAGGCAGATGCTGGCTAGGAAGGAGGCCAAATCCACCGAACGTGTCGAGGACCACCCCTCTCGAAAACGCACCCAGGGAGATCAGAACTCCAGACGAGATGGTCATGACGAAAGGAGATCAATCTTGGCAAGAAGGGTGCAGGAGAACGACGAGGCGTGAAAGTTTTACTACTTCAGCGTAAGGAGATTGACGCACAGATGAAACTTTTAATAGGCGGAGAGGATGGTGCTTCTAACCATAGCCGAAGGCCCCGCGTTCGCCAAAGAACCAGTACAAGACACATCAGTTCGGATGGTTCTCGACGAGTGGATAGCAGGCATCGAAGCCGCTAATAGGAAAGGAGCAGCACCAAAGCCGCTCGCAGGAAAGGAGCAGGCGCCGAAGTCGCTTATAGGAAAGGAGCAGACACCAAAGCCGCTCGTAGGAGAAGAACAGTCATAGAAGCCGCTCCCGAGAAGGAAGATCGGAACGGAGATGGCATGTTGCCTCTCTAGGACATCGAAGGCAGGACAGGCGAGAGTCGTCCCCCCAGACGAATGGAGTCGAGGCATTGACCCTAAAATTTGCAGACTTGAAAAAGAGGTTAGCCGAAGGTAATAAGGAGAAAGAGGTTACAGGTAAATTCGTTATCGCCATTCTCCCCGAAGATAGATCGAGAACGGGCCGATTCAAGTAAGAAGGCCCCACATATGGAGAGCTATGATGGATCCGGAAACCCTTACGAACTGTAATATCCGAGAATTTTTGAATTTTATTAATATTTAAATTAATAAGAATTGAATATTTATTTGTATATAAATAAATATTGTTGTGAAATGGGATATAGTAATTCAATTAAATTAAGTTAAGTATGTGACAATTATGTGTTGTGGTGGACTTGATGAAAAACTTAATTTAAAACTTGCGAGGATTGCCTAGTGTGGCATAATGAAAGAATAAAAATTCATTAAGTGAATTAATAAAGGAATGATTTAATGAGAGAAAGATTAATTAATATTATATTATTTAATTATTTTAGTTGCATATAATTGAGTAATAAATTTACTTCATGCATGAAATATAAAATAAGGTGTGACATTGGTATGTGAATAAATGTTATACAAAACTATATAATAAAAATATGATGAATTAAATAATTTTACGAAGTTACATGAAAGGGCTTGTGTGACATAATATGGTATGGTGGGATAATTACATGTACTTTAAATATATGAGAGAAAATGAATTTAGGTACGTAAATAAATATTTATTCCAATATTTGTGTGTAATTGAATTAATAAAGCTTTATGGAAATAATGGGTTGTTAGTACCCGACTGAATTATATTCTAACCTAGGGTAATAGTATTTGGTCTAACCCAAATGTACATGGATTATATAATTATATGTATATATATATCCCCAACTTATCACAATGTAATAATATAACCTCGTTAAAATTGTATTTGTATACCCAAAAAGAATTAAACCTTACCATTACTAGTAACCATTTCCTTTACAAATGCTGAGAATTAGAGTGTCCCATTTTCAATGTCCCATCTCTTTCTTTCTCACGTGTATAGGCCAATGGCCTAAAGCTTATTACTTGCAAATTTCAAACTCAGCAAGCTAGCACATGATGAAATGGGAGATGGCTCCAATAGTGCATTGCACTATTCAATCTTTGCCCAATATTTCTTTTTTCTTCCTGCTAAACAAAAATGGTGGACAAAGGCATTACACGTATAATTAATTTTCTATAAATTGGAGTCCTTCTCTTTCATTGCTAAATCTTCTAATAAGTAAAGCTAGAGTGTAGTATAATGAGATTAGAAAGGAGACTGAGGATTTGAAAGGAATTTCATTTGCAGCTTTAACATAGGTAAAAATACTTCAAAGAGTTCTTACTTTGATATTGAAGAATTCTGGAATTTCTAGAAATTACTTGTTAATTGAATTGTAAGTTGACATATATAAGTTATCTAAGCTTATATGCATGTTATAAATATAATGTGATTGGAATTGAGCATTTTACGTGAAGAATTTTGTGTATGGGTTTCGGTTCCTGCTGAAGCAGAACCATTTCTAGTTCTGTCAAGGAAGGGCGCAGCTGCGCCCGTCCTGTAGTACAGACCAGCGCAGCTGTACCGTCTGCTGTTTCTGAAATGGTTCTGGAGTAGCGCAGCTGCGCCGCTCCCACAGTTTAGAACAACGCAGCTGCGTCGGACCCTAGGAAATGATTCTGTCTTCTGTTTTCAAATATGATGAATTCTAACATGATTATATGACTTGAACATGCATGAAAATAGGTTTAACATGTGGATATAGGCTCCTTGACATAGCATGAATGTTCTGGATTGCGTTAGTATACATTTACTAAAGGAAATTTATAGTTTTGGAAAATGGACTTTGACGATACTTATGATATTTAAGTTCTGACCATATGAGCATGTGTATGTGGTTTGGTTATGCATGAGACACTATTGAAAATCTGTTTGCATGCGCTAAGTCAGCGTTAGCCTAGTTCAAAACGACTTTTAAAAAAAAGACTTGAAGGTTTTGGAAAACTAATGTTTACATGCATGTTATGGTTTACATTCCAAAATTTTGGACATGTATGCTAGTACTCTTTATGTCACTAAGCTGGCCTATATGTACACACACCCCTTGTTAGACACCATGAAAGTTAATCAAGCATGAGTTTAAACAAATTTCCAAGTAATGAACTAATATTAACTATATGTAAATGAGGTGAGCACCTATGAGCATGCATATTTCAAGATGTATAACCTTCTTATGTGAATAGATGGTTAATATTGTTGGCTTCGTGATTCCATAACCTTATTTGGCCTTAATTCATTAGAAATACTAATCAAAGACCATAACGCGTAAAAGTGAACCTGGAATGGTTACACAAGTATGCAAAACCCTTTAGCATGTGCGCATGATAATTGTTAATCTCTTGGTATGCTAAGCGGTGAACTGAAACCAGGAGAGCAACAACTCAACTCTGGTCTGGCCAGGGGACAGCGCAGCTGCGCCGTCCCGAAACCTAACCAGAGCACAGCTGCGCCTCTTCTGCAGTTTGGCCTGTTTTATTTTGTTTGTTTTCTGATCATAGTGACTTGGTTATATTATTATTCTAAGCTATAAATAGTGACTTATTGATGTTTTATGTTTAAAAATAATATAACATGAAGGTTTTTAACTTGTAAAAGGTTTCTAAATGTGGTAAAGATAATATTGATTTAGAGTTCATGATTTAATATGATGCTATACGTACGTGGTATGATTGTGTAGCGATGATAAGACTTATGTATGTGCTTAACATACATATTGATTAGTTGTATGAGATAATGTATGTTTTAAACTTGTATAACTAATGAATATACATATAAACGTAACTATGTTACAATAGGATTTCAAAGTGTTGATAAGCTATAGGTTGGTAAACTACGCTTGAGGCAAGTTCCCTAACTCTCTTAACTTTACCTATTGGGTAAATCTGAATTGTTGCTATATCGACTATATTTACATTGAGCAAATATCTATTACTATTCAGAAATCGATTTTTATATCTTAATGTTGTTGCAAGCCTTGAACTTATCGTTCCTAAATGCATTATAAAATTGTCTAAGCCAATTGATTCGGCTAGACTAATATCATGTGTTAGACAGCTATCCAAACCAATTGTCTTGGTGCAGATTCTTATAAATCTACTGAGATGAACAACCCTCATTGAAGGGGAAATTATATAACTGTCGGGGAACAGACGTGCGCACATACTTGCATGTTTAAATATTATGCATAACGTAGGATACTTTAAGCTGATCACCTGTTGTACTTGTTTATATTGGATTTTCAGTATAATACTGTTAATTTTAGCAGGAGTTCTTAGTCCATAGTGATTGCTCAGTGTTCATTATTCTTTAACTTCGAAATGATTAAACTTTTAAATCTTGATGATATCTTTCAGTCCATAGCAACTTTTATATATTGAGAACTATTAATACTTTTTGTTATCCTTGAACTATCTTTTATTGTTATACTATTGAGATTTCGAACTTCATAACTATTCACCCATATTGCTATTGTTGGGTCTCCAACTTTTAGATTTATTTTGATGATAACAATAATTAGTAAATTAATTAATTAAAAGGGTAGAATCCTCTCCATAGAATTTTTATTATAATTGTTTTTAATTATCTTATTTTCTTTGATCAAAAATATTTTCTTAATCTTATTAAATTAATATTTTTCCAATCTTATTTAATTAATAAGGCAAGGAAATTTCCTATTTCTCTTTAATGATTTTTATTCACCAAAAAGCTCTCAAATTATTATATTATATATTAAAGCTATTTTTACAAAAAGGGCAAAAAGATGAATGTTTTTATCTTCTTTTTATCCGAATTTCATGGGGAGCTTGGGAGATTAATAAATGTTAGTATGAGAGCTTTGAAATGTTTAATAAATGAATCCATGTGATTTAAAAAAAAATAAAGAAAATCAACAGGCCTAAAGCCTTTGATTTATCCAAAATAGTGAGGAAGGAATTGGAAATGTATTAAATGAGCATGTGCATGTTATTAAGTAAAAGAACAAAAGTGAATGTGTTGGAGCTTTTCACTTTGTCTAAATATGTGCATTAAATATGCATGAGACATTGTGCTGACATTTTGTTAGTCACCTTTTTGCATGAACCAAAATTTTAAAAAAAAATGTTAATATGCAATTGTGTTGGGCATTTGTTTTAATGACATTTAATGCACATTTCCACCAAATGTAACAGGGGCGAAATGTTGCTTGTAAACTTGTTGGGCGAAATGTTTGATGGGCATGTTCAGTGGGCAGAGTTTCATGAGATTAACCAATCCGTGTGAAGTGTTTAATATTTCATCCAAGCCATTCATTTTTAAACAAATCAATCCTAGCCATCAATTTCAAATTTCAGTTTTCAAAATTCCGAAATTACCCCTGGCCAAAAATTTCCTATAAATAGAGGAGTTTTTCTTCACTTTCAATTTGCCAATTTACAAGAAAAGAAAAGCTAATTCTTCCTTGCCTACATACTTTCTCTCTCTAAAGAAGCTTTCTCTCTCTTCTACTCAAAGCTCTGATTTCTTGAAGAAGAGAAAAATTGGTCAAATTATTTTGAGATAAGTTTTTAAATTAATTTATTTGATATTATCTCATACTTGTGTATAAATATAGATATACAAATAGAAAGTATACACATTTATATATATATATATATATATATATATATTTCATCTATTCATATCAATAAAAAGCCAATTTTAGGTACCGTTATTTGAAGATATTCTTTAAGAAAATCATTCAACCGGTCATTAAAATTCTAAGTGGCTCTTTATAGATATATAATTTATTTATATAAATATCGTAAAACAGATCAGTTTTAGATTCCGCTTTTGGAGGTATTCCTTAAACAAGAATATCATTCAAACGGTCATTAAAATTCTAAGTGATCTATTTAAAATATTTATACAAATATTAACCGTGAAATTTTAAATTTGGTACAGTTTTAGATTCCGCTTTTGGAGGTATTCCTTAAACAACAATATCATTCAAACGGTCATTAAAATTCTAAGTTGCCTTATTTAATATTCACAGGATAGAGAAAATATATTATTATATATATTTTAGAGTATAGTGAATTTATTTGTTATAACAAGCATTATTCAAATTATTTGAATTATATATTATACTTGATATCCATCGTTATTTAAACATTCATAAGTTATCTGTTGCATAACACAAAAGTTATTCACATTTATATATCACACACTTTTGTGAATTTATTTACTTAACAAAGAAGCATAATTATAAAAGTTATTTAAACTTTTATATTTGTTATTAAATTCAAAATTGGTTTCTATAGAAACACATTCTTTATTTTATAAAGAAATTTAAATCTTTATAAATCTGAACTAAAGTTACATAGCTGCTTATATAGAAGCATATTTAATTCAAAGCTTAAAATAACTTATCTGCTTACTCAGAAGCATTTTCACTCTAAATATAAAAGTTATTTAAACTTTTATATTTGAACTTCAAGTTATATTTCTTTAATCCATAAAGAATAAATAATTCTTTTTAATTTCGCATTAAACTATATACCTGTTTATACATAAGCATTTTTGAGCTAAAGCTAAAATTGACATATTTGCTTATTCAAGAAGCATTTTTCACACAAAATATAAAAGTTATTTAAACTTTTATAACAGTTGCATAATTTACATATTTGCTTACACAGAAGCCTTATTTGATCAAAGCATAAATTACTATCTGCTTACATAGAAGCATATTTTCTCAAGTATAAAAGTCTTTGAACTTTTATAGATATATTTGTTCTTTAACTAATATCTGCTTATTTGAGAAGCCTTAAATATAAAAGTTATTTAAACTTTATATATATATGTACTAAATTTTATCTGCTTATTTGAGAAGCATATCGTTGTTCTATTAAACACTTTGTAAAAAGGGAAAAAGTTAGTTAGTTTATTTTATGTACTTATGAGAAAGATGAGTAATTCTTCGACCAAGACTAGAGTCTTAGAGAGGTCAGCTGGGAGTTGGATCTCTAGTGAACTTATTAGGTGATGAAGAGGCTGTTGTTTCAAGATCAGATCATAAAATAGAACTGAACTCAAAAGAAAGTACAACTAAGCTTGAGAAGGGAGCTGAGAGCTTGCTGTAGTTGTGAATAGTTGGAAGTTTGTCTCTATAAAATTTTGTAAAGGCTTCTCCGCCTGTTGAAGGAGTATTTATTACTGATAGTAATAGGATATCAAGTCCTGGAGAGGAGCTTGAGACTGGACAACATACCCGAGATGTATGTTGTGAACCAGACAAATCTCTATGCATTGTGTGATTGAATTTTTACTATCTTGCATATTAATTTCTAACATTACAAATTAATTATTTAAAAATTCAAAAAGGCCTAAGATAATTTTTTAATCTATAATAATCTATTCAACCCCTCTTCTATATTATTATTGGACTTTCAGCTATATTACTTGCTGGACAAATTTGTTGCTCATTCTTGTTTTTCTAAAAATTTTACAGTTAAGGTAAAGCAAGACTGTACTTCCGAAAAAGACAAGGGCAAGGGTAAAGCTACGAAATAGCTTCAGTCCTTAAGATTAAAAAACTAATATTATTATTATGATGATGTATTAGGAATGATTAATTTTATGTTTAAGTTTAATTATGTAATGTTGTAGGAACGGTCACAAGACCTTGAGACAAGAATATTTATGTTATAATAATGTAAATTATTCTATTATTCTGTTAGTGATTTAAGTAGTATATTCGAATTAGCACATGATGCACCGGATTCAAGATATGAGTGTTTGAATTTGGGGGCGTCACGCGAACACAGCTAGGCTTACGACCGGCTGTTGAATTATTATGACTACTGTGATGCTGCCAAATGTCAGATGTTTATGATGACGCTGAAGAAGGATGCCCGCTAAAAGATGATATCCTTGGCCCCGAACTCAGTCTCATCGTGGAAAGAACTTTGTGACAAATTCCATATCAGGACCGGGATCAACAAAAGAAAAAGGAAGTCGACTGGGTCCTTAGTTCAGATAAAGCAAAATTCAAACGAAACCTTGGGTCAGTATGTTAAAGGATTTCGGGAAGCTGTTGGCCAAGTTACATATCTGAATGGTTCGCATATACTTGGATATTTTCAGATGGGTTTAGACGTCGTGAAATCAAAGAAGCTAGTGAAGAAGCTAGTGAAGAATCTGATGTTCAATCACCCGAAGGACTTGGCTGAAGCATTTGACAGAGTCGAAGGCTTCATAACAGTTGAAGAGGCAATGCGCAATCTAAAGCTAGGCACGATTGAGAAGCCGAATGATAAAGACAAGAATAATTATTCCCGGAACGACAAAATAATCAGCTCATTAACTTTAGGAGTAGTTGTAATTCTTTCAAAATAATCAACTCTTTTAGAACATCAGCTGAATGGTATTGATTTACAACCTTAAGCAGAAAAGTATTTATGAGAAATATTAAAACTTAACCATAAGGACCTTAAAAGTGCTTGTGTATTATCATAATGATGAGTTGGTTAGAAACCTATGAATTTAGTATCTTTTAATTTGAAATATTGTGAGTTTTTGGGTATTGTTCGTGTTACTTTTTATGTCTTGTGTCACGTTGCAGGAAAAGGAACATGGATGGGTTTAAAAGGGGAAAAAAGAAAAAGCTGAAGAATTGGGCATTCTGACAGAGCGGCGCGGGGGGCGCTGCAAATGGCTTAGAGGTGGCACGGAACGCGCCAGAAGATTTAAAGTTTCTGCCAGACTAGTGCGGGGCTCGCCAGTTTAGCAAGGGAAGCAGCGCGGGGCGTCCCAGTTTGACGGATTTGGCAAATTTGTTTCCTTTTTGTTCCAAAGATGATCCAGAAGAGGACTTTCACTTACCATATGTACTAAGGTTTTGTTAGAGCTATAAATACTTAATTTTAACTAAGTTTAGCTGTTGGAAAACTCCTCGAATCCTATTCAAATATAATGTTGAAGTATTTGGGGATTCGAGTCGAGGGAGAGATTGTTGGGTTACTGCTCGAATCCTATTATGAAAAGAATTGCTAATAGAAAAGGAAGAACTATTATTAATAGGAGTATTGTTTTGGAAAAGAATCTATTTGTAATACAAGTTTTACTTTGGATGTGTCCTATTTTGAATAAGAAAAGAAAAATTGTGGGGTACCCTATAAATAGAGTCATATGTTTAGTTGTTGAAGTGTAGCACAATCAAAAGTCATGTAGCATTCTAAGAGTTGAGAGAGGGTGTGAGTGGATTTTGTGTTTGTGTGAGAGAGAGGATTTTTTGCAGCTTTTATATTCCGTGCAAAAAAGTTGTATTGTGGGTGGGAGGGTTTTTTGCAGCTTTTAGTCCGTCCAAAAAAAGTTCTGTCGTGGTATTATGAAATCTCAAGTTTTAAGGCGTAAAACTTGGGATGATTATTGTAAGTCCATTATTTTGATATAGTGGAGATTTAGAGTTTGGCATGTGATTTTTCCCTTTAAGGGTTTTCCACATTAAATCTTGTGTTGTTTTATCTCTCTTTATTTTATTGTGTGATTTGCGTGACTAAATTCCCAATATTAGCATATTTTTTTACTGCAATTTATTGAGGGCCACTTCTATTGGAGACTTGGAGAACACACAAGATGGAGATTGAAACTTAGAGACTGGAGATTCCTCGACAGAGTTTTTCTTCTTCTCTTAATTTCATTATTTGTACTTGAGATGTTATTAAATTTTAATCTTTTGGTTTTTATTATGATGATGAACTAATTTTTTAATTAGGGATACAATTGAACTTTTTACAAAACAGTAATTTAATTATCTTTATTTCCACTGATTGATTCTATTGAGTTGATTATTATATTTTGTGCTTGATTAAATAATTGTTTGACCAAGAGTTAACATGATATATTTGATGAGATTGAAAGAGAACATTTTAGATTAGATCTGAATATAATAACGCTTGAATTTGTTGATTCTTATTAAGGATAACATAACAATGTATGAAACGAAAGTACTTGTATGTAATGTATAACTGTGTTAGGAGTTTGTGCTTAATGAATCTATTTTAAGTGTTTTGTATGAAAATAGCAAAATAATTGAAATATGTCTTTTTATTAATCATTGAAAGATGTTAATAAATTGTCAGGCCATTCTAGTTAGCAACTCATTGAATTAATTAAGTGGGAATAAGATAAGATAATTATTGTAGAGCAATTGGGAACATTATATGGAAGACCCCAACTTTTTATGAATAAAATTAAATTTCCTCTATATATTATTTTGAATAGTAAGGGGTTGAGTTGATAAATGTGGAAAGTTATAGGTAAAATTCGCAAATATTTTGAAATAAGCAAGTGGTTATAAAATATTCATTGTTGTCGGGGAATATTTGTTTGGTCGTGGAATATTCTTGTTGTCGGGGAATATTCGTACGACGGCGCAGCCATTTGTGGGCCCCATAACGGAAAACTATCGGATGAAAAAAACGACAAGAATAAGTTTTCTATAAATAAAGGCGTAACGGTTACCGTTAACACTGTTGAAATATCCGGTGGTTGAAAATGAAGTAATACGCGTCGTTGTACAGTAGCACACGGTATTGCACAGTATTTTATATTATTGTTGTTTCAATCATTGTGACTACACAGTATTTTATATTATCAAATCAATAATTCATATTATTTGAATAATATTATTAGACAACATTATTGGCAATGTCTAAGGAAGTTCTGTTTAGAAAATGGGTTAGATAATTGCGTGCCAGTAAGGAGAAATTCTTATCGGAAGGCCCCCTATTTCTTGGGAACGACCTGGTTGTCTGTAAGAACCCGAATTTTTAGATATTATTAAGTAAGGATTTAATAAATAAAATTCTTAAAGTATGAGATGTGTTCGAATAAGAACATTTATGTGATTTTTGTGAATAATAAATATATTATTAAAATATATTCGTTATTTATTTTGGAGACAGTTCAGTGGAGATAAAGAAAGTGGATAAGATTTATGTATCGGTATTAAATAATTTATATAATTATTTATCATGGTAAGATTGGTGACATTAAATATATTTGATAATCACCATCTTCTAGAGTATATGTACGTTGTTAAAGAGAGAGAGAATAGAACCAATATATCTTTAGATAAACATTGGTTAGTGAATTACTAGTTGATTTAATATACCGCGAGAAGTGAACATTAACGGAATATACATATGCGTTATATATATATCTTGAATTATGTGGAAGGAATTATATATATATATATATATATATATATATATATATATATATGAGAACCTTATAGGGGAATAGAGTTTGAACTTATAGTTTAAACTTTGAATCATTGAAGGAGGTAATAAAATATGTTGGTTAACCGATGTAGCAAGATAGCACATTAAAAAGCATGTTTAAGTATTTAAGAATTGAGATTTTGGTTTTGCTATAGCAGAACTTGTCTGCCTATGAACTTGAGGTGGCGCAGCTGCGCCACTTCCAAGCTTATGACCAGCGCAGCTGCGCCGGTCTGTAGAAAATTCTGAGAGTTGTGTAATCTGAACTTGGGAATATGTATATTAGTAATTAAAATGTGGGTCATGAATGGGTTAAGTTAGCAAAACATGATTTGAATGAGAAATTAATTAACCTAAGATAAATGTGGGTTAATCAAATTATGTTATGGAATAATATATAGCCTTGTGTGGCAATGGAAAGGAATGAGAAAGAATTAATTCACTTACATAATATGGTAAATTAATATTTGTGTTTAACCTAAGAAAAATAAAATGAATATTTTGATATTATTAATATATTACATAGTATTGTAATATATAATAAGGTTAATATGTGAAAGATAAGTGAGTAATCAAGAAAGGGAACCAATATATTTATAAATAAATATTGGTTAGAGACGGAGGTATTATATATAATATGGCTAAGAGAAAAGATTAAAGAAATTGTTTTGGAGACAATTTATAGAAAAGAAAGAGAAATAATTATTATATATTTCTAATAAAGGATATTAAAATAAATTCTAATATTGAATTATTTTAATAAAAAAGGGAATGTTATTTTTTTTGATAATAATATTACCTTATATGTCTTTGTATGAGGTAATAGGTATGATTAATTAATATGGTAAATATATTAAAACATCTTTGCTATATGTAAATAAATTGATGGAAATAGTTTATTATAATAGAAAATAAACTTATTATCTATTTTCTATATATAATATATGTACATGTGCCATACATGTAATTATTTTAATAGATATTATATTAAGAATAATATCTTGAGACAATAAGTAAATTATTTTCTAATAATGAATGTGCTTATTTGGAGAAAACATAATATTTTATGTTATGGCTAAATATATAAATTTAAATGTATTTCCAAGAGAGTTTAATTTATAAAAGAAAACTAAGTTATTTTAATAACTTGAGATGCTATATTACCGTAAGTGTTATAAATAATATTTGAATATTTCTATTCGCGATATATTTATATATGTGAAACTTGTGATTTAATAGTTCTAATTATATTGAACATGTTATAAGTAGTAAGTGATGGGAATAATAATATAAGCTTGAGATTAAGCTTGTGAGAAATGCCTTGTGTGGCACGATAATAGATTCGGTAATGAATTGATTAATTCGAGATGGAAGAATTATTAATTAAATAATTAATCTATATTAATTGTTATTATTATAGTATGTCGCTTTATTATTATGACTAGTGATAGTATAATAATAAGGAAATTGATTATAGATATAATCGGAATTGTATTGATGAGGAATGAGATATAGTGTCTTATAATATTAATTATTGTTATGGACAATATACTAGTATCTAGTAATTATTTAAATGGTATGTTGAATTATTATTATTGCAAGTGATAGCATAATAATAAGTATATTGGTTATAAATATAATAAGATTTAAATTTATTTAATGTGATAATTAACCATATGAATGTTAATTAATTGTTATAGAGATTAATAATTTCATTGATTTACGAGAAAGTGATTAATTAATATTATTATTAATTAATTGATAAGATAAGTAATTTATCAACTCCTATGTGCAAGCATGCGATATTAAATGTATAACGTATAGTAACTAACTATATATGAAGTGTTATGTGACTATACAATTATATATATATATATATATATATATATAAAAACTATATAGTAAGATTAATTTCATTATATGAGTTACATAATAGTAAGTGTTTATGTGACAATAAGTGTATGGGTAAACATTGATGTATAGTAATATCAATAACAATTGATAATTGATAATGATTTCAATAGTTATTACAATAGAAATAATAACCATTGTGATAATGAATAATAATGATACCCAATTGAAATAGGTAGTTGGTATTAAGGAAAATGTACATAGATTATATGTCGCTATATATATGTACCCTATTTGATACAGTGTTTTAATAATGACCAATTTGAAATAACATTGTAACACCCATTTTAATGTATAACTTAAGTATATACTAATGTATATATATGTACTAACATAAGTATTGTTGGTTGCTATATTGCTGAGAATTATTTGTCCCAATATGAATGCCCATCCTCAAATTTCGTCTTCACGTGAGAAGCTAGCCTACTCTATCTTTTTCTCAATTTTCTCACAAGTGTAGCCAATGATTTCAAGGGGAGTGGGCAAAATAGTGTTCTTCAACTACTCTACCAACTCATTTCATTAACCATCATGTGCTTGCTAAATCCCTTGGTTTGAATTGGGAGTTAAGAACTTTGTCTGGTTATCCATTTTGCTATAAATGAAGCTTCTCTTCTCCCTCATGGCATTTGCTGGGAGTTCTAATTGCTAGAATTATAGAGAATGAGTATACCATTATAGTGAGAGTCTGAGAATTGAACAAACAGTGTAGAATCCATTAGCAGCAAAACAGTTTGTAGAGGTATAATCATTTATACTCATGTTCTTCATTTTCTGAAAATTTCTAAAGTTCTTGAATCTATGATTAATAAGTTGATTTGGAAATGCTTATTAGTTGCTATGCTAGCTTACAATCATGTTAGAACTGTATTGTAGTAGCTTAGAATGATATTCGTTAAGATTTTGAGTTTGGGTCTGTGAACTGCCGAACAGAAGGCATTTTTGTCTCTGGCCGGCCACCTGCGCAGCTGCGCCAGTTTTGTACTGGCCAGCGGAGCAGCTGCGCCGGTACCAAATTCTAGTTTTTGATTTCTGTTGCAGATCTGTTTTGTGCTATCGTGTGTCATCACTTTAAACAAGCTTAATGACTGGTTTAACATGTGTAATGAGATACCTAGACCTAATGTAAACATGTGTTACTATGCTCGCATGTACGATTAATGAAACGACCTATAATCTTAAAAATGAACTTAGAGTTTCAAAAAGGGACTTTGACATGTTATATCTATTTTAACATTCTGACCCTGCAAGAATATGAGTATGACTTAGAAATACATGAAAGGCATGTTGACCTATGTACATATGTTTCATAATGTAACATGAGCATGTTGAACCTTATTTGTGAATAATTACTCACGAAAATGTAAGTTTTGAAAGTAAACCTTGGCATGTATGTACCATGCCTGTATTCTAATTTTTGCAAGCATGTGGACCTGGTTAATATGTATATATAGGTACGTAGACGTAGTACGAGCATGTATAACCATGATAGATATAAACTTGATGAAGAAACTTATAGTTTGAAAATAAACTTAAGGTTTTATAAATGAATTTTGGCGTATATAAGTCATGTTTATATTCTAACTTTTGAGACATGTTTGTATGACCTAGAAATACATGATTCGTATGTTCACCTGCGTAGATAAGCTTCATAATGAAATACGAACATGCAAACCTCACTAGTAGCAAAAATATAAGTTTTACAAAATGAACTTTTGACATATATATACCATGCTAACGTTCTGATTTTACAAACATATTGGTATGGTTTAAGAATGCATGAAGAGCATGTTAACTTACGTACATATGTTTCACAATGTAATGTGAACATACGAGCCTTATTAGTGAGCTTACTAATGGAAAAATAAGTTGTGGTCGTGCACGTTAACATATTACCTTGAGATTTGGATTTTGATGTTTATGAACATAGGTAATAGCACTCTTGGACTCTCTCATGTATCATACATGTATATACACCATGACTACATATCATGAAACCAAGTTTAGCGTAAACGAAGCATGTTTTCAAAATAATAATCGTGATAGTTAAATGTATTAAATGTGAATATTCATGAGCATGCCTAACATGGGTTATATGATTACTTTATGTGTTTAAAGAACTAACATGATAAACTTTGTGATTTTCATGACCTTAAGTGGCCTTAAATTATTGGAATGTTGACTTAGAACCTATATCGTGTAAATTGAACGTGAAAAAGTTGAACGAGCATGAAAATATCCTTTAAAATGTATACATGCTATCTAGGACCATATGTTAATACTTGAATCCGACTTCGACGGTTAATAGAGTATATTTGCTTTGTTATGGCCTTATGTGTTAGTAATGATATATGAGAATGATTAACTCAAAAGATGGACTACACTAGCTATATGTAAATAGATTAGTGGTAGACGGGCATGTGTATGTAGAGAATGGTAATAAGTATGTATGGTTAAAATAAACTTATACGTACATAGTTATTCTAAGAATACGATAAGAAAGTGAGACGAAGGTTCTAAGAACCAAGTTAGACAACAATGTAACCTTTATTATTACATTGAGAATGTGTGGAAACATATAACTAATGAGTGTGATCTCTATGGTTAATATAACTGTGTAGGATTACACGAAGTGCAGATATTCTTAAGCAGTTAAGTCGTAGTTGTTAAACTACGAATCAGGCAAGTCTTTCAGTTCCTATTTGATATATGAATTCAATAACTGTTAGTTGAATTATATTATGCTGTAATGATGTAAACTTATATATGAACTGTATATGAGATTGAAAGTTGATCTTTGATGATATGCTTGTTATGTGAGAAGTAACATGCGTAGTAAATATATATTGTTTATAAATGCATAAACTGAGTATGATGTTGTATGTTATGTGATGCATGAAAACTGTTAGAATTGCTGAACTCTTGCAAATAACCACTTTTGCAGGTTAAGGACTTACGATAAAAACTTCGTGCTTCTTGATTGATAAAGATAGATAGTATCGCAATGAAGAATACTGTTTAGATTATTACTTGAACCACGATTAG
The DNA here is from genome assembly GCA_020205555.1 of Panax stipuleanatus. Classification (NCBI taxonomy): domain Eukaryota; kingdom Viridiplantae; phylum Streptophyta; class Magnoliopsida; order Apiales; family Araliaceae; genus Panax; species Panax stipuleanatus. The sequence goes on along the minus strand of CM035120.1, from coordinate 130,845,931 downwards.
GTTCTAAGAGTGTGCTTGATATATACTTACGATGTTTAATACTTGTAGCATTGTAAAGATGTATTAGTTAATACATAGAGGATATCGAGTTGAGTTGTAAACCTTTATACGGTAATTCGAATATAGTGAATCATATTATATAGTTGATTCAAGAATTGTAATTGATTCAAAGTTATGGAATCAATAAGAAGAATTTATTCAAAGGATATTGAAAAGTTTAAATTATTCTGCATTTTAGTAACATCGAATATGATGTAAAGACGAGATCTTGGATATGAATAGAATTTATATTCTAAATTGTAATAAGCAAAGTTGTATTCTTTGACTAATAATTAAAAGATGTAATAGTTCGACGATAGTAGTATCGTGACTGCACCAGATCCGAGGAAAGAGAGGAACCCGGATTTGGGGGCATCACATTGTCAATATTGTGATTCTGTAATATTATTTGTGAATAATTAATTATAGATAAAAATGTTAAAGAAATATTTATTTAATGTGGATATGAATGAAGGAATTAATGCTGATATTTTTATTAGTATTTTGTTGAAATAGAGGTGTGAAAAATCATCCGTATGTAAATTTCGGTGATTTTTCGTTCGAAATTTGAAAAAACTTTCTTTTACAAAGTTGTAGAGAATTAAATTTCCTATGAAGTGGACATAAGATTCGTATTTTTCTGATAAAAGGCTATTTATTATGAATTATTAAAGTTCCGGAATATTGGGTCTGAATTGATTTTTGGGGTTATAAATATTTTTTAATATTTGTGAGGTGGGCCCCACTTGTGGTGTGCTGATGAGTGTGATGTGGTGTGCGTGAAAAAAATAAAAATAAAATAATATTTTATTAAATTTTCTGCTTTGGCGTTCTAAGTATTTTTCTATAAATAGAGTGCTTAGGTTAGAATTAAAAATCACACCAGAATCAGAAGTTTTCTCTCTCTGTAATATCGAGCGTATTTTTGTGACTATTTAGATACTTTGAGTGTTGCTATTCAGTGCAAGTTTCCTTCAGTATTATATCCGATATTTCAGTTAGAAATACTATTTTTTTGAGGTAAGGGATGTTCTTTTCTTTATAAATGATGTTATTTTCTTCAATATCCTTTCACCAAAATATTGGTATAAATTTTATTGTGAAATTTTTACCTTTTCATGTCGAGATTACTATTCACGTATACGGCACTACTCACAAATACAACACTATTCACAAAAAAAATAAATCTTCTTTTATTTGTCCAAGTTGTCTGTTAGGGTTCATATCTTTGATTGGATCCAAGTTTTAAACATTCATTCTTGAATTTTGCTCTACAATTGATTATTATAGAGTATTTTTGAACTTGGATAAAATAAACTATGAATCCCAAAATTTTATCCTTTATCTCATTGGATTCGTTCTTTAAAATATTTTTCATCATCTTCAGTCCTAAATGGTGATATAACTGAACCTGTAGTGCAAAGATGAATGATTATTTGATGAATATCTTTGGCCTGTAGTGCAAAGATGAATGATTATCTGATGAATATCTTTGGCCCGTAGTGCAAAGATGGACAGGTGTTGAGATGAACATGACCAACTGGTAATACAAATGAATATCTTTGGCCTATAGTGCAAAGATGAATATTTGATTCAAGATATTATTGATTGATATTACTGAGATAAAATATTGATTATGGACTTTCAAATCATAGAAGATAGTAGACATCATTTCCTACTTAACTCTTCTGATGCATTGTTACTTCCGCAGCAGTTGTTGATCTAAAACTTGTTATCCACAATATTTTATCTGATTTGTTGAAGATTAACGATAAATTATTCTTTATTATCTTAGTCATAATATTTTTACTGGGCTAGTTGAGCTCACCCTTTTATTCTATTGTCCTCTTCAGGAAATGAGAATATCGCAGGGACTAGTCGGGGGGCAGAGTGATAGTCTTAGGAGAGCAGTAGTTGTCCTCACCTCACTATTTTTGTAAAATAGTGTGATAATAATTGGAATGAGAACTTAGTTTGAGTGGATATATTTTCTACATGTGTGTATTGACACTCACAGCTTGTATAGTCGTCCTGCTCACGATCTTTTGATATAAAAGTCTGTATTTAGATTCTGTACCATGTGTTTGGCGACTCAGAATGGGTTGGGTTGATTGGGCCTATTATGGGGGCGTCACAGTTGGTATCAGAGCTTAGGGATATGGTCTCTGGCGGAGATCGGGGAATAGAACTAAGGGGAGAGACGAGTAAATCCTTCACTATTGTGTCCTACCTAAGCTTATTTGGTATTTAATTGGTCAGTCGGAGCATAGAGTTAATATCTGAAATGTTAATTTGTTTAATTAACCCTTGTTTTATGGCAGTATTTGAGTATTTGAGAATGGCAGCTGAAAATGTTAACAATGGAGTGAATGAGACCGTGGAAACACCTTTAATCACCGACTAGGAGAATGTGCAACAGGAAGACAATATTCCTCCTGTAAACAACACCACTGATCAGACGATGAACGATGGGATGTTTAGAAGCTTTCTACAGTTCATGCAAAACTAGACGAGGGAGACTCGTGTTCAAAATTCGGGTGAAAATATTAACAACACGCGGATTATCACTTCCAAGCAGTTCAAAGAGTTGGGACCACCAGAGTTTTTGGGAAAGCTAGATCCAATCAAGGCGGAGATATGTGTTAAGCAAATTACCAAGATATTTGATGTCTTGGGATGCACGGAGGAACAGAAGGTTCCATTCGCCACCTTTATGTTCCGGGGAGAGGCAGATTACTGGTGGAAATTCGTGAAGCGTACCCAGTCTGCCGCACTGAAGATGTCTTGGGAAGCATTCCAGAAACTATTCAATGATAAGTACTTTCCTGAAAGTATTCGTCATATGAAAGAGGTAGAGTTTATCAGACTGGAACAGAACAACATGACTGTGTCCCAGTACGAGGCTAAATTCGCAGAGTTATCCCGGTTTGCGTCTCATTTGGTAGATAATGAGGAGCGTATGACGCGGATGTTTCTAAGAGGTTTGAAACCCGAAATTTGTCAATACCTCATTTCTCACAATTTTTTTCTATATTAAGATGTTGTGAACAGGGCTCAATTATTAGAGCGAGATAATGAGTCTGTTCAACTGAGGGACCACAACCAGGGTCGTACAAGTGGTAGCAGTCATCGGAGCATTGACAACCAGCGGGGAGGAAAGTATCATGACAGAAGCGGCAATCACTCTGGTGGTAATCTTGGCCATGATAGTAGAAGAAGCAAGTCGGGGTGAGATTTTAAAAAGAGAAGGTACAACAATGATAACGTGAAGACGTCAGCACCAGCATCAACCGTTTCTAGGGGAGGAGAACGACCACCGGTCGTATGCTATAAATGCAAAAAAGAGGGATACATCAGCCCAAACTGCCCACAACAATTTAAGGCATGCTATAACTGTAGAAAGGAAGGTCATATAGCTCGAGATTGTCCTGTAATGAAACCAAGTCCAGCGGGGGTGGTGATTCCAAAGGATGTCCCGGACAAGTTGAAGTCAGTGATTTCTGGAAGAGTTCGTTTGTCGTGACTGCCCAAAACGCGAGGAACCCGAACGAGGTGATCACGGTTAAGCTAATAATAAACTCTTGCGAAGTTTACACCTTGTTAGATACCAGTGCTACCCATTGTTTTATTTCACCTACTTGTGCTCAACGTTTAAACTTGACTTCTGAGAAAGTAGACTTTGACTTATCTGTTGAGACTCCGTTAGGAGAAATCTTCGTTACATCTATAGTTTATAAATCTTTCTTGATTCAAATTGGTACCCTCACCCTACCTGTTGCTCTTATATCTTTGAAAATACTTGCATTTGACGTGATTTTAGGAATTGACTGGTTAACCACTTATCATGCCAAAATTGATTTTTTCGTAAGGTTGTTAGTTTTCATATTCCTAACCAACCTGTTGTGTAAATTCAAACCACCAAACCACTAAAATCAGTCGATGTCATTTCAAGTCATAAAGCTATTCGTTTATTAAAAAACGGATGTCAAGCTTTCTTAGCCCATGTCACTGATCTAAACCAGAATACTTCAGATTTGAATAATATTTTCGTTGTTAATGAGTTTTCTGATGTATTTCCCGAAAAACTTTCCGGTCTACCCCTTGAACGTGAAGTTGAATTCTTTATTGACCTTGAACCCGGTACAAAACCCATTTTTAAAACTCTATATCAAATGACTCCTGTTGAACTTTAGGAGTTAAAGGTCTAACTACAGGAGTTGTTAGACATCGATTTTATTCATCCTAGTACGTCTCCTTGGGGTGCTTCTGTTTTATTCGTAAAGAAGAAAGACGGGAGTATGCGACTTTGTATTGACTATCAGAAGTTGAACCATATCACCATCAAGAATAGGTATCTGCTACCTCGTATTGATGACCTGTTCGACCAGTTGCAAGGTGCACAATTCTTTTCAAAGATCGATCTTCGTTCTGGATATCATCAGCTGAAGATTAAAACTGAAAATATTCCAAAGACTGCCTTCAAAACTCGGTACGGGCATTATGAATTCTTAGTCAAGTCTTTTAGATTGACTAATGCTCCTACTAATTTCATGGATATGATAAACTGTGTATTGAAGGAATATTTGGATCAGTTCGTGGTTGTCTTTATTGATGACATCCTCATCTATTCTAAAAGCCGTGAAGATCATGAGCACCATTTGAAGCTGGTACTTCAAAAGCTTCGTGAGAACAAGCTATATGCCAAGCTGAAGAAATGCGAGTTCTGGCTTGAGGAAGTAGCATTTCTTGGGCACGTGGTATCGAAACGTGGAGTATCTGTTGCCCCGACGAAGATTGAAGTAATACAAAGCTAGGAGCAACCTAAGTTGGTGACTGAAGTACGAAGCTTTCTGGGCTTAGCTGGTTATTATCGGAGGTTCGTAGAGGGATTTTATCGAATCGCTACTCCATTAACTCAGTTGACTCAGAAAGATACAAAATTCGTTTGGAGCGAGGAATGCGAGAAGAGCTTCCAAGAGCTCAAGAGGAGACTTATTTCGGCACCTGTTCTGACAATACCATCTGGTTCGGATGGATTTGTTATTTACAGCGATGCTTCGGGCAAAGGGTTAGGATGTGTTCTCATGCAACATGGGAAAGTCATAGCCTATGCCTCGCGACAACTCAAAGAATATGAGAGGAATTATCCTACTCATGATCTAGAGTTGGCAGCTGTCGTTTTTGCGTTGAAGATCTGGAGACATTACTTGTACGGAGAGAAAGTGGAGATTTATACGGATCATAAGAGCCTTAAATATTTCTTCACTCAAAAGGAACTCAACATGCGGCAACGACGTTGGCTTGAGCTGTTGAAAGATTATGACCATACCATCCTGGTAAAGCGAACGTGGTAGCTGACATGTTGAGTAGAAGATCATAGCGGGAACGAGTGTGATGCTGTCAACACAAAGGCCTATTCTGTGTGACTTACAAAAGATGGAGATAGAGTTCAAGACTCCGGGGACCCACATGATGATGTCAAGCATACGCGTAGAACCAGCTTTGATTGATAAAGTTAAAGCTGCTCAAGCTACAGACCCAGAGTTGATGAAGATGAAGAAGAAGGTGCAAGAAGGTGCGTTTTCGGAAGCAAGAATAGATGAAGAAGGAATACTTTGAGTCAACTCCAGACTTTGCGTTCCTAACGATTTTGACTTGAAGCATAGAGTCATGATGGAGGCACTCAACACATCGTTTGCAATCCATGCTGGGAGTACCAAAATGTATTGTGATCTTCGACATATATTTTGGTGGAGCAATATGAAGAGAGAGATTGCAGAGTTTATCTCAAGGTGTTTAACGTGTCAACGTGTTAAGGCAGAGCATCAAATGCCAAAGGGTCCATTGCAACCACTTAAGATTCTAAAATGAAAGTGGAAACACATTACCATGGATTTCGTTACGGGTCTTTCCAAGGTTTCTCAAGGCATAGATACGATTTGGGTTATTATTGATAGATTAACCAAGCCTGCTCATTTCTTGCCGATATGGAAGACTTATTCCTTTGAACGTCTTGCTCGTATGTACGTGAATGAGATTGTGAGATTGTATGACATTCAAGTATCCATAGTTTCGGATCGTGACCCAAGATTCACTTCACGATTTTGGGTTAGTTTGCAGAAAGCTTTGAGCACGGATTTACGTTTCTGTTGGGCATATCTTCCTCAAACGGACGGGCAATCGGAAAGGACTATTCAAACCTTTGAAGATCTATTGAGACTCTGTGTTCTAGACTTGAAAGGGAGTTGGGATAAGTACCTACCATTGATGGAATTCTCCTACAACAACAGTTATCAGGCAAGTATAGGTGTGGCTCCATTCGAGGCGTTGTATAGGCGAAAGTGTCGCTCTCCAGTATGTTGGGATGAGGTGGGTGAAGCAACATTGTTGGGACCAGAGTTGGTACGTATGACTACGAAAAAGATCCAAATGATCCGACAACGTATACAAACGGCACAGGATCAACAAAAGAGTTATGCGGATCTTCATCGAAAGGACGTAGAATTTAATGTTGGGGATCATGTATTGTTACGAGTTACGAGATTTAGGAAGAGAGGAAAGCTCAATCCACGATTCATTGGTCCATTTGAGATTCTTGACCGAGTAGAAAATGTGGCCTATAGACTCGCATTACCTCCAAGTATGTCTCGTGTTCATAACGTTTTTCATATATCCGTGCTTCGTAAATATATGAAAGACCCGAACCACATTATTGAGTTAGAACCAGACGAGATAGCCGAAGATTTAACGTACGAGGAGGTACCTGTCAAGATCTTGGATAGGAAGGAGCATGTCCTACGCATAAAGGTTATACCACAAGTCAAAGTTTTGTGGAGGAACCATGCTATTGAGGAAATGACCTGGGAGTTGGAATCGGAGATGAAAGCGAGGTATCCTCGCCTTTTTGACATACCAGGTACGCACGTCAATTTTGAGGACGAAATTTCATAAGGAGGGGAGGTTGTAAGACCCCAACTTTTTATGAATAAAATTGAATTTCCTCTATATATTATTTTGAATAGTAAGGGGTTGAGTTGATAAATGTGGTAAGTTATGGGTAAAATGTGCAAATATTTCAAAATAAGCAAGTGGTTATAAAATATTCATTGTTGTCGGGAAATATTCGTTTGGTCGTGGAATATTCTTGTTGTCGGGGAATATTCGTATGACGACGCAGCCATTTGTGGGCCCCATAACGAAAAACTATCGGATGAAAAAAACGACAAGAATAAGTTTTCTATAAATAACAGCGTAACGGTTACCGTTAACACTGTTGAAATACCCGGTGGTTAAAAATAAAGTAATACGCGTCGTTGCACAGTAGCACACGGTATTGCACAGTATTTTATATTATTATTGTTTCAATAATTGTCACTACACACTATTTTATATTATCAAATCAATAATTCATATTATTTGAATAATATTATTAGACAGCATTATTGGCAATGTCTAAGGAAGTTCTGTCTAGGAAAGGGGTTAGATAATTGCGCGCCAATAAGGAGAAATCCTTATCGGAAGGACCCATCTTTCCTGGGAACGACCTGATTGTCAATATTATAGTTATGTAATATTATTTATAAATAATTAATTATTGATAAAAATAATAAAGAAATATTTATTTAATGTGAATATAAATGAAGGAATTAATGCTGATGTTTTTATCAGAATTTTGTTAGAATGGAGGTGTGGAAAGTCGTCCGTATGTAAATTTCGATCATTTTTTGTTCGAAATTTGAAAAAAATTTCTTCTACAAAGTTGTAGAGAATTAAATTTCCTATGGAATGGACATAAGATTCATATTTTTCTGATAAAAGGACTATTTATTATGAATTATTGAAGTTCCGGAGTATTGGGTCTGAATTGATTTTTGGGGTTATAAATATTTTTTTAATAAAAATATTTTTTGTGAGGTGGGCCCCACTTGTGGTGTGCTGATGAGTGTGATGTGGTGTGCGTGAAAAAAATAAAAAATATATATTTTATTAAATTTTTTGCTTTGACATTCTAAGTATTTTTCTATAAATAGGGTGCTTAGGTTAGAATTGAAAATCAAACCAGAATCAGAAGTTTTCTCTCTCTATAATATCGAGCGTATTTTTGTGAGTATTTAGATACTTTAAGTGTTGCTATTCAGTGCAAGTTTCCTTCAGTATTATATCCGATATTCCTGTCAGAAGTACTATTCTTTTGAGGTAAGGGATATCATTTCACCAAAATATTGGTATAAATTTTATTTTGAAATTTTTACCTTTTCATGTCGGAATTACTATTCACGTATACGGCACTACTCACAAATACGATACTATTCACAAAAAAATTAAATCTTCTTTTATTTGTTCAAGTTGTCTGTTAAGGTTCCTATCTTTGATTGGATCCAAGTTTTGAACATTCATTCTTGAATTTTGCTCTACAATTGATTATTATGGAGTATTTTCTTCATAAATGATGTTATTTTCTTCAATATCCTTTCACCAAAATATTGGTATAAATTTTATTGTGAAATTTTTATCTTTTCATGTCGGGATTACTATTCACGTATACGGCACTACTCACAAATACGATATTATTCACAGAAAAATTAAATCTTCTTTTATTTGTCCAAGTTGTTTGTTAAGGTTCCTATCTTTGATTGGATTCAAGTTTTGAACATTAATTCTTGAATTTTGCTCTACAATTGATTATTATGGAGTATTTTTGAACTTGGATAAAATAAACTATGAATCCCAAAATTTTGTCATTTATCTCACTGGATTCGTTCTTTAAAATATTTTTCATCATCTTTAGTCCTAAATGGTGATATAACTGAATATCTTTGGCCTGTAGTGCAAAGATGAATGATTATTTGATGAATATCATTGGCCTGTAGTGCAAAGATGAATGATTACCTGATTAATATCCGATATTCGATATTTCAGTCAGAAGTACTATTTTTTGAGGTAAGGGATGTTATTTTCTTCATAAATGATGTTATTTTCTTCAATATCTTTTCACCAAAATATTGGTATAAATTTTATTGTAAAATTTTTATCTTTTTATGTCGGGGTTACTATTCACGTATACGACACTACTCACAAATACGACACTATTTACAAAAAATTTAAATCTTCTTTTATTTGTCCAAGTTGTCTGTTAAGGTTCTTATCTTTGATTGGATCCAAGTTTTGAACATTCATTCTTGAATTTTTCTCTACAATTGATTATTATGGAGTATTTTTGAACTTGGATAAAATAAACTATGAATCCCAAAATTTTGTCCTTTATCTCACTGGATTCGTTCTTTAAAATATTTTTCATCATCTTCAGTCCTAAATGGTGATATAACTGAATATCTTTGGCCTGTAGTGCAAAGATGAATGATTATTTGATGAATATCATTGGCCTGTAGTGCAAAGATGAATGATTACCTGATTAATATCTTTGGCCCGTAGTGCAAAGATGGACAGGTGTTGAGATGAACATGACCAACTGATGATACAAATGAATATCTTTGGCCTGTAGTGCAAAGATGAATATTTGATTCAAGATATTATTGATTGATGTTATAGGGATAAAGTATTGATTATGGACTTTCAAATCATAGAAGATAGTAGACATCATTTTCTACTTAATTCTTCTGATGCATTATTACTTCCGCTGCAGTTGTTGATTTAAACTTGTTGTTCATAATATTTCATCTGATTTGTTAATGACTAATGATAAATTATTCTTTATTATCTTAGTCATAATATTCTTTACTGGGCTAGTTGAGCTCACCTTTTTATTCTATTGTCCTCTTCAGAAAATGAGAATGTCGCAGGGACTAGTCGGGGCACAGAGTGATGGTCAGAGTAGAGCAGTAGTAGTCCTCACCTCACTATTTTTGTAAAATAGTGTGATAATAATTGTAATGAGGACTTAGTTTGAGTGAATATATTTTTTACATGTGTGTATTGACACTCACAGCTTGTATGGCCGTCCTGCTCACGACCTTTTGATATAAAAATTTGTATTTGATTTCTGTACCATGTGTTTGACGACTTAGAATGAGTTGGGTTGATTGGACCTATTCTGGGGGCGTCACATTTTATTCCTATATCTTAATCTTTTGGTGATCAATACTTGTTGGTTAATTTAGTTTTAACTTTTATTTAATCAAATTTACAAAAATCAATTGAGGTGATTGTTTAAGTAGATTTAAATTGGTAAAAACTCGGTAATTAGAGTAATTGTTAGTGACTCTTCTATGTGGGTTCGACACTTTTATTTACTTTTATATTACTTAATTGACTGTGTATACTTGCGTGTATTTGTCATTATATAAAACGAACAACACATAAACAACTAATTAAAAAGTAAAACATTAAGTAAATCTTTCATTCAAATGCATCATTTTTATGAAACAAAATAATTGAACTCAATAACAACAACAGTCGCAAACTACGTCGTACAAAAAGTTATTATAACTAGGGGTGGACATAAATTTATTTTTTTTTCGATTTTTCGGACCAGTCCAAATTGGTCAGTTTGGTATAAATATAACCGGTTCGGTTTCAGTACAAAAAAATCGATATATACCGGTTTTTCAGTACCGGTTTCGGTACCGAGTTTTTATAGTACGGTACCGTACCGATATATACCGATTTTTCATTTTTTTTTATTTTTTATTGTTAATAAATAATTAATAATAATAATAGTAAAATAATAATTATAATAATAAAAATAATATTAATATTAATAAAAATAAAAATAATAGTAATAAAAATAATAAAATAATAATTATATTAATTTTCGGCATTTATTCGGTAAAAACTGGTTCCAAACCGTTAAACTGATTCGATATACCGGTCCCCGATTGCCCACCCCTAATTATAACACCACAAAATATCTTGGTATGACAAAGTGGCTTTTGTAAATGTTGTCCTACATAACAAATTTGTAGTTAAATTCATCAACAAATATGACCCTTTTTCGTAGGTAGGTAGTTAGTCACCAGATTTATGAGATACAAACATCGAAGCGGAAAAGTTACTGGTAGGCCATTTTTCGGATTTCAAGAGCCTACATTGGTCGAGGATACTTGTATGCAGAAAAAGTAATTAAATAATTGCAATTTGAATCTGTAGGAAAGAATTTTTAAAACTTGAACCTCCTTGGAAAGAAATTGAAGAATGAACTTGTAGGAAAGAAACTTGAAGCTTGAATCTGCAGGAAGAAAATTGCTTCCTTCAAAAGGCTGCGGTTTCGTCGTTCGAAATATAAACAAACACATAAATAAAGGCCCATTGACATAGACAACATAAGTTCATTAAATTTCAAATTTCGAAATTGATCGTACAAGCTAAAATACAATTGAAATGTCTCTTTGTAGCATTTAAACAAACATATAGAGCACACCCATAAAATTATAAATACAGAATTAAGGATATACATCAACCCAAGACCCTCAAATTACGTACTGAGAGCCTTGATCTTCAAAGTTGTTCCTCCTCCTAACAAAAGAAAAGTGCAAATGTTTATGTTACAAGCAATTCACAGCAAAGAAAAATCAGAAAGAGGAAACAAAATCTATTCATAAGCATAAGGCAAAAGATGAAAATAATTACAAAATCTAGGTTAAAAATTGACCTAATATTGATGGATATACAAATCAAAATAGTGCCTTTGACATCGATTTTGGCATAGTTAGCACACAGTTATTGCACATAGAAATGATTCAAATGTAGATAAGAGAGTGCGAGAATTTGAGTGTTATACCTTACGGATAGAATCTCAGATCTGGAATGTAAGATATCTTGTGCCGTTCTTTCACTTCGTATCTTTTGAGCCCAGGACAAAGCAAAACTTCTAGTTGCCTAAGTGTAGGAGCCAGGGGATTCGACCCCTCAGAATCAGAGAATGATGTCAGGCTTGGACATCGAGTAATAGTCAATTTCTGGAGATGCCCGAGATCTTCTGGAAATTTGTTGAAGATTTCGCACCTTGTTATTGCAAGCTCCTTTAGACAAGTTGATGCCTCACCACCACGAGGAAGCCAAGGAGGAAAAGCCACCAATTTTGGAAGATTCTCAATGACTAAAACTTGGAGACTCACAAGATTGCCAATTTCTCGACTTTCATCAAGTTTCACCAATTCTAGGTCAGCACAAGAATCAATCCTCAGAGTCTCCAGCCTGCTCAGGAATCTTAGACTTCGTGGCAAACGCAACAATTTTGGACAACTCTTAATGACCAGATTTCGGAGGTTTGGGAGGTTTGGTTGCATCCCTCCAATACAACCATAATCATTATCGTGAAAGAGAAATCTCAAATTACAGCAATCCTTTACAATCAGAGTTCGAAGTAAGGTGGAAAATAATCATAACTCCATTTCAATGCAGGTAAAATGTCGCTCTCACCTTGTTCTAAATTCCATACCTCAGTATCCCTGACACTGCGCCATTCGCTATCCTCAGTTTTCATATATAGATGGCTTCCTAATGTTCTTATTGCTAAAGGAACCCCTCTGTAGTTTTTTGCTATATCCTTCCCAAATTCTTCAAGGTGCGGATACTTCTTTTCTTGTCCTTCCCCAAATGCGTGCTTCATGAGCAAATTTAAGGAATCCCCATCTGATAGACCTTTTAAGAAGTGCGTATAAGATGGCTTCGTATTTGAAGCCACCAATGGACTACGTGTAGTCACAACAATTTTGCTGCCATTGGCACCAAAACTCAGAAGGTTTATCAATACTTCCCATTTTCTAGCATCTTCATTCCACACATCATCTAAAACAAGCAAGTACCTTTTACCACTCAAAGTTTTCTTTAGGGGTTCTGACATATTTTCAATACTCGACTCCTCGCACTTTACAATATCGCAGATTATCTTTTTCACATCCAAGTCCTCAGACACACACACCCATTTTCTCAACTTAAAATGTTTAATCACCCTCCCATTATTATACACGGTTTTGGCTAGAGTAGTCTTTCCAAGACCGCCTAATCCAAGGATGGGAATGACAGGAACAGTACTTTTGCCATCACTAAACTGCATAATTAAGTGATCAGCGATCGCTTTTTCATCGTCTTTTCTTCCAATCACAACACTATCAACTTTTGAAAAGCTTTCTCTCCAAACAGGCAGTTCCTTTTTATCTGAATTTTGTTCCGAGAGATGAAACTTATCCTTGTCATCAGAAATATCATCTAGGTTCTGTCTAATTTTCTTGATTCTATGGCCCATTTTCAGATTGAAAAGAAATGTTGTACCTTTTCCATTGCAGTACTCCTTTGAATCACTTGCTGTCGCAAATCGAGAATTTCAAACTCATCAAGAACATCACTGGCAGAAAAACAAACATCTTTAAGCCGTTCCAGCCATAATTGTAACGCATGGCTTTTTTCTTGTTTCCGCTCTGCATCCAACAACACAGCTTTAATAGTGGCTAAAGTCTGAGAGAGCTTGCCTAAGTCACTTTTGACCCAGAATGCCAATCCAACTTCTTGGACAGCCAAAGAGCCTAGCCGTCCCAAAAGGCTTTTAGTAATGCCAAAGAGAATTGATTCTGCCATATATTGGTTTTCAAACAGCTACCAAAGAAAGGAAAGCAGAGTTCTGATTAGTTTTTGAAATGGTTGTCACTTGTGAGAAATACCTGTATATATGTAGAAGTATTTAACTGGTAAGAGTTAAAGTGTCTGTCATCCACATATTCTTGATGATAATGGCATTAAAGAGAGATTGTCATCCACATATTCTTGATGATAATGGATTTAAAGAGAGATTGTCATCCATATATTCTTGATGATAATAGCTTTAAAAGGGATATTGTCTTCTTATTAAAGTGAATACCATGTTATCCACATGGAAAGTGTAAGATAGAGCCAAGTTGTCAAGGAAAAATGTACACAGACGAGTAGAAATTCAAATATATCGTCTCATTCCTTGTCTCATCTCCTGTTCACATCCCATATATCACTCTAATTAATTTTTATTCAATTACAAAATAGTTGTAAATAAATAGATAAAGATTAGATAATAAAAATGCGTAGAATTAAGGCACGAGATGAGACAGACAATGTGACAAATAATAAGAAAAATTTGTAAAATCAAAATAAATAGTAATACATGATGCCATCTATTTTCACTTGGCTTCGTGCTAAGTTGGGATGGTATAAAGGAGAGCAACTCCTCTGTCCCCAAATTCCCTGTCCCCTTGTGTCCCACCACTTAAACGTCGACACATATCTTCTTACTTAACACTAATTAACTCTAAAATTAAAAAAAAAAAAGAGACAAGTGTCAACATTTAAGTGGTGGGACACAAAGAGACAGGGAATTTGGGGACAGAGGATCTGCTCTCGGTATGAAGTGCCTATTGTGTGAAGAACTTGAGAAAAAGACAATAGTGAGATGTTATTGACTAGAATATCGACCATAAGTTGTAGATACTGTGAACTTTGCAACTTGCATAAAGTGTTAGGAAGCACCTTCATGCCTATGAACAAGTCTAGGTGTCTCAAATGCTTCAAACCACCAATGGAATGTGGCAACATCTCAAAGCCGTAAGAACTTAAATTTCAAATTACATGTATTAAGGAAATATTAGTTGTTGATAGAGAGAATATATATCACAACCAATTATCTCGAATTGTTTTCAAATTATTTGCTTAATATGATATTTTCACGTGAGTATTTCTCACATGAATATGAGATACCATCAATATTCATATGAGAGAGATCATATGAAAAAATAATAATCATATTTTCATATAATAATATCAATTATTGAAATTTTTATTATATGAATATATCTGAGGGAAAAAAAATTATTTATCAAAGGCCAAGGAAAATATTACAATTTGTGCAGCATACCATAAGAAAAAAACCTACAAATAATACAACAATTAATGCTACGTATGGATCGGAGGAATGAAGGTGGAAATAAAATGACTCATTCTTATGGAATGGAAAAAAATGTGTTTGATTGTTCTATTGGAATGAAATGAACCATTCTCAGTCCTGCAAAATTTGTGAATTTTATTTTTTAATGGAGAGTATAGAATGACTTATTCTAACTGAAATGAAATGAATCATTTCACTCTCCATTACATTCCTTCACCTGTTCCATTCATTCAATCCGAACATATTAGGGTGTACACAGTCGGTTTCAGCCAGTTATTTTCGAAAGGAAAAAAAAAGAATCCAAAACCAACAATATTTAATGCTACGTTTGAATTGCAGGAATGAATGTAGGAATAGAATGATTCATTCCGATGAAATAAAAAAAATTGTGTTTGATTGTTCCATTAGAATGGAATGAACAATAGCTTTTAAAAACCGGACTTGTTACTAATACGATAATAGTGGAAGTGCCATTAAACAGTTTCCTTTTCCATAATACAACCGACTGAATCAAACATCAACTAAAAAAAAACTTGAATTACATATCAACAATAACAAAAAACCAATGGTTACATTAATAAACACGCTTGTGAAACTATGCAGCATGTCTTAATTTACAAAAACAAAAGGGTAATGATATTTCCAACGCAAACAGTGATAATCGGTAAATAAAATGCAAGTCGCACTGCATCCAATGTGCTGAAAATCACATTGTGGGATTAATGTAGTGACAAGAAAGCTCCCGGACTGACAAAGACCGCCATTGTCTGTCCGTGAATTTAACAATTCCGACTCCTCTCACTTTGAAGCTAAATGAAAAGGAATTTAGGCATACAAATTCAATCAATGTTAATGAGAGAAAAGAATTTAGGCATACAGATTATTATGACAGAAGAAATACTCCTCAGTCCCATAAAAAGAGTCTCATAACCAAAATTTACAAAAATTATTCCTTTTTAAAAGTAAAAATAAAAATCAATTGAATATTTAGTTTAATAATGATGACATGATATGAAATTGAAATGATAAACTTGAGAACGCTGTGTCATTTTGTATTACCATTAACATAAATCAAGAGTTTTTATAGGACAAAATTTTATTAAAATGCAACTCGTTTTGTGGTTGGAAAAAAAGAACTTTTTAGTACAGAACAGGAGCTGCTCTGCTTGGGAATTTCAGTCTTGGAATAGATAAACTTCGAAAACTACCTATTTCTTTCCAATAACCTGTTCAAAAAATATAGTGCACTATATGTTTTAAACAAGTTGTGTAATCAAATTGGTTTATATATCAAAGGAAACTGTAAAAATACCATAGCTAGTAAATATGAAAGAAAGGGATAAGATAAAATTGCAAATGTTAGTAGAAGAAGAGGGAAAAAGAGAATTTGGGTTTCATACCTTTCGTATTTCGGAAAATTACTTTTGGAATGTGAGAGATCTTGTGCCATTCCTCCCCTGTTTTCCTTTTGTATCTTCTCATGAGACCGGGACAAACCGAAATCACGAGTTCTTTAAGTGTAGGAGCGAGGGGATTAGACCCCTCAGACAAAGAAGTCAATTCAGGACATTCTGCAATAATCAACTTCTGGAGATACCTGAGATCTTCTGGAAATTTAGTCAAATTATTACATTGTCTAATTACAAGCTTTTTTAGACAAGTAGATGCCACACCACCCTGAGGAAGCCAACGGGGAAAAGCCACCAATTTTGGTAGCCTTAAAATGACTAAAACTTGGAGGCTCACAAGACTACCAACTTCTATATTATTGTCTTTCATCAAATCTAGCTCTTCACAGTTTGCAATCTTTAGTGTCTCTAGCCTCGTTAAGTATCTTAAACTCCGTGGCAAAAATACCAATTTGTGACAACTCTTAATGACTAATGTTCGGAGGTTAGGGAGATTGTGTTGCATCCCTCCAATCCTATCATAACCATCATCATCAAAGAGAGATTCCATATTATTACAACCCTCTATGATCAGAGTACGAAGGGAAGTCAAGCTTCCTATTCCTTTTATTGGAAAACAAATTTCGTTTGTTCCTACTTTCAAATATCTGAGGCTTATCAAGTCTCTAAGATTTTTAGGCAACCTTTCAAATCCTTGATGACTATTCTTGAGTCGTAGATAGAGTAAACTCTGCAGTTGGCATAAAGAACTAGGGAGCAACTTCATGCTTATGAACAAGTCTAGGTATCTCAAATGCTTCAGACCGCCAATGGAATTTGGTAACACCTTAAAGCTCGACCTTTTTAGGTCTAACACCCGTAAAAACTTAAATTTCGAAATACATGTATTCAAGAAATATTGGTTGCTGCCAGAGAGATCGATGTGACAGCCCACTCGAATCATTCTCAAATCATTTGCTACAAGAACAAAATTTGGAAATTTATCCCTGCTCAACAATTTTTTGTTATCAAATGACATGTGTCGAACCTTTGGATGAACAAGTACATCATTTGGGGAATCATAACTTAACCTTGCACAATCACTTTTTGTCACTGAAATTGCAAGATCATGCATAAGGTCATGCATTTTGAACCTTTCTTTATATTCAAATTTCCTGTAGTCTTGGAAAAATGATCTTGACAATAACTCAGTAAGATACTTTTTCCCAATCTCTTCTGGTTCTAAGTTTTGGCCCCTCTCAAGGAGCCCTAGTGCCATCCACAAGTAGATCAGAGACACACCACTGAATTCATGATCTTTCTCAAACATTGAACAAACATCAAAACATTGTTTTAAGTAAGGAGGTAAGGCATCATAACTCAATTTTAATGCAGGTAAAATGTCGCTCTCACCTTGTTCTAAATTCCATACCTCACTATCTCTCACACTGCGCCATTCGCTAACCTCAGTTTTCATATTTAAACGGCTTCCTAATGTTCTGATCGCTAATGGTACTCCTCTGCACTTTTTTGTTATATCCTTCCCAAATTCTTCAAGGTACGGATATTTCTTCTTTTTCCCTTCCCCAAATGCCTGCTTCATGAGCAAATCTAATGAATCCTCACCCGAGAGACCTTCCAAGAAATGTGTGTAAGTTGGGTGTGTTATTGAAGCCACTAATGGACTACGAGTCGTTACGACAATTTTGCTTCCACTAGCACCACACATCAAAAGTTCCTTTAAACTTTCCCATTTGTTAGCATCTTCATTCCACACATCATCCAAAACAAGCAAATATCTCTTACCCCTCAAACTTTGTTCTAGGTGTTCTACCATATTTTCCAGACTCGACGCCTCGCGCTTTACAATATTGCAAATGATCTTTCTCACATCAAAATCCTCAGAGACACACACCCATTTTGTAAACTTAAAATGTTCAATCACCCTTAAATCATTAAACACATATTTTGCAAGCGCGGTCTTACCAAGACCTGCAATTCCAACTATAGGAATGACTGAAACATGTTTAACATCATCGACTTGTAACAAGTGATCGATCATCACTTTTTCATCATGGTCTCTTCCAATAACATAACCACGATCAACTCGTGAATGGGTTTCTCTCCAAACGTGCGTTACCTCCAAAGTTTGTTCCGAAAGATTATAGTCATCTTTCTCCTTGGCAATATCATCTAGAGTTAGTCTTATTTCCTTAATTTTATGGCCCATTTTGAAATTGAATACAATTGGATTTGAAGAGGAAAAGAAGTTTCGTACCTTTCTCGTTAAAGTACTCCTTTGCATCACCTGTCGTTGCAAAGCAAGAATTTCGAACTCATCAAGAACATTGTTGGCAGAAGAACAAACATCCTTAAGCCCTTCCAGCCATATGCGTAACTTGGGATTTGTTTTTTGTTGCCGCTCAGCATCCAACAGCACAACTTTAATTGTGGCTAAAGTCCGGCTGAGCATGTATAAGTCATTTTTGACCTCCAATGCTAATCCAATTTCTTGGACAGCCAAAGAGCCAAGCATTCCCAAAAGGTTTTCAGCAATGCCAAAGAGAATTGATTCTGCCATTGCTTTTGAAACAGCTACCAAAGAAAGGAAAGGAGAGTACCGGGTTAGTTTCCAAAATGGTTGTCGCTTCTGAGAAATACCTGTATATATAGAAAATTAATTGCAATGATTCAAGAGGTAAAGGGTGCTCCATTTGTTGTTGATGAAAATGGCTTTAAAGAGATATTGTTTTTTAATTAAAGGGGTAGCTCTAGAACTTGCCAATAATTGTCAAAAGTAAATAATACGCATGTGATCCACATTGAAGCTAGAAGAATGAGCCAAGTTGATGAAAGGTAGCTTTCAGCAAATATGAACCACTTGATTCTTAATAATAATGTAGGGAATCCTTTATTTTAAGGAAAAAGGTTTGCTGCACGGCAGATAGAAGTAATAAAAAACTGTGAAACTGAAATATTTAATACATGATGCCATCTGTGCTGAGTAAGCATACAAAACATTTCACTCATTAGTATGCAGGGTGAAGGGGTGAGCATTTTGGTTATAACCGAACCGAATAGCTTATTCGGTTATAACCGAAAACCCAAATTAACACTTTTGATATCCGAATTATTAACCAAATTAGTAGATAACCGAATAACCGAATTAGTAGATAACCGAATTACCTATTCGGTTTTCGGTTAATAACCGAAATGAAGGTTTCCATACATATTAGACCTGTTGACCATGGGATTGAAAATTTCTGTTGAATTTTACTGTGATAACTTAAAACAAAGCACCATTAAAGCAGAAAACTAAACTTAGGCTTCTAGTGAACAAAAGTATTGAAGTACATCTCTGGTAAAATAAAATACTAGATCTCCCCCAAGTATTTTTGTTTTTCAGTAGAGCACACAAAAATGGGTAAAATGAAAAAAAACAAAAACAAAGAGAAGTATTACTAGAAATCCCCCAAATCAAGAATCAAACTCCATTAAATCCAATTCCAAATCAAGAATCATCAGAATACATACAAGACTCGGCATCAGAACTCCAATTTCAGAAGTGGGTATCTGAGCTGTATCAGACTGAGCATGTATACAGTATTTGAATTGGGCTTTATGCGAATACATCCAAAAATTATACTTTAATATACCTGCTCTGCTCTGCTACTGCTAGAGTGAATATGTTGTACAGAAGAAATCTTCCTTCGTGGAGAAGAATGAAGAAAGTAAAAGGACTTGAGGAGTGATGATGAACGGTGTGGATTTTGTACTGAGCGGAGGGGAGGGGAGTGAATATGTATGTATCAGACTGAGCATGGGGAAGAAGCATCAGCGGAAAACTCATCAACCCTTAAATCCATTAAAACTGTAGTCTGTAGTCAAGACTCGGCGAGACTGAGAGCCGAGAGGCGAGAGGAAATGGGATTTGGGGTTCAGGATTTGGGAAATGGAAATTAGGGGTATAGGGGCTGGGGCAGACTTATGCGAAGAGCCGAAGACATACAAGTATAATTTTTTTTTAAATTAATAAGTTCGGTTATTCGAGTTTCTGAATAGCCTTAATTTTAGGTCCAAAATCCGAAACCGAATACCCAATACCGAATAGAAATTCGAATATAACCCAAATTAAAA
This sequence comes from Panax stipuleanatus, assembly GCA_020205555.1. Lineage (NCBI taxonomy): Eukaryota > Viridiplantae > Streptophyta > Magnoliopsida > Apiales > Araliaceae > Panax > Panax stipuleanatus. Next base: position 130,825,501 of record CM035120.1, on the reverse strand, counting down.
AAAAACGAATAACTGAAATAATTCGATTAAAAAAATTAGTTATGTTCAGTAATTCAATTTTACTCATTTTTTACTCACTCGCCCGCCCGGGTTTATTATTTGAAGAATTTGAAAAAAGACAAAGGAGAATGGCGAAATTATTCCTTAAAATTTGGACAGATTTCAATTCGCACCTCAAAATATAGATATAACCAATTCTATCCTCAAAGATTCTTAAGGGAAACTAATCGTATTCCCTTTTGGTGGGTGGGCCTAAAATTGACCATAATTTGTCATGTGCCGATCCCATGTCCAATTTTGTATTCCATCAGTTCCTAAAAGATTGTCGTTTTAGAAGAAAAAATTTGTTTTAAAATGTTTGTCGTTTACAACTTCCTAGAAGAATATATTACTACCTCCGTTCCTAAAAGATTATCGTTTAAGGTTTTGACACATGGATTAAGAAAGTCATTTAATACTAGTAAAATTTGTTTGAAATTCCATTACTACCCCTTTATAAGAAATTGAAAACTATTAATACATGGGAGAGAATTTATTGGGACAATGAAAGAAGATAGAGGTAATATAGGAAAGTAAATAATATATTCTTTTAGGAAGTTGTAAACGACAAACATTTGGAACAAATTTTTTCTTCTAAAACGACAATCTTTTATGAACGGAGGGAGTATTTACTTTCCTATATTACCCATATCTTCTCTCATTGTCCTAATAAATTCTCTCCCTTGTATTAATAGTTTTTAATTTTCCATAAAAGGGTAATAATGGAATTTCAAACAAATTTTACTAGTATTAAATGATTTTCTTAATCCATGTGTCAAAACCTTAAACGATAATCTTTTAGGAACGGAGGTAGTACCATTTAAGTACGTTTTAATTTATATATACTTTTTAAATACGTATCTTTACTCCTCCATCAACGTACATACATTAAAAAATGATATATATAGACAAATTTCATGACCAAATTATATTGCGATCATATGTAGAGTATGTAGAGGAATCATCAAATATTTTCTTCATTTTTCATCCTCCTTCAACCTCTCAATTCAAAATTCTAGAAAATAAAAAGAGTACATTCCATCCCCCCTTATTTTATGCTATTTTGCCGCCACACTCACATTGAAAGAAGAATTACTGAAACCATAAATGATTTGACTCATTTGAGAGATGAAAGATGAAATTATTTTAATTAAGAAATCCCAGATTCTCTCACAAACATTTCATCAAACATCTTATGAGCATTACCAAAGGATTTTTCAATTTTTACCTCCAACAGCATGAAATGAAAGCCAAATCTGAGATTTATCTCCATAGCCTCGTAGATCTGGTTGACTCCAACGTGCACACCCACTCCGACGATGGGAGATTAGAGAGTGTTGGGTCTGTTTCCATAGATTTGCTAGTGTGTGACGCAAAACGGAAGTCAGATAAAGAGAAATTACCGACGTGATTAACTCTGATTTCACTGGAATCCACCAAACAAGTTTGTAAGAGTAAAGTTTTTTTTATCAAAAGTTGTATATATCTCGGGTATACCCACATGCTGGGTATATATATCACTCAATTTTAGGACTGAGTCATCACAGGATATTCTAGGAGAGAGAAATAAATCTACCTAAGAGAAAGTGACAGCCCTAACAACTTTCTGATTCATAACAAACTTTCTTACAAATTCAGAAAGGTACTAAAATGACAGCTGTAAATAAAATAACAAAATATAAATTGATTAATTAAACGAAACGCGCCCAAAGCCAAGTCTCGGGAAATTCCGATAGCCGAAGACATGACGCTATTTCTGAAACCGAGGCTATATGCCGAAGGTATGCCGAGGCCGAGGCCATGTGCCGAAGTCTTCTCTTCGGAAAAACTTCTCTTACGACCATCTCTTCGGGTCATCTTTCTTTTCATGTCTTCTGTCCAGTTCTTCCTCGAACTCTAGTGCAAGTTGTCCTACATCAGTCTCCCCCACTTGCGAAGAACTCGACCTCGAGTTATAATTTGGATAAATTGGAACATCTTCTCGAAACTCATAAAGATCGGAGACATTGAACGTTTGGGAGATGTTCATTTCAGCAGGTAAGTTGATCACGTAGGCATTGTCATTAATCTTCTTGATAACCTTGTACGGACCATACTTTCGTGGCTTCAGCTTGTTATAAGAACCAACGGGAAACCTTTCTTTTCTCAAAAATACCATAACCTGATCTCCTTCGTTGAGCAGCTTCGACCGTCTCTTGGCATCGGATGCGGTCTTATACTTCTTATTTGTCTCCTCCAACATTACCTTCACTTCGGCTTGCACATCTCGAACTTGCTTAGCCAGGTTTTCGACAGCGACACTGTTTCCAATGATTTTTAGAAGTCGGGCTAGATCCAGTGCATGTCTGGGAGACTGTCGATACACTAAGGCAAAAGGAGATTGACCTGTAGCAGTGTGAACAACATTGTTATAGGCGAACTCAGCTTGCGCCAATGCTACGTCCCACTGCTTTGGCTTGTCACCACATATACTCCGAACCAGATTGCCTAGCGTTCGGTTCAGATTTTCAGTCTGCCCATCTGTCTGTGGGTGTGCAGTGTAGCTAAATTTTAGGGCGGTATCCATCCTTATCCAAAGAGTGATCCAGAAATGGCTAAGGAACTTCGAATCTCTATCCGAAGTGATAGACTGAGGTACCCTATGTAATCGAACTATTTCCCGAAAGAACAACTGAGCTACGTGGGATGCATCTGAAGTCTTTCGACAGGGAATGAAGTGTCCCATCTTTGAGAACCGATCAATCACCACGAATACCGAATCCACTCCTCGTTGAGTTCGGGGAAGACCTAACACAAAATCCATTGATAAGTCTTCCCAGATAGCACTTGGCATTGGAAGAGGCATGTAGAGGCCAGTATTCTGAGATTGCCCCTTCGCTGTCTGACATACATAGCACTTTCGAACTATGTTACCTACATCTCGCTTCAGCTGCGGCCAGTAATACCGTTTGGCTACACCACTGATGGTCTTATCACGTCCCAGATGTCCACTTAAACCTCCTCCATGTAATTCCCGAACCAGCCTTTCCCTTAAGGACCCTTGGGGTATACATAGCTGATTTCCTCGAAACAAATAGCCATCTAACACATGAAATTCTGCATGGGTCTGTTTCTGAGCACATTCTTCCCATATTTTGGCAAAGTCCTTATCATCCGAATATAGCTCCTTCAAAATTCAAATCCGACGACTTCTTGCTGCATTGTAACCAACAGACTTGCTCGCCGACTCAAGGCATCTGCTACTTTGTTCAGAACACGTGACTTGTGCTTCAGAACAATAGGAAATTTCTGTAAAAAAGGTCGTCCATCGGGCGTGCATATTGCTCAAATTCCTTTGACTGTTCAGATACTTCAGTGCCTGATGATCTGTGTAGAGGATAAACTCTCGTTGAATCAGATAATGCTCCTAGTGTTTTAAAGCTCGAATTATGGCATAGAATTCCTGTTCATACGTGCTCCACTTCTTCCTCGCATCGTTCAGCTTTTCACTGAAGAAGGCCACTGGCTTCTTTTCTTGTGACAAAACTGCCCCGATCCCAATTCCACTAGCATCACACTCTACCTCGAACAGTTTCTCGAAGATAGGTAAAGCGAGGACGGGTGTTGTGCATAGCTTCTCTTTAATGACGACAAAGGCCATTTTAGCTTCTTCCCCCCCATAGAGACTTCCCTTTCTTCAGACATTCAGTAATGGGTGCCATAATACTGCTGAAGTCTCTGATGAAACGTCGATAGAACGTAGCCAACCCGTGGAAGCTTCTTACCTCTCCTACATTTTTAGGGGTAGGCCATTCATGTATAGCTCTCACCTTCTCTTCGTCGACCATGATACCTTCCGAACTAACCACATATCCTAGGAATAATAGGCGTTCGGCCATCCAACTACACTTCTTAAAATTAATAAAAAGTTTATTTTCGGCCAAAACCTCTAATATTGTCCGAAGGTGTTTCATATGTTCCTCTTTATTCTGATTATAAATTAATATATCATCAAAGTAAACGACAACATATTTGCCAATGAAAGGTCGTAATACCTGATTCATTACCCGCATAAAAGTACTGGGGGCGTTTGATAATCCGAAGGGCATGACAACCCACTCGAAGAGTCCATCCTTCATTTTGAACGCTGTCTTCCATTCATCCCCAGGTTTTATCCGAATCTAATGATAACCGCTTCGGAGATCTATCTTTGAAAACAGTCTGGATCCTCCCAATATATCTAACATGTCATCCAGCCTCGGGATCGAAAAACTGTATCTGATATTTATCTTGTTGATGGCTCGGCTATTAACACATATTCTCCAGGTGCCATCTTTCTTCGGCACTAGAAGAGCGGGAACGGCACACGGACTCATGCTTTCCCGAACAAATCCCTTTTCAAGTAGTTCTTCCACCTTCTCTTGCAGAATCTAATTTTCTTTCGGGCTCATCCGATAGTGTGGCAAGTTCGACAAGCTTGCTCCTGGAATCAGATCGATGTGATGTTGGATATCCCGAAGTGGTGGAAGTGTGTTCGACAAATCTTCCGACACCAACTCTTTGAACTCACCCAACAGAGATTGTACCCGATCGGGTAACACCATCTTCTGCTCTTCTTTCCCTTCGACCACCAGAGCTCGTACAACCACCACATGTACTTCTTGTGCCTCTCTGATGTCAGCCTCTAACTCCTCTGCTGAAGTGATGACGGTTAGTAAGGGTTGCCCCTCCTTCTGGCTCTTCGTCACACCATTTCCCGAAGTCTGTTTAGGGACTAAGGCGATCTTTTTTCCTTCCCAGTTGAATACAAACACATTATCGCGCCCTCGGTAAGTAACATCCACATCATATTGCCAAGGTCGGCCCAGTAATACGTGGTTAACATCCATATCTACGACGTCACAGACCACTTCGGATCGATAGTGCTGCCCGATTGAGATAGGTACTTTACATACTTCGGTCATGTTCACCTTGGGACCCTTCTGAATCCACCCAATTACATAGGGCTTCGGATGCTTCTCTACCCGAAGTCTCAAGTGTTCTACCAACTTCTTCGAGACAAAATTTTCACAGCTGCCGCTGTGTATGATTAGGTCGCAGACCTTTCCTTGTACACTGCAGTATGACTTGAAAATATTATTTCGTTACGAGGGTTCGTCAACTTTGGTTGAGCACATGACTCGCTGAATCACACAGTTGACATGCTCTCCCTGCTCTTCGGCTATTTCGGCTCCTTCCCAGAACTCACCCATTTCTGCCTCCTCTTCGGCATATTGTTCGTCTTCTTCTCCTTCACCAGCCTCCACAAGGTCTACAGTCTTTCGCATCGGGCACTCATTGGAGCGATGACTTGGCTGACCACATCGGTAGCACTTAAACCCGCCTGATTTAGTATAAGGGTTCGGCGCTTGTGGTGTAATCTTGTTTGTCGAAGTCGTGGGTTGGTTATTACTGGGAGTTGTCTGACCCGAACCCCTCTGTTGCTGAACGTCAATAGCCTAAGTCTGGCTCTTCCCATCATTCGCAAGAAATCTACTTCTGTTGGCAACTGCGTTGGACGCTTCGGTCGTGTCCCTTTTTGTAATAAGCATACCGGTTGGATGTTTTCTCCATTAACTCTGCCTTTAATACCATGTTGTGTGCTTCATCCACCGTACACACAACTTATAACCTGAACATGTCTCTAATGGATGGCTTCAGTCCCTCCAGATACCTAGAGACTTGCTGCGCCTCGGTCTCATTGAGGTTGTTCCGAACTGATAGCCTCGTCCATTCTTCTGTGTAGTCTGCTACACTTTGGTTCCATTGTGAACAATTCTGATAACTTCAAAAAATAAATTGTTCATAGTCTGGGGGTAAAAACTTGCTCATCATCATCTGCTTCATCCGTCTCCAAGACCGGATATGAGTTTTGCCTTGCCTCTGTCGATCTCCTTGTAGCTTCTCCCACCAAACAACAGCTCCACTCCTTAGCTTGTATGCTACCAGAGTGACTTGACGGTCTGGTGCGACCTCTGTCAACTCGAAGAACCTCTCCACCTCTGAGATCCAGTCCAAAAATTCCTCAATCTGCAGCTTTCCATAAAATAAGGGTATATCTGCACGAATGTGATAGTCTGAGGGATTTTGGTTTCTGGGTTGATGATTTCTGGGCTCACCTGCATCATTTTCATCGGAATCTTCATCACTGGACCCTCCGACCGGAACTCGTCGGGCCTCTTGTTGTTGACGGCCACCTTCGTGGTTGTTAAGGGCAAATCCCCCGTCTCCGTCTCTGTTGCCATTTGGTCCGGGTCGTTGAACCAACAGCTGCTGCACCATGGCTTCCATTCTCGCCATAGAGTGCCTCTATTTGTCAATCGCAGCCCAAATCTCGGCATCCCTGCGACCAGCGTCGTCAAGGATGTTCCTTCCTCCTTCATTGTTGGCCATAATCAAGGCAAAATCCTTGGCTTTAATACCAATTGACGCAGAACGGAAGTAAGATAAAGAGAAATCACCAACGTGATTAACTCTGATTTCACTGGAATCCACCAGAAAATTACAAACAAGTTTGTAAGAGTAAAGTTTTTTTTTATCAAAAGTTGTGTATATCTCGGGTATACCCACATGCTGGGTATATATAACACTCAATTTTAGGGCTGAGTCATCACAAGATATTCTAGAAGAGAGAAATAAATCTACCTAGGAGAAAGTGACAGCCCTAACAACTTTCTGATTCCTAACAAACTTTCTGACAAATTCAGAAAGGTACGAAAATGACAGCTATAAATAAAATAACAAAATATAAACTGATTAATTAAACGAAACGCGCCTGAAGCCAAGTCTCGGGAAATTTCGATAGCCGAAGACATGATGCTATTTTTGAAATCGACGCCATATGCCGAAGGTATGCCGAGGCCGAGGCCATGTGCCAAAGTCTTTTCTTCGGGAAAACTCCTCTTACGACCATCTCTTCTGGTCGGCTTTCTTTTCACGACTTCTATCCAGTTCTTCCTCGAACTCTAGGGCGAGTTGCCCTACATCAGTGCGGGGACGATAATCTTGGGCGGAAGAACTCACACTGAACACAATGGGTGAAGGAGGCTAATTAGTTTTTGATCAGCAGTAGTGAGGAAAGGATCTTTGGCGTCAAATTGCATGATTTCTCTTCATCGCTGATGATGAGAGATGAACAATAAATTGAATATGATAATTTCTGAGTAGGATTTCTTGCATTTTATTGTCTTACTTTTTTAATTTATACGACGACCTTAGAAATTGGATGAGCTTGTAGTAATAGTTTTAGGGTGAATATTTAATAAAAGGAATTTTTATGGATATTATTTGTGTTATGTATCTTTAGGTCGATTAATGACTAATTTATGGATTATGTGATTATGTATTAGTGTTAGGAGTTTTTGAGAGAAAATAATTTTTTTTTTCAAAATAAAAAAACTTTTTTATTTTTCGGAATTTTGAACTACGTCATAACGTGTATTCGGGTGTTAGAAACATAATATCTAATAAATTTTATGAAAGGTCAAAAATTGACTTTTTGCTAATCAGAGGAATTACAAAAGTTAACTAGAAGATGAAGCTTATGGGAGAAACTAGATGAAACTTATGGGAAAAACTAGAAGAAGTTTATGAGAGAAGCTAGAAGAAGCTTATGGGAGAAGCTTTTGGGAGAAGTTAGGACTTAGGAGAAACTTATGAGAGAAGTTGAAGAAACTTATGAGAGAAGCTAAGAAGGAGTTAAGTTTATTTCGAAGCTAAGTTTACTTTAGGGCTAAGTTTACTTCAAGCCTAAGTTTACTTCAGGACTAAGTTTACTTCGAAACTAAGTTTACTTCATGGCTAAATTTATTTCAAGCCTAAGTTTACTTCACGATTATGTTTACTTCGAGACTAAGTTTACTTTGGGGCTAATTCTTGGGTAGATATTTTGTGGCTTAAAGTCCTAAATACCCTACCTAACTTAAGAAATCCTATATATAGGTCCTTCCTCCTTCACTCAGAACTCACCAATTCACCAAAAACTTGTAGAAAACGATTTTCAAATAAATTAATAATTTTTACTTTTAAAAATTATTATCCCAAGATCTTTCTCATAATATAGCATAATCAAAAATTATATGACATACCTCGTGCTTGGTTGTAGCACAATGGAGAATTTTTGCTTATTTTGATGATGATTTTTCTTTCTCCTGATGCTCCTCTCTATGACCCTTATTTTGATATCACGTACTTTTTGTGAGTGTGGGCTCAAAATACTGTATAGTGATATAATATATAGAGTCCTCAACTCTTTGATATTTATCAGGATAATTTGAAAACTTTTCTGATATATTTTATCCTACTATTTTGTTATATCTTAATAAGGACTAGAGTGGGGATCAAGTAGGATTCTACAATTCTAGTTCTAATATAATACTAATTTCTGATTAACTCCTTAATTAATTAGAATTATATTAATTATAACTAATTCCACTAAATAGTTATAATTGCACTCTAGAATTAATAGAATTAAAATTAATTAATTAAATCCTTCCACTATTAGTATCTTGCAAAATACTCCTCTACAATAATATCCATAGACGCGTGTAGCAATAAAACTGTTAACCCACTACGTTTACTGCTTATATCCTTGACTACATAATTTATAAACTTTTGATCACACATTAATTTAATAAATTAAATTAATACTTTAGTAATTTGAGTTACTAAAATACTTGGCCAAGATTCTGTTGATCAACCAATAAATTATATCAAGGGGATATTATAATTTAATTGTAGAATTCCATCTCGAAAAATATATGTTCCTAATTTCATAACATATATCACCCAACATATTGAGGTATTGATTGTATTTAAAATCTCACTCTTTAATATATTAAAGTGACATACATTATAAAATCAAGTTCATTATTCTCTCAAGATTAAGAGTAATTACACATTAATAGTAATTGAAAAAGTATTTATATTAATAGTATTTAACAAATAATTTTTCGTAACGATCCAGCTCTATGTATTTCAAAAATACACCAATACACTAGATTAAAGTCTTCACTTTACATGACTAAGACAAATCATCCAATCAAGTGTATTACAATCCACTAGAATGGTTTGTCCATTTCCATCTAAGATTGAGAACAATATATTTCATTAATTATACATAACATATAATTTATGTCTTCTGTATATGACACTCCTTCATATACATAAATTATAAAATGTATAATTATGGACAAAATTTATGACACATTTAATTATGCAAAATGAAATTAAACTTTATTATTATAATAATAAAATAAATATCAACATTGGGTTTTTTTGGGCTTAAAACCTTACAAAACTAAGAGGGGAAACTCTAGTAAATTGGAGAGAAAAGAGGGAGAGTTGGCTAGATCAAGAGGGGGAGGAAGAAGATCAAGATTAAGGGGTGATTAAGGCTAAGAAAAAAAAAGAAAAATAGTTAAGGCAAGTTTCTTAACTTACTCTAATATTATAACTGAGCAAGTTTCCAAACTTCATTCGATTTATACATTGAATTCAAGTATCTTGAACTTATTTATATGTGAGAAAGTATCTCCAACCATGAGCACTACTTTTACATTGTGCAAAGAGGTCTTTATCTATGCAAGTATCCTGAACTGGTTTATATTTTAAGCAAGTATCTCAACCTTGTGCATTACTTTTATATTGTGAAAGTTATCGATGGTTGTATGATTGTACAGGTTCCCTAACTTGTGCAATTTGATTATCTTTGCAAATATTTCATTATTGTACTACATTAATTAGTCCTTGATGTATAACTAATATATTTGTTTGACAATACTCTTATGAATATCTGTATGTATTGATTTCCAATTTGTGCAACTCTTTTGTTGATTGCATAAAAATGATCCAGTTTGCTATAGCGTATAATTTCAAAGTTTTGTTGCTCATAAACTATGTTAATAAGTAAGCTTATGCCATTTGATTCGGCTTGAGTAAAATATTTCTTTACTTCTCATTTGTAAGTCTTGAAATATTATTGATTTTAGGTAGAACTGTCCAACTGAATTGTTTTAGTCTGGACTCAAGTCTGAGGATGAACTTCCCTTATTTGAGAAATTTTTATGCGCCAAAGGCGGTATGATGAACGCAAATGTCGTTCCTGTACGCTAATGTTGATCAACGCAAGGCAAATCACCTGCTGTGCCAATAAACATGACGATTTGCAGATGAATTTCTGTTCAAATCTTATCAGAAATTTGAAAACACAAGTTCGATCTTGGTCTTTTGACCACTCAACATCGATAGTCAGTATGTCGTTTCAAAAATATAAACGATTTGATAGGTTATTCAGAATTGTTTCAGTTACTTCACAACTATTGATTCGTTGAAAAAGTGTATTCAAATAAAATATTTAATCCTTGTACACATGATGCTTATTAGCTGCTTTTACTTGTTGAGCAATTAAATGTTCATTCTTGCTTTGAAATTAAATGTTTTCAACTAGGCAAGATTGTAAGACCCCGAATTTTATAAATAAAGATTTAATTTTCTTTATATATTATTTTGAAATAGTAAGGGGTTGATTTAATTAATGTAGTAAGTTGTGGGTAAAATGCGCAAATATTTTAAAATGAGCAAGTGGTTATAAAATATTCATTGTTGTCGAGGAATATTCGTTTGGTCATGGAATATTCTTGTTGTCTGGGAATATTCATACGACGGCGCAACCATTTGTGGGCCCTACAACCGAAGAACTGTCGGATATAGAAAGCGACAGAAATAACCTTTTTATAAATAACGGTAAAACTGTTACTGTTAAACTGTTGAAATATCCGGTGATAAAAATATAATAATACGCGTTGTTGCACAGTAGCACACGGTATTGCACAGTATTTCGAATTAGTGATTCTTACGTAAGAAGGCACTTACTCAATTATTGTTACAGTAATTACTGTTCAATATTTTATATTATTGATTCAATAATTGCTACGTTGATATTTTATATGATTGATTCAATAATTGCTACCGTTGATATTTTGTATTATTGATTCAATGATTGTCACTGCACAGTATTTCACATTATCAAATCAATAATTCATATTATTTGAATAATATTATTAGATAGCATTATTGACAATGTCTAAGGAAGTTCTGTCTAGGAGGAGTTATTTGATTGCGCGCCAGTAAGGAGAAATTCATATCGGAAGGCCCCCTCTTTCTTGGGAACGACCTGGTTGTCAATATTGTAGTTCTGTAATATTATTTGTGAATAATTAATTATTGATTTATATGATAAGAAAATATTTATTTTGTGGATATAAAAGAAGGAATTAGTGCTGATGCGTTTTTATCAGTATTTTGGTGTAGAAAATCATCCGTTTGAGAATTTCGGCTATTTTCGGTTAGGAATTTGGAAAAACTTCCTTTTACAAAGTTGTAGAGAATTAAATTTTCTATAGAAGGACATAGAATTTGTATTTTTCTGATAAAAAGGCTATTTATTATGAATTATTGAAGTTTTGAAAATAAATATTTTAATATATATATATACATATATATATATATATATATATATATATATATACTTACATAACATGTGGGAATTTCCTTTTCAAAGGAGGTGGCTGCAGAGATTTCAAATTTGGTATGCTGCTTTTTCCTCCGTGGTTCATTTAGTCAGTTATGGCATGCTAAGCATTTTCTATAAATAGGGTGCTTAGTTAGAAATGAAAATCACACCAGAATCAGATTTTTTTTTATAATATCGAGCGTATTTCTTGTGAGTATTTAGATATTTTGAGTGTTGGTAGCAGTGCAAGTTTTTGTCCACATAATATCCTATATTCCAGTCAAAACTACTCTCCTGTTAAGGTAAGGGATGTTATTTTCTTTCGTAAATGATGTTATTCTTTTCAATATCATTATACCAAAATATTGGCATGAATTTTATTATGAAATTCTTACTTTTTCGACGGGATTACTATTCACGTATACGGCACTATTCACGTATACGACACTATTCACGAAAAAATTATAATTTCTTTTATTTGTCCAAGTTGCCTGTTAAGGTTCCTATCTTTGATTGGATCCAAGTTTGAGCTTTATTCTTGAATTTTGCTCCACAAAGTATTAATATGGAGTATTTTTGAACTTGGATAAACTAAAATACGAATCCTTAATCTTTGTCCTTTATCTCACTGGATTCGTTATTTATATTATTTTTCATCATCCTCAGTCCTAAATGGTGATATAACTGAATATCTTTGGCCGTAGTGCAAAGATGGACAGGTGTTGAGATGAACATGACCACTGGTGATACAAATAAATATCTTTGGCCCGTAGTGCAAAGATGAATATTTGATTTGAGATATATATTGATTGATGTTACAGGGATGAAATATTGATGATGGACTTTTAAATCATAGAAGATAGTAGACCTCATTCTCTACATAACTCTTCTAATGAATTGATATTTCCGCTGCAGTTGTTGATCTAAAACTTGTTGTCCATAATATTTTATTTGATTTGTTGAAGACTAACGATAATTTATTTTCCATTATCTTAGTCATAATATTCTTTACTGGGCTAGTTGAGCTCACCCTTTTCATCTATTGTCCTCTTCAGGAAATGAGAATGTCGCAGGAACTAGTCGGGGGACAGAGTGATGGTCCGAGTTAGAGCAGTAGTAGTCCTCACTATTTCTAATAAATAGTGTGATAATAATTGTAATGAGGACTTAGTTTGAATGTTAATATTTTTTGCATATTTGTATTGACACTCACAGTTGTGTGGTCGTATTTTGCACGACCGTGTGATATAAAGTTTGTATTTGGATTCTGTACCATGTATTTGGCGACTCAGAATGGGTTGGGTTGACTGGACCTATTCTGGGGGCCTCACAAAGATCGTACAGAAGGGTCCTGAAAGGGCAATGGTAAAGGAAAGTTGAATGAGTAGTCGAAAGTCGTTACTTGTAATATTTAGAATTTGTAATATAATAATACTTTATTTATCATGTAATGAAGTAATTAAAGGTCTGCGAACCTGAGTAGACAAGTTGAACTTGATGTAATGATATATTTTTGGTTTAAATATCAATATTAGCAGGTTGAATGAATAGTATAGTGTTGCACTAAATATGAGTTTCAAATACTCGAATTTGGGGGTGTCATAGTGCCACATAAATAGTATATATTAATACACAAGCAAGTCCTTTAACACAAACAAATATGTCAAATCAAAAGTTTCAACATTTCAGCTACCCCCATGTACAACTTGATCCCCCTCAAACTAGAACAAGCAAAAGACATCAATTACAAAGCCTGTCAACTTTTAATCGCCGAACCCTTCCATAGCTGTGCTGCATGTAAGTACTACTTTCATGATGAATGCCTTAACGTGCCTCGCTTTCTCGACCACCCATCTCACCCTTCTCATCATATTACTCTCCAACCATTCCCAACTTACCCTAATAGTCGCTTCAAATGCGATGGCTGTGGGGCAAATGGTAATACCTTCATTTATAGTTGTTCCAAATGTAACTTTGATCTAGATATGCATTGTGTCTTTTCCTCATTAATTGCGCGTTTTGATGACCACACCCATGAACAAAAACTTATCTTTAATTCCGCTATTAGGTTTGCAATGCTAGCTTTAAATGTGATATATATGCCATCTTGAAAGAGACCTCAAGAACTGGTTGTACTATTGTTGTGACTGTGATTTTGGGACACAATTGCACTATGAAATACATGATCGACGACCGATGACGTTGGATCAGCCGAAGGATGATAATGAGGTTGATACCAGAAATTAATGCGCATGTGTGTACAGTGGCGGAACCAGAACATTTTTGGAGGGGAGTCAAAATATATCAGTGAAAAAAATTATTTATTGATGCTTGACGTGCTTCTTTCAAATTCATTTTGTTCAATTATAGTATTTGACAACATCCTATTCCAACCATTGTCAACCTTTGAGTTATGCGTCTAATGGCTTAAATATATATATATATATATATATATATATATATATATATATATATATATATATATATTGTGGGCCCAAGTGCAAATTAGGGTTCACATGCCCTAATTGAATTAAATGCACAATTAGGGTTCCACGACCAAATTAAATGAAGACGGAAAAGCCGGAAATAAATAGGCGAGACCCGAGAGAAGGCTCCACGTGTCCCGAGGCAGAAGGCTCGTGGAGGCAGCTCGTTTTGGGAATTGATTGAGGGATTGGATTGGTGGCTAGAAGGACAGGACGATCTGGGCATTACTCTGATGATTAAAAGGTATTTCTGGAATTTCCCTGAAAGCATGTGCCTGGCATATGACCACTTTCTAGAAAATCCTATAAATACCCCTTCCATTCCATTGGGAAGGGGACCACTCTTCAGACGCAGGACTTGGACTCTTGGAAGATCGAAGGACCTGGACATTCTCTCTCAACACTCAAGAAGACTTTTGGAATCCCAATCACCCTAACAAGGTTTTCGGATTCTAGGAGTGGAAGGACTCAAGAAGAAGGCTCTTGGAATCCCAATAACCCTAACACGGTTTTCGAATTCTAAGAGTTATGCCACGTGTCATTAGAGTAATCACCCACCTGTCGTTCTCCTCTCTTCAATCAATCAATCAATTCCGTGCTCTTCGTGAATTTCTCTCCTCCTTAGCCATTACAAAATCCTAACCCTAGCAAAGTACAATTTCCTTGCCCACATTAAAATGGCGACTCTGCTGAGGAGGTGTAGAATTCCTGAAGGGTATGCCCACAACTCGAAGTGGAAGAACTACAGGAATAGTTTCACTGACAACGAGCATTACTTCACTAAATCCAGTTCCAAGGCAAGCAAATCAAGCTTTCCAAGGCGTGGATATGGATCTCTATTAAACCATCCTTGAAGATTCTTCGGAAGGAAGTTCAACATCACCATACATAGCTGATCAACAACCAATGAATGTCAAGCAGACAGGGGTGGGAAGGCAAGGCGAGGACGCAATCGAAGAGCAGACGAACGCTGTGCAACTGGAGATGCTTAAGGCATTGAAGGAAGCACGGGAATGACAAGGGATGATGATGGCTATGGTGCTGGAGATGCAGAGGAAGCAGAAGGAAATGGGGAACTTCCGCCAGCAGTTGATGCAGATCCCCACTTTTAAGACCATGTTCCCGGGCAGTTCATAGGAAGAACAAGCAGGAGGGTAAGACAACAACAATGGCAGCAAAAACAAGGAGAACCAGATTGTACCTCCATTGACGGAGAATCAGTCGGTTGTAATAATCAACTTGGAACTCCAGAACAGTGGTGAAGTGCCACAACCCAGATTGGAAGCAAGCCAGCCTCAGACGAACATCATTCCAACCACTCTCCCCGTATTTTCACAAGTGCATGTGCCGACCATCCCAAGCCATATCCAGCAAATAAGCCAACAACTGCCACCAGCGCAAGCGTGGCACGATGCAAGTGTACACCAGCCGATCTCTTTGACGTTCACCCCGCCACTGCAGCAACATATCACAGCACCCCAGAGAATCCATGCCACCAGCCAGTACGTGACGAAGGATGATATGATCGACATGATTAATCTGCTTCGCAGGCAGACATCCCGACCTTTTGAGTTAGACTTTACTCCACCTTACCCGACACACATTCGGAGGCAGCCTTATCCAACAGGGTATATTGAGCATCCCCCACACTTTCCAAAATACAACGGGGAGAAAGAAAATGCCAGGGAGCACATTCCCAGAAATAGGTAACCATTGTAGAGCTGATGCGATTCAAGTAGAAGCCGAGTGAGGAGCTGTCAGATTATGTGGACAGGTTCAGCGCCCAGGCACAGAAGTGTGCAGAGCCAATCGAGGAAAAGAACTTGGTCAGCATCTGCAACAATGGTGCTTTAGACTCCTTCAAGCCCCATCTCATTACGAAGGCCTGTGATTCATTTTCGACCTTCTCATCTTTTGCACAAGACTTGGGAGGAATCATGACATTGCCCACCAACCATGCGACGGTTACATGGAAGGGCAAGAGGACGACAACTGTGGCTTTGGCAGATTCTCAGTCAAAACCACATGGGGGCAAAAGGGACAAGAACGAGAGAAATTTTGAACAGAGCAAAGGAAAGCCCGGAGACAAGTATACTAGAATGTCGGTTCCAAAGGCCATCACAAGCAGTGAGAAGGAATTCAGGGGCCTGTATGAACAATGGGTTGAACATGGAGTGGTGAAACATCCTAGACCCAGATTTATTGTGACGGAAGAAATGAAGAGGAGACCAGACTTCTGTGTGTACCATCAACACACAGGGCACTCCACTATGGACTGTCACAGTCTGCGAAGGATCTTTCATGAGAAGTTAGCAGCTGGTGAAATCGAATTGGAAAAGGAAACATCGTGCTAAACAAGCCATTGTCCGAACATCGTATCAGATAAATGAACTCCCTCCATCAATAGGGACGTCAAGAATCTGACGGAGAGATACATGGTGAAACACTATAAATCACCACCTTACTACCCAAAGTCAATGGACAAACAAAGGCCACGAACAATATCTTGATCAAGATTTTCTCAAAAATCCAGGATGATCATCCGAAGACATGAGAAGTTTTGCTACACAAGCTTCATCAACACAAGATGATGGATGACATAAATAATGGCTCTACCGTTGAAAGATCTCTGAGCTGTAGATACAAAAACATCAAAAAATCCACCCAAAATGGTGGTCCACTCTAAATGGTGGCCAAGTCCTCGTAGAGTACACTTGCCAAGAAATTGGACGACCCAAGTGACGAGGCACCCGAGTGTTATACTTTATCATCACAAGTAATTGAGGCACTTGACTATAAGTCCTCGGATAAGAAAAGTTATACTTTCAACTTCAAAAGTAATCGAGGCACTTGACTATAAGTCCTCAGACCCGAAAAGTTATACTTTAACTTTAAAAGTAACTGAGGCACCTGACTATAAGTCCTCGGAAGTTATACTTTCAACTTCAAAAGTAATCGAGGCACCTGACTATAAGTCCTCGGAAGTTACACTTTCAACTCTAAAAGTGATTGAGGCACCTGAGTATAAGCCCTCAACCCCGAAAAAAGTTACACTTTATCTTCAAAAGTGGTGAACGTTATGCTTTCTCTGACAAAAGCAAGATTTATTTTTCTTTTATGAAAATCTGAACGTTATGCTTTTCGTTAAAAGCAATCTGATTATCAATAAAATGTCAAACTTTCACTTATACTTGAATAATTTTCTAATTTTTTTTAAATAAAAAAAATTATAGATTCAAGTGTTGGTTTGCATGAAATTGAAAAAAATATATGTATACACATTATTGTCTTAGAGTATTGATTTGAATAACTTAGGATTCAATGTAAAACATTGGATCTTGAGGAAAAATTCAAGTTAAAGGCAATCGATAATGTTAAAAGAAACTTTATTCTGATAAATGAAATATATGTAAATTAGTTTTCTCATACAGAAAATGGAAAAACTACAAAAGTTTATTATCTAAAGGCAATGACATGTCGGATTGAAGGGGGGCATGCATAGCTAAAGCCTCCAACTCCAAGTCGACAATAGCGGTATCCCGAGCCTTCGTGTTTCAGGCTATCAGTTCCGTAAGGTCTTGGGAAGATGACTCAATTTCTCAAAGCTTGGTCTTCAATTTATCAATGGCATCTTGAAGCTCCTGAAGCTTGACATAAAGTAAGTCATTCTCAAAATGACGTGAAGTGACCTCCGAACAAAGTGCAAGAACATGATAACTGGAAGTAAAGAGATCCAGCCTAGCAAGAAAGGAAGTCATGTCAAGGCCCAAAGAGGATCGAGAAGTCATCAATCTCACAACTAAATCTATTTAAGTCCTCTGCTCACAAATAATAGAGAGGGACTGTGCATTTTGAGAATAAGGCTCACAAGACGATCTAGCAAAAAGATCTAAAGGAGGGCTCTATGAATATGTATTCGACAAGGTATACATGGGAACCAAGATAGGAGGCGTCACCTGAAAAGAAGAAAATTTAAAAATGAAGGAAGAGGCCAAAGTCTCCTAGGGTTCGGCCCCTAAGGCTCGAACACCTAGGGAGGCTCTCCACTCTTACCTTTGACTTCTCCTTGCTCGTTGATCAAGTTCTTGAAATGAAGTCGCCTAGGGTTCGGCCCCCAGAGTTTGACCACCTAGGAGAAAGTTCTTCTTCATCTTTTGTTCACCCCGATTTGATCAAAGCACGCTCACTTGACGCCTTCTCGATGACTCCTTGATTTTGAAGAAGAGAAAAAATTCCAAGAAAGAGTAATATTTGGAAGGATTACATGGAAGATTTTCCATGATGTCCAGGGAGAGCTCCTCTAGAGGTCACCCCCTAGGGTTCGACCCCCTAGAGGTTCCCTCTCCTAGGACTTTGGTCTTCGAGGCTTGGAAAATTGAGCTTTGCAAATTGTTCAGAAACTTGAAGCAAGACTGAAACACTTAAAATATTTTGCATAATCGTCCCACCAAAGGCGTGACTCATGTGCAGGGGGCAAAGGTGAGCAACTTGCTGGTAGATGACATAGACATCCTCTAGAGTAGGGGTGAATTCCCCCCCAGGCAGTGCAAAATGTTCAAGTAGAGGAGCACCATCGTGAGATCAATACAGTAAGGGCGTTATGATCCTGTTGGATACACAGGTCTCTACATAGCTAAACACAACGAAGGATGCCATCACTCTTGAGTATGTCTACATAATCAGCGTTCCCTAGGATCTCGTTAGTCCAATCCTGCCATCCCTGAATGCAACCAGATGAATCAGACAGAAAGAGAAGAGGGCTGAAAGGGTACTCATATTTCTCCATGCATATGCGGGGAATGCGATCGACATGAGGGAAGTCGTCCCAACCTCCATTAGCTGTGGCATATAGAAACAAGCCTTCTTTCTCTGGTGGAGGAAAATCTCTATAGTCATAGCTCTTGACTTTCTCCCAAAAGACGTGAGAAGGACCAAAGAAGGGAGCCCTCCCCTAATCAGTGACGGAGGGGGATGCCTGAGTAGTTTCCAGAACTACGAAACATTCAGTTGAAAGGGCCTGCAAGCAAGTAAAGTTCAATATAAGGGTCTTCAAAAGCAATGAAAGGGTGTCAAGGCAATCATTTAAACTCAAAAGTGCTTACCATAACAAAGAACGAAGTCTGAGATTCAAGCCTAAAAACGCCTGGAAAGAAGAGGATACAGTGTTAGGAAAAGTCAAAAATCACAATTACGCAAGAAAAATTTTTCTGAAAATTTTTGAAAAAAACTTCGGACGGCTAAAAATCATTCTTCGGAGCCCTTTTTGGGCAATTTCAGGTATGTGTCATGGCCGAAGGCGATGGCTTTTGAAGGTCTCATCGTTAGCTTCGTTTTGATATATTATAGGCCCCGAAACTCCAAACGAGTCAAAAGTTATGGCCAAAATAGTGATCGTTCCTCCCGGACTTCATTTTGTTGAAGATTTCTCCCTAGGGTTCGCCCCCCAGGGTTTCCCCCCCTAGGGTTTGGCCCCCTAGGGTTCGGCCATTGAAGTTGAACCTGCTGCAAAAAATTTTGGTCCTTTGCATTTTTATCCAAAAACATTAATCTTTCTTTATGATCCGAGGGAAAAAATCAAGATATAATCAAGGTAATGGGGATCGGAAGACAAAAGAAAGATTGGAGGTACCTGAAAAAAAAAACAACAAAAAAAAACTCTAGGGTTCGGTCCCCCTATAGGGTTCGGCCCTTATAGGGTTCAACCACCTAGGGGGTTATTTCCTCTATTCCTTTGAGGTCCTGTTGCTCCACAAATCAATGGTTTGGAACAAATCTTTCCTCCCTGCGAAAATTATAGCCTTTCTTTGATAATATCCGAGGGAAAAAACCAAGATGTGATCAAGGTGATGGGGCTCAGAAACAAAGAAAGACTACAATTGCCTAAAACAGAAAAAAGAAATAGAGGAAGCAAGTCAAGAGAAATCCGAAAGAAAACATGCAAGTAAGCAAATTGAAAAGCGAAGACGAGAAGAAGGAATGGAGCCCCAAGGGTTCGGGTTCCCCATAGGGTTCGGCCCTATAGGGTTCAACCCCTAGGGTTCGGCCCTATAGGGAAGAATCCTCTTTGTTACCTCTCGCTCGGATTGAAGAACATCTCCTTGCTGCTCCCTTGATGATCTTCTTGGCTCGTAGGAAGAGAGAAAATCCAAAATGAAGCAAGACAAAAGTGAAGCTTGAATGGCTTGGAAGATGCATATATATGAAGTACATATATATGTTCTCAAGGGTGCTTACACCAGAAAAAGAAGCAGTCACCAATTAAGGGAAGACTTCAATCTGGCTTCCAAAAGATAAGTAGATTTGATCTTATTTCTAAATAGAAATATATAAATATATTATTTTCTAAAATATAAAAAAAAAGATTTGAATTTATTCCCAACAAGGAGAATTTTCGAAATATTATTTTTTCCTTCCAAATAACAATAATAATAAATGATGAGGAAGGATCTTGTTTCCAAAAAAAATGAAAAAAAAGATTTTATTTTATTTCTAAAATAAAGTAAGATTTTATTTGGAAATATTTGATTTGATTCTTAAATAAAAAGGAAAGATTTGATTTACCAAAAAGAAAGATTTTATTAGGTTGAATTTTATTTGGTAATATTTGATGATCTTCCTTGTTTTAATTTCTAGAAAAAAAAAATATAGAAACAAAGATATTCTTTTTAAAAATATGGAAACGATTTGATTTTGTTCCCAAATAAAAGCGGAGGATTTTGAAAAATATTTGGTTTCCTTCTAAATAGAAAAAAGAGAGGAAATATTTGGTTTTCCAAAAGAAAAGATTTTGTTTTATTTCTAAAATAAAATGAGATTTTATTTGGAAATATTCGATTTGATTCCTAAATAAAAAGGAAAGATTTAATTAACCAAAATAAAGAATTTGTTAGATTGATTCTTATTTGGTAATTAATATTTGATGATCTTCCTTCTTTTAATTTCCAAGAAAAAATTAAGGAAACAAATATTGAACAATCTATATATATGGAAAGATTTGCAGAAAATTTTCCAATATGTCCAAGGAAGAGTCCTGCTAGGTTTTGCCTCCTTATGGTTTAATCCTAAGGTTTGGCTCCCTAAGGGTTCCCTCTTCTAGGACCCTTGTCTTCAAGACCTATAAAGTGGAGTCCCGCAAAATCATTCAAAAGTTTGAAGTATTCTTGCACGATCGTCTCTTTTGAAACGCGACTCTCGCGCAGGGGGCAAAATGTGGGCCCAAGTGCAAATTAGTCGCATGCCCTAATTGAATTAAATGCACAATTAGGGTTCCACGACCTAATTAAATGAAGACGGAAAAGCCAGAAATAAATAGGCGAGACCCAAGAGAAGGCTCCACGTGTCTTGAGGCAGAAGGCTCGTGGAGGCAGCTCGTTTTGGAAATTGATTGAGGGATTGGATTGGTGGCTAGAAGGACAGGATGATCTGGGCATTACTCTAATGATTAAAAGGTATTTCTGGAATTTCCCTGAAAGCATGTGCCTGGCACATGACCACTTTCTAGAAAACTCTATAAATATCCCTTCCATTCCATTGGGAAGGGGACCTCTTTTCAAACGCAAGACTTGGATATTTGGATGATCGAAGGACCTAGACATTCTCTCTCAACACTCAAGAAGACTCTTGGAATCCCAATAACCCTAACAAGGTTTTCGAATTCTAGGAGTGGAAGGACTCAAGAAAAAGGCTCTTGGAATCCCAATAACCCTAACACGGTTTCCGAATTCTAGGAGTTCTGCCACGCGTCATTGGAGTAATCGTCCCACCTGTCGTTCTCCCCTCTTCAATCAATCAATCAATTCCGTGCTCTTCGTGAATTTCTCTCCTCCTCAGCCAACACGAAATCCTAACCCTAGCAAGGTACGATTTCCTTGCCCACATATATATATTTTTAATTTCCTTCTGAACTATGAAACTATTAATCAGACTTTGAAGTTTTTAGTCAGCTGATTAGCTACTTTTATAGATAAATTACAAATTATAATATTATATATTCAAAACCTTAATTATATTATGGTTCTAGTCATCTTCCTTGGAGACAACTGAGACGAGTCACTCAAGGCAAGAAAATGAATTAAGTTATTCTCATTTACAAAAAATTGATACCAAAGTATGATTAAGTCAATAAGACAAATAAGTGCAATATTAATTAATTAATCATCAAACTTATTTAATATTATTTTATCTTATAGTAATATTGTTAATTTATTATAGGTAGAATGACATGAGTAAGTAAATAAATTAATATCATCACATAACAAAGATCAAATTTAACTAACATTAACATGCTTCATTCCAAGGTTGGGGGTCATATGACCCTCCTTGACCCCCCTTAGTTCCGCCAGTGTGTGTACTTCTCCTCCACCGGGACAAAAAGGGCGATGGGGCGGATCATCTGAGCCTAGCAATTGATGAGGAAACGGAAATTCAGATTTTGCTGGTGAGGCTGCAAAATAAATTAAGCAAAGCTCAGATGACAACATCACAACCTTAAATTCTGTAAATTGTAGATGAAGGGCATAAGTGTAAAAGAGATGGTTGTCTCCGCCCTCACAATAAGATTTAATATATAAATAAAGGAAAATTTTAGTTAAGTGGACAGAAGTTGATTAGTTTATCTAGACAGAGTTCTACAAGGTTGTACAGTACATCCTTAAAGAGTTTTGTCCAGGTATACACTAGATAACTTGATGGGATTGTTCATCGTTGTATGATAATTTGTTACAAGTGTGTATGTTGCACATTTGAACTTGAGATTTTTAATTAAGGGTCCTCTTAACATGTGCCCTAAGGGCACATACTAAACACACAGTTCAAGAGAATATTCTCTTGAATTGTGTGTATATTTCCTTGATTTTTGTATTTTCACCAAATTCAAGGGAATATACACACAATTCAAGGGAATATTCCCCTGAACTGTGTGCTTAGCATGTGCCCTTAGGGCACATGTTAAGAAATTCCTTCAATTAAATATGCGTCAATCCAATAATTTAAAAAAAAAAAAAGAATTTGGGTCTCTAACCCTGATTAGTAATATTAGTTGCTAATTTGCTATTATTAAAGTGATAGGTGATCATAGAGCTTAAGTAATACTTATACTTAGTGTTGTATGTATATATATAGTGATTAATTAAGTGACAGTGCTTGCTGAATATATCTTTATATTTATATACGTAAATAGAAAACGTAGTTGAAAGAGATTAATTACTGGCAAGAATAAGTTAGTGTAGGAAGGGAAGGAATTGACCCCAAACTCTAAAAAGGGTGACCTAGGCAAAAGTTGGGGCATAAAAAAAACAGAAAAAAGAACTTGATAAGCATCAAACCTGAAAAGGGCAGTCTAGGCAAAAGTCAGAGCATAAAAAATTCTATATAAGAAAAAAAAACACTCCTAGTCCCCAAGGCCATGTTTGTTTGCAAAAAGCAAGCATTAGATTGAACTATTTGTCTTAATTTAATATTACTTTGGATTATTTAATTCTTCGACGATGGATTATTAGTCCTTTGATGTGGAACTATTAGTCCCATAAAGCTATTTGATAGTTTAAAATAGGAGGGGAACTATTAATCCCACATTCATCATGAATTATATAATCACTCATAAATAATCTTAGGAATAACAAAAAATAATCCATATGACAATTTAAAGTACTATTAATCTCCTATCATAGGATAAAATAGTTTAAAATAATATTAAATTAAGAGAAATAGTCCAATCTCAAGCATGTTTTTTTATAAACAAACATAACCCAAGAATATAAACTTTGTACGACTCAGATAAAAGAAGAACTCCCGACCCACAAGAGTTTACACTATGAGCAATTCATCATTAAACTTCAAATACTAATATATTGAGTATTGTCAAAGTCTGTACTTTGAATTTCAAAATTCGAATTGTTGCTTAGGCGATCTTAATTTAAGTTACCCTTAAACATAGTTTCTATCAAATAGAAAAATATACCTTGCATTAGATTCTTAGCATTTGAAACCATTTGTAACTCAGACACTAAGGTGGTGTTTAATAAAACTGAGTGTTAAGACCTGAACAGTTTAGACGTCTGAATAATATAGAGCATCTGAATAGAATTGTATCTAAATGAAAAAAATATTGTTTGATAATTACTTTTTTCAAAATGTCTGAATAAAAGTATTTTATCATTTTAACCTTCTAAACAAAACTATAAAATAAAATTAAAAAAAGCACTGCTCCTTCGTCCGTTCCCCCCTCCCCGCCTCCCCTCCCCTCCCCTCTCCTCCCCCATCCACCGCCGCCCCCCTCCCCGCTCCTCCCCCATCCACCGCCGCCCCCCTCCCCGCTGACCCTCCTTTCCCTCCCCTGCCCCTGCTCTCCCTCCCCTCCCCATCCCCGCCGCTCCTCTTTCCCCTCCCCTGCCCTGCTCCCCCTCTCCTTCCCCCATCCCCGCCGGCCCTCCTCCCATCCCCTGCCCCTGCTCCCCCTCCCCTCCCCCCATCCGCGCCTCCCCCTCCCTCCCCTCCCCTCCCCTCCCCTCCCCCACCCCATCACTATCCTAAAAGTTCATCCCACAATCAGCTGGACATTTCAGGCCACCCCAATCTTCTTAGCCCAAAATGGGTTCACCTGTTTTGCCCTAGACCTTGAAGGCCATGGCCAATCCCAAGGCCTAAAACCTCCCCAAATTCTTGTTCGGTGAATCAATGGGTGGTGCGATTTGCCTGTTGATCCATTTCACGAACCCTAATTTGTTGAACGGCGCAATTTTACTCGCGCCCATGTGTAAAATATCAAAAAAGTCAAACCTAGATGGCCAATTCCTGAGATTTTGACCCAAAACCTTAATGCTTCTTCTCTGGAGGTGCCGCTGCTGCTGTAACATTTCAGATCATGAGTATGTATGGGAGAGATCCATGGGGTGGGCCACTGGAAATGATGATCGGCGCCGGAGGTGGCGATCGGGAAAAGGAAGAAGAAAAGGGCGTGGATAGAAGAGGAGAATAATTTAGTTGAGGAGGGTATTTTTGTCTAAAAAACAGTGAAGCTTATTCAGACATGGCTCTTAATTCTATAGACTTGAGTTTGTAGCTTAACCATCTAGAGGCATTAAGAGATAAAAAAAAACAGCACACTGCCTCTGACCGAATCAGAGGCGGTCCATTCAGAGACAATAAGACCTAAACAAATACCACCTAAATTCAAATATAGCATTTGACACCATTCGTGCCTGATATGCCAAATTCTGTTTTAAACATTTGAAATCATTCATATTTCATATTTCATATTTCAAATCTCAAATTTAATTATTTCAAAGGGCCCTTGTATAAAGTTCATTTAGATGAGCTATATATTAGCTTATTTTTTAAAAGAAAAACTCGTAGACAAAAGTCTTTAACCAAAGTCCATATAACGAAAAGTGTACGATGGATAAAAATTATAAAGTGGATTCATGTTCGAGAAAAGTTTTTTTTAGTCCATCATTATATTAATATAGACAAAAAAATAAAAATAAAAATAAAAGGCCAAGAAAATTAAAAATTAAAAATTAAAAATTAAAAATTAAAAATATATATAAAAAGAGGAACATCATTAAGGTACTCAAATTAATCCTAAATGTGACGCCCCCAATTCCGGGTACCTTTAAACCCCACCAATGGTGCATCAAGGTACTAACCACTAGACATAATCATAAAGACAGAAAGATAAATACTAAATTATTACAAGCCATATTAATCTAACTTCTCAGGTTATAAGACCTTTACAAGTTTGGAAGCATGATCATAATATAATAATTATTACATCATTCTACTGTATTATATATCATTTTTAACCCAAACTATTACAGAATATCTTTTTACTTTGTAACTTTTCCTTTTTCTTTATCTTTCTTACCCCCAAGCTTTCGTCCCGCTCGAACTTAGCTGAAAATATTTTTATATAAAGTAAAAATGAGCTAACAAGCTCATCAAATATAACAATTGAATAACAACATAATCAAGAATCATGTTTTCAGTTCAACAACTGAACAATAGTTGTGAAACTATCTCGAATAAATAGGAATAATAAAAATAAATTCCCTTTTTATTTAATATTTTTGAAATTACATACTGAGCGACTAAAAGACCTTGAACATTTTTTTTCGACAAAAGGTTTAAATGAAATTCATCTGTAACCGTCATTTTCTAAGTACGTTAGGAGATCAGCCTATTGTACTTATGTTGTGTACAACCTATTTTTTTAAACGACTATTTGCGTTTACTTTTACACCGCAAAGGCCAGTCAGAAATTCGACTAAAAGTTTCCATAATAATAGGGTTGTCTCAGACTTAAATTAGAGTCCTTACCAATTTAATTTGATTTAGATGGTATTTAAGAATTTAATAAATTCAAATCATATCTTAACATGTGTCTAGCCGAAATAACAAGGCATCGACATAATTTTATAACATATATATTATGAAATATCGAACTTTGAATCGTTAAATAACATGAAGATCTAGCATACCAAATAACTTGTGCAATTTATAAAATTTATTGCATAAGTTTTCATTTCACACAATGTATAAATACTGTGTAAATTAACATTTTTATAGGATATGCAAATGAAGCTAAAAAAACTTGCACAATAATATAATTTGTAGAAAGAAAACTCGCAAAAGAGTTTAAGAATATTTGCCTGAAGCGTTCTTTATTAATTACTTTAAAAATGCTCGTCAATTATCTTATACATTTAATTAAAAATAATACATTAATTAGTCACATAAAAACTCCACATATTTTCTTAAATCACATTATTACTCATTTTATAATGTTCGCGTTTTATAATTTAATTAGCGCGACAATCTTCTTTAAAAACGTTTTACGGCGTTGCGGCGTTCAAGAACGCCATAACCCTCCTTAGGATGGTTTATATCCATTAATATTCATTTTATAATATTTATTATTATTATTATTTTTATTCTTATTCTTATTATTTTTAAGTTGGAATATTTAGAACAATTGTCAAAAAATCGCATGTTGTCGCGACACGACACCTCGACATGCCCGTGACACGCTCGACACGCACGACGCCACACAACACTGCCAAACACACCTCGATGTGCACCACGTCACTCGGTTTCCCTCAATATGTTTAGACACACACTGCGTCGCCCGACATTGCGTAACATGTCCTTACTTGACTATTCTAACCCCCTCCTTCCGAACCTCATAACTTGGTCGTTATAAGTCAAAATTAGTTCGTTCTCGCGTCCTTTTCTTCCTTGTAACATCTACTACAAATTCTCCCGGGCGGAATTTTTTTCTAGACCCATTTTTTGGCCGAAACAATGGCCCCAAAAACCTCCTGACAACTAACTTTTATTTTTGGCAGATTTGACTAGTTTACTTCCGAAGGGCATAACTCCCTCCTCCGGACTCGGAATGAGATCATTCTTACATCCACGGACTCCCTACTTAACGTACTACATAACCCCAAAAACAAAAAAAATTCCAACAAGCCAATCGGAACAAAAATCTATTCGAAAGTTAGAGTTCACACTAGTTATTTTTAGCTTTTAACTAGTTTTACAAAAAAATTCATCAGGACTTCATTACAACGATCATAAATCTTTATTAATCCTTATGAATATAAATCTTTCACAATAATCATCAAATATACTATTTTTATGTCATTTATTTCTCATTCCTATTTGGTTTTTATTTTACTTGACTCTGAGCAGGGGAAAAAATATTCTTGAACGATTCCCTACATTATTATTAAGACGTGGTTCATCTTTGCTGAAAGCTACCTTTCAACAACTCGGCTCTATCATCCCTTCCCTTTTTCTTTGATAAGCACTTGGCTCTATCTTCTACTTTCCATGCATGTGCATCATATGGTATTCACTTTTGCCTAACCCCTTTAATAATTAAGAAGACATACAATCAACTTGTATCAATTAAATACAAGTACCATCCAAATTTGGTTTGATTTCACCCATTTTTGCTTCACCTTTCCTAATACAGCCATAAAATCAAGCATATAGAGCTAAAATACAAGTGAGATGTGCACACGGGATTATAACTTTTGTGAAACAAATGAAAAAAGAAACAAAGAGTTATTGCACATAGAAATGATTCAAATGTAGATAAGAGAGTGCGAGAATATGAGTGTTATGCCTTACGGAAAGAATTCCAAATCTGGAATGTAAGATATCTTGTGCCATTCTTTCAATTCGTATCTTTCGAGCCCAGGACAATCCCGAACAAGTAGTTTTCTAAGTGTAGGAGCAAGGGGCTTCGGCCCCTCCGTATCAGAGAATGACGTCAGTCTTGGACATCTAATAGTTGTCAATTTCTGGAGATGCCTGAGATGTTCTGGAAATTTGTTGAGGTTCAAATAGTTTCTTATTGCAAGCTTCTTTAGACTTGGAGGAAGCCAAGGAGGAAAAACCACCAATTTTGGAAGATTCTCGATGACTAAAACTTGGAGGCTCACAAGATTGCCAATTTCTCGACCTTCATCATTTTTCACCAATTCTAGCTCATTACACACCAATTTTGGACAATTCTCAATGACCATATTTCGGAGGAGTGTCAAAAGTACTTGTGCAATATCAGAAACAACTAATTAAAAAAGTAAAACAACAAGTAAATCTTTCATGCAAATGCATCATTTTCAGGAAACAAAATAATGGATGTACAGTCACAAACTACATCGAAAGAGAGATAAGGGTATGCTTAATGATTTCTTTGTAGCAAGAGAATAGAAAGAGAGATAAGGGTATGCTTAATGATTTTAAAAGGGGAGTATCAAGTAAACTGATAATTTCAAACAAGTGCTAACTCAAGCCTAGCTGTCACCATGAACATTACCAGATTATGTGCCTCCCATGATTATAGGAGCAGTTTCCTATCTTTGTAAATATTGTGTTTAATTGTGATTGTAAATTTACTTTTCGATTACATAATTTTGAATGCCTAAAATTTTGCTTCTCGGGTTGTATAAAGATATAGAACATGTATAGAAATCTGTAGAGTTCAAAATACAAAATTATAGCTGTGTGAATTCTCTTTATGGTATCAGAGCCATTAAACCTCTAACGAGTATCTTTCTTGCTTCCTGCGACATGGCTGCCATCTCTACATCTACCACTGATTCACCTATCATCACCATCAATGCCGCCACCGCCATCAACGAAAAACTCACTCCCTCTACCTTCCCTCAGTGGAGGGCTCAATTTGAAGCCTTGCTCATTGGCTATGATCTCATCGACTTTGTCACGGGTGAAAAAAAGTGCCCTGCCACTGATGCAACGAATTTCGCTACCTCTAAAGCCGCGAACTCCCGCTGGGTTCGCCAAGACAAACTCATCCTCCACGCCATCCTTGCTTCCACTTCCACCACTATTACCCCCCTTCTTGCTGCTGCCTAGAAAACATCCCATGAGGTTTGGACAGCACTTACCCGTTTATATGCGAGAAAATCACGGACGCGTGAGATGCAACTCAAGGAAGATTTGACCTTGAGCACTCGTGGAACTCGCACTGTCACTGAGTTCCTTCACGGAATCAAAGTGATTGCTGATGAACTCGCAATCATTGATCATCCAGTTTTGGATGATGATTTAACCCTTTACATTCTCAATGGATTGGATCCTGAATTTAGAGAAATTGCGGCACCCATTCGTGCTCGTGAGACCTCTCTGAAATTTGAGGAAATTCATGATCTTCTTGTAGGTCATGAGAGTTACCTCTGACGGCTAGAGAATCAATCGGCAGCCGTATTTTTTCCCATCGCTCATTACTCTTATCGGCAAGGAGGTGCTTCTGGACAACATAAATTGAGCCCTAAGCCTTACTCTAAAAAGACTCGTAGCAACAATGGACATCACAAAAATGGGCCCTCTAATTCGGGCTATAGGAAATTTAAGTCGAAATGCCAATGGAGTGATCAAATGGGCCATACAGCCAAAAATTGCCCAAAAATATCTTCCACTGACTTCACTGCCAACTGTGCAGCATCCTCCCAAGGCAAAAATCATGAGTGGCTCGTTGACTCGGCGGCATCTCACAATATGATAACCGACCTCTCTAATTTGTCGATTAATTCTGAATATGATGGTACTGATGAGGTGGTAATTGGAGATGAATCAGGTTTGCCCGTGTATCTTATTGGTTCATTATCTCTTGCATCGCCTAATCGTGTCTTTCATTTACGTGATATCCTTTGTATTCCCACAATTCAAAAAAATCTTATTTTCGTTCGTCACTTTACCAAGCAGAATAATATTTATCTTAAATTTCATCCTACTTATTTTGATGAAGAATCGGATCACGAGGGCGATACTACTCAAAGGCGAATGTGAAGATGGAGTGTACCCATTTCCGGAGCATCTACCATCACACTCCAAAAATGTCGTTGCCTATGTCCATGAACGTACTACACCCGATGGATGGCACAAACCTTTAATGCTCATGGTCTTACTAGCACTGCTCCCATAGAATTGATTTACACGGATGTTTGGGGTCTATCTCATGATATTGGTATTGATGGTTTGAAATATTATGTGATTTTTATTGATCACTATACCAAGTACATTTGGCTCTATCCCATGACTCATAAATCAAATGTTCAAACAATTTTTCCTCAATTCCGAAATCTTGTGAAAAATAAGTTTAACACAAAAATAAAAAGTCTCTACACTTATAATGGTAGGGAATATATTGGCCTCAAATCATATCTTTCCGTTCATGGGATTAGTCATTACATAACCGCTCCACAAAGTCCACAACAAAATGGTATGTCTGAAAGACAACATCGCCATCTTGTCGAGACTGGTCTCATCTTACTCACGGATGCTCACATGCCTTTCTCATATTGGCCATATGCGTTTCAAATTGTTGCCTACCTTATCAATCGAATGCCCACCTCGACTTTGAACAATCAATCTCCTTTTGAAAAATTGTTCAAACAAAAGCCAAATTATCTTAAGCTCAAACAATTTGGCTGCTTATGTTATCCATTAACTAGGCCATATAATAAACACAAACTTGAGCCCAAGGCTCAACCATACACATTCGTGGGTTACAGCCTTTCCCAAAATGCATATCTATGTTTTGAGCCCAATACCCGAAAGATCTTCACTTCTCGGCATGTCATATTTCATGAAGGGACTTTCCCTTTTGAAAAATCAAATCCTACAAATCCCATCTCTCCTTCATCTGCTGCCAAAGACCCGTCTGGCACGATTTTGTTGCCGCAATTCCTCTTGGTCCCACGCGGTAACACTTAATCTCCGGACGTGGGTACTGAAGTCTCGCCATCGCTTGGGTCATCCCCTGCACCGACTCCTCTCCAGGTAAGTACTCTCTCTTCTTCTTCCTTGATTTCGAGCCAACTTCCTTCAGTAGAAGTGCATGAACCTATTGTCTCTGAGAATAATGAAGTGTGCACCCACCGAATGACTACCCGATTCATGAATGATATCTATAAACCAAAAAAATTGTTTCTTGTCTCTAAACACCCTCTTCCATCCTTCTTGGAACCCACGAGTGTTACTGAAGCACTCACTGATTCCCGATGGCGTGACACCATGTCTTCTGAATTGACTGCGTTAATGCGTCACAATACATGGCAACTCGTACCACCTCCGAACAATTGTAATGTTGTTGGCTGTAAGTGGGTGTTTCGAATTAAGAGACATGCTAATGAATCTGTTGATCGGTTCAAGGCCAGACTTGTGGCCAAAGGATTCCATCAGAGACCAGGCCTGGATGACAAAGAAACATTTAGTCCTGTCGTCAAACCGGTCACAATACGCACCTGGCTTCAGGAGTTCGGACAAACCAGATCATGTTTGTTGCCTTAAAAAGGCAATCTATGGACTAAAGCAAGCACCTTGTGCTTGGTACTCTGCTCTCAAACAGGCACTGTTAGAATTTGGTTTCATCAATGCTAAATCCGACTCTTCTCTGTTTGTGTTTCATGACGGTTCCATACTTACCTATTGCTTAGTTTATGTCGATGATTTGATTCTCACTGGCAGCAATTCCACTTTTGTTGCAAGCATTATTGATCAACTTGGACAAAAATTCTCCATCAAAGACTTGGGGTCCCTACATTTTTTCCTCGGTGTTGAGGTCATTCCTACCAAAGATGGCCTGTTTCTAACTCAACATAAGTATATCCGAGATCTTCTTACCAAGACAAGTATGGATGGAGCTAAGGATGTCACAACTCCTCTCTCTACATCGGTTTCTCTACAACTGGCAGATGGGTTGCCATCCATTGATTCAACCGAATATCGTAGAGTGATTGGAGCATTGCAATACTTGTCCTTAACTCGACCTGATATAAGCATTGCCGTCAACAAACTCTCACAGTTTATGCATTGTCCCACACAAACTCACTGGATAGCAACTAAAAGACTGATAAGATACTTGAAGAACACCATTTTTTATGGCATTAATATCAGAAAAACCTCAAGCCCAATACTCACATGCTTCTCGGATGTTGATTGGGCTGACAGTTTGGATGATAGAAAATCAACTTCAGCTTATCTCCTCTTCCTTGGTCAAACACCCATCTCATGGAGCTCTAAAAAGCAACGTGCAATTGCACGATCATCAACTGAAGCTGAGCATAGGGCTTTAGCAACGGCTGAAGCAGAGTCCATGTGGCTGCTATCTCTATTCCAAGAAATGAAGTTTACATTACCACAACCACCTCTACTCTTGTGTGATAGTTTGGGCGCAACCCGGCTGAGTTTTAATCTTGTCCAGCATTCAAGGATGAAGCATATCCAGATAGACATTCACTTTGTGTTGAGAAAAAATTCTTAATGTTCGACATGTTCACACTAATGACCAACTCGCAGATTTACTCACCAAGCCACTATTCACACAAAGGACAGACTATCTACGGGACAAGATCGGCCTATCCGATGGTAGCCCGTCCTTGCGGGGGCGTATCAAGGAAACTGATAATTTCAAACAAAGTGCCAACTCAAGCCTTGCTGTCACCATGAACATTACCAGATTATGTGCCTCCCATGATTATAGGAGCAATTTCCTATCTTTGTAAATATTGTGTTTAATTGTGATTGTAAATTTACTTTTCGGTTACATAATTTTGAATGCCTAAAATTATGCTTCTCGGGTTGTATCAAGATATAGAACATGTATAGAAATCTGTAGAGTTCAAAATACAAAATTATAGCTGCGTGAATTCTCTTTAGGGAGAAAAAGTGTAACACACGGGTTTATTTGTCCAGCAGAAATGTTAGCACACAGTTATTGCACATAAAAAGGATTCAAATGTAGATAATAGAGTGAGAGAATTTGAGTGTTATACCTGACGGAAAGAATGTCACATCTGGAATGTAAGATATATCTTGTGCCGTTCTTTCAATTCATATCTTTCGAGCCCAGGACAAAACTCAACTTGTAGTTCTCTGAGTGTAGGAGCGAGGGGGTTGGACCCCTCAGAATCAGAGAATGACGCCAGTCTTAATTGGACAACTAATAATAGTCAATTTCTGGAGATGCCTAAGGTCTTCCGGAAATTTGTTGAAGTTCGCACAATAACTCAATGCAAGCTTCTTTATACTTGGAGGAAGCCAGCCACCAATTTTGGAAGATACTCGAAGACTAAAACTTGGAGACTCACAAGATTGCTAATTTCTTGACTACCATCATTTTTCACCAATTCTAGGTCCTCTGAGTCTCTAGACTGCTCAGAAATCTTAGACTTCGTGGCAAACACACCAATTTTGGACACCACTCAATGACCAGATTTCGGAGGTTTGGGAGGTTTCGTTGCATCCCTCCAATCCTATCATAATCATCATCGTCAAACACATATTCCAAATTACTGCAACCCTCTACAATCAGAGTTCGGAGACAAGTCAAACTTCCTATTCCTTTTCCAGGAAAACACCTCTCGTTAGTTGCTACGTTCAAATATCTGAGGCTGATCAGATCTCCAAAGTTTTTAGGCAACTTATCAAACCCTGGATCAGTATTCCGGAGCTGCAGATATATTAAACTCTGCAGCTTGCATAAAGCGTTAGGGAACAACTCCATGCTTACGTTCAGGTCTAGGTCAAATGCTTCAAACCACCTATAGAATTAGGTAATACCTCAAACCTTGACCATTTCAAATCTAGCACCCGCAAGAACTTAAATTTTGAAATACATGTATTAGCAAAATATTGGCCTATGCCATGGAGAAAATCACAATCCACTCGAATCATTCTCATATTACTTGCTCTGAGAATAGAGTTTGTAATTTCATCCCCGCTCACCAAATTTTGGTTGTGAAATAATATGTGCCGAACCTTTGGATCAACAAATAAATTTGGGGTATCGTGACTTAACCTACTTTTTGCCAACCTCTTCCGGCTCTAAGTTTTCTCTCATTGCTAGACCTACATTATGTTGAGCTCCCCAAAAAGTGTTGTTATACTAAAGTGAATCCTAGTGCCATCCATAGATAGATCACAGATGTATCATCACATATATTCACGATCTTTCTCAAACATTGAACAAATAGCAAAACATCGTTTCAAGTAAGGTGGCAAATAATCGTAACTCAATTTCAGAACAGGTAAAATATCACTTTCTACTTTTTCTAAATTCCATACTTCACTATCCCTCACACTAAGCCATTCCCTAACCTCAGTTTTCATATTTAGATGGCTTCCTATGGTTCTTATGGCTAAAGGATCTGCACTTTTTTGCTATATCCTTCCCAAATTCTTCAAGGTACGGATACTTCTTTTCTTGTCCTTCCCCAAATGCGTGCTTCAGGAGCAAATTCAAAGAATCCTTAGCAGATAGACCTTCTAAGACTTGTGTATAAGGTGGCTTCGTAATTGAAGCCACTAATGAACTACGTGTAGTACAACAATTTTGCTGCCATTGGCACCAAAATTCAGAAGGTTTATCAATACTTCCCATTTTGTAGCATCTTCATTCCACACATCATCTAAAACAAGCAAATGCCTTTTACCACTCAACGTTTGCTCTTGGGGTTCTAACATATTTTCAATACTTGACTCCTCGCGCTTTACAATATCGCAGATTATCTTTTTCACATCAAAGTCCTCAGACACACACCCATTTTCTCAACTCAAAATGATCTATCACCCTCACATTATTATACACAGTTTTGGCTAGAGTAGTCTTTCCAAGACCGCCTAATCCAACGATGGGAATGACAGGAACAATACTTTTGCCATCACCAAACTGCATAATTAAGCGATCAACCATCACTTTTTCATCGTAGTCTCTTCCAATCACATCAAAACTATCAACTTTTGAATAGGTTTCTCTCTAAACAGGCATTTCTTTATTATCTGAATTTTGTTCTGAGAGATTGTATTTACCTTTATCATCATCAATTGTTGAATATTGGCTCAACTTTTGAGGAGCAGCCCGCCCCTTGGTCTTTGAACCAACATGTCCCATGATTAGCGTGCTGCCCACCTCTCTTGTTTGTTTCAATGGCACGCCCATTTACTTGGTCACCAACTTGCATGCTGACACCGCCCATTTGGCCCCAACAATTCCTTCTCTCACCTAATGCCTTTGTGGCTTTAAAAGGGCAGGCATGCATAAGGAATGGATAGAGAGTAGGATAGAGAGCTAGAGAGCATCGGAAGCTATACCAGAGAGTAGTATAGAGAGCTAGAGAGCATCGGAAGCTAGAAAGCAGAAAGCAAGCATCCGAAATAGAATTTGCTCCGTTAAAGCAAATAGTGAGTGTGAGGGTGTAGAGAAATAAACAGTTAGTTTATTTCTCAGAAGAAAGTTTGTAATCTACAGATTATTTTTCATAGTGAATTTCTGATATCTCTCCGCGTGATTTTTTCCAGTTGGATTTTCTACGTAAAATTCTTGTGTTATTATTTCATATCTCATACAGTGGTGTGTTTGTTGTTATCTTAGTGTATTTGTGTAAGGCCTGATTTCCCAACAAATATCATTTAGAGTCTGTCTTATATCCTTTATTTTATGGCCCATCTTGAAATACAGTATAAGTGGATTTGAAGATGAAAAAAAGTGTTGTAACTTTTTCATTACAGGACTCCTTCGAATCACTTGCTGTCTCAAAGCAAGAATTTAAAACTCACCAAGAACATCTTCGGCAGAAGAACAAACAGCTTCAAGCCTTTCCAACCATATGCGTATTTTGTAGTTTGTCTCTTGTTGACGCTCAGCATCCAACAACACGGCTTTAATAGCAGATAAAGTTTCAGAGAGATGTCTAAATCCGTATTGACCCCCAATGCTAATCCAATTTCTTGGATAGCCAAAGAGCCAAGCTTTCCCAAAACCCCATCCGCAAGGCTAAAAAGAATTGATTCTGCCATTGTTTTTCAGACAGTTACCAAATGAAGAGAGCAAAGAAGAGTTATTGGTTTGCAAAATAGTTGGGAACGATACTTGTATATATAGTAATATTGCAATGGCAAGGGGAACCAGTCGTCCACATGATCACATGGCATATTAAATTTAATATATCACCAACTTGTTCATGGATGATGGTGGCCTTGAAGAGAGGTTGACTTTTTATTAAGGGAAACTGATAAATACATAACTACTATCTGTGATTGCTACCATATAGAGTAAGAATCTTATTTATTTTATGGTATTTTAAAACTAACAAGATTTTTACATTTTTATCATTGTAGTTTCATTATCATTTGATCACTATGAAATTAATCTTCCACGCAACAAATATAGAACAAAAATATATCCTTCTACTTTGTAAATTTTGTATATGTAACATTTTCTATGTAATGGATGGAGAAAACTATCCCCAGATTCGGGTAACATGAAGTGAAATTCATGGTAAATTCACTTCATGTCCAATACATTGCTGACACACAGACGGGAGAGTGATCTCTCCGCCTGCGTGTCAGCACTCACACTACAACAAAAAGGGTTATTTCTGACGGAATATTCCGTTCGAATTAAGTATAATCCGTCGAGATTATGCTTAATTCCGACGGAATATTCGATCGAAAATTCGGTCGGATATAAGCACGTCGAAATTAAGTCCGTCGATCTTTCCACTACAGGAAAACAGCTCATTGTCGACGGGCGTATTACCGATGGCACAATCCCCGTCGAGAATAAGGTCACTGCCGACGGTGCAATCGTCGCCAATATATGCCGTCGGGAATGACCTTTTATTTGGCGCCAGACATTCGCGGTGGATGGAAAACTCATTGGCGACAGTCATAATTTGAGCCTCGACGGGAATGCCGTCAGCAATAACTCAATAATGACGGTGTCATTATCGACGGGGTGCCGTCGAGAATGAGGCAGCTTATAATTAAAACCCTGGTCCGACAGCAACGACTCATTTTATAAAAATTTAAGCCAAATTTCTTTCCCTCTCAAATTCAGTCATTTTGCTCTCTGATTTGCCCACTGAATCTCAAATTCGCTCTATTGATTCTCTAATTTGGTCAATAGAGTTACCCATTTTCCCATTTCGCCCATTTCTCTCATCCCATTATCGCTTTGTTGCAACCCCTCCCTTATCCATTTTGCCGTCGCTACAATCAGGTGCCTCCGGCCATACCTCCGGCCAGTTCGCCGCTGCAACTTCAGAGGTCGCACCTTCACCTGTACAAGGATTGGGTTGATTTGTTACTCTCATAAACATGTAAGATTTTCAGTTTGTATTCCTCTTTATAATTGATTTTATCATCTTGTTAATCTTTAAAAAAAAAAAAAATTGGGGGGGGGGGGGGGGGTGGTGTATGTTGTTTAATTGTTTATATACATGATTAGTTTATATTTTTGTGGGGATATGTTGTTTGTATTAGTAATATTGGGGCTGAGTTTATGCCATTTAATATAATCAACTATAGTTTTACAATATACAACTAAGCTACTAATTTGGGGATCAGTAGTCCACTTATATAGCATTGTCAAGTCTATTATGCTAAATATTGTGTACATTTATGTGTCTCAGGATCTCATTATGTGCAGTATCTCTTAAACAAGTTTTTGCTTTTATAAATGGCTAAAAATTAATAAAACAAAAATGATCAACTTGATAACAATAAAAGCATTCGAGACAACCTTCATGAAGGTTAACTAACTGTTTGAACGGAAGAAAGAGACTTTAAATATATTTAATAAACAAATGATTTTCCTAATTAAGTGTGTATCCCTCTGGTTTCAAGCACAAGATAATATTATTAAAATATGAAAAAACACTTGGTACGAGGGATTTGGGAACATTTAATTTAATATTATTAAAAATGATGTGTGTAGTTTACATTTTAATAAGCTAATGATGTGTGTGTATTGCGTGTTTCTTATCTAGCTTAAGGACTGCCATTCTTTTCTTTGTAATACTCTAATGAGAATATTGTTTCAATATTCAAACTTATCATTGTGATTATTGCATTTGCATATTTTTCCATATAACTTAGGAAGCTTAGAAACCCGTTCGCGATTCACTTAATAGAAGTGAATCTCGAATAGTCCCCATTTTGGGACTGTTCCTGAATGTTTCGATCCCACTTAGGTCGGTGTTTACGGCTTAAGCACATCTTTATATTTTGA
Source organism: Panax stipuleanatus (assembly GCA_020205555.1). Lineage (NCBI taxonomy): Eukaryota > Viridiplantae > Streptophyta > Magnoliopsida > Apiales > Araliaceae > Panax > Panax stipuleanatus. Next base: position 130,786,902 of record CM035120.1, on the reverse strand, counting down.
AATTTTTTGGTGAATATCTCTTGATGTTCTTCGGGTGCATATTTAGGCTACGACGTGGTAGTCTATTTTGTGTACTTGAAGACCATGGGGAGGTGCTGCCGAAATTTCTTAAAATATAAAGATATGTTCATGTTGTTGGCATCAGGTGGGGCGACGCATTCGGGAATGGGATAGAAGCCTAACCCGTTAGAGTGGAGATGAAGTTAGGACACTCATATGTATGTATAGACATTAATCCTCCTATTTGTGTTTTGTTTTTCCTCATATATAGCAGCCCATAGTGCGTTGTCCAAGATGTCTGTTGATCGAAGTTGGATGGAACGTTGGGTAGCCACTGATAAGAGTGGGCTTAGCTCTGAGTACCGTAGTGGGGTTGAACAGTTTCTCAATTTTGCGTTTGAGCAGGTCAGCGGCGATGAGATCAGATGTCCTTGTAAGAAGTGTGTGAATGAAGTGTGGAAGGAAAGGAGTGATGTCATGTGCGACTTATTTGCATATGGGTTCAAGCAGGGTTATACGATATGGATCTATCATGGGGAAACCTGGTTGGATGAACATGAATCAGAACCAAAATCCAGAGGTGACGAAACCTTTGACTGTACTAACATGATAGTCAAAGCTTCTGGTTAATACTTCTAGTGGAATACAGATAGGGATGACGGTGGCATTGAGCAAGAGCCGAATGACGGGGCTAAGGGTTTCTATGAGTTATTGCAGGAATCAGCGACGCCATTGTATGACGAGCACGAAAAGCACACCGTCTTATCTGCAGTGACTAAGTTTTTACACTTCAAGAACGAGCATGACTGTAGCGAGAGAGTTTTTAATGAACTGCTAAAAATTGTGAAGGAGTGCTTACCTGCAGGCAATAAGTTACCGGAGTCGTACTATGATGTGAAGAAAATGATTAAAAGGCTCAATCTAGGGTATGCGAAGAATGATGCTTGTGAGAATGACTGTATGTTGTATTATGGTGATGTCAATAAAGATAAGAGGTCATGTGATATTTGCGGTACAAGTAGATACTGTGAACAGCGCAAGAAAAAGGGAAAAGACGTGCCGAGAAAGATCTTACGTTACTTTCCCATTACGCCGAGGCTTCAGCGGTTGTTCATGTCAACACATACCGTCGAGATATGAGGTGGCACTATACACGGGACATAGTCGAAGGTCAACTGACACACCCGGTAGATGGGCTTGAGTGGAAAATTTTGGATAAAAAGCACCCCTCGTTTGCTGAAGAGGTTCGTAATGTTAGGCTTGGACTTGCTACGGATGGGTTTAATCCGTTTAATGGGCCTTACACAAAGCCCTACTCAACTTGGCCGGTGATTATTGTTGTGTATAACCTCCCGCCTTCAATGTGCATGAAAGATCCCTACATGTTCATGCCTTTACTGATTTCGGGTGATAAGAGTCCAAGTAAAGACATCGATGTATACCTCAGACCGTTAGTTAATGAGTTGAAGATGTTGTGGAAAAAAGGGGTTCAAACTTATGATGTATCTCTTAAGCAGAACTTTGACATGAGGGCAGCTTTACTGTGGACAATAAATGACTTCCCGGCGTTAGGAATGATCAGTGGATGGTCGACTCACGGGGGCTTGTCATGTCCCGTGTGCATAGGGTCAGTTAAAGCTATGCAGCTCAAACATGGGGGAAAAATAAGTTTCTTTGCAACATCCAGACAGCTTTTGCCGATTGAACATCGTTATCGACGGATGAGTAGACAATTCAATCGAAAAACAGAGAAACATCAAGTACATGGCCGTCTTTCTGGGACAGCAGTGTTGAGTTGGATTAGTCATTTGAATTTTCCACCTCCAGGGAAGAATCACATATTAGAGCGAGCTTATGGTTACGACAAGGTTCACAACTGGACACACAGATCCATGTTCTTTGACTTGCCTTATTGAGCTACACTCTGCATCCGTCATTGTTTAGATCCGATGCATACTGAGAAAAATGTATTTGATAACATTTTTTATACAGTCCTAGATGCCAATGGTAGAACAAAGGAAAACAACAAGTCGAGGCTTGATTTGGTAGAAATGAACATTAGGGAAGATCGGTGGTTGTATCAAGAGGGTAGTAAGACGGTAACGCCTAAAGCTTATTATACTTTGATCAGGGAACAATTGATATTGATATGTAATTGGACCAGTGGACTGAAGCCCCCAGATGGATATTCTTCGAATATAGCAAGGTGTTGTAAAGTCGAAGAGTTGAAGTTTTGTGGTCTCAAAAGTCATGATTGTCATGTATTGATGCAGAAGTTGATCCCTGTGGCATTTATCGACTTGATACCGAAACGTGTGGTTGAAGCACTGACAGAGCTTTCTAATTTCTTCAGAGATCTATGCTTGACGGAGCTCCAGCTCAAAGACATAGATAAAATGGAGATGCAGATAGTGGAAATAATGTGCAAGTTAGAAATGATCTTCCCTCCATCGTTTTTTGATTCAATGGAGCATTTGCCTATTCACTTGCCATACGAAGCTAAGTTTGGCGGTCCCGTGCAATATAGATGGATGTATCCATTCGAGAGGTAATGACATTAATGTTTTTAATACGGTAAAATGTTCATTCTTGTTTGCTAATCTATACATGTATATATATCACATAGGTATATGCGATGTCTAAAGCAAAAGGTGAAAAATAAATCCCGTGTAGAGGGGTCAATTGTTGAAAGTTATGTTATGGATGAACTTGTTAATTTCTATTCGTTGTACTTTGAGCCGAATGTTCAGACGAGGCACAATCGCTGAGGCTATTGCGCACGAGAAAAATGGAGAATTAACAGCCTTTAGTCATCCTGTACGCCCATTCGGCGGTAAAAAAAGGCGATTCTTGACCGATAATGAGTATGCAGCTGCCACATTGTATGCACTTGCCAACATGAATGAAGTAGCGCCTTACATTAAGTAAGTAGTCGTAACTATATATGTCTGGTGTAACTGTGTCAAGTTCCTTTATAAACACATTAAGTATATAACGTACTGCAGTCAATATGATACTGAAGTACGTGAAGCGAATCCGAGTATATCAAACGGGGATTTGCAAAATTTGAGAAATGGACAATTTGTGCAATGGTTTAAAGATCATGTATGTCTAACCTTTACAAGTTCAATGAATCTACCATCATAGATTTATTCTTATGGCGTAATTAACTTTAGAATATGTTGTGTTAATGTACATTAGGTCCTCACAGATGAGTTAGCTGACAATCGGCTAAAGATTTGTAGATACTTATACATGCTGCATTGTCAACGGTTACAGATTTAAGTGCTGCGATATTGGGGAAGTCGCTTCTGCTGATTCTGGTGTTGTGGTTAAAGGTAGCTGCTACGATAATATTTGGGATGACTGGTATGGACGATTGCTAGAAGTTGTCGTTCTCAAATATTGGGGTCATAAGAGTTAGTTTGCATCAATTGTCATTAGTTTGATGTTGAGAATGGAGTTAAAGTAGATAAAAAATCAGTACTGGTGACTGTTAATGTTAAGTTAAAATTTAACTCAAACGAGCCTTTCATTTTAGCAAGTCAAGCGACACAGGTGTACTATGCGTGGAGTGTTAAGACTCCTGTAAGCCCATGGTATGCTGTTATAACCACCAAAGCCCGTGGTTTTCAAGGCACAGCTCCTCGTCCAGACGATGAACCTTTACAAGTCGAGTCTACTAGTGTCACACATGCTAATGTGACAATTATTAGTGAGTCTAGTGAAGAAGAGGATGATGTTGTCGCTGTCGAAAGTGAAGACGATGTTGTTGAGGAGGTAGATATAATTGAAGAAATTGTTGAGGATGACGAAGATGTTAGAGTTTATGCCCTAGGGGCCAATTCTTTGATGTAATTGCTTAACATTTTTGATATTATATTTGATTGAATAAATGAATTATTTTATTATGATTTTATTTACTGCGTTATATAAATGTTAACATAATAAAAGTCCTTAGAATAGTGATACAAATTATATGGCTTCAAGTATGTGACTTGAACATGAGATCATAGAATTACAATTAGCATCATTACTCTTAAATGTCCCTAGTCGAGTGTCATTGTTAATGGGACAACAATGATACATCGAGACTAGTATGTGGATTGATTGATGGCCAAATCTCATTGGTCATAAATATATGAGATCATATTGAGTCAATGCATAGGTACATGTTAGAGAACAATGTACTGGACAGACCCACCATGAGAATTCTACGTGGAGCATTATGCAAAGTGTCATAAGCAATTCTCATGGTGACAATGATGTAATGATCCTCTGACCTAAAATCACTATATTACTACACGGGAATTTATGTACTTTGATATCATCAAAGGTCACCTTTAATAGGGTAGACAATAAACGTGATTATTGGGTACATCATGAATCGTGTAAGGAATATGAGTGATCTAGATGGAATTTAACCCTCCTATATATTAGGGGTGATATCCATAGGCCTCTTGATTGAGTAGGACTATGAAATGCATGACCATGATCAAATAGTGATTTGTTTCATATAGTCTACTCATCGATCAAGAAAACTCAGATTAAATTATGAAGAGGATGACACATTCCATGCCTCGAGTTTAATCTAGGATGTCAAGGTTAAAAGGATTAAATTACATTGAAACATTGGTCACGAAAAGGTTGTATCGAATCACCGACCTTATTATTATTTGGATAGCAGTGATGCATTATTAGATGCCGCTCACTGTTTATAATTTTATAATATGATTTTAAAATTATTGCCAACATAATAATAACCTATAGGGTCACACACTTAGAACGTAATTAAAAGAAAATTAATTTAAATTATAAAGATTTAAATATATCAATATGATTGATAGTATTTAAATTACGAATTTAAATTAATAGGATAATTTGTATATATATGTATATTAATTAAGTAAGACTTAATTAAGATATAATATATATATAAATTTGGATTTTATTTTTCTAATTGGATTAGTTTTTGGTTAATACCTTTAACTGCTATATATATGATATATCAGCCGTTTTTAGGGTAATCATTATAAACCAAAATCCTAGCCGCTCTTAGAAAGAGACTAGAGAGAAAAACTTCGAAAGTCCAGATCCTTGGCGGCTAGTACCGCAGCTTTCCTTGCTGCATATCGTGTGACGATTAGCGGGACGTTCGTGTGGATACCGTAGAGGCGCAGTTCCGTTGGATTGCGTTGAGAATTCGAAGCAGTTCCAGAATTTCCATCATCTCCATTCAAGCTTGGATAATCTGTAAAACAAATCTAAACCTCTGATTTAATATGTTTTTCGCATGGATCCTGTTTTAGGGTTTCGAAAAATTTTAATTTCCGCTGCGTTTATGTGCTGAAATCCCTACAGAAGATGGTGATGACAACGATATTGAAGATCTACTGCTCGAAGATGACGATTCTGATAGTGATGGCTTTGATGATATAAATGATTAGGAGTATGTACTCTTTATGTCCTTTTAGTTGTATTTAAATGTAATAGTTTGTAGTAGTGCAATCATTATCTAAAACTTATATTATCCTATCTGTTTAGGTTACTATTTATGTTGTATCCTTTTAGTTGTATCCGTATGTTATCCTCTTTGTTACTGTTAAAAATATTATGATTACGAATGTCTAACAATATTTTGTTGATGATTTGACAGTATATATACATATATGGCGCGTACACCACACGACGATCGTGGTGGGCGTGCTGGTAGTTCAGGCCGTGGGGGCCGTGGAGGTAGTGGCGGTGATGATCAGGCCGGATCATTAGTATAATTACATGTTTTGTTGTTATACATCTTATTGTTTTTAATTTTAAATAGTATTGACATTATATTCGTTTATATAAATATTGTTGTATTTCACTACATAGGTGATCGACGTAGGCCTCTGCGGGGACTAGCACATGGATTGCTAGGGAATCCCCTCCAGGCGTCGCTTATATGCCGTGTCGGGACTAATAGGTAATTTCATATTTAACATTTTGTTTGTATTAATTATTTAGTTATTATATATTCTTTGTAATTTGCAAATGTAATAATTTCAATTTTATTATCCTTGACGCGATGCCAAGGAACACATTGCTTGGGATCGTCCCCAACCGATTCTCCAGCCCGTGGATGAGGTGGGCGGATGTGGATGACCGCACACGTCAGCTGATTATTGCTGAGTTTAGGGTAAGATGTCATTCATTCATATGTTAGTTTTAACTTGTTTCTTTTGAATATTTTTTTACCGCTTTGCTTTATGTCGTCTACTAAGTAACAGTTGATATTCATATGTTGTCTACTGCAGAGATATTATCGCTTTGAGGACGGGCAGGAAGCCCATGGCAGCACTGTTCTCGGGAAGTATCTCGAGATGAATTGGCACAAGTGGGTCTACGACTGGAAGAAGAAGACCCAGACCAAGATGGCTGATGGACAGACACTTAAAGATGTCCTGCCAGATTTCATTGGTGCTGTGGTGTGGGAGCAAATGTGCCTTATTTGGGAGGGCGAGGCGTTCAAGAAGATGTCGACACAGCGTACAGCTGCCCGACAGTAGAGTCGTCTCCCACACTGCACTGGGTCTCAGTCGTACGATCTCTACAGGGAGAGACTCGAAGTGAGTCTAAAGCACCCACCTTCCCGCCTAGAGTTTTAGTGGCACGCTCACCAGAAGAAAGGTGACGGTGGTTATATCTCACCTAAGGCAGAGCGCATTGCTGTAAGTAATTTAATTCTTTTATTTAGTATGTATTTAAAATTTTGAAATTCTTTTGTATTTTTTTGTGTAATACTTTGCTTTTCATCTATTTATGTGTTTTTTCAGACACGGTTCGAGGACCTTACTGTGGTCCGGAGAAGCCAGAGAGGTGACACTCCAGTAGCTGATTCTACATGTGCAGATGAGGAGATGAAGGACTAGCAGCAGGCTACAGGGGGGCCGAAGAAGGGTAGAGTTATGGCCATTCCCCGTGTCCCAGCCTACACTTTAGTCCCTGCTGCGAGATCTCGACGTCGCCCACCCACCGGAGGTAGTAGTGCGACTAGATCGGGTGCTGGCCATTCATTATCTGACGACTTCTTCAGGCGGATCAAAGAGGGGTGCATGACGAGCAGTGTCGTGCAGTCAGGCGCACCATCACTCGAGCGGATCTACCAGCTTGCTCTGGAGGTTCTCCACGGCTCCATAGATCCTACAGCTACCGTTGACGGCCTCATGGGTGTAGTCCGGGAGGAGGCCATCCGTGTATGTGCAGTTGTCTTGGCCAACATCTTTCCTCCACATATTCGACAGGTAAAAACAATTATTGATGTATTTCCTTATTTGTAATTATATTGCTTATATAAACTATCAAATAAATAGTTAACACATACATAACTTATGCAAACTTACGCAAACTTAGGCACACGTTAAAACTGACGGGACTTGATTCCGACATACGAAGCCCGAGTTCGAGTCCCGTCTACCTAACTTACGCAAACTGAGAACAATAGTCGAAAAAGAGGCCAAAACCCGCCTCGATCATCGAAACGACATGCAAAAACAGACATAGCACCGCATAGGTATTAGGCACGCGTTACAACTGATGGGACTCAATTCCGATATACGGAGCCCGAGTTCGAGTCCCGTCTGCCTAACTTACGCAAACTGAGAACAATAGTCAAAAAGAGGCCAAAACCCGCCTCGGTCGTCAAAATGACACACAAACACAGACCTAGTACCGCATAGGTATTAGGCACGTGTTACAACTGACGGGACTCGATTCCGATATACGGAGCCCGAGTTCGAGTTCGAGTTCTGGCTGCCTAACTTACGCAAACTGAGAACAATAGTTAAAAAAGAGGCCAAAACCCGCCTCGATCATCGAAACAACACATAAACACAGACATAGCACTGCATAGGAAGTTAGGCACGCATTAAAACTGACGGGACTCGATTCTGATATACGGAGCCCGAGTTCGAGTCCCGTCTGCCTAACTTACGCAAACTTAAAATAATAGTAAAAAAAGAGACCAAAACCCGCCTCAATCGTCGAAACAGCACACAAACACAGACATAGCACCGCATAGACATTAGGCATGCGTTACAACTGACGGGACTAGATTCCAATATACGGAGGCCAAGTTCGAGTCCCGTCTGCCTAACTTATGCAAACTTAGAATAATAGTCAAAAAAGAGGCCAAAACCCGCCTTGGTTGTCGAAACTGACACGCAAACACCGACATAGCACCGCATAGGTATTAGACACATGTTACAACTGACGGGACTTAATTCTGATATACAGAGCCTGAGTTCGAGTCCCGTCTACCTAACTTACACAAACTGAGAACAATAGTCGAAAAAGAGGCCAAAACCTGCCTCGGTCGAAACGAAACGCAAACACAGACATAGCATCGCATAGGTATTAGGCATGCGTTATAACTGACGGGACTCGATTTCGATATACAGAGACCGAGTTAGAGTTCCGTCTACCTAACTTACGTAAACTCAGAACAATAGTCGAAAAAGAGGTCAAAACCCGCCTCGGTCGAAATGACACGCAAACATAGACATAGGACCGCATAGGTATTAGGCACGTGTTACAACTGATGGGACTCGATTCCGATATAAGGAGTCCGAGTTCGAGTCCCGTCTGCCTAACTTACGCAAACTGAGAATAATAGTCGAAAAAGAGGCCAAAACCCACCTTGGTAGTCGAAACGACACGCAAACACAGACATAGCACTGTATAGGCATTAGGCACGCGTTACAACTGATGGGACTCGATTTTGATATACGAAGCTCGAGTCCGAGTCCCGTCTGCCTAATTTATGTAAACTGAGAACAATAGTCGAAAAAGAGGCCAAAATCCGCCTCGATAGTCGAAATAACACGCAAATATAGACATAGCACCGCATAGGCATTAGGCATGTGTTACGACTGACGGGACTCAATTTCGGTATACGGAGCCCGAGTTCGAGTCCCGTCTGCCTAACTTACGCAAACTTAGAACAATAGTCGAAAAAGAGACCAAAACCCGCCTCGGTCGTCTAAACGACATGCAAACACAGACATAGCACTGCATAGGCATTAGGCACGCGTTACAAGTGATGGGACTCGATTTCGATATACGGAGCCCGAGTTCGAGTCCCGTCTGCCTAATTTACGCAAACTTAGAACAATAGTCGAAAAGGAGGCCAAAACCCGCCTCAGGTCTTCGAAACGACACGCAAATATAGACATATCACCGCATAGGTATTAGGCACGCGTTACAACTCACGAACTCAATTCTGATATACGAAACCCGAGTTCGAGTCCCGTCTGCCTAACTTATGCAAAATGAGAACAATTGTCGAAAAAGAGGCCAAAACCCGCCTCGGTCGTCGAAACGACACGCAAACACAAACATAGCACCGCATAGGTATTAGGCACGCGTTACAACTGTCGGGACTCAATTTTGATATACGAAGCCCGAGTTCGAGTCCCGTCTGCCTACTTTATTATAACTTGAAGAACACAAACTAAAATAATATAAATATATTTTCATTTTGACTTTGTTATTAATATTTTAATTTTGTAGGGTATTGTTGACGAGACTCGTGGAGGTGGAGCTGGAGGTGGAGGTGGAGGCACAGGTGATGACCTCCGAGATGATGGTACTGAGCAGACTCTAGTACAGGGTGATACCCGCCGAGGTGATGGTGAGCAGACTTTTGTTTAGGGTGATGAACGTCAAGCTGATGGTGAGCAGACTCTAGTATAGGGTGGGACCGGCGATGAGACCCAGGGTGATCATATTGTCACTCCTGATTTGGGTTGTAGTTAGTTTATGATATATTTTGAGTTTTATGTATGTACTTGTATAGTTTTTGAGTTGTACAGACGGCCAGTTTTGATCTATATATTTGATTTGGATTACTATTTGATTGGTATGATAATATTGTATGATATTTGATTGTTATTTGATGGCTTTTATTAGTTTATAACAGGTTATATGTATATATTTGTAAATGAACAGAGAAATTTTGAAATTATTAAAAAAAATTCAAAAAAACTACTGTTATTGTCGACGGGGGTATTGGCGACGGCAACTCTGTCGCCAATGACATATAGCGATAGATTTGGCGACAGGTAATTGATTCCTTAAATAAAATTGTAAGGGGTCATTGCTGTTGGCACGAAGGTCATTCCCGACGGGAAGCCCGTCGCCAATGGCTGTCAACTAAAAAATTCTAGTATATTATTGCCGACGGTCAGCCCGTCGCCCATGACTATGCTGCCGACGGCGACCGACGGGAACCAGGGGTGACGACCTTGGAGGCGACGGGAGGGGCGACGGTCATCGCCGTCGCTAATGACCTACAATGCCGACGGCGCTGAAGTCGTAGGCGACAGCAATGCCCGTCGACAATGACCCTTTTTTTTATAGTGTTCAGTCGGAGATAAATATCCTCGACGGACTAACCTCGACCGAATATTCAGTTGAAAGTATTCCATCCTCGACTGAATGGTATCCGTCGATAACATTTTGTCGAGTCTAAACCTGCCACGTGGCAAGTCTGGCAAAATTGATCGAGGCTTAAGTTCGACGGAATTCCGTCGAGGATAGTCTGTCGAGTCTAAACCTGCCACGTGGCAAGGCAGCCAAAAATGGGTTAGCCTTAATTTTGACGGAATTCCGTCGAGGATATACTTATTCTATCGAGGATACCCTTTTTTTAATATTTATTCTGTTTTGGCACTATCTAGGGTAATAACCCACATTTTTGTACTTGTAAACCTGTTTTTTTCCCAACAGAACATAAATCATAACTATAATCCAAGGCCATCTACCAAGGCCAACAATAATAATATTTCCAATTAGGCCAATATGAATATGAATTACAGGCCAACATGAATATGACATTAAACTAAAGTTCTAATCAACGAAAGTATATCAAATATGCATTTAAACTAAAGTAAAGATGTCAAACTAAAGTAATGATAATTAAAAGCTACAATACGTCATAGATTAACTAAACTATAAAACTTTACATCACATTAAGCTAAAGTAAAGTCAATATGTATAAATCATCTACAAAACTAAGTCACGGGCCGTCGTCGTCCAACCGCTCAGCATCGTCAGCCCACTCATCAACCCGCTCGTCAGCCCGCTCGTCACCCTGTTGATACAATATAATGTAACTCACTAATCCATATATATGATTCAGTTAAAGATAACTAAATGAAAATTAAATAACATGCAGAGTATATACTTGAATTTAAAATGAATAGTATACCTAAGTAGTCGAGGGCTGACTCAGCATCGGCCCAAACGCATCCATAAGTAAGGTAACCACCATCCAAACAATCTCGTCGCGTATCGCGGCGAACTGCTCCGGAGGGATACCCGTACTCTCGGCGGTGGCACCAGCTGCAACGTCCTGCACAAGCTGATGGAGGCGAAAATGGTTGGGCAGGTCCTAACAACGGAATAGCGGATCGGTCTCAAACCTCTCGGACACCACAGTCATAACCCGCTGGAATAAAGCATCGTCTAAGCTAGCGCCCGTATGTGATGGTCCCATGGGGGCTCTCGGACGCAGACACTGGCTAGATCCTACAAAAATAATCATAACATGAATAATATTATAAGTTTACTTTATTCATAAACAAGAAATAAACTAAAATATTATACCTCCAGGTAGTGTATAGGCTGTTATCCTCGGCAACCCCATCACTCGATACCGGCCGGTAGTGCTAGTGGGAGTATCCTGAGACGCGACCCAAAGAGCCGTCTCCTCATCCTGAGATAAACTAATCTCGGGAGGAGGGGTGGTGGAATCTAATGTCTCAGCATTGCCCCTAGCAGCCTGCAACTCTGCTATACACTGGCTGCAGAGCTTCTCAAACCGATCCTGTAATTTAATATATGTACATGTGAGTTAACTTGGTATCATCATATAAATTACGTAATATGATCCTAAATAATATTTATTATTGTAAATTTATTACCCGTATAGCTAGTGCTGCTGGAGACATCGTCGACCCCGAAGTAGACTCCTTCGGCGTATGGACTCTATCCCAGAACTCCATCATAGTAGGAGGTCGGCCCAAGCTACTTCGCATGGCCTAAACCATGTACATTAATTAATATCACTAGCTTTATTATAGTTGTAGTTTAATATTAAACTAAACTAAATATAAATACATACCGACTTAACCTTTTGAAACGACTGCGAGCCAGAAGTATGTACAACCCGTAGCTTCTCTCGATTCTTCTTCATCTGCTCGGACTTGGTCTTGAAGGTAGTATCATCCCAGTACGTACACATGGCAGCCCATGCTACATCTAATACTGCCGGCGGCTGATGCTCTCGTATAGTAGTACCGGGCGATTCTTCTACTGCCCAGACTGCCCTCTACCGCATCTCGTACAGCCAGTCGGCATAATTCTTCGAGATGTGTGCAATGATAACGGCGTCGCCATCTGCCTCAGTGATGCCGACCTCATATCTGTAATACCTCTATTAAACGGACACAACGGCTAGTATAATTAATTATTTGAACAATATATAAATAAAATGGACCTTGATTTAATATATGTAATTCGACTTACGTGAAACTCCCGCAACACTGTTACCATAAAGTCGACATCGTAACGCGAGTACTGGCTAAATCGCATACAGCTAGTAGGGAGATGCGCTAGGCAGATGGCGTGTACGGTCGCTTTGCGACAGAATCCATATTACTAGAATACAAAATTTATTAAGAACATTTTAATTTATTAATCACATAATAATATCATTCTAATTGAACATAAGTGATATATTATAGTTGAAACCTACACGGACGAGACGACATCAACCGGGACTGTGTCAGGAACTGCTGGCGGACAACCTAATCGACCGAGGTTAGGCCCTCGTTGACGCCGACGTCTAGCATTTGTATGTTTAATATAATTATGACATTGTCAAAAAATAGTAAATGAATGTTTAATATAGTTATGAAAAAAATTGTTATTGAGCCAAAAAAGAAATTAACTCACTAGCTGATGAAGACGACCCGCCTTGGGAGCCGTCACCCGATCCGGAGCAGCTGCCACCGCGGCCACCTGCACCGCTATGTCCAGGCATAACTGTACTACTGAAATAACAGACATAGATGACATTAATTAAATTTCATTGCAATTATTCTAATGATTGGTTTTAGTTGTATAATATTTACAAAACAACAATTAGTGACAAAGTAGTACGTCGTCAAACCCGTCAGAATCAAATTTATCTTCATTCTCTGATTCTGTCTCTTCCTCTTGTGTATCAATTTCTTCCTCAGTATCATCTTCTATCATCACATACAGACTGATAACATGATCTTCCTCCAATTCGTCAACATCGGGTACGTCAACAACATTATCTACCAACACAACGTCATCATATAGCAATACGTGGCTGGGATTGCTAACTTGTTCTTGCAACGGGTCATCCGTTCCAGACAGATTAGTACCATCAAATGACCGAGTCTTCGTTGTCACAACTGTATACTAGAGGGTTCTATAATATACGATATTAGGGGCGTAGTACACTTGAGTTGCTTGGCTGGCTAACACAAATACGTCATCAGACTGTAACTTGGATTTATATCTAATGTGATTATTCTATTACGATCAACTTTAACACCCTTTGCAGTATCAAACCAGCGACACTTAAATGTAACGACCTTTTTGCCCCCGGGATAATTGAGCACAACAACTTCCTCTAATCTTGCATAGTAGTTGGACTCAGAAACTTGGTAACAACTTCCCAACACGACAATGCCAGAGTTGACTGATGTCAGTTCATTCACGTCATCAACCTTGAATCTATACCCATTCACTGATGCAGCCTGGAAATGAACTAATAAGTTTGTACGGGCCTAAAATGACATCTCTAAAACGCTCATAAGCGTTCTCTTCTTCGACCCTTCTCTTAAACCACTGTTGGAAATTTTCATTAGTGAATGTTTCCATCTGTGATGTAGTCAACCCCAGGTTAGAAGCATGAGCTTCCGCTTCGAATGAACTGCGTACAATAATAATATATTGTTTAATTGTTGATTAAGGTTAGATATTAAAGCTTCAACTTGTAATAATACATACTTGATGTACGACGATACTTCAGGCATATTTAGAAGCACGTATGTAGATACAATCTTCAAATCTTTATCGGTGATGAAGGTCCTCGTCTCATGTCCAAATGGTTTGGCCGGATAAGTGAATACAGCCAACTCATCAGCATGAGTTTGGGGATCGACGACGACCTAATTCTGACTTAGGCGGTTGTGCTTTGTTGAGACTACATCGTCAAAGTACAACGAGCAGAAGTTGACAAGCTCTTCTTCCGTATAGCGTTCAGCAATAGAACCCTCTACACGAGCTTTGTTTTTAACTTTCTGCTTTAATCGAAACATATACTTGAAATACGATAATATATCGATTAAAATAATTATTCAGGTGATGATTATATATAGCCAATATAGGTGATATTACCTCTCAAAAGAAAACATCCATCGATATTGCACCGGTTCTCCAAGCTTAAGTTCATATGGCAGGATGAATAGGCAAATGCTCCATTGAGTCAAAGAACCCCGGTGGTAAGATCATTTCGAGCTTGCATATTGTCAACACTATATTTTTCTCCATCTGCTCCACATCACTGTACCTTATAACAGTTGAGCAAATATCCCGAAAGAAATTTGAAAGTGCGGTAAAGGCATCATTAATATTCCTCGGTAATACTTCACGAAATGTAATTGGAATCAACTTCTGCATGAATACATGACAGTCATGACTTTTGAACCTAGTAATTTTCAACTGCTCAACCTTAGTACAACGAGAGATGTTAGAAGCATAACCATCTGGTAGCTTAATGCACTAAGCCACTTGCAAATGTTTTCGACCTGTTGCTTGGTAAGACAAAATGGAGCTTTTGGTTTTGAGTTATTAGGTCGGAGCCACAATTCCCGCTTGATGTTCATTTCCTCCAAGTCTTTACGTGCTTTATCATTGTCTTTTGTTTTACCACTCGTATCTAGCACGGTGTAAAACAAGTTCTTGAACACATTTTTTTCCGTATACATGACATCTATGCAATGACAAAGTGCTAGTGTGACCCAGTATGACAACTCAAACCAAATGAGCGAGTGTGTGTCCAGTTATGAGTTTTACCGTACCCTATTGCTCTCAACTTACCATGCTCCTTCCCAGGCAGTGAAAATGTCAGATCATCATTTAGCCAGCCCAATACATCGCTGCCCAACAAGCGACCAAAAACCCCCTTCTTTTTCTCTGTCTTTCTGTTGAACTTTGTAGACATCTTTCTATAACTATGCTCAACAGGTAAGAATCTTCGAGCAGTTTAAAAAAAAAACTAGTTTTTTGCCCATGACGTAGTTATGTGCCCTGCACATCCCCCATACAGACTGGACATGACAACTTACCAAGAGTCGACCAACCACTGATCATCCCAAGTGCCGAAAAGTCAGTGATAGTCCACAACACGGCTGCCTTCATCAAAAAATTCTGCTCGAAAGATTTATCAAAAGTCTGAACCCCTATTTCCCACAACATCTTAAGTTCATCAACTAACGGTCTAAGGTACACGTTGATGTCTTTTGTAGGACTCTTATCCCCCTGTCTGAGTAAAGTTAAGAAAAGATACGGATCCCTCATGCACATTGATGGTGGAAGATTGTAAGCTACCATAATCACTGTCCAAATAGAGTATGGCTGACTAAAATTATTGAATGGACAAAATCCATATGTAGCCATGCCAAGCCTGACATTCCTAACTTCGTCGGTAAATTGTGGAAAATTGGCATCAAAATTCTTCTATTCATCTCCATCTGCTGGGTGAGTAAGCTGACCAGGGATGGCATCCCTTGTTCTATGCCAACGCATACTGGGAGCAGTGTGAAAAGAAATGAATAGCCGCTGAAACCTTGACAGCAAGAGGAAAGTACCGTAATATCTTCTTCGGAACATATTTCTCCTTCCCCCCACGTTTTGTGATCTTGTACCAAGGCAAATTGCATATATCATACTGCACCTTATCTTTATCCTCCCCATAGTATAACATACAGTCCTGTTCACAAGTATCGATCTTCTCATACCCGAGATTCAACCCCTTAACCATCTTCTTCACTTCATAGTAATTCGCGGGCAGAGTATTGTTCGTAGGTAAGAACTCGCTGATAATAGCAAGCAAATCATTGAATCCTCTCTCACTGCAGTCATGCTCATTCTTGTTGTGTAAAAGCTTCGTCACTGCAGAAAGCCTAGTGTGCTTGTCATTTTTAGGATACAATGGGATCCTTGATTCAGATAGCATCTTGTAGAAGGCAGCTGCTGAATCATTTGGCTTTTGTTGATCAGCACTGCTTGACGCATGCTCATTTTCAGACCAGTCAATATTGGTAGGGCCATATGCATCTACTAACATCTCCACGGCATCATAGTTATCTGATTGCCAATCCCCGTGAACTGGTTGGTCTACAGTACTGTCTGTCGGTTCTCTAAACTCAACTAATTCCCCGTGATGAATCCATACCGAATACCCATCCACAAAGCCACGTGAATATAAGTTAAATTTAACTTCATCGGCAGTCTTCCATATCATGTTCTTACACTTGAGACACGAGCATCTCATCTTTCCGGTCGGATCATCAGCATGTTCTATTGCTTTGTTCATAAAATTGGACACCCCATTACGGTACGCATCAACTAATCCCCTCCCATCAATCTGTATCCTACGGTACATCCAACTCCGATCGGATGACATCTTTAATTGAAGAAAAGACCCAATTAGATGAAGAATAATCATGAATGTACGTGGTCCAAGCATGAATTTAGTTTACCTATTATATATCTCCACTCTACAGGGGTTAGGCTTCTATCCCGTTCCTGGATGTGTCTCCTCACTAGTGCCAATCTTGAGCACGTTTCTACTATTTTCAAAAAATTTCAGCAGCACCTCCCCATCGGTCTCCAAGTACACGAAATAGACCAAGAAAACTGAGTCTAAGTATGCACTCAGAGAACATGTAGAGACACCATCTGAAAATTCCTCAAAATTTATAAAAATGCACCCTGTGCATTGGCACCGACCTAAGTGAGAGACATAACATCTAGTAACAGTTCCAAACTAGGGACTATTCGACATTCACTCCTAATGAGTGAATGTCGAATGGGTTTCTAAGCTTCTATTAATACTACATGCACATGAAGTATATATATATATAAATATATGTGCAGTTTATTGTAATTGTGGAAAACTAAACAAATACTACTTAGTTTATTTTTCCAATAATATAAACTAAGTAAGTGCTACTCAGTTTATGTTACTCAGTTTATTTTTCCAATGATATAAACTAAGTAAGTGCTACTCAGTTTATGCTACTTAATTTATTTTTCCAATGATAAAAATTAACTAAGTAAGTGCTACTCAGTTTATGCTACTTAATTTATTTTTCTAATGATAAAAATTAACTAAGTAAGTGCTACTCAGTTTAATTATATTTATTTTGTAGTATATTATTTTAAATTAAATTAAGTTAATTTTTAATTTAATTTAATTTAATTTGTATTATACTATTTAATTTAATATAATTTAATTTATTTAAATTGTATTATCTTAAATTAAATTAAATCATATTTTTATTTTACTTTATTTTATTTTATTTTAAATTAAATTAATTTAATTTAAATTAAATTAAATTAAATTTTATTATTATTATTATGTTATTTTATTATTGTATTTAATTACTATTTTATTTTATTCTATTTTCAATTTATTTTATTTTATATATAATAATATGTTTAATTAGTTTATTCTAATATTATATTAATTATATTATTTTATAATATATTATCTTACATTATATTATATTATATTATGTGTAAAGTTAGTTAATGTTATTATATTATTTGATTCTATTTAGAAGTGATAAAACTAAGTAAATGCTATTTAGTTTAATTGAATATATATTGAGAAACTAATTTAATAATAATACATAAATACATGTGGGACCTAGATTTTGAAATTGAATAATTATGACAGAATTTTGTCGAGAATTCTGTCAAAAATAGCAAATATATATGAATTGATAATAAATATATATACTCAATACCCAATCCTCAAAATCAGTATATACAATATATTAGCAGCAGGTAATAAGGCAACTGAACCAACCACATCAGATTTTTGAACCAAATTACAACAGGTAATAAGGCAAGAACCAAATCAACCCAGTTACATCACAATTTTCAGCAAATATATACCAAAATCCAAATTTCAGGCCCAATCTCAAAATCAACCTAATTTTAGCAAATTCAAAACAAATTTCAGTAAATATAATTAACTAATTACACCAATTTCAAAACAATATTCAATCTAAATACTAATTAGACCAATTTCAAATAATTATTCAATCTAAATACACAAATTAACTAACCTTAATTACTTTGGAGAACCCAAAGTACAAAACAAGGAACCTGCAGCTGGGGGCGGCAGGGAGGAGGCGGCAGCTAGAGGCGGCAGGGAGAGGTGGCAGGTGACAGCAAATGGGGAGAGAAGAAACGGAGCATGGCAGGAAGAGGCTGAGCACGGCAGCAAATGGGAGAGAGAGAGGCTGGAAGGGAGAGGAGGAGCACGGCAGGCGGCGCCGGCGACGGCTGAGGAGGAGCATGACAGCAAATGGGGGAGAGAGAGGACTTAGTTAGGCTGGAATGGAGAGAAGAAAAGAATTGGAGAGAAGAAAAGAATTGGGGAGAAATGACTGTGGGGCGACATAGAGTGAATGCGATAGGGTTTTAGCCCTTATCCTCGACGGAATTCAGTCGCACTTAAGTCCCTCGACCATGTGTTATACTCGACTGAACTTCCGTCGGCCTTAAGTAACAATCCGTCGAGGTTGTGTTTGGCGCTGGCGGGAAAGCTGGTGCCAATGGGAAGCTGCTATCTCCGACCTAATTCAGTCGAGAATAGTGTAATTACGACGGAAGTAATTGCGAACGAATATTCGGTCAGTAATACCATAAAATCGACGAAATATAGTCCATCGAAAATAATTCCGTCGAGATTAAGCTATTTTCTTGTAGTGTCATGTATTGGTCATGAAGTGAATTTACCTTGAAATTCACTTCATGCTAACCACTCCCACTATCCCCATCTAAAGAAAAAAATAATAGTCTTAGAGAATATGTTTTATTTATTAATCCGTATGAATATAACTCTTTCACAGAAAGCCGTCACTTTTCTAAATATTTGGTTTTGTATAAAAATGTTCTACTAGTACTTATTCACATAAGTAATAATTAAAAAATCAGTGTAAACATTCACAATATGTATCATTTTTCAAATTCAGAATTCAAAACTAAATATAGAGGATATATAGAGGATATAAATATATATAAGGAACAATAGTATATAATCCCAACAGTTGGCATAATGGTTCAAATTAAATGACGCCCCGGGACGAGCCGTAGACTCAGGACGTCCTAGGGTCGAATACCACTAGCAACAATTTGTCAAGGCCAGAAAATGGTTCATGGGGCCACGGGGAAGCGGGCGTAAACCCGTATGAAAAGGTTGATCCGGGTTCGTGGAGATTAGTCTGACTGCGATTGGGAAAACTCCCGGTTATAAAAAAAAGGACTATGTCTGCGTGGAACTAAAGTTTTGACATTCTTAGAAGGAAATCAATTGTTTCAGAACCGAGGAATTCATCTGAGGAATTCAGAGTTGTGAGAAACTGTCTATTTCATGGATTGGACCCATATCAGGCGATGATTCATTCCTAGTAGAGAAGTGGTCGTTCGTTTATCTAGAAGGTTGCTGAACATGGAACTTTGTTCAACAATTTAATGGCCCTCCTTCGGGATGTTGTCATCTGTTATGATGGAACAGTGAGGAATGTCTGCAGTAATTCAATTATTCAATTCGAGTGTGGGACACAAACAAGAACTACGACCCATACTTTTTTTTTCTGTCGAGGAACCAGTTGGAGTATTAGCTACAATTGTTATGTCGAATCCTGCATACAAGACAGTCCTTGACTCTTCTCCCAGTAGTCATTACTGATTATGGGCGATGATGAAGGTATTTGCTTTACATTATAACATGAAGTTTTCATCTACTTGTGACAAGTTATCTTTCAATAAGTGCACACTTTCATCTTTCTCTAATTTGTTGTATATATTTCGGAGATACTGCTTTGTCGAGTCAAATTCATGACTGATTAGGTTGATCGCAGATTCATATTATACTTTCATGATAGAGAGATTGTGAGAAAAAATATTTTCCAAGAAGATGCTGATATTTGGTTACAAAACATTAGAAAAGAGTCGGTTTTAAAGATGATGCAGTTGAGTTATTGATAGAGTATTATGTTCTCTCTTTTATTTATTTTAATTAAATTATTGTCATTATATTTTTTTAAAATTTATTTTATTTATTTATTTTGTATTATATTATATGATATTATATTATTTAAATTAATAAATAATATAATATCATATAATATAATACACAAAAGATATAAAAATCATATGTAATATATAAATAAAGAAATAATAGTTTATAATAATGGATGATTTGGAGATATTATCCTATAGATTTTAGTACTTTAACAGAGATGATTTATATTGATCATGGAAGTTGAACTTCTAATTAAAGTATTAGTGCATTAACAGTGTGTATTAAACGGATCATGCGATAATATTTTATTTATAAAATATTTTCACATAATACTAATTTATAAAAAAATTAATTTTGAAATAATAGTGGACTTAATATTGTTATATATATTAATTTGATGTTCCAATGAATGGGATTAAATCACATTAATTAATACCTCAGAATGTCTATTAATGTATTTAATTAATATTATGAATATTATTATTGTCAAAACATCTATAAGATTTTTCATAAGATAATTTATCATTGATCATAGAATCTTGACTGAGTCTTTTAATATTTATTATTAAAATGATTGATTTAATTGTTAAATCAATTTATGATCAAATAGAGATAAATTATACTTATGAAATTAGTTTAAATATATCGAAATTATATTAATTGATTCTGAAATTAGTTTAAATATATCATGGAAGTTGGACTTCTAATTAAAGTATTAGTGCATTAACAATGTGCATTAAACGGATCATGTGATAATATTTTATTTATAAAATATTTTCACATAAATACTAATTTGAAAAATTTCTTAATTTTGAAATAATAGTGGACTTAATATTGTTATATATATTAATTTGATGTTCCAAAGAATGGGATTACATCGCGTTAATTAATACCTCAGAATGTCGATTAATGTATTTAATTAATATTATGAACATTATTTTTGTCAAAAATTTTCATAAGATAATTTATCATTGATCGTAAAATCTTGACCGAGTCTTTTATTATTTATTATTAAAATGATTGATTTAATTGTTAAATCAATTTATGATCAAATAGAGATAAATTATAGACTTATGAAATTAGTTAAATATATCAAAATTATATTAATTGATTCTAAAATATTTATGTACATTTACAGATGAAATATTTACAGTTTATTAATAAAGAGTTTATTTAATTAATTCTTGGACTGAAGTGCAATTATAATTATTTAGTGGAATTAATTATAATTAATATTTATTTTGAACATTATTGTTAGATAATAATTTATAGATAAGTATTGGAGTCAGAAAAGGAATCGAATCCCTTACGATCACATTTCTAGCCTAATATGGACAAGATTCTTAAGAGATGGTAAGGATCAATGTCATTATATATATATCATTGATCAGAAACGTATTTTGGTACTTTTCTATCAGAAGAAAATATCAAAATTTTGTATTTTCTCTTTCAGCCTAGAAAAAAACATACCTATGGTTTTTTCCAGAAGAGTGTTTTGGAGACCACAGTACTCCAGGTTCAACATAAGGTCATAGGAGAGAAAATCTTGAAAATATTCAAAACGTAATAATCCAATCAAGCACTAGGTAACAAATTCGCACTTTAGATAAATGATATATATATATATATATATATATATATATATTGTTTCGTATAAAACCATAACCATAAAGATGATCCTGATTTTATTTTAAATTTTTTTATAACCTATTTTGGGAAATTTTTTCCTACACATTTTAATATTCAAAAGCTGGAACTATCCTTTACTCGATCAAAATATAAATAAAACATTATCTCCTACAAAAAAATATATTAGTTAAATAAAATATACATATAAATTTATAAAAAAGGGAATATTAAAATGTATAATTACTTTGTATATAAATGTGTATTAAAAGAAAGACATGGAAATTAAAACTAAGAATGATTTGAATGTTTGCAATATAAGACCTGATAAACTGACTTTTCTTATGGAGCTAACAACAGGAAAAAACCTATTACACAGAACTAAAAACCTTTTAAATAACATTTATTTCTCTCTAGAGTGAACATAGAGAATAAGGCTCTGGAACGAACAGTTCGTTTACGAACATATGTAGGGTCCAGTGTTGAAGGTTGTTGATTGGACCCAATTATATACCATCATATATTCGTAATTAGTGTTAAATATTCTTATCCAATCAACAACCTTCAATAATAAACCCTACATATGTTCGTAAACGAACTGTTCGTTCCAGAACCTTATTCTGAACATAGATACTTATAGTAGGCTTGGTCATTACAACAAAGTAACTTACTGCCAAGGCTTTCAAAACCCGTTAAAAGACCAAGTCAAATAATAACAAATATAATATATACATTAATTATTATAATACTTGACTTTGAAATTTTAAGTTCATAAAAAATTCAACAATCTACACATGACAAGTTCCAGCCAAAAATTGATATGATCCCGCCAAAGAAAATATTATTATCTTTTAATATATATATATTTGGGGAGTTGATTGTATATTTCCAAATTTGTAGGTTAAAAACAAAACAAAAAAATCAACTTAGGAGAACGCTTTTGTCAATACTTTTTTTTACTAAATACTACTATAGAGCGCACAAATGAAAACCAGGTAATCCAAATTGGAGGTAGAGTAAGCAAATCATTAAACAAATCTACAATTAATACAACGCAAAGAATCATACGTACATCCCAAATCATTAGACAAACTTGAAATGAGGGAAACTCTGTTGGTCACGAAGAACAACTATAAAGCTATATTATTCATGGAGAAACTTGGCTGTAATTAAAAACAACTTATTCAAATTCTGCGACTTGATCCAATTCTGATCTTCCGATCACTGGCCTTTTACTAGAAGTCAGGAGTCATACAATAGGTATGGATTCCATAATCACATTTTCTGCAATAGTAAACCCAAGATTCATCTTGCGCAACTAGAAAACATCTACTACATTCGAATATCAAATCATTTTCTTCTCCCACCTTTTTATATGGCGAGTTATAGAAAAGAGAGAGTGGGTGTCCACTATGATAAAGGTGCCTCACTGCTGTGGGAAGCGAAGAACATTCAACATGGAGATTATAGTCGCAGGCCGAGCAATTATAGGTTAGGCCAAAACAATTTCTAAGACAGCCATTGCAAGAAGAATCACCATTATATCCCGGGGACAAGAGAATTAGGGTTAGAGGGTGATTTGGATGAGCCTTGTGTTGAATCTCTTGTGTTAATTGAAAGCATGATTTGTGGAGGTTGAAATTGCATGGAAACTGGTTGCACGTGTAAGCTGGACCAGAAATGACATCGTCGCAGCCTGAACAAAGTATTGTATCTTTTTCTTTCAATTTAGTTTGTTGCAAGGGATGCTCATGGCTAAAATGCTTCGTCTCGCTTGTTTTTTTATCATCATCGGCTTTTGTTGAGGCAACGGATTGAGGATCCAAATTAGGCAACGGATTTGGAGAAGATTCATTCGCTTGGCTAGGGGCATTTTGAGATGTATTAGCATGTTGATGAGGATTAGTATGATTTATTGGAGGATTAATAAAGCCTCGAGTTTCATTTGGGATAGGGTGATTTTCGGAAGGATTGTTATAAGAATTGTAGGCGCAATGGACATGGAGGTCAAACTCACAAAGGGAACAACTGTAGGTGAAGCCTGATCCGACTAATTTGCAAGAATCGCAAAAAATGGAATTAGAAGGGTAAGTTGGATACGGGACTAGGTTTAGAGGGTGAGCTGGATGAGAAGGGTGTTGCATTGAGCGACTAGCGTTAAAACATTGTTCATGAAGAAAGAAATTGCAGTGCCAGCACACATAGATTGTGCCTGACCCGTGAAATTTACATCCTGAGCAACAGATTTGGCTCCCTTCCGGGATTTGGTGAGGAGAAAGATTATGAATGTGGCTAAAATGTTTGTTCTCCATCTTCTTTCTTCTCTCTTTTTCTCTCCTTCTCTCTCTATTCTTATGCTTGTGTGTGTGTGTGGCTTGTAAATTAGTTTAATGAGAAATGCTATGTAAGTAGGCATGCAAGTTCTTGGAAGGAGGAGTGTAAATGCAGCTGCAAATTCTTTGAGCTAGTACTGATGCCAGCTGTTTGATTCCTCCCAGTTGGTAATGTACATTCATCCAGGTTTTGGGAATTAATTTAAAATGTCAACTTGTTTACGTTGACTTGTGATGCATTAGTTTTTCCTGGTTAGTATGAAATGAATTTCAATAAATTTATTTAATATTTAATATAGTACTGACATATAGATGAAAAGATGATCTCTCCGTATGTGTGTCAGCACTATATTGAACATGAAATTCACTTTATGCTAACCACTCCCGGTTTTCTCTATTTGCTTTTCCGAGGTACTTAATTATATTTTGAATGATATATGCACTAACTATATACAAAAAGTTGTTCATCAAGAATAAGACCTATGTATTGTTTATCATAAAAATATATAAAATATTCAATTTAAATTTCACTCCCCATTTTATCTATTTTTTTATACTGTGTGTACACAATTTTTTGTATATAGTTAATGTCATTATTCTTATATTGTCTGCTCCTCTCCCTAGACTATGCCGTTTAATTTTAATTTTTAATTTTTCTCTGTCAACTTGAGAGTTTGAAAAGTCAATGTTTGCTGTATCTTTGATCTTCACCTTGACAAGTGGATTATTGGAGTACTACTTTCTTCCTTTTTATATACTCCCTCTTTTCCTAAAAAGATTGTCGTTTAAGATTTTTACATATGGATTAAAAAAATCATTGAATACTATCATTTAATAATTAAAATTTGTGTGAAATTCTATCATTACCCCTTTATGAGAAGTTGAAAACTATTAATACAAGGGAGATAATTTCTTGAGACAATTAGAGAAGGTAGAAGTGATATAGGAAAAGTAAATTATTTATTCTCCTAGAAAGTTGTAAACGACAATTTTTTAGAAATAAATTTTTTATTCTAAAACGATAATCTTTTAGGAACGGAGTGAGTATTTTTTTGGGAGAGTATTTATTACTCTTATATTTTCTGCTCCTCGATCTCCTTGGACTATGTCGTTTCATTTTAGTTTTTAATTTTTCTTTGTCAAGACTTGAGACTTGAGAGTACGTAAAGTAAATTTTTGCTGCTTCTTTGATCTTCACCTTGACAATTGGATTATTTTTTTTCCTTATTTGTAGGTTGTAGATTTTAAGAAACAATAAATAAATTAGCTTCTCATATTATCACCGAGTATTAATTTGTTTTTCATCTTTTTTATGTATTTTATGACAATAATATTAAAATTTGTTATCTAATTTAATTAATTAAATAAAACATTAATTACATTTCAAAATTTATATATATTTTTTAAAAAATAACAATCAAAATGGGATGGAGGGAATAGTATTCAAGTAAACCTAAAATTGGACTCTCTCCCTCCTTGTCATTTGCTAGCTTTTCAAAAACATTTGCTTGGAAACAACTGCTAGAAAATACTCCCTTCCTCCCCAAAAAGATAATTAAATATACAATTTTTTTGTCCCTAAAAAGATGAGATAAAGTACATAAAATGAGGGTAAATATGTCATTAAATGAAGTTTATTAGGGTAAAAAAAAAAGTACTCGTCACTTTTTATAATCTTTTGAAGCCACCAAAAATAAATTTGAAACTTTTTTACTCTTTTTCCCTCTACTTTTATTTTTCTTAATGTGTGCAAATTGTATTTTGCCCATCCTTTTGGAGACGGAAGGATTACCTTAATTGCAGTTAGAGTTGGATTCTTGGATTATTAGAGTTTACTACAGAATTTGTCGTGGATATACGACATTCAAATATATATTTATATATATGGATACCGATCTATAATTAACGTTGTGAACTTAAAACTATTTTTACAACAGATCTTAACCGTCAATTCTCAAATTTAATGGTATAAATAAACTTCCGTCCGCAATTTAATATAGAGAGCCCGCAGTTTAGTTATGTGGAGCCAAAAAATGACAACAATAATAATAGTATATAATACTGTAAAATTTCAAAAAACAGATTTATTGGGTTGTCACGGTTAGTAATGTTGAAACTTATATATATGTATGGTACTCCCTCCATTCCTGTTTATTTGACGTTTTATAGAACAAATTTGTTTATATTTATTTGACGTTTGCAGATTTCTAGGAAATATTAATTACATTACTTTCTAAATTACCCCTAAACATTTAATACTCTTCTTAATTCTCTCCTACTTTTTCAAGGCTATTTTTTCTCCCTCTTTTAATATCTTAATGGTATACACTCTTTCTCTCTCTTATACTCCCTCCATTCCTATTTATTTGATGTTTGAGAGAACAAATTTTGTTCCTATTTATTTGACGTTTATAAATATTGATTACATTACTTCTTAAATTACCCCTAAATATTTAATACTCTCCTTAATTCTCTCTTACTTTTTCAAGACTATTTTTTCTCCCTCTTTTAATATCTTAATAGTATACTCTCTTTCTCTCTCTTATGGAGTAAGAGCATCTCCAGCAGATGGACTATCTCGTGGACTATATTTAGTCCATATAACAACAGCAGATATCCTTTAGTCTTCAATCAATCCAGCAAATGGACTATCCCGTAGACTATAATATAAAAAAATTAAAATAATAAATGACCCCATATTTTCCTTCTTCTTCAACCATCTCCCCCATTTAAATATATTTATAGTCACAATTATAGTCCACCAACTCAAATTCCTTGATATAGTCTTTGTGTCTTGCCGAAAAATTTCGTGGACTATATTTAGTCCATCTGCTGGAGCGAGATCTGTCTTCCTAGATTAAATATAGTCTAGGATTTGTTAACTCCGACACTGCTGGAGATGCTCTAATTCCTATATTTTCTTTATCCTCTAATAATATTTCTCTCTCATCTTTATCATTTACTCCCTCCATTCATATATGTAAGTCATTTTAGACTTTTTTTTGTTATTCCTAATTATTTGTCGTTTGTGGTTATCTAGGAGAATTGATCACTATTTTTCCCAAATTGCCCCTTATTACTCCACCTAATTTTTTGATCCATATTTATCATAGAGAGAGTATGAGATAAGTGAGGTGAAGGGTATTATAGACAATTGATAGTGTAGGTAATGCTTTTCAATCATTTCCTTAATTCTTGTGCATATGACTAAAACGACCTATATTAAGGAACAGAGGGAGTACAATCTAGCTTTTCATTTATCTGTGCAAGGATATTTTGGGTAATACATAGTAATTTTAGTGGAGTTTTTATATATAGGAGTTTTAACTTCCTTAATAATTGTGCAAAGCTTCAAAACGTCAAATAATTAAGAATGAAGGGAGTATAATATTATAAAAGCTATAATATTATAAAATTTAAAAATCGGTGTAATTATGTAAGACATGTAAAAATCGGAGTAATGGATAAGCACATTAATTATGTAGGACAAGTGTTGCAATATGGGAATGACAAATGTCATGCAATGGAGTCATGTACTGCAATTTAGTATATTTAATAGAATATTGGACATGAAGTGAACTTATCATGAAGTTCACTTTATGCAAACCACTCCCGGATTTCTCTATTTACTTTTTCGATGTACTTAATTATATTTTGGATAATATTATGCACCAACTATATATAAAAAGTTGTTCATCAAGAGTAAGACCTATGCATTGTTTACCATGAAAATATGTAAAATTTTCAATTTAAATCTCACACCCTATTTTATCTATTTTTTTATAGTGTGTGTACATAATTTTTTGTGTATAGTTAATGTCATTATTTTTATATTGTCTGCTCCTCTCCCTAGACTATGTCGTTTCATTTTAATTTTTAATTTTTCTTTGTCAACTTGAGAGTTTGAAAAGTCAATGTTTGCTGCATCTTTGATCTTCACCTTGACAAGTGGATTATTGGACTACTACTCTCTTCCTTTTTATCTAGTATTTAGAAAGTATTTAATACTCTTATATTTTCTGCTCCTTGATCTCCTTGGACTATGTCGTTTCATTTTAATTTTTAATTTTTCTTTGTCAAGACTTGAGAGTACGTAAAGTCAATGTTTGCTGCTTCTTTAATCTTCACCTTGACAATTGGATTATTTGTTTTCCTTATTTGTAGGTTGTAGATTTTAAGAAACAATAAATAAATGGGTTCTTTACATTAATATACAACATTTACTAAAAAATTACAAAAACAGTACACAAACAAAATAATTACAAAAAGAGTGCAATATGGAGAAATTAATTACACCACGTATCTTTTAAACCCTGAAAAAAAATAAAAACTGTAAGACAGTTACTCGTTGCCATCCCAAACAAATCTATCAAACTAAAATATCCATATCCTAATCCTTCCATTCTTATCAACAAATTCCTCCGTACTACACAAATCCCTCCGTGCTAAACAAATCCGTGCTTTATCAACAAATCCCTCCGTGCTTTATCAACATTCGTGCTCTGTAAACACGAATAATACTCAGGTTGCCTACAATCGTGACTCCAAGTAAACATCTACAATTTTTCACCGGTGAAAAACCCAGTCAGTTATGCATTAAGAATTCGTATGTTTCTTCTTTAAATTTGTTTAAGTTAATTTGGTTTGAAGTTTGATTTTCATTGTTTGGTTGCCCAGATCTGTATTAAGATTAAATGATCCCTAAGTAATGGTGCGCATTGATTTGATTTTAGTTACCAGAAACTGTTGATTTGGTTGAAATTCGTATTTATAAATATTAAACAATTTGTTTACAATGCATTGTTAAATATGAAACAATTAATAACCAAATCAGTGATTTAATTACCTTTATATAAGTGTTTGTTTACCTATGTTTACTTGTTCAGTCTATAATTGGTAACCAGATCATGATACGCATTGATTTGAGTATGATCTGAATGCAAACAATGTGATTCATACTAATAGTTACCAATTAATTGTATTTTGGTTACTGTCATATAAGTATTTGGTTACCACATTCTATCGTTTTGGTTACCATTCACAGCAGTGTATTTTTGTACTGCTTCAGCTTTTTCTTTTTTTTATTACATATATTTTGATTACTATGGAATATCTATTTGGTTACTTAGCTTTACTTGTTAACTACTTAAATGCTTCCCATGTCATGATACGCATTGATTTGATTATTAGCTAAAGTCAAACAATGTGTTTCATATTTATGTTTACCAATTAGATATATGTTAGTTACTATATACTACCAATTTGTTTACCTATGTTTACTTGTTCAGTCTATAATTGGTAATCAGATCATGATACGCATTGATTTGAGTATGATCTGCATGCAAACAATGTGATTCATACTAATAGTTACCAATTAGTTATATTTTGGTTACTTTCTTATAAGTGTTTGGTTACCACATATTATTGTTTTGGTTACCATTCACAGCAGTGTATTTTTTTGTACTGCTTCATTTTTTTCTTTTTTTTATTACATATATTTTGCTTACTGTCGAATATCTATTTGGTTACTGAGCTTTACTTGATAGCTTTACTTAACTTTACTATATATTACTAATTTGTTTACCTATGTTTACTTGTTGAGTCTTTAATTGGTAACCAGATATGATACGCAGGGATTTGATTATGAGCTGAATGCAAACAATGTGTTTCATACTAATGGTTACCAATTAATTGTATTTTGGTTACTGTCATATAAGTATTTGGTTACCACATTCTATCGTTTTGGTTACCATTCACAGCAGTTTATTTTTGTACTGCTTCAGCTTTTTCTTTTTTTTATTACATATATTTTGCTTACTATCGAATATCTATTTGGTTACTTAGCTTTACTTGTTAACTACTTAAATGCTTCCCATGTCATGATACGCATTGATTTGATTATTAGCTAAAGTCAAACAATGTGTTTCATATTTATGTTTACCAATTAGATATATGTTAGTTACTATATACTACCAATTTGTTTACCTATGTTTACTTGTTCAGTCTATAATTGGTAATCAGATCATGATACGCATTGATTTGAGTATGATCTGAATGCAAACAATGTGATTCATACTAATGGTTACCAATTAGTTATATTTTGGTTACTTTCTTATAAGTGTTTGGTTACCACATACTATTGTTTTGGTTAACATTCACAGCAATGTATTTTTTTGTACTGCTTCAGTTTTTTCTTTTTTTTATTACATATATTTTGCTTACTGTCGAATATCTATTTGGTTACTTAGCTTTAATTGATAGCTTTTTAAATGCTACCCATATCATTATGCACACTGATTTAAGTATTAACTAAATGCAAAAATTGTGTTTCACATTTATGGTTACCAATTAGATATATGTTGGTTACTATATACTTCTAATTTGCTTAACATTAACAATGTTGTATTTTTTTAATTGAGTCAGTTACTAGACGACGGAGATGATTCCAGTTGTGGTTTATTTCAACGGAACGTGGTCTGCCAATAACCAATACAACAATTTTGAAGTTACCGGCCTAATAGTCCCTTCAACTTGTTCATTCTCAGAAATGAACAACTTGGTATGCAGTGCAATAATGGCAGACGCCAACACAACAAAATTGTCAATCAAATTTCAGATTCGAAGCGACATTCCACCAATCAGTATCTCAAATGAAGCAACCTTCAGATTTTATATGGAAGTGTGTAGAAAAACAGATGAACAAGGCAAATTTCCACTGATTATAGATGAGATATACAGCAATGGAGGAAATTCAATTCTGCAAAACTTGAGAAGTGAAGAAGAAAATAGGATGCAATCTGTGAGGCCAATCAGTTCGACACAATGTAATTCAGATCTTATACCACTGGCAACACAAGAATACCAAATTGCAACACAATATGCTGAGCAGCTTGCCATTGAAGCTATTGATCAAGAACAAAACAGACAACAAAACATAGGATACGCAGAAGAACAATATGATGATGTAATATCAGATCCGAATGAATATGAAGTAAAAGTACATCAAACTTACAGAGATAAAAAAATCCTATCACAAGCAATAAGAATACATTCAATCAGGCAGAATCGACAACACAAGGTTCAAAGAACAAGTGGTAGAGACTTTGTGCTAGTTTGCATAGAGGATGAAAAGTGCAATTGGAAGTTCAGAGCATCAAAGTTTCGAAAAAACCGGTATGTTCAAGGTGAGAGAATTCAATGATATTCACACTTGTAGAGCTGACCTACTGTTGGGAGATCACAGACAAGTAAATAGTGAGTTGGTTAGTGAATGCATAATGCATAGGTTAACAAATTTGAAGAAAATATACACACCAACAGATATTGTAGAAGATATGATGACCGATTATAATGTGTCTATGTCTTACCAAAAAGCCTGGAGATCAAAGGAGAAAGCATTGGAAAAGGTGAGAGGAAATCCACACGACTACTCGTTGATCCCTTCATGGTTGCACATGTTGAAGAAAACAAATCCAGGTAACGGTTGCAATCAATTCTTACATTTCTAATAAATAATTGGTAACCAATTTTACCTAAATTGGTTACATGTGTATGAAGCTATGGCTACCAACTAGACTCTGAAAAAAAAAATAATGATTTTTTATTGGTAGTCGATATCTACATAAAAGGTTACTCTTAAATGGCATTGTAGACATTATACGCACCATATGTAAATGCTAATTAATTGGCTACCAGTGACCATACAAATTGTTACCATATTCTCCAAGTATGAATAACAGCTACTCCATACATTTATATTGACATTAATGAATTTTCATATCAGGCTCAATCACAGCCCTGGAGTTGGAAACAAATGGACGTTTCAAGTATCTATTCTTTGCAATAGGAGCATCTATTGAAGCATGGCATCATTGTTTCCCAATCATTGTACTTGATGGAACATTCATACAATCAACCTACGGGGGGACACTCCTCATAGCAAGCACCCAAGATGCAAACAGAAACATTGTTCCAATTGCTTTTGCAGTGGTTGACAGTGAAAACGAACTATCTTGGAGATGGTTTTTCGTCAATTTGAGAAAGGCTTGTGGGGTAAGAGAAGGCCAATGCATTGTTTCAGATAGACATGAAGCCATTGTACATGGACTGAACTTTGTGTTCCCCGATGTCATGCATGGTTCATGTACATATCATGTTTTGAAAAATATAAAAAACAGATTTAAAAAGAAAGGAGATGAACTCAAAAAAGCCTACAATGGGGCTTGTAGAGCTTACACTATTGAAGAGTTCAACCGACATATGGTTGTACTTGATGCAATTGATACTCGAATAAGGACGTATTTGGAGGAAGAGGTTAAGTTAGAGAAGTGCACAAGACTCCATGGCACTGTAAGCAGATACTCAACCATGACTTCAAACACAGCCGAATCTATCAACAATGCAATCAAAGGTATCAGGGAACTTCCAGTTACAGCAATGGTTGAATGCCTCCGTTGTATGGTTCAAAGATGGTATTTCAAAAACAAACAAGCGGCTATATCAACATTCACTACCCTTTCCACAGCAGCTGAGAGAACATTGCAATTTAATATCATTGAGTCAAAGAAACTTAAGGTTAGTGATGCACCTTTTAAATTAATACATGCATGTATACCATAAGTTGCATTTGCATTTTATGGAAACCTCTATAGTCATTACAGCTTGCATATATATGCTGAAAAGGTAACCAACATTAAATATGCCTTAAATTATTCAGAATTAAAAAACAGATTTATTATACATACTAACTACATCCTTAAATTGTGTTGTAGGTTGAGACATCAAACTTAGTGATTTTTACTGTTTACGATGTCACAACACACTTTATTGTGGACATGAAACAAAGGACATGCACATGCAATAAATTTCAGTACCACGAGATGCCTTGTCGACACGCTGCTGCTGTTATCAACAAAAGGAATTTGAGCTGTTACGAATTTTGCTCAAAAAACTACTCAAAATCAACTTTGGTAAACACATATTCAGCTTCCATAATGCCATTAGATGATAAAGAGAATTGGGATGTGCCAGAAGAAATAAGAAGCATATGTGTAAAACCACCAAATGCAAGAAGACCTGCGGGAAGACCAAAGATAGGGAGGTACAAGCATGGATCTGAAAACAAAATTCAAAACAAATGCAGCAGATGCCAAGAAAAAGGACACAACAGGAAAACATGTATTAATCCACCAATTTTACGATCAAAGAATATTTGATATAGTGCATCAGCAAAAAAAGGTTTAGTTAAAAAACAGTTGTTTGTTTACTTTAAGTAACCAATACACATTCATATGGTAACTTTGTTATTGATGTTAAGTAAACAATATTGCTTTACACAATAATGAATAAATTTTTTGCATTTTTTTCAAATCTTCACAAATGAATAACTTATTACAATATAATTCCACGATATAGTAGTGACAATATTGACTAAATAAATTTATTTGAATAATCCAATATGTTTCATAAGAATGGTTGCCAATTAGTTATATTTTGTTTACTATCAAATAAGTAGTTGGTTACTTAAGTTTACTTGTTAAGCATTTAAATGATCCCCAGGTCGTGATACGCATTGATTTGCTTAAAAGCTGAATGAAAACAATATTTTTCATATTTATGGTTACAAATAATCTATAATATAGTTACCACATACTATTGATTTGGTTACCATTCACATTAGGGTATTTATAATTGGTAACCAGATCATGAGACGCATTGATTTTATTTTAAACTGAATGCAAACAATGTGTTTCGTAAGAATGGTTACCAATTATTTATATTTTGGTTACTGTCATATAAGTATTTGGTTACTTAAGTTTACTTGTTAAGTATTTAAATGATCCCCAGGTTGTGATACGCACTGATTTGCTTAAAAGCTGAAGGCAATTTTTTTTCCATATTTATGGTTACCAATAAGCTATAAATTAGTTACGAAATACTTTTGATTTGGTTACCAAACACATTATTGTCTTTATAATTGGTAACCAGATCATGAGACGCAAGGAATTGATTATGAGATTAATGCAAACTATGTGTTTCATAAGAATGTTTATTAATTAGTAATATTCTGGTTACTGTAATGTACGTATTTGGTTACTTAAGTTTACTTGTTAAATATTTAAATGATGCCAAATTCATGATACGCAATGATTTGATTACAAGCCGAATGAAAACATTTTTTTTCAATATTTATGTTTACCAATAACCTATAAATTATTTACCACATATTAATGATTTGATTACCATACACAACCTATTTATTTGGTTACCATTCATATATTTCCTTTGAGGGCACGCCAGGGCGGGGGTAGCAGTGTATCGTTTTGGAATGGTTATCAATTAGTTACTTTTTGGTAACTGTTATAACAGAATGGTTATCAATAAGCTATATATTAGTTAAAGTCATATAAGAATGGTAACCAATTAGTTATTATTTGGTAACATGACTTCCTTTCAGAAGGAAGCTAACCTTCCTCTTCATTAACCATATCTCACTAAATACACAAACAACAAATTCAAGCCCAAACAGCATTGAATTGAAATCAACGAATAGCTTGGCGACACTGACAACGAAATTGGTGTCTTTCTATATATCCATGTGCAAATCAGTGACTGTTCATATATAATATCATGATTCATTATCTCAAAAAAAAATTAAAAAATCTGCAATCAGAGGAGAGTTGTTTGAATTGACAACCAGATACGTATTCAATCATTCATCATATGAATATTGAATATAACATGCTCACAGTATTTTAACTAGAAAGATACTTTATTAAAATAGACTAAAATACATAATTCCATTAGCATAAGAATTCACTAATCAATAACAAGTCAGTAACCATAACAAATGGTTATGAATTTCCAAATAAAACCATGTTAAAAAAAAAGAAGAAAATAGATAGACAACCACTATTCTGGGACAAGTCTTCCTGGATATTCTCTATCAGAATCGTAACCTTCAAGTTGCTTGTTCCTAGCATGAATGAATAGGTTAACACATAATTTCTTCCTGTACTGGATGATGGGGAATGGTTTGGGAATTTCGTCAAACTTTTTATGAAGAAAATGTTCCGCAAAACAAACCGTAAACATACCGCAATCACTGCAAAAATAAACAAAACAAAAAAACAAATCAAACCAAACATCATACTTGTTTGAATAGTATTGGAAACGAAAAAAATATAAACCTTACCCCTCGATTTGTTCAGGCAAACCTTCTGCAAACTCAAGCTCAATTAAATCCTGCTCCCCCTTCTTAATATACGGTTCACTAGTACAATCAATATCTGATCTATCCTTCCAGAACCCACATTTAGAAAATATTACGGGTAACATGAAGATGTAAGGATCACAGACATCAATTATTTTTGTTCGCATGACTGTCCTGGTTGGTTGCAAAGAATTGTAAACTACTAGACGTCTACGATGTACATCAAATATCAACAAAAACCAATGCTCAGGATCTGTCATGTGAATTGGAAACAACACATAATCCACATCTACCCAAGGTGTGTTCACATCCATCAAATATCCACGAATGTATTCGACGACATCGCCTTCACCAGAGAGTATAGTCATATCTGAATTATTACGAACATGTTGACCATATAAAGAAGACAACTTAGCATGAAACCAACAATCGGTAGTAGTGACCCTGATCTTAATATTGGCAGAGTGTTTAGCCAATTTTCTGAAGTAATAGAAGGCAATGTTGATATGCTGTACCAACAAACAAACAAAAACTGAACACATATATAAGGTAACCAACTATAATTTAATGCAGTATCAAATGAGAAAATCACCTTATAAAAACAACAAAATGGAATTAAGGGTAACACAACAGATTTTCACAAATCAAGATACTTACATCATGGTCAAGCCACTGACCAGGAGTCTTCAAATGGTAGAACCACATTTTAGATGCTATTATAACAGACCCAAAACTGAACGCAGGTTCAATCTTATCATGATGTCCAGAGAATTTTTCAGTCCTTCAATGTAAAAGAATACAAGAAAAATAAAACAAATTATTATTTTTACAAAAAACTATATTATTGTGTACAGTAAGATAATGTGTGACGCGAAATAGCATACCTTTTCCTGTTATTTAACCCAATCTTGTACCATTGATCAAACAATATATCTTCAAAATGGGATGGCATACCCATGCAAACATTGGAAAATGCAGAAACACCAATTTGTATTTTTGAAGGAATAACATCAGAACCAGATGAAGCAGCAGAACCAAACCTCGTTGTGTATGGACTCCTCAAAACCGCACTCTTCGAAGAAGCACGAACCGGTCTAGCACAAGGTTTGGACGCAATCCTCTCCACTTCAGCACAGTGAATTATATCCTGAGTAGTTAAAATCATTTCATCAAGAACCGAACTGTTTTGTGCCTCGATTTTACCCACCTATATCAATTGAGAAAAAAGGACACAAATACAATTAAAATTACAAACTGACTGAGCAGTAACATAAATAATATAATAAAGTAACCAATCCAATATATAAAGATAACTAATATTGAAAAAAACACAAACCTCAGTAGGAGTATAAACAACAATTTCTTTCCCAAAAGACTTGTTCAATATATCAAAAGTTGGATTGTCATTCTTCATGCCAACCTGTAAAAAAAAATAATCAACGACACAAAATTGTATAACAAATACAAAATAAACAAATGTGTTTAACCTTATAATAATCTCCACCACTGTAATCGCCACCCGTATCGCAAACATCATCATCTATTTTTAAATCAAACAGTTTTGCATCATCCGAACCATTGCCTACATCAGCGGCCTCATCATATTTAGCATCATCATCGAACCCATTACCATTATTGAGACCTTCCGAACCATCATCACAATCATTCGCACCGTTGCTAACATCAGGGCGACCATGTAAATGCTTTCTCAACATCTTACTAATGTCCCTGCAAATCTCAATACGAAAAACACGTAATTCTTCCTTCAAATCAGCCCCCAACTCCTCAATGCATTTCTTGACTTCAACCAACTTCTTCTCCAAAGGGCTCACACGTGCATCGACAATATTTTTGACATCAGAAAGTGAAAAACCCAGATCTTTACCCTTTGTGTTATTATCCTCTTTTATATACTGCTCATTCGAACCACCATCATGTCCATGTAAAAATTGAAAACCACCCAAATCCAACCGATCCATCTCATCAGCCTTAGGAATGAGCATTTGAATCTTCATCTGAAACAAAGTGTTAACATTAAATATATCACCTTTAAAATATTGAACAATCAAAATAAACAAAAAAGTACACGAAAAACAAAAACTTAATATTAGTAACCAAATGTATATAAAAAGGTAACCAAACATAATATAAATGGTAACCAACATACCTGTCCAGAACCAAAACCTATATCATTCAACTTGTCAAATGTAGGAGCCTTCCCTAATTCCTTCCATCTAAATAATCTAACTTCTGACGGATGATCATCAATACATATACACTGGTCTTTAAGAGTAATAATTGTTTCAAACAAGAAAACTTGGAAAACATATGGCAATCCATTCAACTTATAATATCTACAATAATTGTCCTTGTAAAAATTGTATGTTACACACCCATTCCTGCCCTTCTTTAACTGTCCCTTCACAGCAACGGATAAAGACCTCTTCATCTGTTCAAAGGCGATTTTCCCCCAAGGATAACTATCAAATTCACCATAAGATAAAAAATTAAGCAATACCTCATCAACATGATTTTCTAAAAAAGTAGCTAGTATGAAATTGAAAACCAGAAATATAACAGACATCCTGACAGCCTCCTCGTCATCATCAAATACAACCCCACGATATATCTTCCCGATACTAGAACGGGTAACAACCTCATCTCCAAAAAACTTTGCCACTAACTGATTTTCTCCTCCCTTGAATGCAGAAATGTCCTCATCTCCTTGCCCACGCAAACCAGAAATTAAACAAAATTCGGGCAGCCCAAATCTTACCCTTTTGTCACCAAACAAGAACCACATTTCCCCCTTATTCCTCTGATAAACTTCTCTAACCAAAGCCTGATGGATTAATTGTGAAAACATTTGAGACACACCAACATTTATAAATTTTCCAAAACAAGTCAACTTAAGCTTTTCCAATTGATTTACAGTCAATTTCTTCATGATGACACTAGGCACCTCCATATCAGACCAATAAACAATTTTTGCAGTGAAATTGCGTTGGCGCTCACTGTAATATAGATCCCAAAACTGCATATACAATACATTACCACAAAAAAAACTATCAGCAGTATCCAGTTATAAAATAACTAGTAACCAAAACACAATCAGCACGTTTCCAAAAACATTTTAAACCACCTAAATTAGTGTGCAAAAAGTACTTAGTAACCAAAAAATACTATAACAGTAACCAACACTGAAATTGAAGGGTATATAACCATTTAACAAATTTTCATTCATCATTAACCAACTATAACAGCACCATTTCCCAAAACAAATTCAGAAGTAGCCATAAACAACTAAGGATTCCAAATTTTTAAAAACAACTTAAATATCACACCTTGAGATGATTTTGCCGGGGGATAATATTCGCGCTAGAAATTTTTTCCCCAACTTCAGCTTCGTTACCATCTTTGTTTGCAGAATCTTCAAAATCAGAATCCGAATTCATTAATTCTTTGCGCACCTTTAAAACCTGTCTCCCCGATTTTTTATCCTTCAAAGGGGATTTAAAAAATCCCTTCTTCCCCTGCAGAGGGGACTTGACCACACCATCCTCCATACTTCTTTTTCTCTTCCCATCATTTTTCTTACCAACAACCCCCCTAACATTCTTCCTCGTATTAACCATCCTATACAAAATCACAATAACATTAAAATAAGTTCAAAATTTTTAATCTCATATCCAACGAAATAACGCTGCAAATAGATGTGTAAATTATAGTAAATAAAATATCCAATTTCTTGGAAACATATGAATTGAGGAAGTAGCATCTTACATTAAATTAATCTACAAACTAAATATGAAAAATTGATCATAAAACCACTCAATTAAACAAATAAAAACATAATTTTCTGAATATTCACAGTTAAAAAATATAGTGAAAAGGAAAAAAGCCTCACAATTAATTTCTGTCCTAAAACTGTATCTAGTGAGGTTCATAAGAACCAAACATATGTTCTTTCTTACTACAACATTACTGGTACAAAATCAAAAATTGATGCACATATTCAGAGTTGGAACCAAATTAACACCCTTTCATAAATCAAAACCACAATGAATACCAATTGGTTTCCAAGTTCCCAATTTTCAAAATAATGGTTTCAAACTGAAGAAGCTTCAATAAAAAATTTTATAAAAACGACTTCTAGATTGCTGTCATGAAAAGACAATGGTTACATAAACTAAACACACCTGAATCGCCGAGTGGAAGAGCGTCAACAATCACACCCAAAACAAAGGAAACACCGGCAAAGATGAAGATGAAGCACCGGCAAAGATGGAGAACGAAATAGCCTTGCAGAGCAAAACTCGATTTCCAAGTTCCCAAAAACCAAAATAAGGGCCTGAATCGGCGAGTGGAAGAGCGTCAACAATCACACCCAAAACAAAGGAAACACCGGCAAAGATGAAGATGAAGCACCGGCAAAGATGGAGAACGAAATAGCCTTGCAGAGCAAAACTCGATTTCCAAGTTCCCAAAAACCAAAATAAGGGTTTTCAACTGAACAATCACACCCAAAACAAAGGAAACACCGGCAAATATGAAAATGAAGCACCGGCAAAGATGGAGAACGAAATAGCCTTGCAGAGCAAAACTCGGTTTCCAAGTTCCCAAAAACCAAAATAAGGGTTTCCAACTGAATACTCTTCAATTAACCGGCAAATATGGATATGAAGCACTGAAAAAAATGGAGACGAAATAACACTTTCAGAGCAAAAATTGGTTTCTAAGTTGCCAAATACCAAAATAAGGGTTTCTAACGGGATACTTTCGGTTAACAAGTTAAAGACACGTACAACTTAACAATTCAAAAATATATTATCCCTATAAACACGGGCCATATCAAAAACTCATTAAATCATTGAACTAAAAAAAAGGGATAAGAATGCACAGTTTTTGTAAATAAAATATAACAAATGCACTAATTTTGTAAATATTTTATTTATGTATTATTTTTATAATATTTTATTAAAATGTACTCAAATATGTAATTGTTCCTAAATAAATTAGCTTCTCATATTATCACCGAGTATTAATTTGTTTTGATCTTTTTTTATGTATTTTATGACAATAGTATTAAGATTTGATATCTAATTTAATTAATTAAATAAAGCATTAATTACATTTCAAAATTTATATATATATATATATTTTAAAAAATAACAATCAAAATGGGATGGAGGGAATAGTATTCAAGTAAACCTAAAATTGGGCTCTCTCCCTCCTTGTCATTTGCTAGCTTTTCAAAAACATTTGCTTGGAAACAACTGCTAGAAAATACTCCCTTCCTCCCCAAAGAGATAATTAAATATACAATTTTTTTATCTTTAAAAATATGAGATAAAGTACATAAAGTGAGGGTAAATATATCATTTAATAGAGTTTATTAGTAAAAAAAATTTAAAATTTTTTTTACTCTTTTTTTTTTTTTTTTTTAATGTGTGCAAATTGTACTTTGTCCATCCTTTTGGGGACGGAAGGATTAGCTTAATTGCAGTTAGAGTTGGATTCTTGGATTATTAGAGTTTACTATAGAATTTGTTGTGGATATACGACATTCAAATATTTATATACACGGGTACCGATCTATAACTAACGCTGTGAATTTGAAATTATTTTTACAACATATCTTAATCGTCAATTCTCAAATTTAATGGTATAAATAAACTTCCATCCGCAATTTAATATGGAGAGCCCGCAGTTTAATTAGTTATGT
Organism: Panax stipuleanatus; assembly: GCA_020205555.1. Taxonomy (NCBI): domain Eukaryota; kingdom Viridiplantae; phylum Streptophyta; class Magnoliopsida; order Apiales; family Araliaceae; genus Panax; species Panax stipuleanatus. The sequence goes on along the minus strand of CM035120.1, from coordinate 130,745,608 downwards.
GAAGCCAAAAAATGATAAAGATGACAATGGTATATAATACTGTAAAATTTCAAAAAACGGATTTATTGGGTTGTTACGGTTAGTAATGTTGGAACTTATATATATGTATGGTATAATATTATAGAAGCTATAATATTATAAAATTCAAAAATCGGTGTAATTATATAGGACATGTGAAAATCGGAGTAATGGATGAGCACATTAATTATGTAGAACAAGTGTTGCAACTTGGGAATGACAAATGTCATGCAATGATGTCATGTACTGCAATTTAGTATATTTAATACTCCCTCCGTTTCTTAAAGACTGCAGTTTTGGGAGAAAAAAATTGTTCTTTAAAGAATTCAGTTTTAGGAACCCAATATAATTTTTGTATGTTTTTTTTCCAAATATGCCCTTTTTCAACAATAACTAAGCAATTAATGCTTACTTAAAATTCTCACTTATTGGTAAGGCTAGCTTTGTCATTTTATCCCACTTATTGGTTTGTGTGTTTTTTGCTAAAACTGCAGTTTTTAAGGAACGGAGGGAGTAGATTTGCAACTTCTATTTTACAAATGCAACATTTTGCTATAATCCTTGACAGACCCTTAAAACATTTTTGAACTTCACCATAACCAAATTCAAAATACGAAGCCTCAACGTTTAAAATTAAATTTGACTTTAATCAACAACAAAAATCGAAACTATTTCAAATGCACTGCAATGTGGTATTACATGGATTATTAAAAGTGGGGAGTGGTTAGCATGAAGTGAACTTCATGGTAAGTTAACTTCATATCTGATATAGTGTTAACACGCAGACAGAGAGATCATCATCCCGACTGTATATCAGCACTCCATTAGGCATAAGTGAACTTACCACAAAATTCACTTCATGCTAACCGGATCTTTAAAAGTGCTATAGGTAGTTAGATAAAACTTGTGTCTTCTTTATTTAGATGTTAATTGGTTGTACTCTACGACTATTAATGCGTTGTCTAAGTGAAATAGACAGTTTTTGTCTAAATCTCTAGCATTTTTCTTATTAAAACAGACCACTGATTATAAAATATTTAAGGTACTTTGTGCAATCCTTGTAAGAAATTGTGCACTTTGCTGAGACATTTGCAGTTGAATCTGAAGCCTCTGCATGCTAGCTTGAGCATTAAAAGCAGCTTCCGCGAGGGCTACTTCTTCCGAAATTTCTTCAGAATTCACGCAACTCAAATGCGTACCATAATTACATTGTTTACAATTGTACACCCAGCAGCCTTCATCAACTCCACGCTTACATACATCACATCCCAAGCTAATATCAGGGTCTTCTTCTCTCATCTGTTCAGTGATTGGGCTTGTATACAAGAGAACAAGCGCGTGTTCATGATCTTCGCGTTTAACAGTCTCAGGTAAAGACGCACAAGTAACGTGGAGGTCGAATTTGCAAGTTGAGCAGTGGTAGGTAAATGCAGTGCCAATTTCAAAACAAGCGTTACAAGTGAACTGGTTGTATTCCTCCTCGTAAGGAGGGGAAGAGAGTAGGGTAAGAGGGTGATCAGGATGAGATTTGTGGCAAATTTCTTGTCTCAATGCGTAGCACGTTTTGTGAAGATAAAAGCTGCAATCCGAATTTGTGCAACTGTAGGATAAGCCAGAAATGTCTTGCTCGCAACCTGAACAAGTCATGTAGTCCTCTTCTGCCACTTCTGAGAGATGCAAGGGATGAGAATGGCTAAAATGCTTTGTTCCTCGAGTTTTCGTTGAATTTGTGACCCCTTTTGATAAAAATGCCTCTGGGGTAGGATAACCTTCTGGTACTGGAGTACTAAAACTTGGATCTGTTTCATTTCTCTGAGGGTAATTTAAGTTAGAGCCATTGAGGGTAGGATCAGTTTGAGGAATATAGGCATGTTGTTGAGGAATAAAACTCGTTAGCTCATTCGGGGTAGGATCAGTTTGAGGCATATAAGCATGCTGTCGAGGACTAAAATACTTTGTCTCATTCGGGATAGGATCAGTTTGAGGCATATAAGCATGTGGTTGAGGAGTAAAACTGGTTGTTTCATTTGGGAAAGGATCAGTTTGAGGCATATAAGCATGTTCTTGAGGAGAAAAACTCTGTCTTATTGGGGATAGGATCAGTTTGAGGTCTATGAACATGTTGAGGATCAGAACTCGGCATTTCATTCGGGACAGGGTGACTTAGATTTGGATAATAGGGATCAGATGGCTCAGGGATATTTGTTGTTGCAGTTTGAGGCATATAAGCATGTTGTTGAGGATCAAAACTGGGCGTTTCTTGCGGCACAGAAAGCGGAGGCTCAAGGATATTTGTTGTGGGAAGAAAAGTGCAGTGCACATGGAGATCAAACTCACAGTTGGAACAACTGTAAGAAAATCCAGTTCCAACTAGGTTACAAGAATTGCAAAAAAATGAGTTGGAGGGATAAGTTGGATAGGGGAATAAGTTAAGAGGATGAGAGGGGTGAGATGGATGGTTCATGGAGCGCCTTGCGTTAAAGCAATTCTCATGAAGAAAGAATCTGCATTGCCAACACACGTAAACTGAGCCGGTGCCGGCAAAGTTACAGCCGGAGCAAATGATCTCGGATCCTTGGGGCACTTGGTGTAGAATTAGGCCATGGATGTGACTAAAATGCTTGGACTCCATCTCTCTCTAGATTTTCTCTCTCTCTCTCGCCCACTATTGAGGTATGAACTATGAAGGGTGTTCTTGATGGGAAGAAATCAATGTACATAAATAGGTTTTTTTAAGCAAGTTGAAGCTTGATTTGTACTACTGTACTACATTATTCCATAACAATTGACTTTTTTAAAGAAAAAAATGTGTTCTAATTTATTGGTCGTTTACAATTTTTTAGGAGAATAAGTTATTCCCTCCATCTCATAATAACTGTCGTTTTAGAAGAATTTTTTTTTCCCAATTTATTTATCATTTACAACTTTCTAGGAGAATAAATTATTTACTTTCTTATATCACCCCTACCTTCTCTCATTGTCTCAAGAAATTCTTTCTCTTGTATTAATAGTTTTCAACTTCTCATAAAGGGGTAGTGATAGAATTTTACACAAATTTTAATTAATAAATGATACCATTAAATGACTTTCTCAATCCATGTGCATGAAATTAAAACGACAGTTATTATGAGATGGAGGGAGTATTTATTTTTCTATATCACTCCTAACTTCTTTGATTATTCTAAGAAATTTTTTCTCTTATATTAGTAATTTTCAACTTCAGGTAGTGATAGAATTTAATACAAATTTTAATTATTAAATAATAATATTATTTTTTAATTTATATGCATAAAATTAAGACTATTATTATTATGAAATGGAGATGGCATTTTATTAGGGGTTTAGACTTCTGACTTTTGACTAATTAACTATGCTTTCGGGGGAAGCACTTATCACTTGCCCAGCTTTTCCAGTCAATAGATTCTTCAATTATTGGGAATTGCCGACTTGCTCTAAGTTGACTTTGCCATCACACATAAAAAGTCCTCAATATTTTTTTATTTTATTTGCTGCAATACCTTTGTTTCAAGTTGACTTTGTCCTCACAAATTAATGAATGAATGGAGGTAGTAACAATTTGTGTCAAGTCTACCAACCAACTACCAATTTGTATGTCATTCATATTGGTATGTTATTTGTAGCTAAATTTTAGGAACCATCATGTTAAATCCACTAGATAGGATCACCTGTCCCACCAAGTGGAACATGTTCTGTGCCAAGCATTTTGATCTTGCCACGTGTTTTCTGTTAGCAACTACAAACAAGATTGGCTGATAGCTACGGCTCAAAGCTCCGTTGATCAAGATTACTTCTTTTAAAAATTGGATGTGATCAAATTTCTTTTCTACTTCTACTCCTATGTCTCAACTCAATCCCAATTAATATTAACTTACTGAAATTAAATATATAATATTTTTAAATTCAACCGCAAGTAAATAATTTAAATTTTAGATATTTAATTTAAAATAGTATAAAAAAATTAAAAAATAAAAACATGGCATATATTGCCACATTATATTTACTTAATAGGAAAATGATATGAAAAAAATATACCTTAACATATGTAAATTTTTCAATAGGGATGTATTTTTTTGGAACAATGAATACTATTTTTATTAATGTGATAAAGACTTTATGAATATAAATAATATACTTCATCATATAAAACATATTCTAATATTAATTTTCCAAAAGTCAAATTAAAATATTTTTAATTTTAATTTAATATAAATTCATTTAACTGTGTCAATATGAATATTATAATTTTCTAAAGAAAATACTACTAATTATAAGAATTAATATTTTTCAAAAATCAAAAATATTTATAAATAGTTGAATGTCACTACAAGAAAAAGGCTTTTCTGCGACCGCCCATCAGCGACCGCATTCGGTCGCTAATGGACATCAGTGATCGACTGCGGCTGCTAATATAGGTTGCACATGTCGCTATGTGGACATCAACAACCACTTTTAGCTACCCCAATATCAGAGACCGGCCAATTGCGACCACTTCCGTCGCTAAGCTGAGTCATCGTGAGTCAGGCGGTCGGTAGTGTTTAATTTTAAAAAATAGCTGTTTTGTGCATTTTCCAAATTTGTTTACCTGTTTTATATCCCAATACACAGCAGTATATATAAACATCCATCCATGCTTTATATATAGCCTAACATGCACAACAATATATATAAACATTCATCCATATGCAAACACATAAACCAACACAATATAAACTATATAAACATTAATAAACCAATATGAAGTCGATAAACATATACAAATGTTCTTTAAATAACATGCAGTCGTCCAAAGAATGAATATAAAAGTACAATACTTAACAACATTAGGGGTCCAAAACAAGCCTAGATCGTTATGCATCATCGCCCAAATTAGTACGACCCTGTAATTAACAAATTAGAGCAAAACAAGTTACATATATATTATATAGTATATATGTTGATACAGGTATAACTTATGCAAAGCAAAGTGAAGGATCTAAACAATAAGAATTATTTAAACATAAGTAATTAGACACAACAATATATATGTATATGTATATATATAAGTGACTAATTTGATTGTAATAAGTACTAAGATTACATCGTCGCCATCCTCATGTCGTGCTGCTGTCGCTACTGCATCTGCTAACGTAACTCATCAGGACTCAGAGCCGTCAGATGCCCGCCCAGTATACGAAGAAAATCACAGTCTCGATAGATCGCTCTCACACAGTTAGCAGGAGTATGATAGGCTGGCTGACCCGATAACTGTGTAGACTGGGTAATAGAGCTTCCTGTTCCACTAATGGTTGGGTGTTGTCGCTTTCTTGGCCTTTGACATAGTTCTTGTTTACAACTGACGCCATCTCCCATAATTCTTGATCAATCGAGGGACGTGGGGTGCCTTCAGAATGACGCTCGTTCAGTAAGCTCTTATAAGTGTCATGTCAGTAGGTTAACAATTAAATAGTTAAAAATAAATATAAAAATCTAAAGAATGACGTAAAACTTTATAAACAACATCAAAGTTATAAAAACTTTTACCGCTATCTGGATAGCCATAGGCACACCATCACAGGTGGCCACGTACACATCTAGCCAATGGATAGGCTAACCCTGAGACTGAGCCTCCTATAGAAAACATGCTCTCATATTACTGTGTAAACATGTGATATTCTACAAACCATGACTGTAAAAAGTTTGCTATTCATACGTACCTTGGCAGTAATATGCTGCAACTATGATATACTGTCGCCCCTATAGGTGCCTTTCGCCTTTTCGCCTTCAGGTACACCTGAGGCTCTGTTAGTGGCGGCAGTCTTGTGTCTCTTGACCCAGCTCTCAACTCTCCACTAGGCACATATCTCAGCCCATATAGGTTGCGCGCACCACCAGGGGCTTATATGCTTGTGCATGGACTCCTCTCCTTAGCTTGGATGGTCTATATATGCATTATAAAGGACTTTTTGTCGTTCCTTGTTCAAGTTATCTTTGGTACGGACAACGCACTTCTGCTAGAATAGTGTCTGTATTACTGATGCATGTGCATCGTCCCATCTATACATTTTTTGCAAATAAAACAACAATAATAATATTAAAACAATGATATCGACGTATAATCTAACACTACTAAACAATATTAGTTTATTAATTATATTATCTGTCAAAATTTAAAAAAATATACCTGAAATTCAGCCCAAATTGCATCATTGTGGGCGATAGGTGTGCTCGCCCATGTAATCATTGGCGTTGGCCAGTTCTATAAGCATAACTGTGAAATGCACTTCACAATTTCGCTATCTTGAAAATCACTACAATATACAATAATTTACATTAAAGATAAGTACTTTTATTTTAATATTTAAAGCAATTTACATTAGTATATATCTAAACTAATGAAAATATAAAATGTCTATATATAAATTAAATGGTGTTTAACGTACGTGTTGTCCGGAGGAGGATGGATCTGTATGAGAATCCGGTCATCCGGATTAGCCGGGACCTTCGGCACATGATTCAGACCCCTATTGAAGCCGCGCTTTCTTTGCGCTGGTTAAGAAGTCATCTATAAAAAAAATTCATGATGTATTATGAGTTATATTTGATTACATATACAAATAAACAATAATGACATGAAATTGCATGAAATAATTAACTATGACAATTATAAATGAAAATTACATAAACACGACAATGATATAAAGAACATGTATATATGTAATTGTATGTAACACAAGTAATACTAAATATACATTTTATTTTATTAATCGTTGGTTGAGTCATAATCATTTTGTATACGTATTGGAGATTCATAACCATCATCTTTTTCAGATTTAGTGTCATTGTCAGTGTCAGTCAATAACTCTTCCTCCTCAGTATCAATGTCATCTAGCACAAGTACTGACTCGGGATCCATTTCATTAGGTTCATCTCCACCCTCTAACTGGATTACTTCATAGCTGTCTTCCTCCACATTTGTTATAGTAGGTTTATAAAGCATTTACTTTTAGTAGAACTCCCCGTCTACTACTTGTACACGACTGCGCGAGAGAGTATGAACTATAACTTGCCGATCTGCAGGCGGTTTATGTGACGCCTCCAAATTCAGGTACTTGAAAACCGTACTTGGTGCTACACGATACCAATCATTCGAACTACTTAATATATTACAAACTTAAAAATTATCAGAGTTGTCTAATCCCCAGATACGTTGACCTTTAAGTACATTGTTACATGATAGATAATATAATATCACAATATATAACTCCAGTTATTACAATTAACACCTTATAACCTACTCCTTCAGCTTTCCCTTTTCCTTGTCCTTGCCAGAACCTTCTGGTAGATCATGCTTAGCTGAAAACATTTAATTTTAAAGCAAGAATGAGCATTTAATTGCTCAACAAGTAATAGAAATAATAAACATCAGCTGAAAGAAATAAATATTTTCTTTGAAGAGTACATCTATAACGAATCAATAGTTGTGAAGCCATTTGAGACAATTCATAATAACATATCAAACCATTTACAAATTTTGAAATGACCTAATGACTATACATGTTGAGCGATCAATAGACCTTGAACCATTGTTTTTAATTTTGAAAATGTTTGTACAAAAATTCATCTGTAAATCGTCATAACTTACGGACACGTTAGGTGATTAGCCCGTATGCCCTGTATTGATCAACACTACTTAATAGAACGACATTTACTGTCATCATAACTGCCTTTGGCGCATAAAAATTTCCCAATTACGGGATGTTCATACTCAGTCTGGAGTCCGAACTAAAGCAATTCAGTTGGACGACTTTATCATAAACATTAATATTCAATGATATATGTACAACTATGTCTAGCCAAGTCAAATAGCTAAGATTGTAATACCCGAGAATTTTTGACTATTATTAATGAAAATGAATATTTATTTGAATATAAATTATTATGTGTTACGAGATGAGTTAATTCAAATGATTTCAAATTGAATTTATGTTAATTAAGAGAATGTGGAGTTTACTATAAACTCGTAGAATGCCTTATGTGGAGCGAGAATGAAAACAACGATGATGTATTTTAAAGGATGAATGGTAAGTAATTTATTAATTAATATTATATTATTAATTAATTGTTATCGTGAGTAATAGAATATTAATGAGTAATTAATTGATGTTGAGTAATTATGATTGTGAATAATAAAATATTAACGAGTAAATTATTAATAAATATAATAAGATTATATTTACTTGATTAATTGTTATGTGCAAAGTATGCGATAATGAAATGTATAATATATAGTAGTTACATATATATTATATAAAGTGTAAAGTGCAATGTGACACTTATGTGTGACTATACAATATACGAGAACTATACATTAAGATTAAATAAGTTATATGAATACATTATGAGGTTATGTGACAATGTGACTGTGTGAACATTAAATTAGTATCTCATGAATATATTGTAAACAATTGATAATTAATGAATACTTCAATAATTTAATATAATTGAATTATCTTCGGTATGATGAAATGTACATGGATTATATGTTGAGATATATATGTACCCTATTTATTACATTGTAATGTAATTTACTTATTGGAATTATATTGTGACTCTATTTATAACCTAAGAATACATGTTAGGTATATGTAAATAATCTATATAGTATATGATATTACTACATTCCAACTTGAAAATGCTGAGATTAGTAACATTTTCCCAATATAATAGTCACTTCCCTTCTCACGTGTAAACCAAAAGGCTAGTTACTCTACTTTTTCTTCTCAAAATTAGCATTGTAGCTAATCATTCAATGGGGAGTGGGTATCATGATGGGATTCAACAACCAATCAACAACTCTTCATTAACCATCAAACAATAATTCATTCCCGTTGGTTTAATTTGGAGTACAATTGCAATGTCTGTGTAATCTATTTTCTATAAATTGAGCTCTTTTCTTCTCATTCCATTTGCTGAGAATTTCTGACTAAGTGAGACTGGAGAGGAAATATATATATCAGTGTTAAGCATTCTGAGAATTAAGGGAAATCAATATAGCAGCAAGCTCACTTCAATTTAACAGAGGTATAATTCCCATTTCTTGTTCTTCATTTTTTGGGAATTTCTAAGTCCTTAATTATTTTTTCAATACATGTTAAGTTGATTGGAGAATGTTTAGTAGTTTTTATATAGACTTATAGACATGTTAGAACTGCAATGTAGCATGTTTGGAATGAATTTCGTAGAGAAATTTTGTGTTTGGCTTTGCCCTGGTGCAGGCCAAGACACGGCGCAGTTGCGCCAGTTTTGTACTAGGGCGCAACACAGCTGCGCCAGGCCCCTGTGTTAGATTCCTGTTTTTGCTAAAATCTACTATGTGCTAATATGTTGGTATCGCTTTAGACAAGCATGAGAACATGATTAACATGTATATATGAGTACGTAGACCTAGCATGAGCATGTCATGGCTATGTTAGTATGCATTATTGAAGGAAAACTTATAGTTTGAAAATGAACCTTGATATGAACTTGGGATAAATGCGTTCTGACCACATGAGCATGATAATAGACATACATGACTGGTTTATAAACATGAGCAAGCATTGAGATGTGATATATGATTCCTTGTTCATGTCCAATTTGTTTGACTTTGAGTTAAATGGTTTTTCAAAGGGAATTTGTCATATTTGAAACTAATATCCATGGATATCACATGAGAGATGTTCAGACCTTGTGAGTATATAAACATGACTTAACTTCATATGAAACGTGAGTCTAAGGTGTTGAATTCACACTAGCATACATGGTTTAAGTCATAATGATTTTAAAAGCAAACTCGCATATTTTTCAATTTCAACTTGCAATAGTATGAGTAGTTGAGTTCTAAAGATTTGAGGTGATATGTTTATGCTCCTTATGTCTTTAAACATGATTCACATATGTTAGATATAATGACAGTTAACTAAGCCTAAGTTTAAACATGCTTTGTAGTAATGAACAATGCTAGTAATGCGTAATTAATAAAAACTATTGCGAGCATGCATATTGTAGGTTATGTGATCTCTATGTGTGGGTATAAGGTTGACATGTTAGGCCTAATGACTTCATGACCCCATTTGGCCATACTTCCTTAAGAATCCCAACCTAAGACCATGATGTGTAAAATGAACTTAGAATGGTCATTCATGTATGTAAAGTACTCTGGCATGTATGCATGATATGTGTTAATTACTTAGCATGTCAAAGGTTGGATCAGAAATAGTAGAGCAAAAGCTCAACCCTGGTCTGGCCAGGGGACAGCGCAGCTGCGCTGTCCCTAGGCTTAACCAGGGCGCAGTTGGGCCATGCTGGAATCTGATCTGATGCAGTTTGCTTAAATCTGATTTTGACAGTTAACATATAATGATGCCTAAAGCTGCTAAACATGGGCTGACCTCTACTGATATATGTTTATATGAGATGGCAATATAACATGATGATGTCTAAACTTATAACAAGGAAGTCCATAGATATTAATGTCATAAGCGATTAAGCGTTGTGATACAATGCTATATGTGATATAAACTGTGTAGCAAGGTTAAACTTATGTGTTAATTGTATATATAAGATAAAGTATAATGTTAAACTATATGACTAATGGATATCATATAAACGTAACTATATTACGATAGGAATTCGAAGTGTTGATAAGCTTTACTTTGGTAATCTACGCTTAAGGCAAGTATCCTAAACCCTTGCATTAATTTATTCAACGGATATTGTAAGCAAGTATTCTACTCTTATTGAACATGTATTGAGCTTGTACTATTATTCATTGTACGAGTAAGCTATTCGAATTACGATTCATGTCTTATGATTTGTTGCTTCATAGCTAAGATAAAGTCGATTATATTCTTCAAACTTTAATATCAAGTATTAAACTTATAAAGAGTGGTTTATGCTATTTAATTCGGCTAGACATATATCATGATTAGAAAGCTATCCAAACCAATTGATTGGTGCGAAATCTTATAGTGACTGAGATGAACAACCTTCTTTGAAGGGAAACTATATATTGTCGGGAGACCGACACCCGCACTTGAGTACGATTAAATGTTATGCATAATGTAGGGCACTTTAGGCTGATCACCTGTTGTACTTATTTTATTGGATTATCAGTATATTTTTGTTAATTTTAGTAGAAGTTCATAGTCCTTAGTGACTGCTTAGTATTCATTATTTTGAAATCTTAAATTGATTTAGTATTGAATCTTGTTGATATCCTTCTGTCCTTAATTAGCGACTGTTATTGAGAATTGTTGATATTTCTTGCTATTCTTGAACTATCATATCCTGTTATACCCTTTTGTGATTTAAAAACTAAATTACTCACCCTTATTGCTATATTACTTGCTGAGCAAACTTGTTGCTCATTCTTGCTTTCCCTAAAAACATTTCAGTTAAGGTAGAGCAGGGTGGACCTTTGGGCATCGATAAGGGCAAGGGCAAGGCTATCGACTAGCTAGTCCCTTTATTTTCTAGAAATTCTTGTGTTGTATTATGACAACTAAGATGATGTATTAAGACTGATTCAGAACTATGTTTAAACTTAAGTAGGGTTATGTAATAAGTTTTTATTTGATATTATTATGTAATCTATTAAGTACTATAGGTTGCGAGACTTGGGGGAATAAATATAATAAATCATTGTATATTATTCTAGATTATCCGCTGTGATTGTATGATTTTAGTTATTATTGTTAGATAGTGACACACCGGATTCGAGGCATCGGGGTCCGAATTTAGGGGTAACACAGGTTGGTATCAGAGTTGTAGTTATAAACCTTAGGAGCGAGTGTCCTTAGATTATAACTTAGGAGAACTTAGAAGGTTAGAAGGAGATAAAACTCATGTAGAGTTTTCTTAGAGAGTCTTAGTGTGTTATGAAATGTAACTGTATTCTATACAATGAACTTATATTTTATTTAACATTCTAATGGAGTTGCTGTTTGCTTGTCTTGTGTTTGTGATTGTAGGATGACAGATATGGGAGTACCTAGTAGAGTGGCAGAGGAGGAGCCCAGAGATATACACGTCGTATATGAGGCACCTCTAGAGGCTGTGCCTGTGCTGGCAGTTGCACCGTCCGAGTTTGACGACGAGGACCAGATCGAGGTAGAGTCCTATTTGGAGGAGGAGCCGATGGAGGACGAGCCTACAGAGAACGAGCCCATGGAGGACTCTTACGAGTCTAATCTGGAGGGGCAGATGCTAGGAGAGTATGAGGAGCGAATTCTAGAGTTAGACTGCCGAGTTCAGGAGATGGAGGCTGCGGCTCAGGAAAGAGAGTCCGAGTTCCAGAAGTTGAGGTACGAGGACCATCAGAGGAAGCTCGTGATGCAAGAGTTAGAGGTAGAGATTGCTTACAACAAGGAGGCAGGGATCCAGATGGGGACCTTGTTTCACAAGTCGGTGGCTAGGAATGTGGATCTGGCAGGAAAGCTGGAAGAGGTAGAGCAGAAGGAACTAAGCGAGAAGACAGAGAAAGAGGCACTCCGTACTCAGCTAGAGTTAGAGATAATAGATAGGATCCACTTCGAGGAGAAGTGGGAAGCAGCAAATGAGAGGGCAGACGACTTGGAGGATGAAGTCAAATGCAAGAAGGGGAAGATGAACAAGATGGAGTATGTGTTCCGTTCAGCTTTTGAGAAGGTGATCGATGGTGTATACCACTACCCAGTGGAGCAGGGACAGACCCTACATACTATGAGTAGAGAGTTGATGGCGTACATAGCACAGATAGAGTACAAAAGCGATGTGGAGCGTGGGATGATGGGATGAGACCCTTAGCTAGACTAGTAGTAGCTTAGTAGTTCCTTTTTGTGATGTATATACTGTGTTGTAATCCCCAATCTTTTGTGTAAGATATGGGATAGTGATGTAAACCCCGAGTAAGCTTATGTTAGAAGGGTAGTATGTTAGTATTTCCCCATCTTTTGTGATATTAGGGGATATACGTGTTAACATTTATAGAAATATGCTAGGGAAAAACATGTAATGAAATGAATTGGCATATGAATATAAATGGTCTTATTTCAAAGACGTGTTGTAAATTCTTTTTAGCAATAAAGAAATACTTAAGTAATATAATTGAGTAATAATAAAGTGAAAATTTTGTGATGCAGATAATGGCACCAAGACGTAGATTAACTGTACCTAAGGAATCAGTTAACAATGAGAGGGAACAAATAGACCCGATCCAGAAGCTAGTAGATCTGTAAGGAGAAGCTCTTAGGGGAAGGAACAACGAACCCGTTCGCCCCAATCCTTAAGCAGTACTAGTCACAAGTTTTAAAGATTTTAGGAGTGTAGGACCCCCAGAGTTCGAGGGTACTACCAACCCAATCATTGCGCAGAGTTGGATAAAAGAAATCGAGAAGGCTTTCACTATCGCTCGAGTGGGTGAAGACCAAAAGATTGTGTTTGCTACATATATGATGAGAGGCGAAGCCAACTACTGGTGGGAGGCTAATCATCAAAGAGCTGGAGAAGAGATAATCGCGTGGGATAGATTCAAGACGCTGTTTTTCGAGAACTACTTTCCGAAAAGCATGAAGAATAGGATGGAGGTTAAATTTCTAGAACTGAAGCAAGGTGATATGAGGGTGGCGCAGTACGTGGCTAAGTTCAATGAACTAGCGCAGTTTGCAGAACACCAAGTGGGAGACGAAGAAAGGAAGCGAGACGTTTTGAACAAGGACTGAAGCCTTAGCTGTTTAATAAGGTGTCAGTTCTTCAAATTAACTCTTTTGCGACATTGCTGGAGAAGGCGATCATTGCGGAAGGTGGCAGTGAAGCCTTAAGTTTATATAACAAGGAGAAGAAGAGTAAGAATATCGGATGAGAAAAACGGGGAGAAGGTAGCAGCAGTGGAGGAAGTAATTTGGGAAAAAAAAAGTGGGAGAACAATAACAACAACAACAACAAAAATAACAACAATCAGTCGGGGAACTTTCGTGGAGGTTTTAAGAAGAGGGCTGAGGGATGCCCAAAATGTGGAAAGAATCATCAGGGCGAGTGCTGGAAGGGACACATTACTTACTACAATTGCGGTCAGGAGGGGCACATTTAACCCAATTGCCCAAAGTCGAAGAAGATACAAGGGTGTTTCGCTTGCGGCTCAACTGAACATCGGGTCAAGGATTGCCCGAAGAAAGGAAGTGGCGGAGGTAGCAGCCAACAAGAGGGAAACAAACTAATGATCGACGGACCGACACAATCCAACCACCCAACCGCAAGGACCTTTAACATGATCGTCCAGAACGCAGTAGCTGCGAAGGACGTGGTGTCAGGTATAATCCCAATCAATGATATAAATGCATATGTATTATTTGATTCGGGTGCCACCTGTTCTTTTGTATCTGAAGAATTTTCTAGTAGACTTAATACGCCCCGAGAACAATTAGAGGATCCCTTGAACATAGAAGTTGCGAATAAGAAAATAATCCCTGTAGAATACGTTTACCAAAATTATCGCGCAAACATTAGAGATCATGAACTGAGCGTAGACTTGATTCCAATTAGATTGGGAATTTGACGTAATATTGGGAATGGATAGGTTGTATAACCATGCTGCAATAATTGACTGTTAGAATAAATGTGTGATCCTTCAGACTCCGAGTATGTCTAAGGTAGTGTTTTATGGTAGCTCATCGCTTAGGCAATCGTGTTGCCTTACGATGATGCAGGCCAATAAATTGTTAAGGAAAGGATGTGTTGGTTATTTAGCTTACATTATAGATACTCGAAAAAAGGGAGTAGAAATTAAGGATATATCCGTAGTGAATGAATTCTAAGATGTATTTTCGGACGATCTGCCTGGTCTTCAGCCAGACAGTAGCACCGGGAACTGCATCGATTTCGAAAGCTCCATAAAGTATTGTGCCAGTAGAAATGAAAGAGTTGATGATACAACTACAAGAGTTATTAGATAAGGGTTACGTGTGACCGAGTGTGTCTCCTTGGGGAGCACCAGTGTTGTTTGTCAAAAAGAAGGACGGATTGATGAGGCTCTGTATCGATTATCAAGAATTGAACAGAGTAACGATTAAGAACATATATCCGTTACCGAGGATAGACGACCTATTTGATCAGCTGAAATGAGCGAAGTGTTTCTCGAAGATAGACCTACGGACGAGTTATCACCAACTGAAAGTACGGGAGGAAGACATACCAAAGACTGCGTTTCGAACCCGTTATGGACACTACAAGTTTTTGGTAATGTCATTCGGACTGACTAATGCTCCGACAGCATTCATGGACTTGATGAATCGAGTTTTCAAGCCTTACTTGGATAAGTTTGTGGTAGTTTTCATCGACGACATCTTGATCTACTCGAAGACAGAGGAAGAGCACGTCGAACATCTGAAAATAGTTTTGGAAGCGCTAAGGAAGGAAAAGATGTATGCGAAATTTTCTAAGTGTGAATTTTGGATGGAGAAGGTTCAATTCTTAGGTCACGTAGTGGATAAGAATGGAATCTAAGTAGACCCTGCAAAGGTCGAAGCAGTGAGTAATTGGGAGCAGCCGAGAACACCAACGGATGTGAGAAGTTTCTTAGGGTTAGCTGGGTACTATTGAAGATTTATCCAGGATTTTTCTAAGATAGCGACCCCGTTGATCAATCTAACGAGGAAGACGGTAAAGTTTGTTTGGACGAACAAATGCGAGAAAAGTTTTCAAGAGTTGAAGAAGAGATTAAGCGAAGCGCCTGTGTTTTCACTACCAGATGATGCGGGAGGTTTTGTGGTGTATAGTGATGCATCGCACAAGGGACTAGGCTGTGTGCTTATGCAACATGGAAAGGTTATTGCGTATGCATCACGACAATTAAAGGACTACGAAAAACGATACCCTACTCACGACTTAGAGTTAGCGGCAGTAGTTTTTGCATTAAAAGTATGGAGGCATTATTTGTACGGAGAGAAATATGAGATATACACGGACCATAAGAGTCTAAAATATATCTTCACACAGAAGGAGTTGAATATGCGTCAGAGAAGGTGGTTAGAATTAATCAAGGACTACGACTACAATATTCTTTATCACCCGGGTAAGGCAAATGTAGTTGCCGACGCTCTGAGCAGGAAAGGAAGGGAGAGACTGTTTAACTTGATGACTCAGGAGGAGTTAATAAGAGAAATGGAGAAGTTGTAAATAAAGGTAAAAGGACCGGAGAGGTCTGACAAAAAGTTATTTGTAGTGGAAGCTCGTCCACCTTTGTTGGATAGAGTAAAGGAAGCACAAGAGAAAGATGAGGAGTGTGAGAAAATCAGAAAGAGGATCGCAGAAAATGGAGAAGAGAGATTCAGAATAAATAAAGACGATATCTTGAGATTCGAAGGAAGAGTGTGGGTACCAGCAGTAACCGAATTAAGAGAGGAAATTTTGCACGAGTCACACAATACAACGTATTCCGTTCATCCGGGAGGCACGAAGATGTACCGAGATTTGAGGCAACATTTTTGGTGGCCCAATCTGAAGCGAGAAGTCGCAGAGTGCATTAGTAGATGTCTTACTTGCCAACGCGTCAAAGCAGAGCATCAAAGGTCGAGTGGTTTACTACAACCGTTGGAAATACCGGAGTCAAAATGGGAGCACATCACGATGAACTTCATGGTGGGATTTCCAGTCACGCAGAAAGGTTATGATGCCATTTGGGTTATCGTGGATCAACTAACAAAGACCGCACATTTTTTACCGTTCAAGATCCGCTATAGTTTGAACCAGTTAGCAAGCCTATACGTAAAAGAGATTGTTTCACGACATGGAGTGCCGGTATCAATCGTCTCTGATCGAGATCCGCGCTTTACGTCAAACTTCTAAAAAAGCTTGCAAGAGAGAATGGGAACATAGTTGAGGTTGAGTACCGCTTATCATCCTCAGACAGACGGACAAAGTGAGCGAACTATACAAACGCTGGAGGACATGCTTAGGACTTACGTGATGGACTTCAAGGGAAATTGGGACGATCACCTACCCTTAGTAGAATTTGCATATAGTAATAGTTACCATACGAGTATCGGCATGCCACCGTACGAAACTCTTTACGGGAGAAAATGTAGAACGCCGTTATGTTGGGACGAAGTCGGAGAACGACGAATACTCGAACCAGAATTACTACAACAAACCGCGGACGTGGTGACAGTGATAAGAGCCAGACTAGTAGCAGCTCAAGATCGCCAGAAAAAGTACGCAGACTTGCACCAACAAGACCGGGACTTTAAAGTCGGCAGTTTCGTATTCTTGAAGGTATCTCCTTGGAAAGAAAAAATACGATTCGGCAAGAAAGGAAAGTTGAGTCCAAGATTTATAGGACCGTTCGAGATATTAAAGCGAGTGGGCAAAGTGGCATACAAAGTTACATTACCACCTGAGTTGGAGCACATCCACAACGTGTTTCACATCTCCGTGTTGCGTCTGTACAAGGCCAACTACAAGCACGTGATTTCTTACTAGCCCATTCAAGTGGAGAAAAATTTGGCGTATGAAAAAATTCCTGTCCAAATTCTAGATAGGAAAGAGCAAACCTTAAGAAATAAAGTTATTTCATCTGTAAAAGTACTTTGGCGTAACCACGATGTTGAGGAGGCTACGTGGAAATTAAAAGATAGGATGATGAGGGACTATCCTCATCTATTTGTGTAACCTTGTAGCAATTCCGAGGACGGAATTTTTATAAGGGGGGGGGGAGAATGTAATACCCGAGAATTTTTAAATATTATTAATGAATAAATTAATGAAAATAAATATTTATTTGAATATAAATGATTATGTGTTATGAGATGAGTTAATTCAAATGATTTCAAATTGAATTTATGTTAATTAAGAGAAAGTGGAGTTTACGATAAACTCGTAGAATGCCTTGTGTGGCACGAGAATGGAAACAACGATGATGTATTTTAAAGGATGAATGGATAAGTAATTTATTAATTAATATTATATTATTAATTAACTGTTATCGTGAGTAATAGAATATTAATGAGTAATTAATTAATGTTGAGTAATTATGATTGTGAATAATAACACATTAACGAGTAAATTATTAATAAATATAATAAGATTATATTTACTCGATTAATTGTTATGTGCAAAGTATGCGATAATGAAATGTATAATATATAGTAGTTACATATATATTATATAAAGTGTAAAGTGCAATGTGACACTTATGTGTGACTATACAATATACGAGAACTATACATTAAGATTAAATAAGTTATATGAATACATCATGAGGTTATGTGACAATGTGAGTGTGTGAACATTAAATTAGTACCTCATGAATATATTGTAAACAATTGATAATTAATGAATACTTCAATAATTTAATATAATTGAATTATCTTCGGTATGATGAAATGTACATGGATTATATGTTGAGATATATATGTACCCTATTTATTACATTGTAATGTAATTTACTTATTGAAATTACATTGTGACTCTATTTATAACCTAAGAATACATGTTAGGTATATGTATATAATCTATAGTGTATGATATTACTACATTCCAACTTGCAAATGCTGAGATTAGTAACATTGTCCCAATATAATAGTCACGTCCCTTCTCACGTGTAAACCAAAAGGCTAGCTACTCTACTCTTTCTTCTCAAAATCAGCATTATAGCTAATCATTCAATGGAGAGTGGGTATCATGATGGAATTCAACAACCAATCAACAACTCTTCATTAACCATCAAACAATTCTTCATTCCCGTTGGTTTAATTTGGAGTACAATTGCAATGTCTATGTAATCTATTTTCTATAAATTAAGCTCTTTTCTTCTCATTCCATTTGCTGAGAATTTCTGACTAAGTGAGACTAGAGAGCAAATATATATATATATATATATATATATATATATCAGTGTTAAGCATTTTGAGAATTAAGGGAAATCAATATAGCAGCAAGCTCACTTCAATTTAACAGAGGTATAATTCCATTTCTTGTTCTTCATTTTCTAGGAATTGCTAAGTCCTTAATTATGTTTGCAATACATGTTAAGTTAATTGGAGAATGTTTAGTAGTTGTTATATAGACTTATATACATGTTAGAACTGCAATGTAGCATGTTTGGAATGAATTTTGTTGAGAAATTTTGTATTTGGCTTTGCCTTCTGCCGAACAGAAGCCATTTCTGGTGCTGGCCGAGACACGGTGCAGTTGCGCCAATTTGGTATTAGGGCGCAGCACAGCTGCGCCAGGGCCTTGTGTTAGATTCCTGTTTTTGCTAAAATTTGCTATGTGCTAACATGTTGGTATCACTTTAGACAAGCATGAGAACATGATTAACATGTATATATGAGTACGTAGACCTAGCATAAGCATGTCGTGGCTATGTTAGTATGCATTATTGAAGGAAAACTTATAGTTTAAAAATGAACCTTGACATGAACTTGGGATAATTGCGTTCTGACCACATGAGCATGATAATAGACATACATGACTGGTTTATAAACATGAGCAAGCATTGAGATGTGATATATGATTCCTTGTTCATGTCCAATTTGTTTGGCTTTGAGTTAAATGGTTTTTCAAAGGAATTTAACATATTTGAAACTAATATCCATGGATATCACATGGGAGATGTTCTGACCTTGTGAGCATGTAAACATGACTTAACTTCATATGAAATGTGAGTCTAAGGTGTTGAATTTACACTAGCATACATGGTTTAAGTCATAATAATTTTTCGAGTTCAACTTGCAATAGTATGAGTAGTTGAGTTCTGGAGATTTGAGGTGATATGTTTATGCTCCTTATGTCTCTAAACATGATTCACATATGTTAGATATAATGACAGTTAACTAAGCCTAAGTTTGAACATGTTTTGTAGTAATGAACAATGCTAGCCATGCGTAATTAATAAAAACTATTGTGAGCATACATATTGTAGGTTATGTGATCTCTATGTGTGGGTATAAGGTTGACATGTTAGGCCTAATGACTTCATGACCCTATTTGGCCATACTTCCTTAAGAATCCCAACCTAAGACCATGATGTGTAAAATGAACTTAGAATGGTCATTCATGTATGTAAAGTACTCTGGCATGCATGCATGATATGTGTTAATTACTTAGCATGTCAAAGGTTGGATCAAAAACAGAAGAGCAAAAGCTCAACCCTGGTCTGGCCAGGGGACAGCTGTTGAGTCGGCGAACCGATCACTAAACACGTGCAAGTATACACGGTCTAACAAGTAATACAGTGATAAGTTAAGTATCGAATCCACGAGGAACTACTTCTAAACTAGACTAAGGATCGACTTTATACCTCCTAAGTCAGGTCTGAACAGAATAAATTGAAAGATTTGTAATTAAACTAATTAAAATTTAACTAGCAAAGCAAGGAAATGGATGAAGACATGTATCTAAGGGTCTTCAAGCTAAGATCATAAGGTCACCCAACACTAGCATTCTGTCGAACACTTGGTGTGCTATGTTTCAATAAATATCCTAACTGTCTCTCTTTGGTCTAAATGGTCACAACGAATTGTCGACCAAGAACTCACAAGTACTCACACACCTCTTCCAAAGTTGAGCATATCCTCTCTAATCCACCCAAAAGGGAATAGAAATAGAGGAACATCCAAGCTAGGGGAATAACCACTCATTCCTAAGCAAATTATCCCTAACAAAGAATTAAGCAAAGATTCTTGTTAGGTCACACATGGCATATAGGTATATTCCTATCCTATAAGCAAATCATGCAGTACATAACAGACAATTCACAAACACATGCCAACATGTAATGGTCTCAATCTATGATTCATTTCCAATCCTCATAGAGTACCAAACAATCACTAATTTCTTAGCAAATTACACAAGAAGCATATATATTGAACCAACCCATATGGTGTCAATCAAAGAGATAAAGAAATTCAATTCAAATAGACAAGGGTTCCATTACAATCTTAGAGCCAATATTTAGTTCATAGCTAGTAAACTAAACAAAAGTAGCAACATATACAACATTTATAACAAAATCAAATGAAAGACTAGAGAAGAATAAACTCTGTCAAAGCTTCTTCAATCCCCATGAACTCTCTTCAATTTGCCTTTCAAATCTTTGTTGATATGCCGCTCTTGAGCTCCAAGGAATCCCCATCTATCCCTATTCTATATGTACAAACTAAGCAATGCTAAAGAAACGAAGAAAGTGAAGGAAATTTAATCCAAGATTCTTTCTGTTCTAGAGTATTATCTAGAGAGAAACTTAGAATAATGAACAATCTTACTAAGAAGAAGAGAAAAAAAAATCTAAGGAGTCTAAAAAACTCCCCCAAATGGCAGCCCAAATGATATATATATATATATACATCCACCAGCTGCTAGGTTATTTTCCAAAATATCTTCTAAAATCAGGGGCTGGCGTTGCGGCGCCAGGTTTTTAGCCTTGGGCGGCGCTGCAGCGCTGGCTCTAGTCCACCGTCATTAAGTTGCGCTGCGACGCCAACTTGGTCATGATTAACGCGCTGCGACGCTGAGTGGCCAGATCTTTTGAAGGTTAGCTTTGGCGCAGCGGCGCCATGTTTATGAAGGATAGGAGCGCTGCGGCGCTACCTATGTAGGGAAGTTGGGGGGCCTTCTGGTGCTGTGGCGCCAGATTTGTACTGGGAAGAGGTGTTGCGGCGCCAGGTCTGGAAAAAGGGCCTTTATGCCCCTGAAAACTGGAAATGACCTGAAAACACCTACAAAATATATATTAAGCAAAATAATAACAAAGCCTTATAAAAGCAATATAAAGTAATAAGAACAAGCATTTTCTTAAGTAAAAAAGTAATCGATTTGTGGGTATAAATCCCACTTATCAATAGCGCAGCTGCGCCGTCCCTAGGCTTAACCAGGGCGCAGCTGCGCCATGCTGGAATCTAATCTGATGCAGTTTGCTTAAATTTGATTTTTACTGTTAACATATAATGATGCCTAAAGCTGCTAAACATGGTCTGACCTCTACTGATATATGTTTATAGGAGATGACAATATAACATGATGATGCCTAAACTTGTAACAAGGAAGTCCATAGATATTAATGTCATAAGCGATTAAGCATTGTGATACGATGCTATATATGATATAAACTGTGTAGCAAGGTTAAACTTATGTGTTAATTGTATATATAAGATAAAGTATGATGTTAAACTATATGACTAATGGATATCATATATATGTAACTATATTACGATAGGAATTCGAAGTGTTGATAAGCTTTACTTTGGTATCTACGCTTAAGACAAGTATCCTAAACCCTTGCATTACTTTATTCAACGGATATTGTAAGCAAGTATTTTACTCTTATTGAACATGTATTGATCTTGTACTATTATTCATTGTACGAGTAAGCTATCCGAATTATAATTCATGTCTTTTGACTTGTTGCTTCATAGCTAAGATAAAGTCGATTATATTCTTTAAACTTTAATATCAAGTATTAAACTTATAAAGAGTGGTCTATCCCATTTGATTCTGCTAGACCTATATCGTGATTAGAAAGATATCCAAACCAATTGATTGGTGCAGAATCTTTTAGTGACTGAGATGAACAACCTTCCTTCAAGGGAAACTATATATTGTCGGGAGACCGACGCGCGCACTTGAGTACGATTAAATGTTATGCATAATGTAGGGTACTTTAGACTGATCACCTGTTGTACTTGTTTTATTGGATTATCAGTATATTTCTGTTAATTCTTGTAGAAGTTCATAGTCCTTAGTGACTGCTCGGTATTCATTATTTTGAAATCTTAAATTGATTTAGTATTGAATCTTGTTGATATCCTTCTGTCCTTAATTAGCGACTGTTATTGAGAATTGTTGATATTTCTTGCTATTCTTGAACTATCATATCCTGTTATACCCTTTTGGGATTTAAAAACTAAATTACTCACCCTTATTGCTATATTACTTGATGAGCAAACTTGTTGCTCATTCTTGCTTTCCCTAAAAACATTTCAGTTAAGACAGAGCAGGGTGGACCTTTGGGCGTCAATAAGGGCAATGGCAAGGCTACCGACTAACTAGTCCCTTTATTTTCTAGAAATTCTTGTGTTGTATTATGACAACTAAGATGATGTATTAAGACTGATTCAGAACTATGTTTAAACTTAAGTAGGGTTATGTAATAAGTCTTTATTTGATATTATTATGTAATCTATTAAGTACTATAGGTTGTGAGACTTGGGGAAATAAATATAATAAATCATTGTATATTATTCTAGATTATCCGCTGTGATTGTATGATTTTAGTTATTATTGTTAGATAGTGACACACCGGATTCGAGGCATCGGGGTCCGAATTTGGAGGCGTTACATAGACAATTTTTAAACCATGTATACATAAATTTTAGAAATCCTTAAAGATTTATGTTAATGTTGTTGTTTATTGCTTAGACAGTGTATAAGGGTGTTATATAGTGATCTGGGTTGGTATCTTAGATCCATAACATCTAGTGGCACAAAAATCAAGTTTTTCAAAATTGATCATGAACCCTAAAATATGGCCTGACAGCCATATGTCAGGGCCCATAGATCTTTACCTGTTAGTTGTTTGTTGTGTTTTAAGTTATAGACTTGTAGTATGTTGTAAGGTATAGACTTGTAGTATGTTGTAAGGGCTGTGATCTAGAACTAGGATCATGCTTATATCATGTATAGATTGCATGTTATTAGTGGTCAAAGTCCGTTAACCGAACTGGGAAATGGAATTCTGGGTAACCCAGATTTTCCAGAAAACTCTGAAAACGTTTTTGCAGGCCTCTGATCTTGCATGTGTTAAGTAGTTTGGCCATGTTAGTGTTGGATTTGTGTAGACTGACATAGGGACTATCGATCCCTGCCATTAGAACACCAAAATCATAAACAGAATCAAAGATATTAGTAGTCAAACGAGGGTTGACCATTCTGCCGGATGAAGATTCTGGGCAACCCAGAAATCTTCAAAGGCAGTTTCTTGGCATGTACTTTGACCGGCCTAGACTTCTCTCATGTATTGTTATTAGACTAAACTAATGTTGTATAGTTGTACCTTGACATCTCTACTACATGTATGAACCATTAGATCTCACAATCTAGACCCAGACTGCAAATTATAAGGATCCAAAGTAGTATGCTTGAACTGTTCTTCATTTCTGGGTAACCCAGAAATGAAGAACAACTCTGACAACATATTGGAGAGCTTATATCTCCCTGAATTGTTGTAGTTTAGCCATGATATTGATTGGTAATTGTAGTATTACACTAATACTGCATGCTTAACATCATTACAAGCCCTGAAATCAATTAAAACATGGATTTATTTGTGGTCAAACTAGCTAGCTTGTTAACTGGTATGAATGTTCTGGGCAGGCTCAAAAACACCTATAGAGACGGTTCTGTCGCTATAGGCACTCTTTAGCGACAGTTTAATTATAAAATTAATTATTTTATTTAATAAATAGAGAAAAATAGTTTTTAATTATTAAAAAATTCATAATAAATTCCTAAAAATTATATTAAAGCCTAAAAATGAGTTTTTAATAATTTTGAATATATTTCAATAATATTTAATATTTTTGGAATATTAATGGTATTAAATTTATTTAATTATAATATTAAATAAATTAGTTAAAAATAATTTTAATACTTGAAAAATCATTTAAAAATATATTATGGTATAAGAAAAATATTTTAAGTTATTTTTAATGACTTTTAATATTTTGTGATGAATTTAATTAATAAATTAATATTGACAGTGATTGATTTATTTAATAATTATATTAAATAAATTATGGAAAAATAGAATTAGTGTTTTAAAAATTATATAAAAATGATTTAAAGGTTATAAAAATTATTTTAAGTTATAAAATATAACTTTTGATTTTTTGTCGATAAATACATTAATATTTTAATATTAATGGCAGTTATTTAATAATGGTTTTAATTACTTTAAAATCATTTAAAAGCAATAATAAAGTATTAAAAATACTTTGAGATATTATAAATATATCATAATATTATGACATATATTTTATTAATATTTAATATTAAATAAATATTAATGATAATAGAATATTGTGGTATTTAAATCATATAAATATGATATTGATGATTGAAAAATCTTGATAAATGATAATAATTATTCAAAAATTATTACAAGACTTTGAAAATTATTTTGACTGAAAAATAAATTATCTAAGATAATTGTGAACCAGTTTAAGTAGAGTCTTAAGGAAAATAGGCTCGATAATTGTCCGACTAGGCCATCGGGATGTAGAATTGTACCGGACTCAACTCAAACTGAAATAATTTGACTTAATGCCGAGTCTTAAGTGTTTTATAGACAGATAGGGATACGTGCTTATGTGTTTAGGTTATTTTATAATTGTGATGATATTATTCTAATTTGAATATCCATATTATTTATATATTAGGTCTTCAGATAAAGCTAAATATATTGCGTAGCAGTAGTCGGCGAAAAAGGCAAGTTTCTTATACTCACTTATTGTGCAAGTTCTCTAACTCAACCTCGAGTTGATATTATAAAATATGCTTGTGGTTAATCATTGTTAATTATAACATGTCTATGAATTGTTGGATCGCACTCTGTGCATATTGCATGTGTTCATCAGGTATGTAAGGCTGATCACCATCATTACCATTCGGTCCAGATATAATTGTTTATGCTCAATGTTCGTTCAGCTCTGAAAATTTATTCATGCTAATTCTCAATTATATTGTAGAATTTTAGCCAGCTTATTGTTCAATTCTTTCCATCATGATATATCCTTAATTTATTGAACTTAAACTTGCTGGGCAAACTTGTTGCTCACCCTTGCTATATCATGATAAACATTGCAGATTAGATCGAATACATCGGATACAAGGAAAAGTCAAAGACAAGTCCAGCCTTAGATTATCGTACAAATAAAATTTAAAATAGTATTGAATGATAACGACATTGTATGTCGGATATAATATGGAATGCAGGTATTAAGTTAAGGTTTCAGACCTTGAGAATATTGTGTAAAAGTTATTGTATAAATAATTTATGTTTATATCTGCCGTAATAGTTATAGAAATGACATATCGTATCGTACCAGGTCCGAGGTTCTGGAGACCCGGATTTGGGGGCGCTACAATTAATATATTGAAAAGGTTTGAATAATGGATGAATGATTGATGATCAGTGAGTTTTATACCTACGAATAGGGTCCTTTTGGCTTGATGAAAATTTGCGTTCTTGGGTATTTTATGTTCATTTTTATTTGTTTTTATGTTTTTATTCATTTTAATATTTTTAATACCATGGACTATATTTAGCACGCGTATTTTATGTTCATTTTAATATTTTTAATACGATCAACGCGTATTTTTCTACAGTCAAACTGTATAAAATCAATTGGGTCCAATCGGGTTGCTAACCGGATTGGGTATTCCAGTCAAGTTCTACCGAAAAATCAATTTGGGGTGGACATTGTATGCAATTCGGTAATTTATGAAGCTATTTATAAGCCCAATTACTTTTGGGCCCAAAAATATGAATTTGATGATATTTAGTGTAACAGAAGTTTATTTAGCCCAAGTTATAATTTAGAGAGGAAGTGGAGATATAGGAAGAATCGTTTCTCACTTCAACTTGTTTCACTTATCTCCCACAGTCCCACTTGCACTTCACTTTTATTTTACTTCTCTCACTTGTAAAATTTTTGTAAAAATGACTTAAATACAAGACTATTTATAAGACTTTAGGACACTTCTAGAGTTACATTAATAACTATTACTTGATCAAATATATGTCCATGAACCCAACCGTACATATTTCAAGATACTTTCAAATACATACATGTACATGTATGTATCATTACTTACCTATTCATGAACTCACACAAATTAATAATATTAAATCAAGTTTATTTATTCAAAAAACTTTATTTTAAACCAAGATCAGGGGCGGACCTATACTTGGGCATCATAGGCACTTGCCGATACTGTGTTTTTTATATAGGTATAGGGGTAGGAACAAATATGTAATTTAATAAGTTTAAGGGGGCAAATTAATTAAAGAGTTAAACTTAGAAGTGGCAAAAAATAAATTTCATTAGTATTCTAAATACAACTATACAAGTACAAACTACTCTGCTTCTACTCTTTTCATTCTCTCGTTCCTTTTGTGACCATGTCTTCTACATCTCGTCTCCACTGCTCCTCCGCTAGTTTTTATACATCTCCGCGGCTCCGCCACTAGCCAAGTACTTCTTTTACATCTCCACTATGTTCTATGGCACTACCTCTTCGCTTTTAAAAGGTAACTAAATTAGGGCTTTTAAATTAAGGCTTTTTCGTTTGATAATTTAAATTTTGTAGTTTGTTTGAATTTGTTGTTGGCTGGGGACTTGGGGCTAAACTCAATTCAATTTATTTGATGTATTTGGCCATGGATCAACACATTAATAATATAAAACATTTTTGTCATAAAGTTCATCTTTTCAGTTCCCAGTTTTAAAATTTATGGGTATTTTGGATGTTGAATTAATTATTTGTTTTGGGGGTCTTATGTGATTTTTGTTGTAATTTTAGACTTCAAATTTTTACCACTCCAACTAGCTATAGGACTCAGTTTTGGTTTGTTTCTTGTTTATATAATTTTCTTTTCTTCTGACCCATTTCCGTCAGTTTCCTTTTAGCTTTTACTAATAACTGATTTTATGTTTTTATTGCAGCAGGTTACACTAACCAAGTAACCAAGAAGGGGCTTCATCATTGATTTGAAATAGGGAATTTTGTTGCTTAATTTTAGCATTTATTCTGCAAATGCTAAATTTAAGTATGTCAAGAAATTAAACAAAGATTAATCGATCTATGTCTTTAGGAGGTAATTTACTATTGCATTTTGTTCCAAGACCTGGGATTTGTTTTGCAATTGTCTTTCAATATTGAGAGTTAATTTATTATATACCTAGAGGCATCCAAATCATTGTGTTTCCTTCAGTTCTTCCATTGACGTGTATTCTAGCAAATATTAGTAGTTTGCATCTGCGGCAACAATTTATGTAATTTAACTGTTATTGACATGTATTCCTCAGTTCTTTTTTACTAAGGTTACATTTTGTATGGTATGTACAGATTATTAGGTGTTTGTTCATTGTGTTTGAAGAGTAAGTATTGGTTTTCTTTTCCCTTTTTTTCGTTGTATGATATTTAAAGTCATATTCTCTTATTAGGATATTAGGATGTGCATAATGCAATTGTTAAAAATCTCTTTAATGCAAATTTGGGTTGAAGTTTTGAAACTAATTTATGATTTTGTTTGAATATAAAAAGTAAATTTGGTTTGAGACTTTGAAAAATCCGCCCCTGTTGGACATAATTTTTAGATCCGCCCCTGACCAACATTGTCAATATATATATATGTATATATACGCATTACTGGCTTCATGTTGGTAGTTCATGTGTATCTTGTACCGTTCTACTTTTGAGATATGATCGTGTATTAGGAATACTTAAGTAGGAGGCCGAAATTTTGCTAAAAAGAATTCCAAGCATTAAAAATATTCATGTAGTGTTAAAAAAAGATAAACATAAATAAAGCTTTATATATATATATGGTTTCAACATTCATATGAATTAACTCATCGTCAGAGCGTTTTAATACTTGGGTAATGCTAAGATTTTCAAAATAATAATAATAATAATAATAATAATAATAATAATTGTGTCTCATATTCGTTTTAAATACACATATTGTCCTTACATTAGTTGTTCATTATCATGATGGATCTTAAGAAGTCATAAAGAATACAATGAGAATACTGATAGGGTTCTCAAATTTTGTCTTAAATAATGTGTTAAATGATGCGGTATAATTATGTTAATATAAATTTCAAAATATAAGATCTCATTATTGATTTTTTATAGTTAATAAGAGACATTTTCAAGTTCAAAATGGATATAAATTTTTATTTTGCCAGTGCAATGATAGATATTGCAAATTATCTAAAAAAGGTTTAACTAATTTTAAATGTTATTACTTCATAATTCTTAATGAATCTTATTATTGTGTTTGAAAATTTCTCAAATTGACGTTCAAAAGTCAATTATTATCTTATACGTTGGAAGGGAGGGAAGTAGTTAAAAATGGCTTTAGCTCATTTGAAAATAAAAGTCTAAAATTATTTTCTAATAGAATAAAATTGATATTAGGGTGAAATATTTTGATGCAAAATTGAACACTACGGAGATAATTGATGATCTTAAATTTGTAAAAAATTATTGAAATACATTTACAAAGTGCTTTGATAAAATTTATCATTATCACAATTATTTGACAAGGTGAGTGTCATATATCACCAATACTTGATCCTTTTTGCGCATCACCATACGTATAGCTAGATTTATCAAAAATAATGCTACTATCACATAAATTCTATCACATAACTCTCACATACACACACATACATACTGCGGGTTCCGCATATCAGGCGGGGACCCACAGTATGTATGTGTGTATGTGAAAGTTATGTGATAGTAGCATTGCTCATTTATCAATTGTGACCCCTCTTGGTGTCAATACCAGATTCACACATCCCTTATAAGGATTGTGACTACTAAGTTATAAAAAGAAACTCAGTTACGAGACTAATATAAAAAAATTGATAAGAATCAATTGAGAAAATTTATTAATTTGTAATCAGATGAACACAATGTTAGATATAAGTAAAAGTGATTGAAGCAACAAACTTGAAGTTTATTCAATGAAAGTAGCTACATATATAGCCTTACAACTGAGAAAGAAAAATTGCTCACGTTCAGTGCTAACTGATGTGAGTAATACATAGAAAGAAAGAGTCAAACTCCTAAACCTACTCCCTAATAACAGGGACTTATTAGCAAAACCAAATGACCAAGTCAAAGTCATAACAAACTTCAACATTTCCTCCCCTGATTACTTATACAAATCAATTTAGAGTAGGATTTTTACATACTCCCATCATGTTCTGCAGCTTCTCAAAAGAATCCAGCTTAAGAGGTTTTGTTAAAATATCAGCAATTTGCTCTTGAGATCCACAATGTATTAACTTCACTACTCTATCCTTGCTTAGATCTCAAAGAAAGGGGAACCTCACGTCTATATGCTTACTTCGACCATGTAAAACTGGATTTTTTGAAAGTTTAATAGTCGAACTATTGTCACAGTAGATTACTGTGGACTCTTCTTGAACATGATTCAGCTCTTCTAGCAGCCTTCTAAGCCACACAGCTTGGCAAGCACATGAAGATGCTGCAACAAATTCAGCTTCAGTAGAGGATAACGTGATTACCGGTTGTTTCCTTGAAGACCACGACACAGCTCCTGAACTTAACAAGAACAAATATCCCGATGTGCTCTTTCGATCTTCTAAATCGCCGGCATAATCACTATCCGTGAATGCTATAAGTTCTGTGTTTCCTCCCTTGCTACAGAAGATATCATAGTCCATTGTTCCCTTCAAATATTTGAGCACTCGCTTAGTTGCTTGTAGGTGCAAATCTGTTGGGCGTTCCATGTACCTACTAAGCAAGTTGACAATAAACATGAGATCAGGTCTGGTGGCTGTTAGATACATGAGACTCCCAATCATCTGTTTGAAAAAAGTGTTGTCTACGGATTCTCCATTGTTGTCTTTCCCAAGCTTAGCCCCAGGAACTATGGGATTGAGCACTGAGTTGGACTCTATCATTCCAAACCTGTCCAGAATTTCTTGGAGATAATTTTTTTGATGAATGAAGATTCCATCGTCTTGCTGCAATACTTCTATACCCAAAAAATATCTTTTCTTTCCCAAATCAGTCATATCAAATTCCCTTTTCATAGACTGTTTGAAAGCCATGAACATGTCTTCATTGTTGCCGGTAAAAATTAAATCATCAACATAGAGGCATACAATTAGAAATTTACCTCCTGGTAAGGTCTTAGTGAATAGGGTATGCTTATAGGGACATTTAGTAAGCCCTTCCTTCTCAAAATAGGACTCTATTTTGTTGTACCATGCCCGTGGAGCCTGTCGTAATCCATACAATGCCTTTTTTAGCTTGTACGTACACTTTCTGCTCATTGCCCTTCTTTTCATATCCAGGTGGTTGTGCAACATATACCTCTTCATCAATTTCACCATGTAAAAACATTGACTTCACATCTAGATGGAAGATTTTCCAGTGCTTTTGTACTGCAAGAGAAATCATAAGTCTGAGGACACAAGAAGAAGAGGTCGTGGACGTGGTGCATATCGAGGCAGAGGCAGGGGTAGAGGTCGTGGCAGATCAGCTTTCAATAAATCTATTGTTGAATGATATCATTGTGCGCCATGATCTAGGACATTTTCAGTATAAGTGTCCTAAGAAAGACAAGGAGTCAAGGGCACACTTGGCAGAAACAAGTGAAGAAATGCTTCTTATGGCATCTATTGACGTACAGAAAGATCCCAGTGAAGAAGCTTGGTTTCTGGATTTAGGATGTAGTAACCACGTGTGGTAAGAGAAATTTTTCAATACTCTGAATGAAGACTTTCGAGATTCAGTAAAGCTTGGGAACAATACTTATCTCAATGTCATGGGCAGCGCAAGTATATATATTTGAATGAAAATCGGAGACGTTACACATATTATTACTGAGGCATATTATGTTCCCCAGCTGAAGAACAACCTATTGAGCATTGGACAATTTCAAGAAAAGGGCCTAGCTATTCTTTTTCAAAATAACATGTACAAGATCTATCATCCAGAAAGAGGCCTCATTATTCAAACCAACATGTCTCATAATCATATGCTCATCTTTCTATCAAAAAATCAATCTTCACAGTGTTTTCACTCTATCAACGACAACTTGGATTATCTTTGGCACCGTCGATATGGTCATCTCAGTTTTGTAGGACTCAAGACACTCTATGGGAAGCAGATGGTGACAAGTCTACCTCAACTTAAAGATCCTGAAGTAGTTTGCGAAGATTGCGTTATGGGAAAACACTCAAGAAATCCTTTTCCAAGGCAAAGCAAATGGCGAGCTACGGAGATCCTTCAACTTATTCATGCTGACATTTGTGGACCAATTTCTCCTACCTCCAATGGCAACAAGAGGTACATCCTGACTTTCATTAATAACTTTAGTCGTAAGGTTTGGGTGTATTTGCTGGTGGAGAAATTTGAGGCCTTTGTTACATTCAAGCTATTCAAAAGTCTAGTTGAAAAAGAGAAGAATGCTTGCATCAGAGGTCTAAGAACAGATCGCGGAGGAGAGTTTTTATCAAATGAGTTCGTCACCTTCTGTTCCTCTAATGGCATAAAAAGACAACTCATCAGTGCTTACACTCCCCAACAAAACGGCGAGGCAGAACGAAAGAACCGTACAATCATGAACATGGTATGTTGTATGCTCCGGGGAAGACAAGTTCCTAAGACTTTCTAACCAGAAGTTGTTCGGTGGACTGCTCACATTCTCAATTGAAGTCCAACTATTGTCGTTCGCAACATAACACCTGAGGTGGCCTGGAGTGGGTCGAGACCATCAGTTGCCCATTTTCGCATCTTTGGTTGTATTTGTTATGCCCATGTAGCTGATCATCGACGCACCAAATTGGAAGAAAAAAGTTTATGGTACGTAATGCTGGGAGTTAGCGAAGAATCAAAGGCTTATCGCCTTTATGACCCTGTTTAAAAAAAATCTTTGTTAGCAGAGATGTAATTTTCAGGGAAGGCGATGGATGGAATTGGGCTGATCAGAATCAAGACGGTCTTGTAACTGAACTGCACTGGAATGATATGGAAAATGATAGCCAGGTATGGGAAGATGACAGTATTGTTGAGGATGCAGTCGTTGAGCAACACGAGGATGAGGAGGCAACAACGCCAGAGGTAATAGTGCAAGATCTAGATGTTTCTGGAGATCTATCCATTGGAGAGTCTTCTAGTCCAAATAGAAGAAGAACACGGAAACAACCAACCTGGATGAGAGATTATGTCATTGAATTAGACAACTTAGAAGGTGAAGGTGAGACCTCTCTCTTGGCTTTGTTTATTGATAGGAACCCGCTATCTTTCAAAGAAATCGTAAGAAGTAAGAAGTGGAGAGTGGTCATGGATGTTGAGATTGCTGTCCGGTTGGAGGAAAGAAAATTGATGTTAAGTGGGTCTTCAAAACGAAGTTAAATGAGCATGGTGAAATCAATAAACATAAGGCGAGACTCGTCGCAAAGGGTTATGTCCAACAACATGGGGTTGATTTTTCAGAGGTGTTTGCACCTGTAGCCAGCCTTTGATACCAAATGTTAGATATAAGTAAAAGTGATTGAAGCAACAAACTTGAAGTTTATTCAATGAAAGTAACTACATATATAGCCTTACAACTGAGGAAGAAAAACTGCTCACATTCAGTGCAAACTGATGTGAGTAATACATGGAAAGAAAGAGTCAAACTCCTAAACCTACTCCCTAATAACAGGGACTTATTAACATAATCAAATGACCAAGTCAAAGCCATAACAAACTTCAACACACAATGCAATGCCATTAATGAAGGAAATAACAAATAACGAAAACAACTTTTAAAACGTGTACAACACATGATCTGAAATAGCAAAGTGAAGAACAAGATAACATCTCCATTTCCATTAGAACTAGCTGGGGAAACCTCAACCTCAGTAATAGTAACGCCTTCGACCATAAAACGCAGATCCTATAATATCCGCATGTGCAGCATTCAAACGAACTCTATTTTGAATGTTCATCAGTTCCACTTGAGCCGCAAGGTGTTGTTCAAGCGCCACTTCTTCTTTAGACCGCGCCTTAGCCGTCACACAATTCACATGAGTCAAAAAATCGCACTTTGCACAATAATACGTCCACGAATCTTCACTAACATTCCGGCAACAAACATCACAGGTCCCCAATCCGTCAGTCCCTTGCACCGAGTAGTGTAGACTGAGCTGGTGCTCATGATCCTTTCGCTTCATGGTTTCAGGCAGAGATGCACATTTTTCGTGCAAATCGAATTGGCATATGTTGCAGTTAAACACGGAGGCGTTCCCATCTTCTTCACACGCATTGCAAGTAAAAATACCTCCAGGGTAAGGTGGTGAAGACAGAAGTTTAAGGGCGTGTTTGGCATGAGACTTGTGGTGGATCTGCTTTATTTGTGGCTGGGCCGCGGCGGCACTGGTGGAACTTGGTGTTGGTTTGAGGTTTGAATTTGTGCAGTGGAGATGGAGATCAAAGTCACATTTGGAGCAACTAAAAGAAAAGCCGAAACCGGGTTGATTGCAGGAATTGCAGAGAAAAGAACCGGAGGGGTAGGTCGGGTATGGGATTAGGGTTAGGGTATGGGATGGATGAGACGAGTGGTCTATGGAGCGAGATGCGTGGAAGCATTGTGGATGAAGGAAGAATTTGCATTCCCAGCATGCGTACGACGTCGTGTCGGAGCAGGGGAGCTTGCAGCCGGAGCAGTTGGCTTCGGATTTTAGTGGCTTTTGAATAAAAGTAAGGCCGTGAGGGTGGCTGAAATGCTTATGCTCCATTTGATCTCCCTTTCAACTGATTTCATAAAATGTAGCAGTCGTATATTTATTTGCTCTATCTTGATTATTCAAAAGTCCAAACGAAGATTCTACTCCCACATGCATGCGAAAAAAAATCTCATTTAACAATATAGTTTTCTTCCATGTTTGCCGTTAAATTTACGCATTTGACAGAATATAGGGCGCCTAAATTGCAACCTCAGGCCCCACAGGCTATAAGTGGTTTCTACAACTTGATTTGATGTCTTATCAAATAATATTATTGTCATATAATTTTAGGTCACATAATGCTCATATATACACACATGCATATTGAAGTGTCCTACGTGATATGGAGGATCGACAAATATGTATGTATATGTGTGAGCTTTATGTGACCCAAATTATGTGATTGTAGCATTGCTCTGTCTTATCAATACAAAAAAGAGCGTCAATTCTGAGGCGGACATCTAAGGCGTTCCTCCTATCAAACAGTTTCTAGATTTTGACTACCATGAAAATAGAAAAGGAATCCTCTTAAAATTTTATTCCCTCCGTTCTTTAATATAAGTCGTTTTAGATAAATATTTTTGTCTCTTAATATAAATCGTTTGAGAATTTCAAGTAAGCACTAATTGCTTAATTTCTAATATTACCCCAAGTATTAAATATAATTTTGGTTCTCTCACTATTTTTTGCCCAATAAACAACGCTCTCTTTTTTCAATACAAGGGTAATATAGACAATTGATATTATATTTAATATTTTATAATTATTTCCTTAATATTTATGTACAACTCTAAAACGACTTATATTAAAGAACGAAAGGAGTATATGAAGTCAATTAAATAAACAGGGTGGACGATCTGACATAGTTTAGCTAAAAACCTAAAATCTAAGACCTATATTTAGATTAATTGGAATGATTCAATTTGATTCCAAGGGAGCATATAAGTCAAGAAACCATTGACTTTGAAAACTGATGCAAAGATGGATGGATATAACCGACCACCATTGAGTAATGCTATTATCACATAAAATTATCACATAAATATTATATACTGCTGATGTGACAGTGCGTGATTTATTATTGATATGACCCACTTAATTCAACAACAAATCACATACAGTCACATCATCATTATGTGAGCATTATGTGACTCACTTTATGTGATAGTAGCATTATTTACCACCATTTATTGTGCCAAGTATTGAGGGTCAACTTTAATTTAAACCAAGATTGTCAACTGTTTACTAGTTTGGCATGTTGGCTGATTCATGCATATCTTCTACCGTTCTCATTTGAGATATGCTTAGTATACTTGTGTATTTGACAGCAGTGGCGGACGCATAAATTTTTTCAAGAGGGGGCACACTTGTAATTAAATAAAAATAATTAAACTATTTTTTTTATTATATAAAAAGAGTGCCATTTGCAATACATGCAAATAAAAATAATTAAACTTATTTTGTTTGACTTCCAACTTTTAAGTAAACAGTTCAGATTTATTTCGACTTTCTTCTTTTAAGAAGATTGATTTTTATTCCACTATGGTAATTACAATGATAATGAGTCCAATTTCAACTTGAGGAGGGGGTATTAAAGGAGGTGTGATCATCTATAAATACACGGATATATTCTAATTCACATGTAACAACTTTTTGAGCTATTAAATCTCCATTGTTAACCTATTTTTCAGCTTATATTTATTCTCACACCGGAGCTATCTCCCGGCGGCCCAGGCCGTCAAGCTTTCTCGGTGTGATTTCGTTTATTTGCAGGATTTGTAGACCCCAAAATCATGACTAATTCCATTCCCGATCTTGTGCGTTAATATATATGAGTTCATTCTACTTCCCTGTCAATAATCAATCTCATACTTGATAAAACCTGTATATTTTGAAACTTTTCACAACGTTGAAATCGAATAAAGATATAAAAACTTAGTTACTTTAGAACTTTTCTCATAGCCTACTAAAATCCACAATTTCTAATATTTTTTTCATCCTTCGATTGGTCCCCGAAATACCTTTACCATTCATACTTATATTCAGAATCATATGTATACTATGATTCATCTCGAAATGTCATATATGACTATGAAATTCAATTTCTGATATTAAGTTCATTCCTCTGAACTTTGAAGCTATATATAATTCAGCAATTGTATGCTCAATATATACTATCTCTTATATACTATCGTCACTGTATTAATCTACTTTACAAAGTAAATGTAAAGTTATATCTCAAATTCAATACCAACATTCTTTATGTCATAACTCAAGGTTTACATAACTTAACTCATGTACATTACAAGAGTTATCTTGACTTAATCTAAATCTGACTAAAGAAAACAATAAAGTTCTTTATCTTTTCACGCCTCAAACCTGTTAAGTACAATGATGAATACAGACAATTAGAAACAAGGATTGACACGGGTAGTCCCTGTCCTTAAGGTGTTTATTGCCCCTTACCACTAAGGTTTGCTAAAGGCTACTAGCAATATACCTCCAGGATTTATGTCAAGCCTATATTTGTTCTAAGTGATAGCAACTCACTCTCTGAACCTCAGTTTATACTGCTGTGTAAAGATGATAAGATGGAAGAAGATGGAGACTCTTTAGTTTCATAACTGAATTGTGAATTAAGCATTATTTACAAAGTAAATGATGTAATAATCACATCAGTTTTAAAACTCATTTATATCCCATAATGATTAAACACAAAACTGTTCAAACATTAATGAAGTTTATTAATCTGGTTCAATGCAAAAAATAGGCTCTTGGCTCCTAGCGACGATGCGTACGTGCGAAGTGCAAAGTGCGCCTAAAGCGCCAATGCGACTTTTCGACCCGAACCCCGGCCCCCGGGACGCGGGCGGGTGGTGCTTTGCACCACGTCATTGTGACCAAATCCAAGCGTTTCCTTTAGTACCACAAGTGAATTAAACTATTTCACATATACTTATAAAGTATTAAATAGTTTTATTCCTACTCAATGTGGGACTTAAAAGAAAATAGTTTTTCTTAAACAACAATGAACCTTTTCATGTACTCCACTTTGGATATAATTAAAACACAATATATAACTCCCACTTGAACCATATATTGCTCTCTATTAATCTCCTTGTAATAGACTATCAAATGCACATTTAATTTAATATAAATTCAATCAATTAATGGGTCTAAATTAATCCCCAAATTGATCAAAACCCATGTATTGAAAAGGTGCAATTAACAATCCCCCACTTGTTTGAAAAACTACTTTTCTTCAAACAATTCTTTATCTATCAACTCTAAGGTTTGTATGCATAATAGAAGGTGTGACGAACATTGAACCTTCTTTTAGTATAAACAACTCAAAGTAATATTAAAATAGATGGTGTCCGTAGATTGAACCTCTATTTCAAATAATATGA
Source organism: Panax stipuleanatus (assembly GCA_020205555.1). NCBI lineage: Eukaryota > Viridiplantae > Streptophyta > Magnoliopsida > Apiales > Araliaceae > Panax > Panax stipuleanatus. Next base: position 130,707,630 of record CM035120.1, on the reverse strand, counting down.
CCGGAGCTATCATACACACACAAACCTCCCTTTACGGTGAGCATAATAATTACTTTGCGCTATTAAAGTCATGCGCACTATCCTGTTTCTTGAACCTCTAAGAGAGTAAACCATAACTCTCTATAAGAAGCGGCTTCACTTCTAGTTCATATAGGCAAAATGTTTCTCTAGCACTCCTGTTGCTATAAGTGCAACACTTTGTTAAGAGCATAGCTCATCCTCGGTCGTGCAACAGACGTTACTATCATATACTACATATGAGACCAAATTAATAGTAACACAGCCAACAACTGTGACTTGTTTTTCCCATTGAACCTATAAACTAGGGGTAACCTAGTAATAGGTTGGGTTCCCATCACCCTTGGCTCAGAATGGTTTAAGTCCCATATCTCGTGTAGTCAAACTTATTATATCTCGTGTAGTCAAACTTATTAAATCTCTCGTCAGAGGCTTAGTAAGTGGATCAGCCAAGTTTTTACTTGACTTCACATAGACAATAGTTATGATACCATCATGTATCAACTGTCTCACAAATTCATGTCTTAGACCAATATGTCTAGACTTACCATTATAGGTACCACTATACACTCTTGTTAGCGTAGCTTCACTATCACAATATAGTGAAATTGGAGGCATTGGATTTGGCCATAGATTTATGTCTAACAACATATTTCTAATCCAATCAGCCTCTTTTCCTGCTTGAGCCAAAGCAATAAACTCTGACTCCATAGTAGAGTGAGAAATACAAGTTTGTTTCTTGCTTGCCCAAGAAACAGCACCACTGGCAAGAGTGAAAATCCACCCACTTGTAGATTTATTATCTCCCACACTATTAATCCAGCTTGCATCAGAGTATCCCTCTAAAACACTAGGGAATTTATAATAGAACAATCTATGCCACTGGTTCTTTTTAGATATCCAAGTACCCTTCTAATAGCTTTCCAATGATCAATATTAGGACTGCTCGTATATCTACTAAGTTTAGAAACTGCAAAAGAAATATCTGGCCGAGTACAATGCATAGCATACATAAGGCTACCAATGGCACTTGCGTATTCTAGCTGTGCAATAGCTCTACCATCATTTTCTTTGAGTTTAACTCCATTCTCAAAAGGAGTATTCACCTCTTTGAACTCGAGATGACTAAACTTAGTTAATATTTTTTCAATATAGTGAGATTGATTCAATACAAAACCCCCACTATGTTTTTTAACTTTAATACCTAAAATAATATCTACTTCACCTAAGTCTTTCATCTTAAAGACAGAGGATAAATACTTTTTAGTCTCATTTACTCCAATTATATTTGTACTGATGATCAACATATCATCTACGTACAAACAGACTATCACCATATAATCAGAAGTGATTTTGGAGTATATGCACCTATCTGCACTATTATATTTAAACCCAAAATTTATAATAGTAGCATCAAATCTCTCGTGCCACTGTTTTGGTGCCTGTTTTAGACCATAAAGAGACTTAACTAATTTGCATACTTTAGCCTCACTTTCGATAGCAACAAACCCTTCGGGTTGTTCCATATATACTTCCTCATTCAAATTGCCATTCAAAAATGCGGTCTTTACATCCATTTGATGAACGTAAAGATCAAACAATGAAGCTAAGGCAAAAAGAATTCGAATGAAAGTAACTCGTGCTACCGGTGCATAAGTATCAAAATAGTCAATACCTTCTACTTGTCTAAAACCTTTTGCTACTAATCTTGCTTTAAAAGCAGAAATAGTACCATTAGTGTTGTACTTTGTTCTAAAAACCCATTTGCACCCTATAGGTTTAGAACCTCTAGGTAAATCTGTCAATACCCAAGTATTATTTCCCATGATTGAATCCATTTCATCATTTACAGCTTCTTTCCAAAAAGCAACATCCCTAGAAGCCATAGCTTCTTTAAATGATTTAGGATCAGTCTCAAGACTATATACATAGGGTATTTCATTTACCACCTCATTATTTTGGTCCCCTTCCACCAAAAATAATAGAGACTGTGATGAAATAAAATCATCACCTAAATCTTTATCTTTTCTAGCTCTAGTTCTCCTTCTAGGTCCATTTGGTTGAATTGGAACACTAGGTTCTTCAACCTCAACATTAGACCTTATAGGACTTCTAGGCTCATCAAATTTAGGCATATCCACATTCTCAACATCTTTTGAGAATTTATTTTCAAAAAATTCCACATCCCTTGACTCAGTTATAACATTAGACTCTAAATCAAGAAGCCTGTATGCTTTACTACTCTCAGCATATCCAACAAATATACTTCTAATAGCTCTAGCTCCTAATTTAGTCCTTTTAGGATCAGGAACTCGAAAATAAGCTATGCACCCCCACACTTTAAAATAATTTATGTTAGGTTTTCTGCCTTTCCATATTTCATAAGGACTAGTTTTAATTACAATACTAGGAATTCTATTTAAAATATGACAGGCAGTTAGAAGTGCTTCACCCCATAAATTATTTGGCAAACAAGCATGATTTAACATACAATTAATCATATCATGAAACACTCGATTTTTTCTTTCTGCTAAACCATTTTGTTGAGGTGTATATGCTGCACTTGTTTGATGTATAATGCCATTTTATTCACAAAATGCATCAAAAGCATTCAAACAATATTCCATGCCTCTATCAGAACGTAAAATTTTAATCTTCTTTTCAAGTTGATTTTCTACTTCTAATTTGTATTTTTTGAATGAGTTAAATGCCTCATCTTTTGTTCTTAACAAATACACAAAACAATATCTGCTAGCATCATCTATAAAAGTAATGAAATATCGTTTTCCGCCTCTTGTCAATATTCCATTTAACTCACAGATATCAGTATGTATTAAATATAATAATTGTGATTCTCTATGTACACTTGGAAATGGTTTCCTCACAATTTTTGATTTAACACAAATTTCACATTTCTCGAGTTCAGTATTGCCAATATCAATCAATTTCATTGCATGCATATTTTTCAAATTTTTTGAATTTATATGTCCTAAACGACTATGCCACAAAGAAATTGCACAAGTGATATAAGCAGAAACTGAACTGTTTTTATTAATAGATAATTTGTACATTCCATTACAAGCATAACCCTTTCCAACAAAAACACCATTCTTTGAAAGAATGACTTTGCCGGACTCAACAGAAATTTTAAAACCTTTCCTATCTAAAAGATCAACAGAAATTAAATTCTTTCCAATTTCTGACACAAACAACACATTCAGCAAGGTTAGCTTCTTCCCAGAGGTGAAATTAACTTCCACAGTTCCTTTTCCATTAACTTTAGCCAATGAACTGTTTCCCATCTGAACTTCCTGTCCAATAATTTCTTCAAATGTTTTAAACATTTCTCGATTATTACAAATATGGACAGTAGCTCCAGGGTCCAACCACCAACCATTTGGCTCATTTACCATGTTAACTTCAGAAATCATAGTCACATCAAGACTAAGATCAGATACCCTGGCAACAAGGTTCTCCTCAACCATGTTAGCAGAACCACTTTTGCGCTGTTTACATTCTCTGGCATAGTGTCCAGTTTCTCCACAAACATGACACTTACCCTTTCTTTTATTAGGATCAGAATTTTTATTTTTCTGTCCAGGATGCTTGAACTTATTATTATCTTTTTTAACTCCAGGTCCTTTCCCTTTAAATGGTTTTGCCTCCAAATAGTTTACACTAGACTGTCCTTGAATCAAATTCTTAGCATCGCGTTTTCGGGCTTCCTCCTCAATACGAAGATGCTTCTGAATTTGATCCAAGGAAAAATCCTCAGATTTGTGCATCAACTTTTTAGCAAAATCTTTCCAAGATGGAGGTAATTTTGCAATTATTGCTCCAACTTGAAAAGTTTCAGGCAAGACAATTTTAAGAACCCTCAACTTGTTAACAATAACCTGGAGCTCATGCACTTGCTCCAAAATAGGTTTCTTATCAACCATCTTAAAATCAAAATATTTAGATACTAAATATTTATTTGTACCTTCCTCCTCAGCCTTGTATTTGAATTCCAAAGCCTCCCATAACTCCCTTGGTGACTGAATATTGCTGTAGAAATCGTAGAGACGATCCGACAGCATGTTGAGGATATGTCCACGAGCAAGTTCCTCGTCTTCAGTCCTTTTCCTTCTTTGCTCTTTCAGTGCTTCGATGGCATCATTATCTGGCTGCTAACCTTCTACTGGTTTGGGATCTTCTGGAATAGGCTGAAGGTTAGGGTCCAAAACATACGCAATCTTCAAAACAGTGAGTAGAAATTTCAGTTTGACAAAATCCATCAAAACTAAAATTATTTCCATCAAAACGATCAAGCTTGACAAAATCCTGGTTCATGATTTTGAAAGACTCTGTATCCATTTCTATAAACACCTTAAGATTGTTAAGTACAATGATGAATACAGACAATCATGAAAGATCATCTAGAAATCTTCATCAAAATCTTTTAAGATACAATAATAGAGCAAATCATGCATCTTATAGACCTGCTACCCATAGAACACTTATGTCTACTAAAACTTACTATCCTGTACCAGATTTTGTAAAGGAAAACACAAATTATCCTTATACAAAATGAAAAACTTACCCAAAGGACCCTTCTCATTAAAGGGTACTAGTTTATGAATTTAATATATGTTGCAGGTATGTCTCACAACTGACTCTAGTAAAAATAAATGGTACCTTGATAGCGGTTGTTCAAGGTACATGACAGGCGACAAAACAAAATTGAGCAATATACAAACTACAGACTGTAATGAGGTAACCTTTGGAGATAGCAACAAAGGTAAAGTTATTGGAATCGGAAGTGTTGAAAATAAACACATAACAATCTCTAACGTTCAATTAGTCACAAGAATCAGATACAATCTTCTATCTATTAGTCAACTGTGTGATAGTGGTTTTAAAATAACTTTTAGTCCTCATAATGGTTCATTATATGATCAAACTGGTAAACTGATTTTATTATGTCCTAGAAGTCAAAATGTGTACACGTGTGATTTAGATACATACCCACACCTGGACAATGTGTCTTGTATCTGCCAATGACGATCCATGGCGTTGGCATCATAAATTAGGACACATTAACATGAAACTGATAAATAACATATCCTCTAAAGAACATGTCAGTGGTTTTCCAAAATTAAAATTCTTAAAAGACTATATATGTGAAGCCTGTGAATTAGGAAAATAAATACATGCATTTTACAAGCCTAAACTCACAGTATCAACCTCTCTACCATTAGAACTCTTGCATATAGATTTGGTAGGTCCTATTTCTAAACATAGTATGGGTGGTGCTATCTATATTTTAGTCCTAGTTGATGATTATTCACAATTCACATATGGGTTGACTTTCTAAAATTCAAAAATGAAGCAATAAACTCCTTCTCTGCATTATGCAAGAAAATTCAAAATCAACAAGGAAGCTCTATTATTTATATTCGGTCTGATCATGAAAGAGAATTTGACAATTCTGATTTCATAATATTTTGTGATGAGCACGGTATATGCTATAACTTTTCTGCGCCTTACACACCACAATCAAACGGTGTAGTTTAAAGAAAAAATCGTACTTTACAAGAAATGGCCAATACTATGCTAAATGAATATCGTCTTCCTAAATACTTTTGGGCCGAAGCAATTGCAACATCCTGTTATATTTTAAATTGAGTCTTGTTAAGACCAATGTTGCTCAAAACCTCCTATGAGTTTTTTTATAAAAGAACTCCAAAAATAAATTACTTTCGTGTTTTTGGGAGTAAATGCTGTATTCTAAATATTAAACAATATCTAGTGAAATTTGATCCCAAATCTGATGAAGGAATATTTTTGGGATATATACTTAATAATAAAGTATATAAAGTTTTTAATAAAAGAACTCTATTCGTTGAAGAATCAATGAATGTAACCTTTGATGAATCTAAACTCACTCCAAAATACAAAGAGCTGGTAGACAATGATATAGTCATTGAAGACATTCTCAGAAATATGGAAGAACTAAAAATAGATAATCCATCTCCACCTGTCAATATTAATCCTCTTGAAAATCCTAATCCTTAGTTAAATGACTTACCCAAAGAATCACATGTCATTAGAAATCATCCGATAGAAAATGTAATTGGTGATACCGATAAAGGAATTCTTACGAGATCACAACCACAAATATGGCCAGTCATCTATCTTTTCTATCTCAAATTGAGCCTAAAAATATAAAAGATGCATTGCTTAATGAAGACTGGATAATAGCTATGTAGGATGAACTTGAACAATTCACCAGAAACAAAGTCTGGGAATTAGCTCCAACACCCAAAGAAACTTCCATTATTGGAACTCGATGGGTTTTTCGTAACAAATTAGATGAAAATGGAACTGTCATACGTAATAAGGCAAGATTAGTTGCACAAGGGTACAATTAACTTGAAGGAATTGACTATGATGAAATGTATGCTCCTGTTGCTAGAGTTGAGTCTATACGTATGTTATTAGCTTTTGCATGCCATAAAGATTTTAAACTATTTAAAATGGATGTCAAATCTGCTTTTCTGAATGATGTCATTGAGGAGGAAGTATATGTTAAACAACCCCCTGGCTTTGAATATTTTGATCATCCTGAATATGTGTATAAAATACACAAAACTTTATATGGTCTAAAACAAGCTCTCAGGGCATGGTATGAGAGGCTAAGTAAATTCTTGTTAGAAAATGGTTATAAAAGGGGTACAGTAGATACTACTCTTTTTACAAAATATAAAAATGATGATATTCTTATTTTACAAATATATGTTGATGACATCATTTTTGGATCTACTAACATGACTATGCGCAATGATTTCTCTGAAAGCATGAGTAAGGAATTTGAAATGAGCATGATGGGAGAATTAAATTTCTTCCTAGGACTACAAATCAAGCAAGGAGAAAAAGGTATTCATATCTCTCAATCTAAATACTGCAAAGAAATGATTAAAAAATTTGGTCTACAATATGTGAAACCTATTAATACTCCTATGTCAACCACTGATAAACTAACTGCTGATGAAAATGGAAAAAGTGTTGACACAAAAAAGTATAGAGGAATGATTGGCAGTCTTCTATACATCACAGCTAGTCGACCTGACATTGTGTTTAGTGTCTGCAAATGTGCCATATTTCAAGCAAACCCTAAGGAATCACATTTGATTGCAGTAAAAAGAATATTTCGATATCTTAAAGGAACTACAGACATAGGTTTATGGTATCCTAAAGGTCAACCATTTGACCTTGTTTGTTTTTTTGATTCTGACTATGCCGGTCATCATGTTGATCAAAAAAGTACGAGTGACACTAGTTAGTTTTTAGGCGGATGTTTAGTTTCTTGGTTCTTTAATAAACAAAACTCGGTATCTATTTCAACCACCGAAGCCGAATATATAGTTGCTACACGTTGCTGTGCACAGATATTGTGGATAAAACAGACTTTCGCTGATTACAATATAAAATTTAATTGTGTCTCAATATTATATGATAACACTAGCGCTATAAACTTGAGTAAAAATACTGTACTACATGCTAGATCAAAACACATAGATGTTAGACATTATTTCTTACGTGATCATGTAAACAGTGGCATTATTGAGCTAGAACATATTGACACATAATTAAATATTGCTGATATATTTACTAAACCATTAAGTTCTGATAGATTTTGTAAATTACGCTTAGATTTAGGAATGTTAGATATTGTCTCATAAATATTCTATATTTTTCTTACTAAATATTATAAAAAAAATTGTTATTACTATTTTAGTATAAATATAATTTTTATGATTTATATAACTATATTATTAATGCTATTATTTTAAAAAAATATTATTATTAAAATTTATATATATATATATATATAATATGTATTTTAACCTATATTTAGTTAACTATCTTATTTTCTTAATATACATTTACAATGCAACTATTCATATATATATATATATATAATTATTATAAAATATCTTTTATATATATATATATATATATATATATATATATATATATACTTATATTATCTAATTAAGTATGTACTATTATTAATATTAATTATACACAAAATTTATATTTATTATATATTTTAATTATTTTTACTTCCTTTTATCTAGTAAAAAATATATTCTATTACTATCATAATTTTTTTTATTATAAACATATACATACATAATAATTAAAATTATTAATTTATAAATTTTAGTATAAATATTTCGGTATTTATTATTTTTATTATAAAAAAAATTACATTTCATAGCATATATTATATATTTATATAAAATTATATCTGATCTGATCTGAGCCGCTAATCCAGAAACCCATCTAACGGTCAATTTGAAAGTTATCCGCATCTAGTGAAGCCAACTACTCAGGATCCATTTAATCAAAGCACACAGATCACACAAATCAACCGTTCGATCATCAAGAAAAAGCACAAATTCATCTTGACCGCTCGATCAAAGTCAACCGGTTAGTTCAAACGTTTTAAAATCTCGATCTGATCACAACCGTTGATCAAATTTCAGATTAACTCTCAGCCTTTGGATCACTTTACTTAACCTAAATATAAATACCTAAAATCTTATTTTATTATCATTTCTTATGTTTCTTTCTCTCTCCTCTGCCGATCGTTTCTATTCTCTCTATCAACTCTCTCAAACCCTAGCAATTTCTCAGTTCAAATTGATCGATCTAATAAGTGTTTCTCTAAGTTTTACTCCGATTAAATGATTCTACATCATCATCTTCATCTTCTCCACCGATTAACTTCTGTTTTTTTATATTGTCTGTGTCATTTTTCTTGAATCTGTGTCTTCCAAACTTCTATAAAAAAAAATTATAACAGAGTATGAAGTTTTTGAGTCTATGAACCATAGTTTTTTTTGTGTGAAAATTTCTAGGTCTGGTATCTGTTTTTAAACCCTAGATCTATTAAGATTTTTATTTTTTTTAAAAAATAATTTTTAATCAAACAACTCGATTCATTTTTAACTGGCATATGAGTTGAGTCAGCTCTATTGTGTGTATATATATATATGTTCTTAATCTTTACTCAAACAATTTTTCAAAACCCTAGATCTGCTGATTTTCTTCATTCAGATCTGTTGTGTTCAGATCTGCTGATTTTCTTCATTCAGATCTGTTGTGTTCAACAGTTTAAACTATATCTAGTATATGTTTACTGTATTGGTTAGTTTCTGAGTCTAAAATTTCTTTTAGGTTAAAAATGTATTCGTTCAAATAAAACCCTAGATCTATTTTTCGATCAGTTCGTAACATATTTTAGAACTATTGAGTTTTTGATAATTTGTTCAGACAGATCGTTTGTGCTTATATGTTCGATATTTGAAAAACCCTAAGTCTAGTATCTTTTTTATTTAAACCCTAAATCTATTTTCGAAACCCTAATTGCTAAAATTATTTTTTGAAACCCTAGATATGTTTTTATTTTACCAGATTAAATATATATATATATATATATATATAAGTCTCTTTATTGATCATTCTTTGTCTGCATCCATATATCTGTTTAAACTCAAACGTTTCAGTATATATATACATATATGTATCTGTATCTACATTTGCTAACGATACATTTACTGAGAATCAAAAGAAAATGAATGCTTCTTTGCTATACATATTGAAACAATGGAGCACATATAAGGATTAATGGCTGGGTCATGCATATATTCATACAGGCTCTGCTCTCAGGTAATACATATATATCTACCTCTCTCTGATAAGCTGTATGGGTATTAAATGTTGACATCATCTTTCTGGATATTGACATTTGCTGATAAAGATACTCTCTAATCTTATTTGATTTTAATATCTCTGTATCTCACTGTATTTGACCATCTATGTTATCTCTTCTAGAATTAACTGCACTTATGTGTTGCATATAACACTGACTTGTTGAATCCCTGTTATGGCTTAAAATCTTCTGCTAGAACAATGATAACATATCTCTTCACTTGATCTTAGACCATACGTGTTCTGACTATAAACTGCATCTCTCTGTAATATCTATATCTTATGATTGGACATCTGGTTCACCCTATTTTCTTTGATCAAAACTCTGATATATGACTTGAAAGATTTAAGTTAGGTAAGTCAGTCATAAATGATATCTCTTTGTATTTTAAAAAAAATATTTTTTATTCAGTTTCCAAATCTAAACTTTTATACTCATTACTATGAGTTAATTTTAAACTTACTGCAGTAATAAGTATGGCTTACTCTCTCTGTCAACATTTACTACTTATCTGTTTAAGAACTGTTTGCTTTGACAAGTATGCCATGTCATATACTTGTGAGTCATTGTCGTTGCTTAAACTGATAATGTTAGCCATATTCTCTATCTATAAAGGATATTGTATATATTGCCTGCATATATGTCCAACTTTATCTATCCGCAGTCTTTGTGTCTTGTACCCTCTATCTTTCTGCATAAACTGTACTTTCAAAATGACTTCAGTCTACTCGTCTAAAAGAAAGAAAAATGTTTTCCATGATGAATCTCATCCTGACATTTATACTCCTATGTTGCTCACTCTTACTGCCAAAGCTAAATATAATCAAATGAGACATGATCTTAATCCTGGAGTTGGTACTTCTTTCAATAGCTTTCCACACTTGCTAGAAAAATTAAAAAATATAGGATGGGAATGTCTGATTACTTTTCAAGATAGAAAAATATTTCCAAATCTGATTGCTGAGTTTTATGCACATATGACTTTTGTTCGATATTCAACTGGCCTCTTGACTTGCATTAACACTTGCATACAAGGTCAGGATTATGTCATTGATGAATTACTCATTCTACATGCTTTAAATATTAGAAATTGCATGTTTGATTACCTAAAAATTAATGAATACACTCATCCTATAGGGGTATCCACCAGTAACACTCTCATTTTTAAACACAATCTATCTGTTACTACAAATCATCTTGTGCCTGCAAATCTGTTTGACTATCCATGCAAAATTGCTCTTGATTTTTTCACTGCTGAGTGTCAATTTTTGGGAAAAATTATTCGACACAATTTTATGCCTGTTAGAAATGACAAGTTTCTGCATCCCTTTGATATAGAGCTCATGAAATGTGTTGCAAATGAATGTATGTCATATAGTCTGTCATATTTCATTTTGTCCTCTTTTGAGTTTTGCTATCATAACAACTGTCTAGGATTTGGTCTTCTGTTGACTCGAATTTTTAAACATCTTGGCATTCAATTTCATAATCATAAAGCTCAACATGTGCAAAACAGTAATATTGTCTCTCATCTGCATCTTCCTCTTAAACCTCTAATCGTCTTCAAACCAAATAACAATGATCATGTTGAATCACATCTCAACCTTCTGTCTAAAATTGATACATCAAATAGTTTGCATCAATTGTCTTTGAAAAATCAACATGCTATGATGAATCAAATGGAAACATTACAACTATCTGTGCATCGTCTTCCAGATATGTTGTTTGTGTTGATGGAACACCAAAAGGTCTCCATTCCTCCTCATCACTTAACAGCTACAACAAGTTCAGCACAAGTTGATCACACTGATCAGACCCCTCCAGATCTTCCTCTTCCAACTCTAGGTTTGCATTTCTCCCCTATCTCTTTGGATGACATCTAACTATTTGGGAGGAATGTATCTATATATATTAACTAACTATTTCGGGATGAATGTATTATATACTAACCTAACCACTAATACTTAGCTTTTTCTATTATGTTTCCTTATTATTCTGACTATTCAGGTAAATATCTTGTGCTAACGGTTCCTGCAGGTGCTCAGTATTTCTTACCCATCTATTTTTGTTAATGACAAAGGGGGAGAAGAAAAATATCAGATGTTGTGTATATACTAAATAGTATATACTGATGAGATGGACAGTAATGAGTGTGATGGATATAAACTACTATAAACTGTTACTGATATCTGTCTGATGGTTTGCCCGATGGTTTTTTAAAAAATTTGAAATTTGAAATTTGAAATTGCTTTTAAAAACCGATTCATGATCCAAGGGCGAGCGCCATGAATTAAAGGGGAGTTCTAAAAACCAAAATACTTTTACTTATTGTCATCATCAAAAAGGAGGAGATTGATAGGTCTCTAAATTTGATAATTTTATTTTGATGATAACAAATTAGGTAAATAGGTCAAAAGGGTAGAATCCTCTCCATAGGATTAAAAAATATTAAATTGATTTTAATTACCTCATTTTTTTTGACCAAAAATATTTATTTTTCAAACTCCAATTGAATTTATTTTATTGACCTTGATAAATCTAATATCAAGTGTTAAATAAACTAATTCATAAAATAACATTTCCTAAAGTAAGGAGATTCTTATTTCTTTTTCAAAATGATTTTATAAATCATTTATGGGCAAAAAGAAAATTTCTAAATATATATATATATATATATATATATATATATTACGTGTGTGTGCATGTGAGTGTGTGCTGTTTGTGCATATGATGTGTGTGTGCCGAGTATATGTGTTATGCTATGAAAGTGAATGTGGCTGGGTGTGCATGCATGTAAAAACATAAATGTTATCACCATTCTTTTTGGGCTAAAGGATTGTCAATCCGTGTGATTCATTATTTATCCAAACTATATCCTTTTTATTCAAAAGCAATCCGGACCATTCAATTCAAAAATGATTTATCGAATTATTTTTTTGCCCTTAACTTCAAAATCCTATAAATAGGAGGCTTTTCATTCATTTCAACTTACCAATTTACAAATCAAAAAAGCTTATTCTCCTTGCCTACATTCTGTCAAATTAAGGTTTCACTCTCTCTTCTAATCAAAAGTTCTAATTCTATTTTAGAAGAGAAAAATTGTTCAAAGTATCTGAGATAAGTTATTAATTTATTGCTGCTCATATTATCTCATACTTATATATATATATATATATATATATATATATATATATATATATATATATATATATATACACTCAAATATAAATTGTTATACACATCTATATATATCTATATTTTATCTATCAATATCAAGTAAAAAGTCAGTACTTAGATACCGATACAATTCGAAAGTAATTTCTCTGAAACTCTCCGAACAGTCTTTAAAATCCTAAGTGGCCTTTTACTGATATAGATACATTATATAAATATTACATAATATTTATATAATTATCAGGTTGTGAAACGAACAATTTAGTCAGTACTTAGATACCGATATTCGGAGATATTTCTTAACAAACAATATTATCTGAACGGTCTTTGAAATCCGAAGTGGCCAAATTTTCATAGCATAGATCAAATATAATATAATATATATACGTGGGTGAAACAAATTTCTTCAAGTATTATTTAAATTGATCAAATTATTATATTTGATAAACTGCCATCAATAGTATATTGCTCACAAACTCATTCATAGATTATTTGTTACATTATATATAAGTTTATATGGTTATCTAAACTTAAAGTTATATCCGTTTAAAAACCATAGAAACACACTATAAAAAAGAAATCCTTTTCTAAATCTGTTTTAACCATAGAAAAACATTCTTTATTAAAGAAAAAGAAAACAGTTGTAAAAAGTGCATAAATCTATATATCTGCTTAAACAGAAGCACACCACATAAAAGTCTTGAACTTTTATCAAATACTCAACTTCTATATCTGCTTATTTGAGAAGTATCTGTTCTAAAATTTATCTGCTTACTTTAGAAGCAAAAACTAAAACAAACTTTTGTAAAAAGGAAAAGATAGAGTTAGTGTATTTTATGTATTTGTGAGAAAGACAAAAATTCTTTGACCAAGACCAGAGTCTTAGAGAGGTCAGCTGGGAGTTGGGTCTCTAGTGTACTTATGAGGTAAGGAAGAGATTGTTATTTCAAGACCAAATCATAGAATAGTTCTAAGCTCAAAAGTAAAATTCAATTAAGCTTGAGGAAGGAACTGGGAGTTCGCTGTCCAAGATAGTTAGTTGGGGATAGTTGTAAGTTTGTCTATAAAACTTTGTAAAGACTTCTCCGCCTGATTAAGGAATATTTATTACAGGGAGTAATAGGATCTCAAGTCCTGGAGAGGAGCTTGAGACTGGACGTAGCAACATACCCTAGCAGTATGTTTGTGAACCAGATAAATATATGTGCATTGTGTGATTGAATTTTTACTAACCTGTTTATTAATTTCTAACACTGTAAATTAATCCACTAAAAATTCAAAAAGGCCAAAGATAATTTTTAAACAGTGATAATCTATTCACCCCCCCCCCCCCCTTCTAGATTACTATTGAACTTTCACAGGTAAAACTTACAAATTGAATCAACCGTTTGGATAAAGATTTATTTGGATTCAAACACGGCATATATGTACTGCATGAAAGTTGTTATTTTCTTGTTGCCCCCTTCTTGCCCCTTCAAGTTCAACTTTTTTTGTAGGTTTGTCTTTTAAAATTTATTAAATTATATTTCTGCTGCTATACTTTAAAAAAACTTAAGAAAAAAGTTCAACATGCTACCCCCTAAGTAGTTCCACCCTTGGTAGGAAGCCAAAATTTTGCTGAAAATTTTTCCAACCATTAAAAATATTCATGTAGTATTTAAAAAAATATAAACTTAAATAAAAACTTATATACTTTTAGTTTAAACATACAAATGAACTCATCTTTAGAGTGTCGACACGCAGGGCAAGATGTGATCTTTTTTTGTGTGTCAGCACTGTATTGGTCAATTAATCAACTTATCATGAAGTTAACTTCATGGTAACCGGATCCCTAAAATATACATATAATGATACTATAAATATTCAATAAGTCTACTATCACATAAAAATCGCTCACATACTGCTCACATGCATATTGGTATGGCCCACGTGCAGAGCAAATTATGTGGATCATACCAATATGTATGTGCGTGTATGTGAGCAGTATGTGAGCGATTTTATGTGATAGTAGCATTACTCATAAATATTTGAGATAATTTGTAAGTATTAGGTAAAAATTGATAGCACATAATCATGAGTATTTCTTTCCCGATAAATCCCTCATTTCCATACTTGTTTATATAATCAATTGTTGGATTTTTGCTATAAAAATACTATTTATCTATTTATTTAATGTTTATTTATTTTTATTGGACATTGATTTATTAATAAAAGTACATCATTCATCATTTATTATATGATCGTTTAGTTTGTTTATATATATATATATATCTCCATATTATATATGTTATGGTTTATGTGTATAAATAAATGTTATACACAAAACATAAAAATCATAATGTAATATATAAATGAAGAAATAATGGTTTATAACCTAGGATGATTTGGAGATATTATCCTGTAGATATATAACAGAGATGATTTATCTTGATCATGGAATTAAGTTGGACTTCTAATTAAAGTACTAGTGCATTAACGGTGTGCATTAAACGGATCATTTGATAATATTTTATTTATAAAATATTTTTACATAAATACTAATTTGTAAAATTTCTTAATTTTGAATTCATAGTGGACTTAATATTGTTATATATATTAATTTGATGTTCCAATGAGTGAGATTAAATCATGTTAATTAATACCACAGAATGTCAACTATAATGTACTACCTCCGTCCCATAATAAGTGCTTTTTGTAGCTTAAATCACACAAACCAATAAACAAGCTAAAATGGCAAAAATACCTTTAATATACTTTCTTTGTTTTGTTTGAGACTTTTTTTTATTGTCTTTTGGTCTCCCTTTCTTTTTCTTCAACCTTTCAACTTTCCAATAAATAGGCAATAAATACCATTGGTTGCATAAGGGCACATATGGGAAAATATTGTAAAAATTGTATTGGAATTCTAACACATCACTTATTTTGGGAAAAAATGTTAAGCCTAAAAAAACACTTATTGTGAGACGGAGGTAGTATATAATTAATATTAGGAACATTATTATTTTCAAAATATCTATAAGATTTTTAATAAGATAATTTATTATTGATCATAGAATCTTGGCCTAGTCATTTAATATGTCTTGAATTTTTATCAAATACTCAACTTCTATATCTCCTTATTTGAGAAGTATCTGTTCTAAATTTTATCTGTTTACTTTAGAAGCAAAAACTAAAACAAAGTTTTGTAAAAAGGAAAAGGTAGAGTTAGTGTATTTTATGTATTTGTGAGAAAGACAAAAATTCTTTGATCAAGACCAGAGTCTTAGAGAGGTCAGCTGGGAGTTGGGTCTCTAGTGTACTTATGAGGTAAGAAAGAGATTGTTGTTTCAAGACCAAATCATAGAATAGTTCTAAGCTCAAAAGTAAGATTCAATTGAGCTTGAGGAAGGAACTGGGAGTTCACTGTCCAAGATAGTTAGTTATGGATAGTTGTAAGTTTGTCTATAAAACTTTGTAAAGGCTTCTCGTCCTGATGAAGGAATATATATTACAGGGAGTAATAGGATCTCAAGTCCTGGAGAGGAGCTTGAGACTGGACGTAGCAACATACCCTAGAAGTATGTTTGTGAACCAGGTAAATATATGTGCATTGTGTGATTGAATGTTTACTAACCTGCTTATTAATTTCTAACACTGTAAGTTAATACACTAAAAATTCAAAAAGGCCAAAGATAATTTTTAAACAGTGATAATCTATTCACCCCCCCTTCTAGATTATTATTGGACTTTCATAGGTAAAACTTACAAATTGAATCAACCGTTTGGATAAAGATTTATTTGGAATAAAACACGGCATATATGTACTGCATGAAAGTTGTTATTTTCTTGTTGCCCCCTTCTTGCCCCTTCAAGTTCAACTTTTTTTGTAGGTTTGTCTTTTTAAATTTATTAAATTATATTTTTGCCCCTATACTTCAAAAAAACTTAAGAAAAAAGTTCAACATGCTACCCCCTAAGTAGTTCCACCCTTGGTAGGAAGCCAAAATTTTGCTGAAAATTTTTCCAACCATTAAAAATATTCATGTAGTATTAAAAAAAATATAAACTTAAATAAAAACTTATATACTTTTAGTTTAAACATACAAATGAACTCATCTTTAGAGTGTCGACACGCAAGCCAAGATGTGATCTTTCTCTGTGTGTCAGCACTGTATTGGTCAATTAATCAACTTACCATGAAGTTAACTTCATGGTAACCGGATCTCTAAAATATACATATAATGATACCATAAATATTCAATAAGTCTACTATCACATAAAAATCGCTCACATACCTCTCACATACACTCACATGCATATTGGTATGGCCCACGTACAGAGCAAATTATGTGAGTCATACCAATATGTATGTGAGTGTATGTGAGCGGTATGTGAGCGATTTTATGTGATAGTAGCATTACTCATAAATCTTTGAGATAATTTGTAAGTATTAGGTAATGATTGATAGCACACAATCATGAGAATTTCTTTCTCGATAAATCCCTCATTTCCATGCTTGTTTATGTAATCAATTGTTGGATTTTTGCTATAAAAATACTATTTATCTATTTATTTAATGTTTATTTATTTATATTGAACATTGACTTATTAATAAAAGTACATCATTCATCATTCATTATATGATCATTTAGTTTGTTTATATATATATATATATCTCCATATTATATATGTTATGGTTTAATTGTATAAATAAATGTTATACACAAAACATAAAAATCATAGTGTAATATATAAATGAAGAAATAATGGTTTATAACCTAGGATGATTTGGAGATATTATCCTGTAGATATATAACAGAGATGATTTATCTTGATCATGGAATTAAGTTGGACTTCTAATTAAAGTACTAGTGCATTAACGGTGTGCATTAAACGAATCATTTGATAATATTTTATTTATAAAATATTTTCACATAAATACTAATTTGTAAAATTTCTTAATTTTGAATTCATAGTGGACTTAATATTGTTATATATATTAATTTGATGTTCCAATGAGTGAGATTAAATCATGTTAATTAATACCACAGAATGTCAACTATAATGTACTACCTCCGTCCCATAATAAGTGCTTTTTTAGCTTAAATAACACAAACCAATAAACAAGTTAAAATGACAAAAATATCCTTAATATACTTTTTTTGTTTTGTTTGAGACTTTTTTTATTGTCTTTTGGTTTCTCTTTCTCTTTCTTCAACCTTTCAACTTTCCAATAAATACGCAATAAATACCATTGGTTGCATAAGGGCACATATGGGAAAATATTGTAAAAATTGTATTGAAATTCTAACACATCACTTATTATGGAAAAAAATATTAAGCCTAAAAAAGCACTTATTGTGGGACGGAGGTAGTATATAATTAATATTAGGAACATTATTATTGTCAAAACATCTATAAGATTTTTAATAAGATAATTTATTATTGATCATAGAATCTTGGCCTAGTCATTTAATATTATTAAAAAGATTGATTTAATTATTAAATCAATTTATGATCAAATAGAGATAAACTATGACTTGTGAAATTAGTTTAAATATATCAGAATTATATTAATTAATTCTGAAATATTTATGTACATTTTATAGGGGAAATATTTATAGTTTATTAATAAAGGGTTTATTTAATTATAACTTGGACTGAAGTGCAATTACAATTATTTAGTAGAATTAATTGTAATTAATATTTCTTTTGGATATTATTATTAGATAATAATATCTAGATAAGTATTGGAGTCAGAAGAGGAATCCCTTGAGATCCCCTTCCTAACCTAATATAGATCAGATTCTTAAGAGAGTGTAAAGATCAATATTATTATATTTATCATTGATTAGAAACGTATGACGTACTTTTCTATCAGAAGAAAATACCAAATTTCATATTCTCTCTTTCAACCTAGGAAAAATAGAGTTAGGGTTTTTTTCAGAAGGGTGGAGACCACACTATAGGTTCATCATAAGGTCATAGGAGGGAAGATCTTGAGAATATTCAAAATGTGCTAATCCAACCAAGTACTAGGTAACGAATTCTCTCTTTGGATATATATATTTGTTATTTCGTATAAAATCATAAAGATGATCCTGATTTTATTTTAATTTTTTTAAAACCTATTTTTGGATTTATTTTTTTCCGACAATCAATGAGTGCAATATTAACTCCACAATTATAAATTTATAGTAGTCAATGCAAAGGATTGTTTTAGTGTAACGTTCGGTACTAAAATATGAGTATATGACACAAAATCCATTGGAAAGTCTCAAGCTTCAATGTTATCAGACAAGCCCAACAATCATACCTAACGTACTTGGCTCTTCTGAAATTACAAAGTTTTACTATCTAATTCATCGGTTTGATTACTTTCGTATGTGGTATATTAATTTTGATGGTAAGCTATAAAATAGATAATAATATATGTGCATATTTTGCGTCACTTATGCTCAATCGTTGATAATAATAAGTGTGGCCGAAAGTAATCACATATTTTTATACCCATGTATTCTATAATTTACATACTTCGATATTGACATGAAAGTATATAATCACATATTTTTATACTCATGTATTCTATATATTTACATATTTCAATATTGATATAAATGATATTGACATAAACTTGTCGTCATATACACTTACGGTCTTTAGAATAGAGATGGCAATTTTCCTCCTTCTCACCGTAATTTTCATGCCCTCCTTTGAAACGGATTATAATTTGAGAATATAACAAAAAATGAAAAATCGCCGAATAATTATATATGGGGATGAGAAGGAGATGATATTTGTTTCCCCCATCCCGGTCTTTGTCATATATCTGCCCCCAAATAGTTATATACTCCCTCCGTCCCAAGGCCAAGATAAAAGTTATATAGTTAATTTTTTGTCTATATTAAGAAAGAGGATCAAATGACAATTTTGTATATATTTAAATTATCATCTAATTGCATATTTTTCTAGATATACATGATTATTGATGTTCCATAAATAAGCATAGAAAATATAAATTTGACAATTAATATTAAAGGTATCATAGGTAAATTATTATAAAAAATAAATTATTTAAGGTAAGTAGACTTTTAATTTGGAAGTACCTTAAATATAGTAATAAAGATTTTTATCTTGGGACAGAGGAAATATTAATTAAATTTATATTTTTATATATTGCATAACCAGAATTCAATGATTTAGGTGAAATGTGTAATCTTCGTCCTGTCCCGTGTTATTGTCATTCCTACCTTGGAAGTACATATACTTTTAAATATGTTAAACATAAAAAATTGATATTTTCACATATATTTTTGATATTTCACATGATCATTTCTCTCATGAGCATAAAGTGAGACCCACCTTGATATGAGAAAAAATCATTACATATGTTTACACATCTTATAATCAAATAAATTCAAAAGTAATTAGAAAAAAATCAATTAAATTCGGATGATGGGAGTATTTCCTAATTTATTTTGCATACCTGATTTAATTTTGTGTGGCTGTCGCGGGAAATTTCAGATTTGGCAAAATTTTACCTTTTATAAGAAAGTTATTTTTTTTTCCTCCTTGGAAATTTCCCTCTAATTTTAACAAAAGCAAATTCATTTTAAAGGTTTGCCAGTTGCCACTAATAACATTATGGAGCCAAGTGTATCTTTTAGGAGATTAGCTGGTGATCCTTAACTTCAAGTGCGCCAAATCATGACCCTTCATCATCTCATTTCGTAACGCCTTCGCCCTCTTCAACCCTTTCTCTCTACTTTTTTAGAAATATCTCATAATCCTCTTTCAAATTCAGATCACTGATTTAAGATGAAGAAGATGAAGAAAGTAGGTGAAGAAAGTTATGTGGGAAGTTTGTCTGAGAAAAAATCCAGGTCACCTGCAGGTAAAAATACCATTTTCAATCAATTTTAGTGTATATTTTTGTCTTTCAATTGCTCAATTGATTGTTGTTAATCTGAAGTAAAGGTTCAATTTTTATTCCAGTTCTTGGTTTCTGAGACCGTTTTAGCTTATGGGTCACTGAAATTTATAGGAAGAACTGTGATTGGCAATCTTTTGTGTTGTATGTAAAAGGGTTTTGGGGTTTTTTCGATTTTGAGTAATCTGATATAGAATGGATGGTGATGATGTTATGAGGGAGGATATGATAGTGGACCTTGATTTGAACTTGGAGCCTGCTGGTTCGGGGGTAGGATTTGGGCCTTTTTTCAGTCAAACTGCCGGTGGTCAAATTGAGGATCGGATTCGACAGCTTGAGGCTGTTACAGCCAGGGCTAGACAGCGCCAGAGGTGGCGGCAAGCTCGAAACCCTCCTCAGGAAATGGGTAATATTGTTGCGTTTGAGCCAAGAGGTTTTGTGGGAATTGAGGGTGGAGTACTTAGGGGGGAAGATAGTGCAGTTCGTTTAGAAAGGATGGTGGAGAGAGGCAAAAGTTGCAAAAGGGATAATAGCCATTTAGTAGCAAGAGCATTGGAGATGGATTTGGATGTTAAGAAGGAAGTTGGTGATGGTGGAAACTTTTATGATTGTAATATATGTTTGGACATGGCGAAGGAACCTATATTGACTTGTTGTGGCCACTTGTTTTGTTGGGCATGTTTCTTTCAGTTGCCATATGTTTATTCGACTGCTAAGGAATGTCCGGTTTGTAAGGGAGAGGTCATTGATGCAGATATTACCCCGATTTATGGCAATGCAAATGATACCCACTTGTCAGAGACAGAGTCTGGCTTGAAGATACCTCCAAGGCCCCCAGCGCACCGGATAGAGGGTGTAAGGCAACAGCGTGTCAACCGGCGCATTTCTCATATTCCGGTTGCAGAAGCGCTTCGACGAATTAGGATTGGTATTGGTGCAACTGCAGAACAGCCAAGGCAGCAGGATGTTGGCAGTGCAACTGCAGACCAGCCTATGCAGCAGGATCTTAACAATGCCACATCTGCTTCTGACACATCTTCACTGATGTGGCCTAATGCAGAAGCAGGGAGTAGCAGGCGCCTCCGTTCTCGTCAATTTTCCAGAGTATTATCAGAAAGTGCTGCTTCACTCTCTTCCATTTCATCAGCATTGACTAATGCAGAAAGATTGGTTGAGGACATTGAAACTTATATCCATGGACGCCTGCTGCGAAGAACGAATGCAGAGTTTATACCGTTTAATGGTGGGGATCTGTTAAGTAACAGTCTTGCTGTTATACAAACAGAGCTCCAGAATGTGGATTCTACCACTGGGACTAATTTTGCAGTTAGCCTTCCGTCATCCTCAGGAATACCTGATGCTTCTGCTGCTGGTTTGCCCTTGGAAAACCCAGAAACTAGTGCAGCTGATGCTGGAAATCTTACAGTGTCCCATCCTTCATCCTCCAGGAGAAGAAGCGGTGCATCTAGGGCTTCAGATGTTGCCATTGAGCTTTCTCGGGAACTTCGAAGGAGAAGATTGAGGTGATATTAATTTTGTTTATGAAGAGAAAGGTGAGTTGGTACAAGTTCCTTTGTCTAGAAACCGCAATTTGCTTCTGCTGCTGAAAGTTTTAGATTTCCTTCGTCTTAAATTGGCATTTTGGCCAACACATGTAAAAAACTGCCAATTGCCACTTTTAGTAATTCGAATTTAGAAACTACAATTGTTGTTGTTGAAATTTTAGTTTTCCTTTATTAAATGAACTTGTTTGCAAGACACATGAGAAGTTGTCAACTCCCAATTCAGATTCATTTTGAAATTGTTATCGAACATGGATGATACAGTTTTTTGGGTGTTTAAAAACAACACTTGATGCTTTTTGGGCCTTAAGGCTATGTGTTTTAGCTGTAAAACAATCTATTGATTAGTATCACAAGGAATCTTGTACCACGGATAATAGATTTCTTACTGCTAGTGTTGTAATTTCTTGGCTCCAGGGACATTATCAAGAAGACGGTCGATCTATTGCATTGATCAGTGGTGTACAACTTTTCAAGCCTATATTAGATTGGTCTTGCTGTATGTTTTTTTTTTTTTGCTTTGTTTTTTATGCTTGTAATGTCTTTCAGGTTGGATGTAAAAGCATGTCCAAGTCAATGTTGGGCATTCTGCTGTTTGTACATTAGCTGGATTATTAATATACTTCTCTTTGCTCGGCAAAAAGAAATTTCTTGAGAAAATCTTGATGATCAAGCTGCAAGAGGGATAAATATTTCATGACCTTGAGGCAGGACAGCTTCCAAACAGTAGTCTGCTTTGTTCAATAAGATGTGACAAAGAAGCTGAAAAGATTTCAAATTCTTGTCCTCAACATTCAAAGGAGGTGGCTGAGTTGAGAATGTTATAATGGAATTGGTAAGATGGGAGAATCCTTCTAGCCATATAAACTTCTTGAATTTTCTTGTACAATAGGTGCAGCATATCCGTAATGACTATACTACTGATAAGAGGGAGTGTAGTTGGTTATATAATAGGCGTATATAAGAGTATACTTGGTTATGAAAGTAGTGAAATATGTATGAAAAGCTTAACAGTATGTGGAAATCTCTTCTAGAGTAAAAGTAAAAGACAGTGGTAGTCATAGAAAACAAATATTTTACGACCCTTTATGATAGATTGGAGAAGTTAAATATTAAAGTGATATTTAGTACACAATTTGTGTATATATGTGTTTGTAATTGCGTATGTTTTATTTGTGCATAATGTTTTAAAACTACGTAGTTTTGGAAAATTTGTTTTTGATTTCTGATTTTGGAGGATAGAAATTGTTTTTTTTTATAAAATAAATATGTCAAAACGACGTAGTTTTGACAAACTGTGCACAAATTATATACAATTGTGTATGATCATATTACCCATATATATATATAGGGGCTGATTTATAGTTAACGTTGTACAAAAGTGTATATCCTTGCAACAAGTTCAGATCGTCCATCCGAATATCTAATGATTTATATTACTCTCGTCTGCAGTTTAATTTTCAGTATTTCGCAGTTTAATATTGCGGACGGGATAAATGATCGAAATACCTCTCCTTGAAAAATTCTCTCGTTCGCAGTATTAAACTGCGGACGCTTAGTATGGTCGATTGAGAAATCAAATTTTTATTTAGTTTCCTAGGTTCCGTAGTATTAAATTGCGGATGCCAAATAATAACGATGAGTTCTACAATTTTATTGATTTATTCTATTACGATTGTGAATCAATCAAAACTAAAATAATAAAGCATGTTACTTTCTCTCTCTAAACTCATAAATCTCTTAAATTGCTCTTGAAGATTTGAATTCACCATTTTGTTTTGTTCTTCTTCTTTAGATCAAGAACACACATTAATAATGAAAATTTATTTATCTCTGTACTAAGTTTTCATTATTTGCATATGTTGCTATTGTGGTGCAAGACTCCGAGGTGAAGGGCAAACCACAAATGGGAATCGGTGGCAGGAAGTGAAGCTTCTTATTGCCTTTGGATCTGCAGCCAAAACAGACGTATCTAGGTTTTTCGTGTTGAAATTCTTTAATACCCTTTCTAGTGAGAGTTCTTACTTCAAGTTTATTGTCCAAGTTTTGTTGATAGATTTGTTCATTTCTATGTATTTTTGGATCCGGTTAGCATGAAGTTATTTTTTTGATAAGTTGGTTAATTGGCCAATAAAATGCTGACACACATACAGTCTCACCTGCATGTCAATATTCTATTGGTCAATTGACCAATTTACCCCAAAATAAATTTCATGCTAACTACTTCCGTATTTTTTCTACTGGGGTTTGAATTCTCAAATGTCAAATGTGATATTCGAAGTGACGTTTTTTTTCTAGCTCTTTACTGAGAGCAGATCCTCTGTCTCCATTTTCTCAATCCTCTTGTGTCCCTCACTTAAATGTTAACACATGTCCTCCTACTTAACACTAAGTAATTTTAAAATTAAAAAAGAGGATAGATGTCAACATTTAAGTGGGGGGACACAAGGGGACAGAGAAAATGGGAACAGAGGATCTACTCTCCTCTCTACTTGCATATAGGAAGAGAAGAAAATTAAGCAGACAGTTGTCTACATCAAATATTGGTAGAGCAAGAATGTTGTGATTAATGGAAAATGTAGACAAAAGGCAAACAGAAGAGAAACGATTGTTCTTGCCCGATTATAATTAAATTCACAGATTATCTTTATTTTTTCTAGTTCAGTAAATTTTTTTCAACATATAATTATAATTTGTGATTTTGATTTGAAGAAGAACGGAACAAATGGTGAATTTAGATCTTCAAGAGCCATTTGAGAGATTTATGAGTTTAGACAGAGAAAGTAAACACAATTTTAGTTTTGATTGATTCACAATCATAGAGTAAATCAATGAAATCGTAAAACTCATCTTTATTATTTGGCATCTACAGTTTAACAGTGCGGAGCCTAGAAAATTAAATAAAAATTTTAATTTGGCCAATACGTCCGCAGTTTAATACTGCGGACGATTCTTATTTAGTAACGACGTTGTTTCTCAATTGACCATATTTAGCGTCAGTAGTTTAATAGACGAGAGAATTTTATAAGGAGGGGCATTAGGATATTTATCTCGTCTGCAGTATTAAACTGCGTAATACTGAAAATTAAACTGCGGACGGGAGCAATATAGGTCGTTAGATGATTAGGATTTGTTATAAGAATATACACTTTTTAACAACGTTAACTGTAGATCAACCCCATATACATAAATATATTAAATTTATAACCGTACAACGCATATACATAAATATATTAAATTTATAACCGTACAGCGCATATACATAAATATATTAAATTTATAACCGTACAACGCAAGGGCTAGAGTCGATAAATACAATTCAAAATTGTTGTGTACAGTTTGATTTTACAATCCGAGTATAATTAGTGTAGTGTGGATGGTAATATTACACTAAATATGGAAATTCAGTAGCTGTATGTAGATCAAATCATTGTATATATATTCTACATAAATTTAGGGGTGAATATTCGGTTATAATCGAGTCGAATACAGAATTTCATACAATTTCACTATCTGAACAAATATCTAAAACATGTAAGAATAACTGAAACTCGGATAACTAAATTATACTACTCGGTTATTCGGTATATAATCAGAATATGGACCTATTTTTACCGAACAAAAATTTCATTTCAAATTTCACACTATAGTTTCCAAACAAAATTTAACCACAATCTACAAACATAATAATTCATAAACTAGTTTAATAATTTCAAATTAAAAAAAAAATACATAAACATAATCTATAGGACAAAGTCTAATTAAAAATTATATTTTATTATTTTAAGTTCTAATTCGGTTAATCGGTTATTCAATTTTACCTTTTTTTTACTCAACCCTACATACATGTATGTAGCATAATACAACTACAGGATAATTATGAACATGGGGTAGAGATGTTACGTAACTCTTCAATATTAAGAAGAAAATCAACAGCATGAAGACGCTTGAATGGCGAACTCGGGCCAACTCGTGATCAACCAATGACTCGAGTCGAGTCAAAGAGAAGATCGTCATTTGCTTCCCTTTATCTAATAAATATAAGCAATAAAATACAACACAAAGCTTCAAAAAGTGGTCTAAATATATTTTAAAAATCTAGTTGTGAAATAGCTCTATAAATAATAAAAAGTGGTATAAATACATTCTTAAATCTAGTTGTGAAATAGCTCTTTATATTATGTAAACTGGTACGGCTTTCCCAAGGGAAGCACATACCAAAAGAAACATTTCCAATTCAACTTAATTCCCTTCAGAACGTATATGAGCAGCAAATATTAAAGGGGTAGATTTACATTTCTAATGATTCTTCCCTTGGTAGATATTTCAAATGCAACAATTTGCTGCGAAGGGAAAATTAACAACATAATGTATCCATTAGTGAAACAGCTCTGTCCATAATCTATCTAAACTGGTTCTACCAAAAAATTACATCTAAACTGGTAATGACACTCCCAAGGCAGCCACATACCAAAAGGAACCCTTAGTTGCCTTCGTATTTAGGGTCAGCCATCACATAATGATAAGCAATTACCAGTACAAATATAAAGATTCCAAGAAAATTGGCAAAATACCCCAGATCCTGATCATCAATCATCTGCAACATAACACACAAGGAAAACAAGAAGTTTTAGATTGAAGGTTCAATAATGAAGCGTGTAATAACACAATTTTCTGTTTAAGAGTTATCATTAATGTTTAGTTTAAAGGTCCATAAAATAACACTGGAATAACTTGACAGGATAACTAGCATGCAGATATATCCACAATTTCTTTTGACCAAAATGATGAATCACATCCTCTAACATATGTTATTTTAAATATGAGATATATTAGTCAATACAGGCAGCAGTTTTACAAGGAAAATGGAAACGCTTAGATCTCAATGGAGGTGAAAACTTCAATCCCCGATCTATGTTTTCCACATTAGAAAAAATCTGAGTAAAAATGGACTAAAGAACTATGGTGTGCGTGTGGGCATTTGAGAAAATGGGCTTAGAAACACTTCAAACACTGTCAAACAATATCGACTGAAAGACTGAAATCCGCCACTGTCTACTCTAGCAGTTAAATGATGCAACAGATTGTGCAGTTGATCTTATATAGAACATTTGGAGTTTCACTCTATTTTCAGAGAAAGACAATAAGTAAAACTCAACTCTAGAGTGAGTCAACTGCTGCCTACAATGTACAAGACTGAATCCGAAACCCCTTAGTATCGACTTCATTACAAGGTCAAACTGGGGAATTTTCAAGCCCCAGAGCTATCAGAAAGTCAGAACTACGCAACTCATAGCTATAAAATTTAGTAATAGAGAGAATGCTTGGAGCGCTCAGAAGATTATATTAGGGATGGCATCAAAATATAAGAAAATCAAATGCCAATATGCCTTACATAGCATTTGCCTAGGTACTTATCAAAAAACAAAAGAAGTAGAAACATTTGTCTGGAGTATCAAATTGCACATGCAATAAAGGTATAAACTTCTTAATAGAAGATAGATGAAAAAAACAGGTAAAAAAAACATTTTCCGAGGTAGATAGATAGAGAATAAGACTGCACACGTGGGGCTATAAGATCACAGCTTAGTGCCAAGGTAAATTTTGGGGTACCTAAGCATGGAGAAAAAGGGTCTCAGTCTCAAAGCAATAATCTGGAGAAAATAACGTTAAAAAATTAGTCTTGTCAAATCACCCATTACAGAAATTCGGGCAGAGGATCAACATCAGATAATGTCTTTGTATTAAACATGAACAAGTGAATGTTAAGTCTAACAAATTATTAAAATCCCATACCACAGAGCATACAATACTTCTATTCTGCTTCTTTTATGAATTATGTGGCATCTCATGCTTCTGCAATACTTCGTACTACACCTTGAGAAACTCTTGATAGCTACTTCTAAGCCCCATCTCCACCCCACATTCAAACAAGCTCAAACTAGAACCTTATGCTTACTTTCATTATCAATAGAAGCACTAACGAAAGGAAAATGATTTACACATCGACTAATTTTATGTTGATTGTGAATTGCGATTAACGTAAAACTGTAATCAACAAATTAGACCAATAATATGTGGATCCCTTACTTAATACAGACATGAATTTTTCATCATATATAGCAACACTCCTAACCAATATTCTTCATCAACTAATTGTTATTTCTTTGAAATAAAGCACGAAACTGAGATGGACATGATTTCCTAGTTGCTTTTCACATTTGCCATTTAATCCAAACAAATTAGGAATTTTCCATAGATCTCTTCGTCCTGGAAGAGCGGCCAACAAACAATCATAGATGGTTTGCAAGGGGAAAATTATAACTTAGGGTCTTAATCAGTATATATTCATAAATAGACAAAATAAAAACCTAATATATTTCGACTAAATCTTTCAGTAAAAAGCAAATCAAATAAAATACATCATCATTAAACATCTCCATCAACCAAGAACCATTGAGCAATTACTGTTGATCCAATACAAATAAATAAATTAAAACCCTCTGAATTAAAAACACCTGAAATCGAGTAAGAAATATCACGAATATAGATCAGAAAAGTGAAGAAATTTTAATTAGAAAAAACGGAACTTCATAAATAAGGAAAAATGATAGCATCTTACATTGATAATTTGATAGGTCCATTCTTCACAGTCAAACCAGTGATGAATGAACAAGGATAGGTGGTAGCTGACGAGTACTATTTATACTTGATAAATTGTCGAGTATACGCCGTCGTTTCAATTATTTATTTTTTAATAAAAAAGCATTTTAACTTTTTAGAGTTGAATTATAACAAACAAACAAAAATCGAATATAAAGGTAAATTATATTTGTGTAAATAATTAATAATATTTTTTGAATTTTTTTTTAGAAAATATTGTCATGTATATAAAAAAATCAATTAATTTACATAGATATCTCAATTTTAAATTTTAAGATTTTATATGTAATTTCAAAAAATAAAACCAAAATAACAATGAAATCTCTTTTAGGGGTGAGATTCGACTTTTGTGAGTTTATTTCTTTATTTATGTGAAATGTATTTTTTCCTTTATGTGATACTTGTTTGGTTTTTAGTTTATTTCTTTCTCCACTTTCTGAGGCTAGATTGATTCTTAATATTATAATAATGTTGATGTACTTCATTATGAGATGATATTGTACTCCCCAGTCCCAAAAGTGGGACTTTAAAAAAAAATTAGACTTTCTCTTTCCAATTATTTTTAATAATTATGTAAATAAGAAAATAATTGTCTAACCAAAAATGACCAATTACCAAATAAATTATCAAATCTCAACATATATATATACGGAATCCTTCAGAAACGAACTGGAGGGAGCGAACTAAAAGCGAACCGGTTATAACAACGGTTTTTTCCGTCGCTATAGCATAAAAAACCGGCTTTTTATGCTATAGCGACGGAAAAAACTGTCGCTATAGCCGGTTCGCTCATAGTCCGCTCCTTCCAGTTCGCTGGAGAAGCGGGCTGTATATATATCTAACAAAATAAAAATAATTTTGAATTTCTCGCTTACTCAATAAATCATTTGGACTGTCCAAAGTTTGGGATAAATTCTATCGTCAATGTAGTGCCGGAGGCATGTGACACAACTAGTATATATATATATATATATGGGAAAAGAGAACGTGTGTCTTAGATATACACAAGTTTTTGCGTGTCTTGTTATTTTAAAAGATTTTATTAGTAATATTTTTAGCATTTCATCATTTTTAATTAAAAAAAAGAACTTCATAAATAAAGAAAAATGATAGCATCTTACATTGATAATTTGATACTTCGATTCTTCACAATCAAACCAATGATAAATTGACAAGGATGCGCCGTTCGTTTCAATTATTTAAAAAAAAGCATTTTAACTTTTTAGAGTTGAATTATTAAAAAAAATTGAATTTAAAGGTAAATTATATTTGTTTAAATAATTAATAATAGATTTTGAAATTTTTTGAGAAAATAATGTCAAGTATAATAAAAATCAATGAATTTACATGGATATCTCAATTTTAAATTTTAAGATTTTTTATGTAATTTCAAAAAATAAAATCAAAATAACAATGAGATCTCTTTTAAGTCAGGTTCGGTTTTCACTCAGGTGATTTTATTTATTTCTTTACGTTAGATGTGTTTGTGAGGCTTGTTTGATTGTTAGTTTATTTTGTCCTCTACTTTGTAAGGCGAGATTGGTTCTTGTTAGTGTTATTGTAACCGTGCTGATGTACTTTATTATAAGATGACATTGTATTCCTCATGCCCGGAAGTGGGACTTGAAAAAAAGTTAAAGACTTTCTCTTTCCAATTATTTTTAATAATTATGTAAATAAGAAAATAATTGTCAACAAAAATGACCAGTTACCAAATAAATGATCAAATCTCAAAATATATATATATATTTATATATATATATATGTATATGTGTGTGTGTGGCGTGGCGTGGCGGGGAGTGCGTGGGTGGGTGGGTGGGTGGGTGGGTGGGGGGGGGGGGGGGACGGAAGGGAAGGGAATTGTGTAAATAACTTTAGCATACATATACTAGTTAGGGGGAGGGGTTAGTATGAAATTATAATTAAAGGTTTTTTTGTCATCTCCATACATACATATATATATATATATATATATATATATATATATATATATGAAGGATTGAATGAAGGTTTAATCATATGATATTTAATAACTATTTAAAAAATAATAATGATATGCATGTGATATATAATAATTTCATCCGTAAATTTAATGTGTTAATTCATTTTCTCCGTAAAATATTATAATTCGTAATTTTTTTGTTATGTTATTTTAGGCAAAATATGGAGGATTTTAATCTCGTACCATTTGATAATACAGTATTATTTGATCAACAAAATCATTTCTTTGAAGATGTATTGGAAGATAATGATAGAGGGATCATCGACCGTCGCAATAAGTCAAAAAATCGTCGCTAAAGGTTTAAGCGACGGCCGCTGACCGTCGTCATAGAAGTCGTTGATAAAGCCTATAGCGATGGATATGTCATGTCAAAACCATGTATATGTCATTTCTATGGCGACGGCCAAGAGTCGACCGTCACTATAAGTCCTATTTTCACTTCTATAGTGACAGTTCCGGCTCGACCGTCGTTATAGTTCATCGCTATAGGTCGATTTTCTAGTAGTGGAGTTTAGAGTCAATACAAAACACATCAAATACATATGATGAGTGAGAATTGAACGGTGATAAATGGGTTGGTTCCAAACAGTGTCGGACTAATGTTAATCCTAGATCATGCTTCATATATTTATATATACATATATATATATATATATATGATAAAATGGTTTTAGAGCTAACACAAAACACATCAAATACATATGATAAGTGAAAATTAAATGGTGATAGATGAGTTGGTTCCAAAACAGTGTCAAGATCAAAAAGTTCGTAAGCCTAGAGGGTCCCCAGGACCATAGAATAGGTAGTAATTATTCCTTTGTCATTACGATCTTACCGAATAATGAATTCAGCCCTAAATCATGCCTCATATATATATATACACACTATAATTAAATAGATAATTTGGTTCTTTCTCTTCTTTTTTTGGTTCACCTTTTTTTGGTTCGACTTTTTACTTTTCCTACATTAAGTCAACTATTTATTATTTTTACACTAATTTCAGCATGCGATACACTTTCGTTTCACGGTGACTAATAACGAGACAAAGTATCGAGACAGAGTACGAGGCAATCCTGGCGGGGTTACGGTTGGCAAAAAGTTTGGAGGTTCGCCATTTGCTTATATTTAGTGACTCACAATTAATTGTTAAGAAAATAGCATGTGAGTATGAGGCTCAGAGGGAACTAATGACCAAATATTTGAGTAAAGTTAAGAGTCATCTACATTATTTCAACACTTACTTTTTCCAAAGAGTGGATCGGGCGAATAATATTATGGTTGATGCATTGTCAAAATTAGCCACAACAGACATAAGCTCATTCGATGGGTCGGTGTACTTCTGGATACCCTAGCATTCAGAAACAGGGGGTCATGGTAATAGAGAGATCG
Organism: Panax stipuleanatus; assembly: GCA_020205555.1. Lineage (NCBI taxonomy): Eukaryota > Viridiplantae > Streptophyta > Magnoliopsida > Apiales > Araliaceae > Panax > Panax stipuleanatus. Next base: position 130,675,150 of record CM035120.1, on the reverse strand, counting down.
AATTGTTGTCTTACCCCTATCTAGATTACCTCAATGAGGGAAAGTTGTCTTCGGATTGGATGTTGGCGAAGAAGGTGAAGCACATGAGTTCATATTTTTGTTTGATTGACGGAGATCTCTACAGACGAATTCATTTTCTCATTTATTAAAATGTATGGTACCTTCGGAGGCATCTTATGATCTTTGGGAAGTGCATGAAGGGATATGCGGGGACTATATGGGGGGCAAGGCATTGGCGTATAAGTTGATAAGGCAAGGGTATTATTAGTTGACTATGTTTCAGGAGGCGAATGATTATGTGAAGAAATGTGTCAAGTGTCAGTTTAATAGACCTATTCCGCATGGACCTCCGGAGGAGTTGTCATCGGTTTTGTTCCCGATCCCATTTGTGGTATGAGGAATTGATATCTTAGGTCCCCTCCCAAAGGCCTTCAACTAGCGTTTGTGATTGTCGCGATTGATTACATGACCAAGTGGGTGGAGGCCAAACCTCTTCGGACAATCATCGAACAGGATTGTATGCAATTTTTCAAGGAGTCGATGGTGTTTCATTTTGGTATTCCCTTGGCCATTGTGTCGAACAATGGGCGTGAAAGTAGTATGCCCTTAAGCCAATCACATTAGATGTGATAATGATTTACTTTATAATTTTGTTTATTTATTAATAAAATAATTCATTTAATTAAAGACATTATTTATCCATGTTTAATAGAGGAACTAATTAGGATAAACACGTAGTTTTGGAGCAATAATTTTAGAACCATGAAGAGTTCATACTAATGAGATCTAAATTTCAGATAGCTCTAAAACTAAAATGTTCCTAATCGTTGGATCACTAAGTGAGGTTATTGATTTAGGATAGATTAATACATATTATGCTTGTTCTGTTGAAGATGATGATTGATCTTATAATCATTTGTGTGGAGAAACTAAAGCAAGCATATAGGTGCTTATTGGAGAATAAGTTCACTGAGCGTGACTTGCTTAAGGAACACGTAATGGAGTTTTACTTACTTGACGATAGAAGTTCCTATAGTGATAGTAGTACAAGTAATCCTTGGACTTAAGATCATCGTAGTACCTTGTGTATTAAGAATTATATTTTGTCATATTCCTTAAGACTCTTTGGGTATATCAAAGGGTATATTCGGGTATAATAAAGTGTATATGGAGGTAGGTGAATGATAACCAAAGGATTTACCACTTCCAGTAAAGGGAAAGAATGGCATATGCGATTCAATAGATGACTACTCAGAAATCCTTGGCGGATGTGAATGGAAATTAGAAAATTAGAAAGAAGTTTCTAATTTACATTAATGGAGTTGTGAATTTTAGAATCGAAATGCATATGATCAAATAAATAAGACTTGTTAGAAATTTCATGTTTTATGTTTGATCGAGACATTTATGGTAGAAAGATTGAATTGTACGGTAACTATTCACAGAATAGGTTCTTTGTGATTAAACGTTGATTTCATATTATCCGGATAGTCATAATATGCTGAGAGGTGTCACTCATAATGTAGAATAAATATTATTTATTGATATTTGAATTAAAGGAATTTAATTCATTATAAATAATATTAGAATAGTTCTAATTTATTTATTCTACTAACGGTATAATATTGAACCTAAAGGTTTACACCATAAAAGAGAAATATTATTTTAGAAGTAATTGGCTTAATAATAATATTAATTTAGTATTTGGAGAAATACTAATATTTATAATTAAGTATTTAGAGAAATACTAATTATAAATTTGTAAGAGGAGTCTTATTATTATTATTATTATTATTATTATTATAAATAATTTAGTTCTTAAATGGTTTGGGAATTACATTAAAACCCTAAGTCCTAAGAAGTTTAGGAGAAAATGTCAGTCTATATATATGGATGTTCGTATTCCTAAGAGAAAAAAGGAAAAATAATTCCCTACAACCTGAGTTAGGAAAGAGAATTAGGGTTAGTCACCTAAGATTTGGAGAAACCTAAATTTACTTCTTCAATCAATATTCTCTTAGTGGATCACCTTTAGAGCGTTGCATACACTGAGTAGCTAACGTTCGATCCGAGGACTTGAAGGAGCACGAAGGAGCAAAGGATTGAAACTTGAAGATCAAATCAAGGAGTTGATTCATCTTCGTAAAGGTATATCTTTTATCTCTTCTCGATTAATAATATCACATCAAGGTGATCCGGGGATTGCAGTAAAAAATTTAAATATAATTTATGTCATGTTTTCGCTATTACATCAATTAGATTGTATGTATGTTCTTAAATCTGCAAACCAATAGGGCATAAGTTTGTAAGAACCAAGTTTGATCAGTTCTTAAAGGATTTGAACATCTAACTTCTTATGGTCTCGGTGGCCAGACCTCAGTCCAACGATCAGTTCGAGGTGACGAATCAGACCTTATTGAATGACATCAAAAGGAGATTAGACGAAGCTAAAGGTTGATGGCCAAAATAATTATGCAGTGTCTTATGGTCTTAGCGAACTACACCTTGGACCACCACGGGGGATTCTCCTTTTCGGTTGGCGTACTATACTGATGCCCTTATTCTAGTGGAAATTAGTTCTCCATCTCTTCAAGTTAGAAAGTTCAGTGAGTTGTCTAATGATGAAGGTCTTCCATTAAATTTAGATTTGTTAGATGAAGTTCAGGATTTAGCGATGATAAGGTTGGTCATCTACCAATGAAGAATGACTTTGCATTACAATCAGAAGGTTAAACAACGAAGGTTTGAGGTTAGAGATTTGGTACTTCGGGAGGCCGAGGCTTCTACTCTTCAGAATATGGGAAACTCATGCCTAACTGGGAGGAACCGTATTAAGTCATCGATGTGTTGAAGCCAGGAACGCATTAGTTTTGGACTATGAAGGATATAGAAATAAAAAATATATGACATAAGGGGAGGCTTCGCAAGTATTATCAATAAGATATGTTTTCTATTTACAAGTGTAGTTTTTTCTTTCTTAGAATTTATAGATCTGCAATTGGGGGTATATAGTAAAAGTAGTATGAATATAAGTTAATCATGTATGATTATAAAGCATATACTTTGAAAATGATCTTATTTATTTATTTATTAATAAAAGTATTTATTTATTAAAGGCATTTAATTATCTACATGATGTTGTTTTTATAATATGTAAATAACTAATAGTTTTAAGCAATGCTTTTAGAATCATGATGTTGATCATGCTAATGAGATCTAAATTCTTAGAAAGCTTAAAACTAAAATAGTTCTCAATCGTTGGATTACTAAAAAGGGGATTAGTAAATCAGGATAGATTGGTACATATGTTGATTGCTCATTGGATGAGGATGATTGATCTCATGATCATTTGTGTGGAGACACTAAAGCAAGTATGTAGGTGCTTCTTGGAGAATAAGTACATTGAACGTGACTCGCTAAGGAATACCTAATGGAGTTTTACTTGTCTGTCAATAAGAATTCCTAATGTGATAGTAGTATAAGTGATCTTTGGACTTGAGATTATCATAGTATCTTGTGTGTAATGAATTATACTTTGACTTATTCCTTAATACCCTTATGGTATATCAAAGGGTATGCTTGGGTGTAATAAGTTATATATGGAGATAATGAATGATCAATAAAGAATCTATCACTTCTAGTAAAAGAAGAGATATGTCATATGTGATTCGTTAAATGACAACCCAGTAGTCCTTGGCCAAGGCAGAATGAAATTAGAAAGGTGTTTCTAATTTGCATTATTTGGAGTTGTGCATTTTTTAATCGAAATACATATAATTAAATAAAATAAGACTTGACAGTAATTTCATGTCTTATATTTAATTGGGACATTGTATGGTGGAATGATTGAATTGTACGGTAACTATTTACTCACAGGTTCTTTTATGATTAATGTTGAAATCTATATTATCTGAAAAGTCGTTGATCGCTAGGGAGGCTTATCCCTATTGTAGAATAAATATTATTTATTTAAATAGATTATTAATTTAATTTATTTATTTAAATAAGATTTGAATTGTTCTAATTGATTTATTCACAACCGGTTTAATATGGAGAACCTAAAGGGTCACACCATAAAAGAAAGAATAATTATTTAAGAAAGTAATGGCGTAATTGTAATAATATGTTAAGTGTAATTAATTGAATCTATGGTGATAGAATAAATTAAATAGCTTAATATTTCTTATTTAATATTTTGAAAATATTAAATATAAATTAATAAGAGGAGTCTTATTAATATTATTATAATTATTATTATTTTAATTTCTAAAGGAATTTAGAAATTAATTTAATATTAGTACTCTCATTTATTTTAATAAGATTATGAGGTAAATTAATTAAAGGAGTTTAATTAATTAATCCCAATGTGTTGGGAAGCCTAATTAATTAAAGGAGTTCAATTAATTAAATGAAATTCTATTTCTAATAGGATTAGGAGGGTTGACCAATATCTATATAAGAGTAGTCTTATGTTATATATCAGTTGATGTAATTCTAATTGTTGAAGAGTACTCCTTTCTATAGAGAATAGAAAAACTAGGGTTTAACCAACCACCCTCCTTTTTGAACAATTCCTCTTCCTTGGTGGATCACCTCTAGAGGCCAAACACTTGGGTGGCTAACGTTGATCAAATGAAGGAATCAAACCCGGAGATTCAAGGAGATCACGAAGAACAAGAAGTTGAACTCGTACTTGTGAAAGCTTAGTTCTACAAGGGTATGAATCTAATCTCCTTCTATTTCGTTTTAATTAATAAATGTGTATAAAGGATAATCCAGATAATTGGTTTGTGAAATTTTTTTAAACTCTGATATACCATGCTTCCGTTATTTTGTGCAATTTAATTGCGCCACGATTTCACACAAAACCTAACATATAGTTGGTTGAATTGTAGCCTTGTACATTATTAATAAAGAGTTAATTTTTCTTTTGAATGATTTGTATTTGTGAAAGTTATAAATATATATAAACATTTATCCATTACACAAAAAAGCTTCGTACAGAGTTCTTAATCATTCAAAAATATAAATTTAAGGATCGACAGAAGGATCCTCTTCGGTTTCGTTTCCTTCCTCTTCTTTATCGTCGAAAAAGTTGAGGAGGAGGGGGTCGAAGTTGGATGCCTTGATCTTGGCCTTGGCGAACTGGTAGCCTTTATCGAACTGCTCCACAACAGCTTCAGTTAACTCGGGAGAAGTTTTGTACTCATCGATGACCTTCCATTTATTGGCTTCAGTGATTTGCTAGCCTTGAGCCCGAAGGTCATTGAGCTCTTTCTCTAGTTGGGAGGCTCCTTTAACCAGGTCTTTTATCTGGCTATGCATGTCCCAGAGGTGTCTTTCGCAATCCTTTATAATCTTCTTCAGCATTTCATTCTCTCTTTGAGATTGATCATGTCCATTAAAAGTTTCTGCCTTTGTTCAGCTAGTTTGGAGCTTTGTCATCTTAAATTTTTTAATTGGCACAACAATTCTTGGGATTGGATCATGGTGTCGCTGTTATGATCTCGTCGAGCATTTAAAGAACACATCTGAAGGCAGCATGAGTCTGAAACATAAAGTAACGCGCATAGGTTACCAAAATGATAAGTACAGAAGAGAATGAAAAAGTATGTATACTGCATTTACCCGACCCCATGGACTGTGCTAGTGACAATGACTTGTTGGGGGTTAGTCCTTCGAATTTTTCATCATCGGTAGGAAAGACAAAGGGGTTGAAAAGTTCGATGGGATAATCATTCCAAACATTTTCTGGCCAAATGGAAGCTGGTGGCGAGGTTCTCTGTTTCAAATCTGTGGTCGAGGGGGAGCGAGACATTATTGGGGGAGGAGAGTTGGGTTTTGGGAGGGGTTGGTAGATGTCAGAGGTGTTGTTTCTGTGTGAGGTTTCTTGGATAAGGGAGAATCGGAGATAGGTCCTTCAAGTTTCTTTCTTTTATCAGGGATGTCATCATTTTATATATGGCTTCGAGCGGTAGGGGTAAGATCGATTCGAGAATAATACCTTGTGGAAGATTGATATATGGGGTCGATGGTTTGGGGGAGATTTTTGACGCGACTTTGACTTTTTTCTTTTTTTCTTTTTTGTCAGCGATGCAGGCACATGGTCGAGCATGAGGACGGATGAAAGAGGTGTTGCCACGATTGGCTTCTTTGATTGTTGGATATCTTCGGGGGGGGGGGGGTTCGAAAGTTGGCTCGGGGACGTCTTCAATTGGTGTGGCATCGGTGGGAGATTTAATTTTAATTTGGGCGATCGATTGCGGTTTAAAGATGGTCACTGAGGACAAATAAAAATTAGTAAGAGCCAGGGAAACAATTTTTTATATATTATATCATGTTGAATTTAGGACTTACGTTTGTGATTGAAGAGCTAAGACTGATCGGATAACAGGTCTATGGATCAACACGTCTTCGGCATCTTGGCATAGAAGACTTTAAATTCTTCTTCCTAATCCTGCAGATTCAAACCTGAAGGTGGTGTTCGAGGGTTCACCCCAATTCGGGAGTAGGTGGGTGTTGAGACCCTTTATATAAACCCAGTATGAATGCCACTTTTTATTTCTGAAAGAGATTTTCATCCATACGCGTCTACCTGGTTGTTTGTTTAGCTGACGATACCGCGATTCCTTTGAGCGACCTAGGGTGAACATGGTGAAGAAGAATTCTAGGGAAGGTTCAACTCCACATTCTTGACAGAAGGCTATGAAGCAGATTAAGTGAATATAAGAGTTTGACACCAATTGTGCGAACCCAATCCCAACAAACCATAGGAAGGAAGAGATAAATTTATGAAGGGGAAATCTTACTCCATACCTCATGGCGTATATGGGAATGGAGACCCATTCACCGTTCGGGCGCCAGTACATTCTCTCTGATAAGGTTGGATCCCGAAGTTCGTATTGATCGGGGATCTGGTATTGGGATCGGAGATTGGGGAGAAGGCGTTCAGATACGAAAGATCTGGTGTTGATGAGAATAAGCTTTTTCAGAGTGGTAGCGTTTCTGAATGCCCATTTCACTAGCTTTAGTCTTGCTCATCTTAGGTGATGAGGGGTCTTCAGTTATGGGTGATGAGGAGACAATAACGGAGACGACGGTAGACTGAGTTACAGGGAGGGGGATGGTGTTATCGAAGAAGGTGATTGTTGTTTTAGTAAGGTGGTCATATTGTTTTTGTATATCAAAGTTGGTGGTTGATATCATCGTGATGGATTGTGTAGTGGTTGAGATTGTTTACGTAGTTGGGGTGCTCGCAACAGAGGTTTGGTCGATGGGAAGTATGGTATTGACGGGGTATTCCCAGACATGTGAAGGAAGTATTGCTAACGGTAGAAGTGAACTCTACGGTTTGACGAGAGAAGTGGAGTATTGGTAAGAGATGGGGCTTATGCTCTTTGAGAAGTTTGATTTTTTGAATGAGTAGATGAGAAGTGGTGATTCAGATGCTTGGGTAGAAATTTTAAAGGGATAAATCACCGTATGTATGACAAGAGCACGTTTCCCCATTTACAGCGTAATGATGAAGCTGTGGTTTTCTTTCAGTCACGTGGCATATTAGACTGCTAGTTTGACTTTTGTGGTAAAATAAGTATATAATTGGCTAAATAATTTTTATATACTTTCTTATATTAATTTTTTTTATAATAAAAGAGTGAGGGCAATGTTCTAGTGTGATTTGATGGGTCCGAGAGATTCAGGGGGACCCCGCCCACATGGCTGGATGGTTATATTGATAATGAGAAGTTTGATATTTTAGAAGGGTCACAGTCCAAATTGACTTATGATTCCCTTGTCTGATTTGGATTCCTATTTATGAGGAATTCAAATCCTATTCAGTTATGAGACTTATAGTTATAAGGAACCTCTACATAGGAATCATATTCCTACTTTGGAACGGGCGTAGTAAATTGAGGCGGTGTGATCAAGCTATAAATACAGTCATAATCCAAATTCAAGGTACACACACTTTATTACTCTTATTCACTAGAGCAATTACATACTCTATTGTTGACGTTTTTGGCCTATACTTATTCCTACACCAGAGTTATCCCCCAGTAGCCCCGGCCGTCAAGCTTTTTGTTGTGTTTGTTTGTTCTTTGTGCAAGTTTTAAGTTCATTATTTGGTGATTTGACGAGCAGATAGAATTCGGCGTTAACAAACGAAAATAATAAGAGTAATAAAACAATGAATAAATATTAAGGATCTACAATTTATTTGTGTTTAAGAAATAATTTAACTTATTCATAGTCCAATAATGTTTAAATTGTCAACACGATGTCCAAATATCGAAATGAGTAAGTCCAAGGGTATTGTCTAACATTCATATATAAGAAGTTCAACGGTAAGGTTCACAATACAAAGAATATTTAAAAGTTTAAAATTCAAATAGAAAATGAAAAGTCCAAAATATTCACAGCCAAAAATTCGCAGCGACAATGACAGCTAACAACAATGATGTATGGACTTGACTAAATTACCTTGGTGTATGTTAGTGTAACTAATGTACCTACTTTACTAGAAATGAGGAGTGACACGGATTGATGTAATATGGATATAAATACATGATAGGCTCTAATGTAATACACACTGATTTTTACAGAACTGAATACAGATATATTTTTCTTGCTCTTTATTCTATCTTCTACTGTTAGTTTCATGGTTGAATAAACCTAACATGGAATCAAAGCAGTTCATGATCTATTTTTCATCTTTTCGCAAGATCAATGCACCAAGATCTTTACTTCTGATCAATGCACCAAGATCTTTATATTCATATGAGTGAGACCTTAAAAAAATATCAAATTTTTATTGTGTAAATAATAATTCTTTAAAAAAAAAATGCAGAGTACAGTGCTACTCTACGAAAGAGGACGAAACGACCTCGTTGCAAGTTGAGCTCCACATCACACACGTAAAGCGGTAAAATGAACAAATATTTCGGACTCTATTCATACTCGTTTGACTAAAAATTTGATTTGAGCTCGATTCGAAATATAAATGATTTAAATATAAACAAATTTTAAAATTCACCCGAAGCTTCTGAAATTATAATTTTTTAACAATAAGTCTACTATCATATAAAAATCGCTCACATACACTCATATGCATATTGGTATGACCCATATGCAGAGCAAGTCATGTAAATCATACCAATATGATGTGAGCAATTTTATGTGATAGTAGCATTACTCATTTTTTTAAAAAGTTTAAATTATTCGGGCCGGACTAGATAACTAAACCATTCTCAATTAAATCTAAATTTTGTTTGTTTGAACCAAATCTGAGATACTCCGTTCGACTCGGTTAGCCTTGATCGCACGAGTCTTCTTCCCATATCCGAACAATTACGAGTTCATACACCGTTTCTATTTCATCTAAAGTGCTCCAAGTTATAGCTGATGCATTTCCATCAACAAATTCACACAGTCGAATACGTGACTTTCTCTCTCCAACTGTCTCACAGCTGAAAGGATTCTGGTTTCTCTCTCTAAGGTCTGCTTCTAACTTCTGTTAATTCTCATTCTACTAATTAATTGTGAATTTGATCACATATATAGTCTATGTTTATGTGAATAGTTCTTATGTAATCTGTTTTTATGAGGGTTAATTTTGTTACCAAGTAGTAATCAGTTAAAGCTCTGTGTTGAAATATGGATTGCAATCTGTTTTTCTGTTTTTGTGAATACTTGTAGAGAGAATACAATGGGAGGATTAATGCTCTGATCCACTTTAGTATTTCTTAACAATATAGATTAGGATTAAATACACACTGGCCCCTTCTGATAGAGGCTCCAAACACTTTCACCCTGTGCTACAAACTCGGTCACTAATTACCCGTGGTAAGCCCAAAAATGACCAGCTCACTTTTGAATTAACGGGGTTTTTTCAGTTTTTGTCAAGTGCATGTTTTAAAATTTTGGATTTTTAAATTTTTGGTGGAGTGGATTGGTAAAATTAGGACTTTCTAAATTTTTATTGAAATTCATTGGTAAAATTAGGTTTTAATAATCATTGGTTCCATTTCTGGTATAAAATCACAGTTTGTAAAATATATGCTCAATTGGTTATTTAAATTTAGGATTTTTGGTAAGATTCATGCATAAAATTACAGTTATTCAATTGCCTATTTCAAATATAAATTTTTTTTTGGGTTAGATTCATGAATAAAATTTGGTTTCTTCAATTTATCTCAACTGCATGGTTTTAATTTAGGACTGTTGAAATTTTTGCTGAAGTGTATATGTAAAATTAGGGCTTTAGAATAATTCTTTCAATTTCTGGAAGTGAGTGGTTTGTTATTTGTATCTTGCTTAGTATTAGTCAAAGGTTTAAGTCACTATCACTCAATATGATTCCATTTTTCCTGAATATTTGTTATTTAAACGAGACTGTACTTATCTGTTTGTGATTCAATAGTAATTAATAATAATCTGTTATCTGAAGGCCTTTAGGTGTCTTTTTAATTCATCAACAAATCATACTTTCGGAAAGTGCTGCATTCTTCTTAAGATTAAAATTTTCTATTTAAATTTGATAGATGCCTAAACTTGAGAGTAATTTTGTTTGTAACATTTAGATAAACTACAAATAGGGGTCTAATAAGAGATAACATTTTCAGACTATTAATTCCAAAACCACTGACTGGCTTAAGTTATAGTGTTATGAATTATGATGGCTATCTATGTTGGCTATTTTCTGTAGGAGGAAATGTTGGGGGTGACCTACAGCTATGTTGAAGAACTTGCTCTCTAGAATATTTTTTATTATTAAAGATCTAAATTTAGTATTCTACACATCGGATTTAAATTTGTTTCGCTATTTTCCTGTAAGAAATGATACATAAACCAGTCTATACAATGATTTTAAGTTAAATGTCTCTACAGTTGTTTTAATTACAATCAGAGGTCAGACCTCATATGCAAAATACATCGGATATGGTAATATTTATTGCAGTGGTTTCCGTAATCACTTTCACAATCCTTCTGGTGGACAATGGGGATATCCTACTTAAAGTTGGTAGGAGGTGCGCATATTATCAAAATAATTTTGCAACTAGTCACCCTTTAACCTCAAGCTGTTGTTTTTCTGGCCATGTTATTTGCTTTGTGTTGTTGACCTATTGCCTCTAATAGCTAATTCATCCTTATTACTCATATTTGGATATACGAATATAGTATTTTACATCTCAATTCATTTTACATCTATTATTTTGGGATAGCATGAATCTCAGCTCAATAACATTGACTTCTAATAAGTTTGCATTTAATTCATACCTAATTCAGATTGTTAAGCTGTTTCCATGCAACTACCATATGATTAACTTTATTTTCAGAAATTTACGCTGGGGCTATCTTCTTGGGTATCTTAATTTGTTTGGTTTTTGCAGCTGAAGCCTATATATTACGAGGCTCTCGCAGCAATGGGGAGTTTCAATGAGGAGAAACTCAGGTTTTGTATTGATAGAGGAGGCACATTCACTGATGTTTATGCTGAAATTCCGGGCCAGGCTGAAGGTCGAGTTATGAAGCTTCTGTCTGTTGACCCATCTAACTATGATGATGCTCCAATTGAAGGAATACGTAGGATTTTAGAGGAATATACTTGCCAAAAACTTCCCAGGACTTCTAAAATTCCCACAGATAAAATAGAGTGGATCAGAATGGGTACAACCGTGGCAACAAATGCACTTTTAGAGAGAAAGGGGGAGAGGATTGCATTGTGTGTGACTCGAGGTTTCAAAGATCTGCTGCAAATTGGTAATCAAGCTCGCCCAAGTATCTTTGATCTCACTGTATCAAAACCTTCAAATCTTTATGAGGAGGTTATAGAGGTCGATGAGAGAATTGAGCTTGTGCTTGATGATGAGGAAGTGAAATCGCATTCCTCTGGACCACTTTTCAAAGGAATTTCAGGCGATCTTGTCAGAGTTGTAAAGCCACTTGATGAAGGTGCTCTGAAGCCTTTGCTAAAAGGTCTGTTGGAGAAAGGAATCGGTTGTCTAGCTGTTGTATTGATGCATTCTTACACTTATCCACAACATGAAATATACGTGGAAAAATTAGCTGAGAGTCTGGGGTTCAAACAAGTTTCTTTATCTTCTTCCCTCACTCCTATGGTTCGAGCTGTTCCTAGGGGACTCACTGCCAGTGTAGACGCTTACCTGACTCCAGTTATCAAAGAGTACTTGTCAGGTTTCATTTCCAAATTTGATGAAGGCCTAGGAAAGGTGAATGTTTTGTTTATGCAATCAGATGGAGGACTTGCACCAGAAAATAGGTTTTCAGGTCACAAAGCGGTTTTGTCAGGTCCTGCAGGTGGGGTTGTTGGTTACTCACAGACTCTTTTTGGGATTGAAACAGAAAAACCCCTCATTGGTTTTGACATGGGTGGTACTTCTACCGATGTGAGCCGCTATGCAGGGAGCTATGAACAAGTTCTAGAAACCCAGATTGCTGGAGCTATAATTCAAGCACCTCAGCTTGACATAAATACTGTTGCTGCTGGTGGTGGTTCAAAATTGAAGTTTCAGTTTGGAGCTTTTCGAGTGGGACCAGAATCGGTGGGTGCACACCCGGGTCCAGTGTGTTATAGGAAAGAAGGGGAATTGGCAGTTACAGATGCAAATCTTATATTGGGATATGTAATCCCCGACTATTTCCCTTCAATATTTGGCCCTAAAGAAGATCAGCCTTTGGATATACACACAACTAGAATAAAATTTGAGGAACTTGCAAAGCAAATTAATTCCTATAGAAAAAGCCAGGATCCATTGGCGAAGGACATGACAGTGGAGAATATTGCACAGGGTTTTGTGAATGTCGCAAATGAAACAATGTGCCGTCCTATACGGCAACTGACTGAGATGAAGGGTCATGAGACAAAGAACCATGCCCTTGCTTGCTTTGGAGGTGCTGGACCCCAGCATGCATGTGCCATTGCTAGGTCACTAGGTATGAATGAGGTACTAATACACAGGTTCTGTGGGATCCTAAGTGCATACGGGATGGGATTGGCAGATGTTATTGAAGAAGCACAGGAGCCATATTCTGCTGTATATGGACCTGAGTCTGTACTAGAGGCTTCACGTAGAGAAGCGATTTTGTTGAAGCAGGTAGAGCAGAAGTTGCAAGAGCAAGGGTTCAGAAAGGAAAATGTGACAACTGAAACATATTTAAATTTGAGATATCAAGGTACAGATACTGCAATCATGGTAAAGAGACAGATAAACAATGATGGGTCAGGAAGTGATTATGCTGATGAATTTGGTAAGTTGTTCCAACAAGAATATGGTTTCAAACTTCAGAACCGGAATATCCTTATATGTGATGTAAGGGTTCGTGGTATTGGAGTCACTAATATATTGAAGCCACAGGCCTTGGAACCTTCCTCTAGCTCTCCTAAAGTTGAAGGCCATTATAAGGTTTATTTTTGGGATATGTGGCACAATACGCCTCTATTTAAGCTTGAGGATCTGGGTTACGGACACATCATACCTGGCCCTGCGATCATCATGAACGGTAACAGTACTGTGATAGTAGAACCCAACTGTAAAGCTACTATCACTAAATATGGTAACGTCAAAATTGAAATCCAGTCAACTTCAAATAGTGTGAAATTCACAGAAAAGGTCGCAGATGTCGTGCAGCTCTCAATATTCAATCACAGATTTATGGGTATAGCTGAACAAATGGGGCGGACCTTACAGAGAACTTCCATATCAACAAATATAAAAGAACGGCTAGATTTTTCTTGCGCTCTTTTTAGTCCTGATGGGGGCCTCGTGGCTAATGCCCCCCATGTTCCCGTGCACTTAGGAGCTATGTCCAGCACAGTTAGGTGGCAGCTGGAGTACTGGGGTGACAATTTGAGTGAGGGAGATGTTTTGGTCACAAATCATCCTTGTGCTGGAGGTAGCCATCTGCCTGATATTACTGTTATTACCCCTGTTTTTGATAATGGAAAACTGGTATTCTTTGTTGCAAGCAGAGGGCATCATGCAGAGATTGGGGGTATTACTCCGGGAAGTATGCCACCTTTTTCAAAGTCCATATGGGAAGAAGGAGCTTCTATAAAGGCATTCAAACTTGTAGAAAAGGGTAGTTTTCAAGAAGAAGGGATCACTAAACTTCTCTGCTGCCCATCTTCTGATGAATCAGATCGTAACATCCCTGGAACACGCAGGCTTCAAGATAATTTATCTGATCTTCATGCTCAAGTAGCTGCAAACCAGAGAGGAATTTCCCTTATTAAGGAGCTTATCGAGCAGTATGGTTTGGATATCGTGCAGGCTTACATGACCTATGTGCAGGTTAATGCAGAAGAAGCGGTAAGAGAAATGCTCAAATCCATGGCTGCTAAAATTTCTCCCGAGTCAGCAAAATTTGTAGAGGGAGATTGTGTGACCATTGAAGAAGAAGATTACATGGATGATGGGTCTATTATACACTTGAAACTGGCTATCGATTCTAAGAAAGGAGAAGCAGATTTTGATTTTTCAGGAACTAGCCCAGAGGTTTACGGGAATTGGAATGCACCAGAAGCAGTCACAGCTGCCGCCGTCATTTACTGCCTCCGTTGTTTGGTGGATGTCGATATTCCTCTCAATCAGGGCTGTTTGGCTCCTGTTAAAATCTCAATCCCCGCAGGTTCATTTCTCTCGCCAAGTGACAAGGCTGCTGTTGTGGGAGGTAATGTTCTCACATCTCAGAGAGTAACTGATGTTGTGCTTACTGCATTCCAGGCTTGTGCTTGTTCTCAGGGTTGTATGAATAATCTCACTTTTGGGGATGACACTTTCGGGTACTATGAAACAATCGGAGGTGGAAGTGGAGCTGGCCCTAGCTGGAATGGAACTAGTGGGGTGCAATGCCATATGACAAATACTCGTATGACCGATCCAGAGATTTTTGAGCAGAGGTATCCGGTTCTTTTGCATAGATTTGGGTTAAGAGAGAATAGTGGCGGTGCTGGAATTCATAAAGGTGGTGATGGGCTGGTTAGGGAGATTGAATTCAGGCGCCCAGTAGTCGTGAGTATTCTTTCCGAGAGGCGTGTTCATGCACCTAGAGGCTTGAAGGGAGGAAAAGACGGTGCTCGGGGGCTCAATTACCTTGTTACAAAAGATGAGCGTACGGTATACCTCGGAGGTAAAAACACAGTTGAGGTGGAGGCTGGTGATATTCTTCAGATTTTAACTCCTGGTGGTGGCGGATGGGGTTCTGCTTGACTCTCCATTTGTGCAAAAGGTACTACTCTGTTGCTGAGAATATAATTCTCATTTCTTAGTTGAATACATGGCATCACACGATGTACCGGACCTATTGGTTGCATAATTACATGGTTCCATCTGGTTGAAATAAGGAATTAAATGTGTTCAGATATTACCTTTTTCTGGTGGCTTTAATTACATGTTATCTCTTACTTTGAGTTGTGTTTTTTACTATGAAAACGGATAAATGTTAGGAAAATGATATACACGTCCATAAATATTTAAGTTTGATTGCAACCAACGTAGAAATGTATGCGATAAGATATAATAAGTTAAAGTTAGACTCTTCTTAATTCATATTTATCCCACGTACAAGTGTGTAAATGAACCGAGCCGAGCCAAGTATTGAGTTGTTCAGATTTGATTTATAAAATTTATCCAGTATAAAATAAGGTTTGATTAAGACTCGTTTAATTACCGAGTTGAGCACGATATCAAATCGAGCACGAACAGCTTGAACTTTTCAAATGAATATGATCCGAAAATCAATAGGAAATTATAATTTGAGAAAGTTCCAGTAATTTATCGAACTTTAAAATTTATTAATATTTAAATTATTTATATTTCGAGTCGAGCTCAAATCAAACTTTTAGTCAAGCGAGAACAAATCGAGCCCGAATTGTTTGCTTATTTTACCGTCTTATTCATGTATGCTCATACATTGCAATTATAATTCAGCCGAAAACTTTCGGAATGCGTAGCAAGACTCTAAATTATATTACTATCTAAATTTCAATTGCTTGGAATATTTACATTTACATTCATTCAGTAGCTAGCCTGGTTTCCCTAGCATACAATACATACAGGACTGTTGAACTGCATTATAATTTATACAGCCATTGGAGGAGACTTGGATAAAATTCTCCTTGATATTAAATATTGTTTAGGGAAACTATGAATATTATTAGCTAAGTTTAAATTTGATAAACTGACAGTGTATACACAAACGGTGTTTACTAATGTTCGTTTTGAACAATTATACGTAGATTGCATTATTATGAACAAACTAAACTAATCTTTTAGTAGTTTGATTTCTCTCATTACACACCCCTGGATTATTACATGCAAACTAAACTATCAACAATGCTACCATCACATAAAAAATGGTCACATAAAAGTTCACATACACACATATGCATATTTCTGGGTCCCGTCTGACACGTGGGGTCCACAATATATGTGTGTATATGTGAGTTTTATGTGACTATTTTTTTATGTGATAGTAGCATTATTTCTAAACTATTCTGAATTCATTGAAGCCCCTTTGTAGTAATATACAGTGCATGGAACAGCCAAAATGAAGATGAAGGAGCTTTTGCTGGGTTTGAAGGTTTCTTTTAGTCCAACACATTTGGGCCGATCTGCATTATTGTTGTACTATTTTCTTTCCCAAAACAATTTAGTCCATCAGCCAGCCAATCCAATTTGGATTACAAGTTTTGTGATTTTGCAGCAAATATGTAGTTTGGTCAAGGCCCAACTTGTTTTTAGTTTTGTGATATTAGGTGTTGATACTAACAAAAATGTTGCATCTTAATTATCTTAAAATTATAAATAGTTGTACAAAAGTATTCCCTCCATCTCTTAATATAAGTCGTTTTAGATAAATATTTTTGCTCTTTAATAAATGTCGTTTGAGAATTTCAAGTAAGCATTAATTGTTTAGTTTTCAATATTATCCTAAGTATTAAATATAATTTTAGTTCTCTCGCTATTTTTTACAAAATAAATAACACTATCTTTTTTTAATGCGAGGACAATATAGTCAATTGATATTATATTTAATATTATATAATTATTTTTTTAATATTTATATATAACTCTAAAAGAACTTATATTAAGAGACAAAGAGAATAGCATAAAAGAATTTGAAGGAATTTAATTGGGGAATGGGGGAAATTTCTAAGGTCGGGGAACAAATACAAGAAAAAAATAGCACATTGATGAGACGAATGTGTTTAATTTCAGTCAAAAACTAATATAAAAAAAATGTGATTTTAATATTTTTATTTTTATTTGTATATTACATTCCAATATATTTATACTTGTATTTTTTGTAGGGTCTCCCAATACATGAGAAAGGGTATCTTAGGAGGATGATAATAATTGTGATGATGATGGGTCTTACTCCTTTCATCATTGGCTCAAGACAAAGGCTATGATTGACCACACGAGAGAGGCGTGTGTTCCAATGTATTCCCCACCAACCCCCAGTTGCTCCATTTATGTTCCTTTTTCTAGTTTAAAAATAATGCTACTAACATAAATATAGATCACATAATATTCACGTACAAACACATGCATATTTATAAACTTCACATCTTAGACGGGATTCACAATATACATGTGTGTGTATATAAATATTATGTGATCTATATTTATGTGATAGTAGCATTGTTGATAATTTAAATAAATTTTTTTTAATATGTGTCCTTAGGGCACATGCTAAGCACATAATTTAAGAGAATATTATCTTAAACTATGTGTATATTTTCTTGAACTTAGTGCAAATATAGAAATCAAGAGAATATGCATACAGTTCAAAAAAATATTCTCTTGAACTGTGTGCTTAGCATGTGCCCTAAGGGCACATAAAATTTTGAATTATGACTTAAATTTAATTAACTTTAGTCAATGTAATTATTAATATTTTAAATTATTTTAAAACTATTATTAATTAAAAATTTATTATTTTATAATTTTTAATAAACATATTAATATCAATGCCCTTAAATTTATTATTAAAATTTTATAATTATGTCAATATTAAATTAATAATTTATTGTATTTAAGATTAAAGATGAGACAAAAATCGACTTTAATATTTTGAAAGCAGTTGGACTCAATTAGGGTAAAAAAGATAAGGGGGCGGGAATAAATTTTATCTACATTGTCTTTTTGAGGATTATAGATAAATAGTTGGGTTTCTTTATAAAAAAAAGCTAATTAAATTAAATCACTTTAATTTGGCATTATAAGTATATTTTTATATAAATTTAATTCTTTTTATTTATTTATTTTTGACAAAAAATCTTTTTACTTAATTCTCAAGAAGTCTTTTTTTTACATACTATTAAAGAATTTTATTACTCCCTTCGTCCCAATATAAATTTTTTTATTACTATTTTAGGTAGTCTCAAGTTAATTGTTTATTTATCTTCAATATTTTATTTTTTATAATAATTTGTCAATAACACTCTTTAGTATTAATTGTCATATTTTTATTATTTATACATATACTTATTCTCAAGAAGTTAATAGTTAGGGGGCAATACCCTTATTTATACTCCCTCAATCCCTTAATATATGTCGTTTTAGAGTTGTGTATAAGAATTGATAATGATAACTGTAATTAACATATTACATGAGGCTATTTTTGTATTATCCCAAAAAGGGTTTTAGGCTTATAAGTAATATATATATATTCTGCAGATGAAGGGTTGAGATTCAGAGATATAAAAATACAATGTTCTTTTTCTGAACAGTTTCACCTTCTATCATGGTATCAGAGTTCTTCGGTGATTATGGCTGATCCGTTGTCTTCATCTTTCTCTGATCTTTTTATTCAACTTTAATATCTGATCTTTTTCTTTGATCATTTGTGTGTTTTGTTCATTGATTGAGTTCTAATGGCTCAATCATATTCTACTGCCATTGTTAGTTCAAATCCAACTGGTTCGTCTTCATCCATGGTTCAAATTGATCATTTCCATCCTTATTACTTACATAGTTCCTATCATCCAGGAATGTTACTGGTAAACCAAACCCTAACTGATCTCAACTATAATCAATGGCGTTGATCTATGGGGATAGCCTTCTCTCCTAAAATCAAAATAGGAATGGTTGATGGTACCTTGGCTCCTCATCCTACTACATCTTCATATCTTTCTCATGCACTAGATGTAACAACATGATAATATCCTGGTTATTAAACTATGTCTACTCTAAAATTAGGGATAGTATTGTTTACTTGCCTACTGCTAAAGCTATTTGGGATGATCTAGTTGGTCGTTACACATAGAGTAATGTCCCTAAATTATTTTCTCTGAGCAAAGATTTGGCTTCATTAACTTAAAATACACTGTCAATTTCAGCCTATTTTACTAAGTTTCGTAGTTTGATTGATGAATTGGAATCTTACACTGATGTCCCAAAATGTTGGTGTTGTTTTTGTACTTGTTGCTGATAAGAAACTTGAAGAGTATGAAAATACTTTAAAGTTAAGCTAGTTTCTGATGGGACTTAATGATCAATACACCTCTATAAGTGGTAAGTTGTTAATGATGCATCCATTACCAACCATGAATCAGGCATATTTACTTTTACTTCAGGAACAAACACAGAGAGATTATACTAATCCATCTCTTACAAATTATGAAAGATATGTTATGATGGTTAAGCAACAATTCTCTAAATCTGCAAAAGGACCTAAATCTTTCAAGAAACCTAAAGGACAGGACACAGGAGTTGAGTGTGATTACTGTAACCAATCTGGGCATACTAAGGAAAAATGTTTTTTCTTACATGGTTATCCACCATGGCATATGCTAGATGGCACTCAACCTAAGCCTCTTGTGAAATGTGCTTCATCACAAACTAAAACAGTTGCTCATGTCAGTGTAATTGACTCAGTTTCATCTCAACTTTCCCCTAATGGTTCTACTGTGACGCCCCCAAATTCAGATACATGTACCTCGAATATGGTGTTTCACGATCTAACTTATACAACATACTAATATTAACCAATAGCGGAAAAAATAGAATAATTTATATTAATATAACATAAATATTCTCGTCCCAAGTCTCGCAACCATAACTAACATATTACATAACCTAAACCATAACACAACTTACTCCATGACATTAAATAGTCTTAATACAATGTAAGAAATAAATCCTAACATAAAAGACTAAAACTACTTCATAGCCTTGTTTTTTCCCTTATCATTACCTTACGTCCCACACTATTCTGCTTTAACTGAAAGGTTTAAGAAAAGCAAGAATGAGCAACAAATTTTTCCAGCAAGTAATATACAATAAGGGTAAACAGGCATATAGTAAGCTCATAATATCATAATGATAATTGATAACTCAAGAATTTAAAGAATAATGTTGCAATTGAAGAAAATCTCAATAGTTCCAAATCTGTCCTTTGAATTTAAATAACGAGTCATTAAAGACCGAAAGATTTAAAAGAATTCAAAGGTCTCAACATTTCCAAATGGATGATATTCAATACTGAGCAGTCACTATGAACCAAGAACGCATGTTTAGAATTAACAGTATTTCACTGGTAATCCAATATAAACAAGTACAATATGTGATCAGCCTAAAGTACGTTACGTTATGCATAACATTTAAACATTTTGTTTGCGCACATGTCAGTCTCCCGACAATATATAATTTCCCCTTCTATGAGGGTTGTTCATCTCAGCAGATTATAAGAGTCTGAACAAGGCAATTGATTTGGATATCTTTCTAATTCATAGATATTGGTCTAACCGAATCAAATGATTTAGACACCTTTCTCAACACTCTTAGGAATAATTTATAAGTCTAATGATTTCAACATGATTCAAAGAATGTAATTATGATTTAAATCAAGTTTCAGAGTATGAAATAATAGTTTCAAGAATCATTCTATAGAATAATTTGCTTATACGACCAATAAGTGTACAAGTTCAGATATTCGCTCAATATATATGGTTGATATAACAACAATTAGAAACTTGCACAAAATTCAAAGTTGTGTAAGTTAGGGAACTTGCCTTTCGTGTAGATTATAACTCTAAAGCTTAACGTCACTTCATTGTCCTATATTATCATAGTCATGTATATATATACACATTAGTTATACATACTTGATACATACATCAACAATCTTATCATCTATCATACACATGCTTAACCATGTACATCATATGCATACATTCAGTCATATATTCGTTACAAATTTAAACCACTTAGTTGTTTAATCAACCTTGCTTTTGCCTTTGAAAGTTTAATTTAGAAACATTTTAGAAACTTTTGAAGTCTTGATCTTATATAGCCATTACATGTTTGAATACTTAAAACATCATTTTAATACTGTAACATAGCTCAAAACATTAATATATACATGTTTCAAGCTTCAGACCTAATTTAAAACAGTCAGACAACACCGGTATGTAGCGCGGCCGCGCTACATTTTGATCTGGGAGTAGCACGGCCGCGCTGCTCCCTGATCAGTCTAGAGTTGAGTTTGAGTTTTTGTATTTCTTGCTTACTTTCTAGCATACATGGATAATGATACATAGCATGTACACATGTTAAGAGGTCTTGGGATAGGGCTGGTCCCTCCTATGCTCATTTCAAGTTTACTTTCAAACGTTATGGTTTTTATTTCAAAAATTTCTATTCAACAAGGCCAAATGAGTGTATTTCACAAATGACTAACTATAATAACCATTAAACCACCTAAAGATGCTAAATTTATCTTTAATACGCATGTTCAAAGTTATTCAACTCATTTGTTCAAAGTTAACATAGTTTTACACTTGAAATTAATTGTAAATCATGCTTGAATAGTTCATCTCATGCCTAACTAGATGGGCGAACATATTAGTCATATCTAGATGCATAAAATCTTACTATGCTTGCACATAAGGTCAGAATAGTTCTCAAGATGTTTATTTTCAAAGCTTCTAAGTTTTCATTAAAAAATTGATACCAAAGCATGTTAAGGTAACATATTGTATGCAAGACATCCTAGAGTTACATATTAGAATTATAAAGAGTCCAACCATACTTACTTAAAAGGTTAGAATGCAAATGACACAATGTTCATCAATATTAGTTTTCAAGAATTCTAAGTTTTCTTTTAAAAACTCATACTAAACTAAGCTAAAGCAACTCATTATATATGAGGCAACTTGAATCACATATATCAGACCTATAGTATACAGAACCAAGTCAAATACACCTGCCTAGCATGTTAAAATAAACTAAAACTATTTTTGAATAATGATAACCAGCGCGACCGCGCTGGTTTTGGCTGTGGAAGTGCTGCGACCATGCCACTTCGGGGCAAACTCAAGACTGACTCTGTTTCTACATAATCTCAAATTGTAATATAATTATACCATCTAACCTACAACTCAAACCAACCACATTGTTTCCAAAACGTACATACAAACTCAGATAACACAATGATACCCATTTCCAAACTAATTATCAATAGTTCATGTCAAATTCTAAGAATTATTTAATTTGAAATCAAGAACATGTTTAAGTAATATTACCTCTGTGAAGCTGAAATGCTAATTCTTTGCTTATAATTTTAGATTGCTTTCCAATTCAGCAACACTCACACTCTATATTTGACTTATCAGAATTTCTAGCAACCTGAATTGTGAAGGGGAAGGATTCCATTTATAGGATAATCATTACCCAAATGCTAGACTTTGCCCAAAGTTTTAAACCAGCAGGAAGAAGAAGAAGATGATGGTTAAGAGGAAGTTGGTGGAAAGTGTTCAACTGCTCCTTCACCATCATGCCCCAAGCCATCATTTGCAACTTCTGATTTCAGCAAAGTAGAGGCTAGGCCAATGACCTATATACGGCTGGAACAAAAGAATGGGACTAGAATTTTGGGACAAGTATTTAACTTATTGCATTAGCAAAATGGACCTCAGCACTTTTGATGTGGGTTCCTTTTTGGGCTCACAAGGTCAAATTTACTAATTTAATGTTATCATCTTGGTTACAATATTGGGCCATTATTATTCTACAGTTTGTTGGGCTATGATATAATTTAGTTGGGTATTAACAACTTATTATTTCCCATAAAATTTATTATTCTAATTACACCCAAATATCATAATGATAATTACTATCAAATATTTATTTTCTTAAAATTAATTTTCTTCCCTAATTTTAAAATACACATTTTATCGATTCACCATGAGTCATTATACTACACAAGGCTCATTTCTTCCAAGCTTAGCTAGATTACATAACTCAAGCTTATTTTCACAATATAGTCTTATATAATGACTATTCTCATTTTATAATATTATTCTTAATATCACATTTTGTATTTCATGCATGATGCAATTTTATTGCATTAATTATTTATATAATCACACAACACATATAATTGCACATAACAAATAAATAATTACAATAATAATAATAATAATAATAATAATAATAATAATAATAATAATAATAATAATAATAATAATAATAATTAGTCCAAAACATTATTTAATCATCTCCATATTATTATAATTAAACACTTACTTAGTCCACCATTATGTCACATTAGACATTTCTCATAAGGTTAATTAAGCTCATCATCATTGCTCCACAATTCTCCATTATCTCTTACTTAACTCAATTTAAATTGAATTACCACATCTCTTGACACACAAAATATATATGTGTTCAAAATAAATATTCAAACATCTTTAATATTATTTATAAAATTCATGGGTATTACATCTACTATTGGTACTTCTGGTTCTAAAACCTTATCATTCATATAACACCCCAGTCCCACATCGAAAGATATGACAAAATTTTATCTATATATATGGAATTAAGTAACTACCAATAGTACCTTCAAGTCATGACATTTTGGGTGAGCTTGTGGTGGGCTAAGATGACTCAATAAGATACTATTGGGTTAGTGGTTTAAGGCTTTATTTGGATGGATTTGATTCGATTCGGACTTGGGATTTGACCCTAGATTTGTTTCGGATTCGAGATTTGACCCGGGTTATTTTATATGATATCAGAGCTGACTCTCGAAAGCTCGGGCCGGGTCATCCGATTGGGTTGCCGGAGGTGGGGACACAAAGGCTGGTGGTATTATCCCATAATGGAGAGATGGAGGTCCGGAGGTGGGGACACGAAGCCAGCAAGTATTATTCCACAATGGCTAGAGAGGCAAAGATATGTGGACCGTGTGTGTAATCGGTTCTGAAGTGGACGTCAAATATTTAAGTGGGGGAGTTTATAACACCTCAGTCCCACATCGAAAGATATGGCAAAATTTTGTCTGTATATAAGGAATTAAGTAAATACCAATAGTAGCATCAAGTCATGTCCTTTTGGGTAAGCCTGTGGTGGGTTAAGATGACATAAAAAGATACTATTAGGCCAGTGGTTTAAGGCTTTATTTGGATGGATTTGATTTGATTCGGACTTGGGATTTGACCCGAGATTTGTTCCAGACTCGGGATTTGACCCGGGTTGTTTCAATTCACACCTACACAATATCAACAATTATTATAGCTACTTCAGAATAATCTCAAACTGACACCTCAAGCTTCAGCTCAGTCATCTCATCATATTAACTGATCAGTTACTTCACATCTAGCTGATAATTATATTTCCTCTGTTTGTTCCAATCATGCCACTTGTCTTAATAACTTTACAAATCATTCCCAATGGATCCTTGACTCAGGTGCAACAGATCATATCACTCCTTTTGTTCATTTACTAACTTCTGCTAAACCTATTAGATCTCAAATACATCTGCCAAATGGTCACAAAGCTGCTATTACATGTAACGATCGATAAATTCCACTTGGTTTAAAAATTAATTTTTGTGGAATATAGCTGCTATTACTTCACGTCTAGCTGGTAATTCTATTTCCACTGTTTGTTTCAATCATACCACTTGTCTTAATAACTTTACAAATCATTCCCAATAGATCCTCGACTCAGGAGCAACAGATCATATCACTCCTTTAGTTCATTTACTAACTTCTGCTAAACCTATTAGATCTCAAATACATCTGCCAAATGGTCACATAGCTGCTATTACATGTAACGACCGATAAATTCCACTTGGTTTAAAAATTAATTTTTGTA
Source organism: Panax stipuleanatus (assembly GCA_020205555.1). Classification (NCBI taxonomy): domain Eukaryota; kingdom Viridiplantae; phylum Streptophyta; class Magnoliopsida; order Apiales; family Araliaceae; genus Panax; species Panax stipuleanatus. Next base: position 130,650,017 of record CM035120.1, on the reverse strand, counting down.
GAACATTAATAAATAAAATAATATTTAATAAATATTATTTTTGTTATGTGTTTAAAGGTCGTTTTGTGACCTAGGATGTTATGAATGCAGGAGTAATTTAGTTACGTGCTAGAATAAATGAGTAAGAATTTTCAAGACGAAAATTAAAAAAATTTGAGAAAATTTTAGTAAAAACACTATTCACTTAAAGAACGATAGGAGCTAGGGTTTAACCCTAAGCCTTTTAGAAAGATTGGTATGCCCTAACAACATTCCATTTCAAGATTTGTCGGTAATACGTCATGACAAGTCGTATCATCCAATAAAAGTTTTTCTCAAAAAACGAGCCTTTTTGGATGAAATTTTTATTTTACAAAATAGTTTTTATACGAAACAAAATACCAAAAATTCAAGTTCGGAAAGTAAAAGAGAAGGAGTGTGTAAGGCACACGCCGACACACGCTAGGCACACGCTGGCACATGCCAGGTATTAAAGTGTAATTAACCTGGGTACCAAAGTGTAATAAGCCAGGGCAAAGTGTAAAATTAGGTAACAAAGTGTAATATGCTGGGGGAAAAGTGTAATATGCTGGGGCAAAGTGTAATAAGCCAGCCAAATGACTAAAATGCCTTAAGTCTTGGTTTTCTTTAAATACCAAGCCATTTCTCTTCATTCCACACAATTCATCAAATCCAAGAGAGAAAACTCCAAAAAAATAAAGAGAGGAAGTGAGAGACACGGATTTGCAAGTACTGGGGGAAGAAAACGTAAAATCAAGCCGTTCGTTAATGAAGAAATGCGAAGAATCATAAGGTAGGAAACTTAAAACTCATCTATCTTCTTCAACTCAAGTATTTAAAAGCTTTCTAGAGATGTTATGAAGTTTATGTTTGTGGATGGTTAGGAGATTCATGATGAATCTTTAGCAAACCGGTGAAATAAGGATTGTTTAGTGATTAAATCAATAAACTATGCATGTTAAGTAAAATTATACTCGTAAAATGAAGAACGAACAAAGACGAACGAAGAACGTAGTAAATGTTGTTGATGGATAAATTGAAAACCATCCTTAGGATGTTGTTGATGGACAAATTGAAAACCATCTGTAGGAGGTTGTTGATGGATAAGTTTAAAACCATCATTCGTAGAAAGATTTGAAAATTTCGTGTGAAATGGATTAAGAACAAGCTATAACAAAGTTATGGCAAAAATTTGAGTAAAAGACGTTAATATGGTTTGTTATGACTTCCAAGCAAAGTGATGATATGTATTAATGAACCCGAGTATAATAGGTTTCATTAAAATGTTGTAGTATGAGCTGTGGGCTAAAGAACGAACTCATTCCGAGTTAGGATGAGTAAATTATGAAGAACGGACGAACGATCGTCAAGAACGCTAAAACTCGTGCCATACAGGATTTTTAAACCAATTTTAAGACTTATTAACGAACTTAGAAATTAGTTATGCTCGGATGAATTTAAAGTATATAATGAGAGCTAGAATTAGGCTCGAGAATGAACTCATTCTGATGTGGGATTACGAAGTTACGATTTAAGGAATTAAATGCCAGAATCGTTTTGCAGAAAAATTAAACTTGGGCAACATTTAACAAGAACAGGCACCGTAGCACCAGTTTCGAAGTGCAAAACAGGCGCCGCAGCGCCACGCTTGGCTCTGGGCCCTGCAGAAGGGCGCCGCAGCGCCCCATTTAACAAAGGGGGCCGCGCCATAGCGCTCTTAGGGGAAATTTTTTCGACACGAGCTTTTTATTATCCAACTTTTTGGGTGATAATTAAGGGGCAAGTATGAATGTAATATTCATGAAATAAAACATCTTAAATGATCAGTAAAACCTTGACTTTGACGATTAAACGTCAAATAAAGGTTAGAAAATGACAAACGCATTATACGTAAACAATATCCGTGAATCGTATTCGCATCAAACGAACGTCTTTGGTTTACATAGTTGTAATACCTAGATGTTGTACAAATATGGTAACTTATGACATGGAAGTGTTATAAAGCCATAATGACAGTAAAATAATATAATGAATTGTGAAAGCAAAGTACGCAAACGATGTTCGTGAATAGTATACGCGTAGAACAAATATGTTTAGCGTACGTATGAATGTACGACTTGAATATTCGTATAATGAAGATGGAAGTACAAAGTATGAACATTAGGAAACCATAAATAGAATGAATGAAATGAAGTTTGATTCTTAATAATAAGATCGCAAGTGACGAAGGATAATAAACTCGAAGTAATACTTGAGTTTAATGAAATGAAGGAAAACAATTATAAGTAAAGTTGACGTAAAACACTTAACTGAATAAATAAGTGTTATAAAAGATGTCTAGATCGTGTTGAGCATATGCAAGGGCATATGGCTTGAGTGTTTACGAAGGTTGAAATGAACGCCAAAATATTATAATAAGTAATAATAAACTTGGAAAGTATTTCGAGTCTAATGACACGGACTTGAGAAGTAATAAGTAGAGTTAATATAAACCAATATTTGACATCAATTATGTGCTTAATTGGTATGTGTAGGAAATCGTAATTGTGTTCTACCGTTTGACGGACAAAAATTAGCGTAAACTTATAGAAGAACGCTTGAGGCAAGTTTCCTGAACTTACTCTGATTATTTAAGCAAGTGTTTACTTCATTTAATTCCCTTCTTATGAAGCCTATGTGATGTTTTAAAATAAAATGAACTCAACTCTTTAATGATTGTGCGAATTTCATGCTTATGCAAATCCTTTAGTATTTGTATATGTATTCAAGCGATGTTAAGATAAACTGTTTAAGAAAATGTCGGTCCCATTGTTCGGCTAGTCAAAGGCTAAAACGTTTTATAGATTTGTTAGTAAATCTTTTAAAATGGTATTTGTGAAAAGTTAAGCTATCTAACGCCAATTGCTTTGGTATTGATTCAAAGGTAGGTTTGAACTTAAACAAACAAATGTTAATTATAAAAAGCTAAGATATCTAACGCCAATTGCTTTGGTATTGATTCAAATGTAGGTTTCAACTTAAGCAAACAAATGTATTTAGTCTAGTTTTCGGCTGTCTCGCATGGTGTCAAAATTTAAACGTAAATACGTTTAACGTAGTAGTGTTGTACAACATAGGGTACTACAGGCTGATCACCTAGATGTACTCATAAGTGATATCGAATTTATGGTCTTAACGACTATATTATCCTTTTTAATGAAATAAAGGAAAAATAAACAGAGTTTTTGGTTCGACGACCATCTTATTCAAATGACCACTACGTCGTTTCAAAAGTGCTTTAGAGTAATGAAAAGTTTTATTCTGGTTATCCTGTATGTTATTCCAGTTTATTCAAAGTAGTTCACGACTATTTTTCAGTTGTTGAATGAAATCATATGATTCTTGATTTTGTTGTTGAAATGCTATACTTGCTGGGCAATTTAATGCTCATCCTTGCTTAAACTATATGATTTCAGTTAGGGACATTCGTATGGGAGAATTCATTAAGGATAGAAGAAGAAGAGTGAAGATGGATAGAAGATCTTGTAATAGAATAAAATTTATATGTAATGTGAATTATTATGATGTAAGAACATATAAGGTTATAGAAACTGGGATGGAATGAATATGATGTAATAATATGGAATTTACATTCATGTCATTAAGTTATTATGGTCATAATTATATGAATGCATGAGAATGTTGTAGCACCGTGTAGCATCGGACTCGGGTTTGAAGATACCCGGATTTGGGGGCGTTACATTACACATACAGGAACTGTTATACTATATCCAAATATACTTAATAATGTTTTGTGTGTTCCAGAATTTTCCTTCAATCTCTTATCCATTGGAAAACTAACACATGATACTCATTGTCATATCTTGTTTTCTTCTCATCAATGTATATTACTAGAACTTACTTAAAAGAAGAAGATTGGGATTGGTAGATTGGATGGAGACCTTTACAAACTTAATACCTCAAATATTGTTTCCTTACCCAAATCTACAACCTCATTTTGTTCAATTTCTGATTCTTGTGATAAACCAGTTCATATTGCTACTGTTTCAACTGTCAATGAATGGCATGCTAGATTAGGTCACGTACCTAACAAAGTTTTAAAATAACTTTCTCTTAATTGTAACTACTCACATTGTGATGTTTGCCCTCTAGCTAAACAAACTAGATTTCCGTTTCAATTAAGTACCTCAATTTCTACTACTATTTTTCAACTAGTGCATTGTGATGTATGGGGTCCAGACAAGACCAAAACTCGTAGTAACTGTAGTTACTTTCTTACACTTATGGATGACCACTCTAGATTTACTTGGATTTTTTTTTTGTTTTTGTTTTTTTTTGCTAACATGGTGTTTCCCAACCCGCGGGTCGGACTAATCACCCAGGCCGGACTCAACCGTTTTGGCTTGCGCATTGGCTTACGCCAGCTATCCGTGGCCACGCGATAGGTTTAACCCTGCCTCACAATTGTTGCTAGCGGGGATCGATCCCAAGATGTTCGGGTTTACGGCTCACCCCAGGTCGTTCCTTACCGCTGCGCCAACTGCTGTGGTTGATTTTTTTGTTTCAACATAAGTCTCAAGTGTTTTACTTATGTTCAAACTCAGTTTACTTGTTAAGTGAAAGTTGTAAGAATTGAAAATGGGAAAAAAATCAATAAAGGCATTACTCCCTTCTTTAAGTCTCTAGGAATAGAGCATCAGTCCAGTTATGTTCACACTCCACAACAAAATGGGGTTGTGGAGAGAAAACACATGCATCTTCTGTAAATAGCTAGAGCCCTAAAATTCCAATCTCACATTCCTATGTCCTTTTGGGGAGACTTTTTATTTACAACCACTTATCTCATTAATTGAATTCCTTCTTCATTTCTTAAAGGTTATACACCTAATGAGCTCTTATTTGGCAAATCTCTTTTCTATGGTCACTTAAAAGTGTTTGGCTGCTTGTGTTATGCTTCCACTTTGGCTCATAATAGAGATAAGTTTAGCCCTAGGGTTGTCAAATGTGTTTTTTTAGGATACCCTTGTGCCAAGCAAGGGAATAAACTGTATGACATACAAAATAGGAAGTGTCTGATTAGTAGGGATGTCTAATTTTTTGAGCACATTTTTCCTTTCACTACTGATACTTGTGTTACTTCCACATTCTTATTTCTTATGCAAACCTCTACACCTGATTCTGATCCTTTACATATATCTATTTCTTCAGACATTACACATTCAGAATGTGCAAATCTTGACAACACTTTGTCCCCTAATACTAGTCCTTCATCTGGTAATAATTCTTCTCACAATACTAGCACTACAAATGAGATGTTTACTCCTCCTGATCCTCCAATCACTTCTTCTTCTCCTCCAGTTGTTATACCATCCAGGCCTCAAAGATAAAGACAATTATCTGTTAAACTTCAATCTTATGCAGGGCTTCCAACCAATCTTCCTAATACTATCCCAGTCCCTTCTGATGATACAGGCACATATGCACTCTCTTCTTCTACCTATCTTCTTGCAAATTATATCACATATTCCAAGTTTTCTCCTTCTTATGTAAGATATTTATCTGCTACATCTATTATATCTGAGCCTACATCCTATTCACAAGTTATTTTGAATCCTCACTAGTGTGAGGCTATGGTGACTGAAATCACAGCCTTGGAAGCTAACAACACTTGGAAAATTGTCCCCTTTACCTTCTGGAAAGAAAGTGATAGGCTATAAGTGGTCTAAGCCTGATGAGATTGTTGAAAAGTTTAAAACTCGTTTGGTTGCTAAAGGTTTCACCCAAACTGAAGGATTGGACTATTTTGACACTTTTGCACCCGTAGCAAAAATGACAACTGTCAGAACATTTATAGTTAATTCTGTTATTCAAGGATGGGCATTAGATCAATTAGATGTCTCTAATGTTTTCTTACATGGTGATCTCTTTGAAGAGGTTTACATGCATCTTCGTCCTTGTTTTTATGACTCTTCTGTTCCCAAATCATCTTCAGCCCTCTTGGTTTGCAAGCTGGTTAAGTCTCTCTATGGACTTAAACAGGCTCCTAGACAATGTGGTTTCTAAAATTTTCCATTGTTCTAAAACAGTTTAGTTAATTTTATTCAATCCTACAGTGATCATTCCTTATTTACACTTAAGCACAAGTCTGGTTTTGTGGTTCTGCTTGTCTATGTGTATGATATATTAATAATTGGTTCTAGTATTTCTTTGCTACTACAAGTCAAACATTATCTTAGGACTTAATTCAAACTTAAAGATTTAGGATCTTTAAAGTAATTTTTAGGCATTTAAGTGGCAAGGTCTTCTAAAGGTATTTACCTTCATCAAAGAAAGTATACTTTTGACATCCTTCAAGATAATGGTCTCGTTGGTGCTAAACCTTCCAAAATACTAATGGAACAACATCACAATTTACTCACAGTTCAAGGAACTGACTTGTCCAATGCTAGTGCCTATAGAAGGCTGGTGTGCAGGTTAATTTATTTAACTGTCACCAGACCTGATATAGCATATTCCATTCATGTCTTGTCTTAATTTTAGACTAAACCCAAGATTGCTTACATGGAGGCTGCTTTGAAATTGGTTAGATACCTCAAACAATCACCTGGGCAAGGTTTTTTAGTCTCTTCTACAAGATCTTTCTCTCTATCCGCCTACTGTGATGCAGATTGGGGAGGTTGTAAAGCAACTAGTAAATCATTAACTCGATATTGCATCATGTTGGGTAATTCTCTCATTTCTAGGAAAAGTAAGAAACAGTCCACAGTCCCTCGCTCTTCTGCTGAAGCAGAATATAGAGCTATGGCAGATACATATTGTCAAACTTCTTGGTTGCTAGCTTTGTTGCAGGACTTTGAAGGTTTCTAATCTAACACCAATTTCTTTATATTTTGATAATCATTCAGCTCTCTACATTGCCTCTAATTCTGTCTTTCATGAGCGCACCAAACATATTGAAATTGATTGTCATATTGTTCGAGAAAAACTACTTCAAGGCATCATTCGCACTGCTCATTTGTCATCTGATCAACAACCTGCAGATCTTCTAACTAAGGCTCTTGCTTCAGATCACATTCACTGTGACGCCCTCAAAATAGGTTCAATACTCAACCCATTCTGAGTCGCAAACTACATGGTACAGAATCCAAATGCAATCTTTTACATCAAACGGCCACACAACTGAGAGTGTCAATACAGACATGTAAAAAATATAAACACTCAAACTAAGTCCTTATTACATTTATTATCACACTATTTTACAAAAAAAATAGTGAGGACTTCTACAGCTCTAACTCGGACCATCACTCTATTTCCCGACTAGTACTCGCGATATTCTCATTTTCTGAAGAGAATAATGGAAGAAAAGGGTGAGCTCAACTAGCCTAGTAAAGAATATTATGACTAAGATAATAAAAAATAATTTATCGTTAGTCTTCAACAAATCAGATAAAATATTATGGACAACAAGTTTTAGATCAACAACTGCAGCGGAATTAACAATTCATTAGAAGAGTTACGTAGAGAATAATGTCTACTATCTTCTATTATTTAAAGTCCACCATCAATATTTTATCCCTGTAACATCAATCAATATATATCTCAAATCAAATATTCATCTTTGCACTACGACCAAAGATATTTATTTGTATCACCAGTGGTCATATTCATCTCAACACATGTCCATCTTTGCACTACGGGCTAAAGATATTCATCAGTTAATCATTCATCTTTGCACTACAAGCCAAAGATATTCATCAAGTAATCATTCATCTTTGCATTACAGGCCAAAGAAATTCATTTGTATAATCATTTAAGACTGAGGATGATGAAAAATAATATAACGAACGAATCTAGTGAGATAAAGGACAAAGATTAGGGATTCGTAATTTAGTTTATCCAAGTTCAAGAATACTCCGTAATAATCAATTGTGGAGCAAAATTCAAGAATGAAGTTCAAAACTTGGATCCAATCAAAAATAATTTGGATAATTTTTTTTACCGTAAATAGTAACTCGTGAATAGTAACTCGTCATGAAAAGATAAAAAATTCATAAAAAGTTCATACCAATATTCTAGTGAAATGATATTAGATGCAGTGCAAAGCTCAAAGAATTTCTGATCATTTCAGGAATTATAGAAGCAATACTTACCGTAGTAAGTTTAAATTTAGGAATATGAAATGAAATATTATTTCATAATATGAAATATGAAAGAAAAAAAATACTCTTTATGAATATTGAAAGGAAATAATGTAAGACCCCAACTTTTTATGAATAAAATTGAATTTTCTCTATATATTATTTTGAAATAGTAAGGTGTTGATTTGATAAATGTGATAAGTTATGGGTGAGATGTGCAAAGTTTACAAAGTAAGCAAGTGGTTATAAAATATTTGTTGTGTCAAAAAATATTCGTTTGGTCGATGAATATTCTTTTTGTCGGAGAATATTCATACGACGGCGCAGTCATTGGTGGACCCCACAACGGAATGAATGTCGGATATAGAAAGGGACAAAAATAATATTTTTACAAAAATAACGGTAAAACTTTTACAGTTAAAACTGTTGAAATACCCGGTGGTTAAAATATAGTAATACACGGTGTTGCACAGTAGCACACAGTATTGCACAGTAATTCTAATTATTGATTATTAAGAAAAAGTCACTACTCAATAATTGTTACAGTAATTACTGTTCAATATAATATTTTACTCGTACAATGATTGCTACGTTGATATTTTATATCAATAATTACTACGTTGATATTTTATATCAACAATTACTACGTTAATATTTTATATAGTTGTTTCAATAATTGTCACTACATAGTATTTTATATTATCAGATCAATAATTTATATTATTTGAATAATATTATTAGATAGCATTATTGGCAATGTCTAAGGAAGTTCTGTCTAGGAGGGGTTATTTAATTGCGCGCCAGTAAAGAGAAATCCTTATCGGAAGGTCCCCTTATTCCTGGGAACGACCTGGTTGTCAATATTATAGTTTTGTAATATTGTTTGTGAATAATTAATTATTGATAAAAATAATAAGTAAATATTTATTCAATGTTTATTGAGAATGAATATTTTATCTATTCTGATAAAATAATTCATTCAAATATATTATTTAATATTACATTATAAGTGTATAATGTGATAATATAATAATATAATAGTGATGATATTTTTTTACAACAAATTCACGATATATGAATAAAATGAGATGGAAGAGAGAAAATAAAATTTGGAATTCTTTTAATAAATTATAAATGTTTTAATATATATATATATATATATATATATATATATATATAAACATGTGGTGAAATTTATTATTTCAAAAATAGAGGCTTTGAAATTTTGAGTGTGTTAAAGATTTTCAAGAGTGATGAGTGTGGAAAAATCATCCGTATGTAAACTTGGGTCATTTTTCGTGCAGAATTTAGAAAAACTTTCTTCTACAAAGTTGTAGAGAATTAAATTTTATATGGAATGGACATAAGGTTCATATTTTTCTGATTAAAGGGTTATTTATTATGAATTATTAAAGTTTCGGAATATTGAGTCTGAATTGATTTTTGGTGGAAGAGAAAAAATTGAATTTGAACTCTTATGATGCAATCAATGATGTCATCGGAGCGATGAGGTAAGTAATGATGTCATCAGAATGATGAGGTAAGCAATGAAGTCATAGGATCGATGATGTAAGCGATGATATCATAAATTATGGCAAAAAGACTATTTTACCCTTATCCTGCCAAGCCTATAAATAGAAGCTCATTTCTTTATTATTTCTCACCAATTCACTAAAGCTATAGAGAGAGGAAGAATAGAGAGAATAAGAGAGAAAGAAGAAGAGTATTCTGCTATTACACTAGTGCAGTATCCAAATTTTTATTAAGGTAAGGGGTATTATTTCTTTCGTATTCATGAAGAGAGTTATTTTCTTTCAATACTCATAAGGGTTGTTATTTCATTCTTTATTATTCTGTTAGAATAACCTGTCTACGCGGACTACCGCATGCATGGTGAAATCTTGTTGTTATTCTATTCTTTATTATTCTGTGGTAATAACTTGTCTACGCGGACTATCGCATGCCTGGTGAATAACCCTTCGTATTCAGTTGTGGAAATAATCTGTTTGAGCGGACTACCGCCTCGTTGGTGAAAATCCAATTGCAGTTTCGTATATTGTTTCATTTCAGATTCTTAACTCTAAACTTACTACGGTAAAGATTGCTTCTATAATTCCTGAAATGATCATAAATTTCTTGAGTTTTGCGCTTCATCTAATATCATTTCACTGGAATATTGGTCTAAACTTTCTTGTAAAAGTTTTATCTTTTCATGTCGAGTTACTATTCATGAGTTACTATTCACGGGGTACTATTCACGGTAAAAAAAAATTCCTTTGCAAATATCTTTGATTCGATCCATGTTTTGAACTTTATTCTTGAATTTTGCTCCACAATTGATTATTATGGAGTATTCTTGAACTTGGATAAACTAAATTATGAATCCTTAATCTTTGTTCTTTATTTAACTGGATTCGTTCTTTAAAATATTTTTCATCATCCTCAGTCCTAAATGGTGATATAACTGAATATCTTTGGCCTGTAGTACAAAGATGAATGATTACTTGATGAATATCTTTGGCCTGTAGTGCAAATATGAATGATTACCTGATAAATATCTTTGACCGTAGTGCAAAGATGGACAGGTGTAGAGATGAACATGACCAACTGGTGACACAAATGAATATCTTTGACCCGTAGTGCAAAGATGAATATTTGGTTCGAGATGTATATTGATTGATGTTACAGGGATAAAATATTGATGATGGACTTTTAAATCAAAGAAGATAGTAGACATCATTTTTACTTAACTCTTCTAATGAATTGTTATTTTCGCTGCAGTTGTTGATCTAAAACTTGTTGTCCATAATATTTTATCTGATTTGTTGAATACTAACGATAACTTATTCTTCATTATCTTAATCATAATATTCGTTACTAGGCTAGTTGAGCTCACCATTTTCTTCCATTATTCTCTTCAGGAAATGAGAATATCGCGGGTACTAGTCAGAGAATGGAGTGATGGTCCGAGTTAGAGCTGTAGAAGTCTTCACTCATTTTTTGTAAAATAGTGTGATAATAAATGTAATGAGGACTTAGTTTGAATGTTTATATTTTCTACATGTCTGTATTGACACTCACGGTTGTGTGGTCGTATTTTGCACGACCGTTTGTTATAAAAGATTGTATTTGGATTCTGTACCATGTATTTGGCGACTCAGAATGGGTTGGTATTGAACCTATTTTGGGGGCGTCACAGTTGGTATCAGAGCTTAAGGATATGATCTCTGGCGGAGATCTGGGAATAGAACTAGGAGGGGAGAGACGAGTAAATCCTTCACTAGTGTGTGTCCTACCTAAGCTTATTTGGTAATTAATTGGTCGTTTGGAACATAGGGTTAATATGTGATATGTTAATTTGTTTGATTAACCCTTATTTTGTGGCAGTATTTGAGAATGGCAGCTGAAAATCTAAATAATGGAGTGAATGAGACCGTTGAGACAGCTTTAATCACCAACTAGAAGAACGTGCAACAAGAAGGCAATATTCCTTCTTGAAACAACACCACCGATTAAACGATGAATGATGGGATGTTTAGAAGCTTTTTGCAGTTCATGCAAAACTAGATGAGGGAGACTCATGTTCATAATACAGGTGGAAATAACAACTCGCGGCTTGTCACTGCCAAGCAGTTTAAAGAGTTGGGACCACCAGAGTTTCAGGGAAAGCTAGATCCAATCAAGGCAGAAAATTGGATTAAGCAAATTACCAAAATATTTGATGTCTTGAGATGCACAGAGGAACAGAAGGTTCCATTCGCCACGTTTATGTTCCGTGGAGAGACAGATTATTGGTGGGAATCTGTGAAGCGTACCCAGCCTGTCGCACTCAACATGTCTTGGAAAGAGTTCCAAAAACTATTCAATGACAAGTACTTTCCAAAAATTATTCGTCATATGAAGGAGGTAGAGTTTATCAAACTAGAACAGAATAACATGGCTGTGTCCCAGTACGAGGCTAAGTTCGCGGAGTTATCTCGGTTCGCATCTCATTTGGTGGATAATGAGGAACGTATGACGCGGATGTTTCTAAGAAGTTTGAAACCCGAAATTCGTCAGTACCTCATTTCTCACAAACATTCTTTATATTCAGATGTGGTGAACAAAGCCCAATTTTTAGAACGAGATAATGATTATGTTCAACCAAGAAACAACAACCAAGGTCGTACCGGTGGCAGCAGTCATCGGAACAATGACAACCAGCAGGGAGAAAAGTATCATGACAGAAGCGATAACCACTCCGGTGGTAATCTTGGCCATGATAATAGAAGAAGTGAGTCAGGGGGAGATTTCAAGAAGAGAAGGTACAACAATGAGAACGTGAAAATGTCGACAGCAGCACCAGCATCAACTGTTTCTAGGGGAGGAGAACGACCGCCGGTCGTATGCTATAAATGCGGGAAAGAGGGACACATCAGTCCAAACTGCACACAAAAATCCAAGGTGTGTTATAACTGTGGAAAGGAAGGGCACATAGCTCGAGTGTGTCCTAAAGCAAAACCAAGTCCAGCAGGGTTGGTGACTCCAAAGGATATCCCTGACAAGTCAAAGTCAATGGTTCCTAAAAGAGCGTTTGTCGTGACTGCCCAAAACGCGAGGAACCCGAACGAGATTATTACAGGTAAGTTAATCATAAACTCCTGCGAGGTCTATACCTTGTTAGATACCGGTTCTACCCATTCTTTTATTTCACCTATTTGTGCTCAACGTTTGAACTTGACTCCTAAGAATTTAGACTTTGACTTATCTGTTGAAACTCCGTTAGGAGAAACCTTCGTTACATTCACATTTTACAAATCTTGTTTGATTCAAATTGGCACCCTCACCCTACCTGTGGATTTTATATCTTTGAAAATACTTGCATTTGATGTGATTTTTTGAATCGACTGGTTAACCACACATCATGCCAAAATTGATTGTTTCGTAAGGGTGTTTGCTTTCATTCAAACAACCAGACCACTAAATCAATCAATGTCATTCAAGTCATAAAGTTATTCGTTTATTGAAAAACGGATGTCAAGCTTTCTTAGCCGATGTCACTGATTTAAATCAGAATACATCAGATTTGAATGATATTTTTAATGAGTTTCCTGATGTATTTCTCGAAGAACTTCCTAGTCTACCCCAGAACGTGAAGTTGAATTCTTTATTAACCTTGAGCCCGGTACAAAATCCATTTCTAAAACCCCATATCAAATGGCTCCTATTAAACTTCAGGAGTTAAAGATCCAATTACAGGAATTGTTAAACATCGATTTTATACGTCCTAGTACATCTCCTTGGGGGTGCTCTTATTTTATTCGTAAAGAAGAAAGACGGTAGTATGCGACTATGTATTGACTATCGAGAGTTAAATCATGTCACCATCAAGAATAGGTATCCACTACCTCGCATTGATGACCTGTTTAACCAGTTGTAAAGTGCATAATTCTTCTCAAAGATCGATCTCCGTTCTGGATATCATCAGTTAGAGATTAGAACTGATGACATTCCAAAGACTACCTTTAGAACTCGATACGCGCATTACGAATTTCTAGTTATATATTTTGAATTGACCAATATTCATGCTGCATTCATGGACATGATGAATCGAATATTTGAGAAAATATTTGGATCATTTCGTGGTTGTCATTATTGATGACATCCTAATATACTCCGAAAGCCTCGAATATATTTCTTTACTTAAAATGAACTCAACATACGACAACGACGTTGGCTTGAGCTGTTGAAAGATTATGAAAATACCATTCAGTACCATCCTGGAAAAGCGAACGTGGTAGCTGACGCGTTGAGTGGAAGATCGTATGCGGGAACGAGTGCGATGCTGTTAACACAAAGGCCTATTTTGTATGACGTACAAAGGATGGAGATAGAGTTAAAGACCCTAGGGACCCACGTGATGATGTCAAGTATACGCGTAGAACCAGCTTTAATTGATAAAGTTAAAGCTGCTCAAGCTACAGATCCGGAGCTGATGAAGATGAAGAAGAAAGTGCAAGAAGGTGTTATTCCAGAAGTAAGAATTGATGAAGAAGGAATACTTCGAGTCAACTCCAGACTTTGTGTTCCCAATGATTCTGATTTGAAGTATAGAATCATGATGGAGGCACATAACACACCGTTTGCAATCCATCTTGAAAGTACCAAAATGTATCGTGATCATCGACATACATTTTGGTGGAGCAATATGAAGAGAGAAATCACAGAGTTTATCTCGAGGTGTTTAACGTGTAAACGTGTCAAGGCGGAGCATCAAGTGCCAAAGGGTCACCTTGCAGAAAGTTATGGACACCGATTTACGATTTATTGGTCCATTTAAAATTCTTGACCGAGTAGGAACTGTGGCCTATAGACTCGCTTTACCTTCAAGCATATCTCGTGTTCATAATGTTTTTCACATATCTGTGCTACGTAAATACGTGAAAGACCCAAACCACTTTATTGAGTTAGAACCAAACGAGATAGCCGAAGATTTAACGTACGAGGAGGTGCCTGTCAAGATCTTGGATAAAAAGGAACATGTCATACGCTCAAAGATTATACCTCAAGTGAAAGTTTTGTGGAGGAACTATGATATTGAGAAAATGACCTGGGAGTTGGAATCGGAAATGAAAGCGAGGTATCCTCACCTTTTCGACATACCAGGTACGCACGTCAATTTCGAGGATGAAATTTCATAAGGAGGGGAGGTTGTATGACCCCAACTTTTTATGAATAAAATTGAATTTCCTTTATATATTATTTTGAAATAGTAAGGTGTTGATTTGATAAATGTGATAAGTTATGGGTGAGATGTGCAAAGTTTACAAAGTAAGCAAGTGGTTATAAAATATTCGTTGTGTCGAAAAATATTCGTTTGGTCGAGGAATATTCTTTTTGTCGGAGAATATTTGTACGACGGCGCAGTCATTAGTGGACCTCACAACAGAATGAATGTCGGATATAAAAACGACAGAAACAACCTTTTTACAAAAATAACGGTAAAACTTTTACCGTTAAAACTGTTGAAATACCCGGTGGTTAAAATACAGTAATACACGGTGTTGCACAGTAGCACACAGTATTGCACAGTAATTCTAATTATTGATTCTTACGAAAAAGAAGTCACTGCTCAATAATTATTATAGTAATTACATTTTAATATAATATTTTATTGGTTCAATGATTGCTACATTGATATTTTATATCAATAATTGCTATGTTGATATTTTATATTGTTGTTTCAATAATTGTCACTACACAGTATTTTATATTATCAGATCAATAATTTATATTATTTGAATAATATTATTAGATAGCATTATTGGCAATGTCTAAGGAAGTTCTGTCTAGGATGGGTTATTTAATTGCGCACCAGTAAGGAGAAATCCTTATCGGAAGGCCCCCTCTTTCCTAGGAACGACCTGGTTGTTAATATTGTAGTTTTGTAATATTATTTGTGAATAATTAATTGTTGATAAAAATGATAAGTAAATATTTATTCAATGTGAATTTAAACGGAGGAATTTTTAGTAAAAGTGACAATTATTGAGAATGGATATTTTATCTGTTCTGATAAAATAATTCATTCAAATATATTATTTAATATTACATTATAAGTGTATAATGTGATAATATAATAATATAATAGTGATGATATTTTTTTACGACAAATTCATGATATATGAATAAAATGAGATGGAAGAGAGAAAATAAAATTTGGAATTCTTTTAATAAATTATAAATATTTTAATATATATATATATATATATATATATATATATATATATATATATTTATATATGTATATATATATACGTATATATATATATATAAACATGTGGTAAAATTCATTATTTCAAAAATGGAAGCTTTGAAATTTTGAGTGTGTTAAAGATTTTCAAGAGTGATGAGTGTGAAAAAATCATCCGTATGTAAACTTGGGTCATTTTTCGTGCAGAATTTGGAAAAACTTTCTTCTACAAAGTTGTAGAAAATTAAATTTTATATGGAATGAACATAAGGTTCATATTTTTCTGATTAAAGTGTTATTTATTATAAATTATTAAAGTTTCAGGATATTGAGTCTGAATTGATTTTTGGTGGAAGAGAAAAAATTGAATTTGAACTCTTATGATGCAAATAGTGATGTCATCGGAGCGATGAGGTAAGTAATAATGTCATCGGAATAATGAGGTAAGCAATGATGTCATAGGATCGATGATGTAAGCGATGATGTCATAAATTATGACGAAAAAACTATTTTACCCTTATTCTGCCAAGCCTATAAATAGAAGCTTATTTCTTCATTATTTCTCACCAATTCACTAAAGCTATAGAGAGAGAAAGTATAGTGAGAATAAGAGAGAAAGAAAAAGAGTATTCTGCTATTACACTAGTGCAGTATCCAAATTTTTATTAAGGTAAGGGGTATTATTTCTTTCGTATTCATGAAGAGAGTTATTTTTTTTCAATACTCGTAAGGGTTGTTATTCCATTCTTTATTATTCTGTTGGAATAACCTGTCTACGCGTACTACCGTATGCATGGTGAAATTCTGTTGTTATTCCATTCTTTATTATTCTGTGAGAATAACCTGTCTACGCGGACTACCGCATGCCTGGTGAATAACCCTTCGTATTCAGTTGTGAAAATAATCTGTCTGAGCGGACTACCGCCTGACGGGTTAAAATCCATTGCAGTTTCGTATATTGTTTCATTTCAGATTCTTAACTCTAAACTTACTACGGTAAAGATTACTTTTATAATTCCTGAAATGATCAAAAATTCCTTGAGTTTTGCGCTTCATCTAATATCATTTCACTGGAATATTGGTCTAAACTTTCTTGTGAAATTTTTATCTTTTCATGTCGAGTTACTATTCATGAGTTACTATTCACAAGTTACTATTCACGAGTTACCAGGATCTCATTAGGCGTTAAATGGAGAAATCAATCTTTAATTTAATTTGCAAAGAGCATCATTTAATTTGATTTGCAAAATAACTAACCTCGGTTTTGATTTGCAAAAACATCATTTAATTTTATTATTCATTTAATTTGATTTACAGGATAAACTTATTAAATGATGCTTTTTGGAAATCAAATTAAAGATTGATTTTCAAATCAAACCCTTCGTATATAGGCTCAACGAAGCCTGTCAAAGCTTTCAATCAATCAAAAGGCCTAATTTTCAAACAGCATTCACTCGTGCATTCCAGTTTTAAGGGAAATATTAAAAAGATTGTGGTACCGTGTTTACACGGGAGTTGTGGGGTGTCTAACACCTTTCCCACACTTAACCAAGCCCCCGAACTCAAAACTCCGATTTCAAAGATCACGTTTCGACAGTGTCCAGCAATTGGGCCTCTTTTCAAAACAAATTCGGTTGTGTTGGTACAACTATTTTCAAAACTACCAACTAGCGACTCTGTTTAAATCAAATCATCGACATGATACATGTTGGCCTCTTTCCTAAAAACCCTTCAAAACATTTTTTGCAATAAAAATAATAAAGGTAGAGATAACTTAGGAAGATCGATTTGAGGAAAAATCGGGTTACAAACCGACCAGCGGTATTTCTTAAATTTTCCAACGTCGACACGAGCAAGACGTTCAAGTGAATAAGTCTCTCGTATAGGCAATAAATGAGCAGACTTGGTTAATCTATCAACAATAACCCAAATCGCATCTATGCCTTGAGAAACCTTGGGAAGACCCGTAACAAAATCTAAGGTAATGTGTTCCCACTTCCATTTTGGAATCTCAAGTGGTTGCAATGCACCCTTTGGCACTTGATGCTCCACCTTGACACGTTGACACATTAAACACCTCGAGATAAACTCCGTGATCTCTCTCTCTTCATATTGCTCTACCAAAATGTATGTCGAAGATCACGATACATTTTGGTACTCCCAGGATGGATTGCAAACAGTATATTGTGTGCCTCCATCATAATTCTATACTTCAAATCAGAATCGTTAGGAACACAAAGTCTAGAGTTGACTCGAAGTATTCTTTCTTCATTGATTTTTTTCTTCTGGAATAGCTCCATCTTGCACTTTCTTCTTCATCTTCATCAGCTCCGGGTCTGTAGCTTGAGCAACTTTAACTTTATCGATTAAAGTTGGTTCTACATGTATACTTGACATCATCACGTGGGTCCCCAAAGTCTTAAACTTTATCTCCATCCTTTGTAAGTCACACAAAATGGGCTTTTGTGTTGACAGCATCGCACTCGTTCCCGCATATGATCTTCTACTCAACGCGTCAGCTACCACATTTGCTTTTCCAGGATGGTATTGAATGACATGGTCGTAATCTTTCAACAGCTCAAGCCAACATCGTTGCCGCATGTTGAGTTCCTTTTGAGTGAAGAAATATTTAAGGCTCTTATGATCCGTATAAATCTCCACTTTCTCCTCATACAGGTAGTGTCTCCAGATCTTTAATGCGAAAATGACTGTTGCCAACTCTAGATCATGAGTAGGATAATTCCTCTCATATTCTTTGAGTTGTCGTGAGGCATAGGCTATGACTTTCCCATGTTGCATGAGAACACATCCTAACCTTTTTCCTGAAGCATCGCTGTATATGACAAATCCATCCGAACCATATGGTATTGTCAGAACAAGTACCGAAATGAGTCTCCTCTTGAGCTCTTGGAAGCTCTTCTCGCATTCGTCGTTTCATGCAAATTTTGTATCCTTCCGGGTTAGCTGAGTTAATGGAGTAGCGATTCGAGAAAATCCTTCCACGAATCTCTGATAATAACCAGCTAAGCCCTGAAAGTTAAGTACTTCGGTTACCGACTTAGGTTGCTCCCAATTTTATATTGCCTCAATCTTCGCCGGGTCAACTGATATTCCATATTTCGATACCACGTGCCCAAGGAATGCTACTTACTTAAGCCAGAACTTGCATTTCTTCAACTTGGCATATAGTTTGTTTTCACAAAGCTTTTGAAGTATCAGCTTCAAGTGGTGCTCATGATCTTCAAGGCTTTTAGAGTAAATGAGGATGTCATTAATAAAGACAACCACAAAATAATCCAAATATTCCTTGAATATCCGGTTCATCATATCCATGAAGGCCGCAGGAGCATTAGTCAATCCAAAAGACATGACTAAGAATTCATAATGCCCGTATCGAGTTCTGAAGGCAGTCTTTGGAATGTCATCAGTTTTAATCCTTAACTGATGATATCCAGAACGAAGATCGATCTTTGAGAAGAATTGCGCACCTTGCAACTGGTCGAACAGGTTATCAATGCGAGGTAGCGGATACCTATTCTTGATGGTGGCATGGTTCAACTCCCGATAGTCGATACAAAGTCGCATACTCCCGTCTTTCTTCTTTACGAATAAACAGGAGCACCCCAAGGAGATGTACTAGGATGAATAAAATCGATGTCTAACAACTCCTGTAGTTGGACCTTTAACTCCTGAAGTTCAATAGGAGCCATTCGATATGGGGTTTTAGAAATGGATTTTGTACCGGGTTCAAGGTCAATAAAGAATTCAACTTCACGTTCTGGGGGTAGACCGAGAAGTTCTTCGGGAAATACATCAGGAAACTCATTAACCACAGAAATATCATTCAAATCTGACGTATTCTGATTTAAATCAGTGACATGGGCTAAGAAAGCTTGACATCCATTTTTCAATAAACGAATAGCCTTATGACTTGAAATGACATTGATTGATTTTAATGGTTTGGTTGTTTGAATTCGCACAACAGGTTGGTTAGGAATATGAAAACTAACAACCTTATGAAAATAATCAATTTTGGCATGATAAGTGGTTAACCAGTCAATTCCTAAAATCACATCAAATGCAAGTATTTTCAAAGATATAATATCAACAGGTAGGGTGAGGGTGCCAATTTGAATCAAGCAAGATTTGTAAACCGTAGATGTAACGAAGGTTTTCCCTAACGGAGTTTCAACAGATAAGTCAAAGTCTAATTTTCCAGAAGTCAAGTTCAAATGTTGACAAGTAGGTGAAATAAAAGAATGGGTAGAACCGGGTATCTAATAAGGTATAGACCTCGCAAGAGTTTATGATTAGTTTACCCGTAATGACCTCGTTCGGGTTCCTCGCTTGTTGGGTAGTCACGACAAATGCTCTCCCAAGAACCACCGACTTCGACTTGTCCGGGACAGCCTTTGGAATCACCACCCACTGGACTTGGTTTCGCTACAGGACAATTTCGAGCTATATGACCTTCTTTTCCATAATTATAGCACACCTTAAATTATTGTGGGCAGTTTGGACTGATGTGTCCCTCTTGTCCACATTTATAGCATACGACCGGTGGTAGTTCTCCTCCCCTAGAAACAGTTGATGCTGGTGCTGACGTCTTCAAGTTGTCATTGTTGTACGTTCTCTTTTTGAAATCTTCCCCCGACTCACTTCTTCTATTATCATAGCCACGATTACCACCGAAGTGGTTACTGATTTGTGGTTTTTATGACCACTCATTCGGATATTAACCAACTCATTTTGTTGCTTAAACTCAAGTAGTCTTGTGCTTTTCATGTGTTTTTCCTTTGTTTTGTGATTTTTAGGTTTAGGAACTCTCTTGGCGCTTATTGAGCTTAAAAGGATGAAGTGTTGTTAAAAAGAGCTAGAATGGAATGATGGCATGGCAATGGAAAGAAGTCGAGCAACCAAATAGGAATGTGGTGATGCAAAAAGGCCAAAAAGATGCAAGATTACTAGAGGTGCAGGAGTAAGCAACTAAAGACTACGTGACGCCAACATTCCAGCAGCAAAAGCCAGCAAAATCAGCATTTCCAGTGTCGCGCGGCCGCGCTAGGAAGAAGGCTTGGGTGCGGGCGGCCGCGCCAGTCTATTTTTCTGCCTGACTTTGACTTTACTTAAATGAACGGGAGAGGCAAAGATATAAGGGTTGTTAGCCCCATTTGGTCAAGACATCCTCCCTTTGGGAGCTCAAGCCCTAACTTAGCATTTATCTTTTCTTCTCTTTTCATTTCTTATTCTAGAGTAGGAGTAGATTAGTGCTAGTTTATAGTAGTTAGTTTTCTAGGGTTTTATTAGACTTGATGGTTGAAACAATTGGAGAACATCAAAAGATCCATACTTGGAGAAGGATTACAGATTTGCATTCTCTATCGCATTGCTCTCCTTGTTATCATTTTGTATTCGGATGATGTATATTCAATTTGTGGATGATATGTTTGAGTTATTTATGTCTTAGACTATATTTTGAGATTCCAATGGAACCTTTTGAGTAGTTGATATTGATATCCTTCCATGTTGGTTCTTATTTGATTGTTATGTGATTGTCTATTACGATTTATGCTTTCATTGCTTAATTGATTCATGACTAATTACTGTGATAACCTATGTGGGCTTGAAAGACGAAATGTAGGTTTGGATCTAATCGTAATGGCGGGCGATTGTATGTTTACATGGCGTTGAATGTATGATTTGTTCTTAGGATAAACATATACCGAAGCGCCGCCCGTAGTCTAATGAGAACTTGACCTTAAACCCTAATTATTTATAAATCACATAGACATATAGTGGTTTAGATAGTGTGGGTGTTCACATGCGTCTATCATCTGTGGATTGCATGTGATATGGATTAGGTGCATCGAAAGATGGCCTTCTCTCACTTTCGTGTTCTCGGCTAACAAGCTGTGATGATTAATTTGACCTAATTGGAAGTTTATTGACATAGATAAATCATTAGAGAAAATTGGAATCTCATGCCTTCATTATCTGATTTTACTCTAGGATTAATTAGTTTAAGTTTAATTCCTTATCTAGTTTAATTAGTTTAAATTCATTCTCTTTACCGCTCGTTTAAATAAGACTGAGACGATTACGTGCTAGTGGTTTGGCGACCTTTTATCTGTTATTTCTCTATGGAAATGATATTTGTACTTACTCTTTATTACTTGTTGATCGCGTATACTTGCGCGTAATTGTCATACCCATTCGGGGACCAACAGTTACCGCTTCTGTCATAATACTTTCCTCCCCGCTGGTTGTCATTGCTCCGATGACTGCTGCCACCGTTACGATCCTGGTTATTGTTCCTTGGTTAAACATACTCATTATCTCGTTCTAATAACTGGGCCCTGTTCACCACATCTGAACACAAACAAAGTTTGTGAGATATGAGGTATTGACGAATTTCAGGTCTCAAACCTCTTAGAAACATCTGGGTCATACGTTCCTCATTATCCAACAGATGAGGTGCAAACCTGGACAACTCCGCGAACTTAGCCTTGTACTGGGACACAGTCATATTGTTCTGTTCTAGTCTGATAAACTCCACCTCCTTCATATGACGAATACTTTCAAGAAAGTACTTGTCATTGATCAGTTTCTGGAATGCTTCCCAAGACATCTTGAGTACGGTAGGCTGGGTATGCTACACAGATTCCCGCCAGTAATCTGCCTCTCCACGGAACATAAAGGTGGCGAATGGAACCTTCTGTTCCTCCGTGCATCCCAAGACATCAAATATCTTGGTAATTTATTTAACCCACGTTTTCGCCTTGATCGGATCCGGCTTTTCTAAAAATTCTGGTGGTCCCAACTCTTTGAACTACTTGGCAGTGACAAGCCGCGAGTTACTATTATCTCCACCTGTATTTTGCACCCGAGTCTCCCTCGTCTGGTTTTGCATGAACTGCAAAAAGCTTCTAAACATCCCATCATTCATCGTTTGTTCGGTGGGATTGTTTACAGTAGGAATATTGCCTTCCTGTTGCACGTTCTCCTGGTTGGTGATTAAAGGTGTCTCAACGGTCTCATTCACTCCATTGTTAACATTCTCAGCTGCCATTCTCAAATACTGCCATAAAACAAGGGTTAATTAAATAAATTAACATATCACATATTAACCCTATACTCCGACCGACCAATTAAATACCACATAAGCTTAGGTAGGATATACTAATGAAGGATTCACTCGTCTAACCCCTCCTAGTTCTATTCTCAGATCTTCGCCAGAGATCATATCCCTAAGCTCTGATACCAACTGTAACGCCCACAGAATAGGTCCAATCAACCCAACCCATTTTGAGTCGCCAAACACATGGTACAGAATCCAAATACAAACTTTTATATTAAAAGGGCGTGAGCAGGACGACCATATATGCTGTGAGTGTCAATACAAATTGTATATAATACGAAATATAAATACTCAAATTCAGTCCTCAATAGTTATAATTATTTTTACACTATTATACAAAAATAATGAGGACTACTACTGCTCTAACTCTGCTCATCACTCTGTTCCTCGACTAGTCCCTACGACATTCTCATTTCCTGAAGAGGACAATAGATGAAAAGGGTGAGCTCAACTAGCCCAGTAAAGAATATTATGACTAAGATAATGCAGAATAATTTATCGTTAGTCTTCAACAAATCAGATCAAATATTATGGAGACAAGTTTTAGATCAACAAATGCAGCGGAATTAACAATTCATCAGAAAAGTTAAGTAGGAAATAATGTCTACTATCTTCCATGATTTAAAAGTCCATAATCAATATTTTATCCCTGTAACATCAATCAATATATATCTTGAATCAAATATTCATCTTTGCACTACGGCCAAAGATATTCATTTGTATCACTGGTTGGTCATGTTCATCTCAACACCTGTCCATCTTTGCACTACGGGCCAAAGATATTCTTCAGGTAATCATTCATCTTTGCACTACAGGCCAAAAATATTCATCAAATAATCATCCATCTTTGCATTACAGGCCAAAGATATTCTTTTGTATCACCATTTAAGACTGAAGATGATGAAAAATATTTTAAAGAACGAATCCAGTGAGATAAAGGACAAAAATTAGGAATTCGTAATTTAGTTTATCCAAGTTCAAGAATACTCCATAATAATCAATTGTATAGCAAAATTCAAGAATGAAGATCAAAACTTGGATCCAATCAAAGATAGGAACCATAATAGCCAACTTGGACAAAGAAAAGAAAATTTAATTTTTCTGTGAATAGTACCGTATTCGTGAATAGTGCTGTATACGTGAATAGTGTCGTATACGTGAATAGTAATCCCAATATAAAAAGATAAAAATTTTATAATAAAATTCATACCAATATTTTGGTGTCATGATATTGAAAGAAATAACATCATTTTTGAAAAAAATAACATCCGTTACCTCAAAAGAATAGTACTTCTGACTGAAATATCGGATATAATACTGAATGATACTTGTACTATATAGCAACACTCAAAATATTTAAATACTCACAAAATACGCTCGATATTATAGAGAGAGAAACTTCTAATTCTGGCGTGATTTTATAATTTTAATTCAGCACCCTATTTATAAAAAAATGCATAGAACGCCAAAGCAGAAAATTTAATAAAATAACAATATTTTTTTAAAAAAATTCTACGCACAACACATCACTCTCATTAGCACACACACAAGTGGGTCCCACCCATATTAAAAATGTTTTTGTGAAAAAAAATATTTATAACCCCAAAAATAAATTATTTCAGAATTTCAATAATTCATAATAAATAACCCTTTTATCAAAAAAATACGAATCTTATGTTCATATCATAGGAAATTTAATTCTCTACAACTTTGTAGAAGAAAGTTTTTTCAAATTCCGAACGAAAAATGACCGAAATTCACATATGGATGATTTTCCACACCTTTATTTCGACAAAATACTGATAAAACACATCAGCACTAATTTCTTCATTTATATCCACATAAAATAAATATTTTTTTATCATATAAATCAATAATTAATTATTCACAAATAATATTACAGAACTACAATATTGACAAACAGGTCGTTTCTAGAAAAGAGGGGGGTTTCGATAAACATTTCTCCTTACTGGCGCGCAATTAGGTGACTAAACCCCTTTTCTAGATAGAACTTACTTAGACATTGCCAATAATGCTATCTAATAATATTATTCAAATAATACGAATTATTGATTTGATAATGAAAAATACTGTGCAGTGACAATTATTGAATTAACAATAATATAAAAATACTGTGCAATACTGTGTGCTACTGTGCAACAACGCGTATTACTCTACTTTAACCATCGGGTATTCCAACAATGTTAACGGTAACAATTACGCCGTTATTATTAAAAAAAATCATTCGTGTCGTTTTCTTCATCCGACAGTTTTCCTTTATGGGGCCCACAAATGGTTGCGCCATCATACGAATATTCCCTGACAGCAAGAATATTCCATGATCAAACGAATATTCCCCGACAACAATGAATATTTTATAACCACTTGCTTATTTTGAAATATTTGCGCATTTTACCCATAAATTACCACGTCTATCAAATCAACCCCTTACTATTCAAAATAATATATAGAGGAAATTCAATTTTATTCATAATAAGTTGGGTTCTTACATGTGCTGTGATCACTAGTGCTCCCTCATGCGGTTCGATCGGTTCAGAGGGGAAGTCTTCGTCCGTGAATGATATTATCGAACTCGGGTAAGGTCTTTCGCGTATCACGGGTTGGTCGACCACTGACATCACCGAATCTAGATAGCCACGCCGCTTCTTACCGGAGAACTTTCCCATCATACCGCCAGTGATGACATCTACCACATGGCGGGCCCCTTGTGTTTGATTCTGCTGTGGTTATCGATCTGCCTAGGTGGGAGCATTAGTCGTCGGTTGTGCCTTTGGGGTTTCTCTCCCAGACACAAATCGGATCAGACCCTAATGTTGTATATTTTTCTCGATCAGTTCCTTCATACCACAACAGTCTTCGGTATAGTGCCCCATACACTCGTGGTATTTGCAGTATTTGTGAGGGTTTCCCATCTCGGGCCTGAAGCCGTCATCTGGCTTCTGATAGCCTGGCTTCTTTTTGCAGTGCTCTAGGATGGCGAATCGGTTTGGTTTTAAGCAGGGTGTAGACTCTGTTATCCCTATCTTTTGGTGGGGGAGGATGGTTCCCTCCCGAGCCTCTGTTGTTGTCGTATCGCTTCTGGTAGTTGCCCGACTTGTCATTCCCCTATCGCTTTGAATTCCCTTCGGGGCTTGCTTTTCTCTTTCTCCTTTCCCTTTTCTTTAGGCTTCTCTGTAGGGCCTCGCTTCAGACTTTCCATATCTTCTTCCATCACGATGAAGCTCTCTGCCATCTCGAAGGCTTCGGCCAGACTTCTCGAGTGGTTGAACATTAGTTTCTTCATCAGCTTCTCGGATTTCACCAGGTCCAGCCCATTCTGGAAGAGCCCTACGGCCTGCAAGTCATTGAGGTCGGCCAGCTGGCCGACTGCCTCTCTGAATCTTTTCACGTGCTGGCCCAGCGTCTCGTTGGTGTGCTGCCTGACCTGGGCCAATGACCTAGTGGGCTTTCCTCTTCTCCTATTGCTCCCGAACCGAGCATGGAATTTGTCGCATAGTTCTTCCCATAACGAAGACCAAGTTCAGGGCCAACGTGTTCATCCAATGTCGGGCATCTTTCCTTAAGGTTGTGATGAAGGTGTTACACTTAGCCGCGTCGGTATAGTTGTAATAGTCCATCAATCTGTCATATGTTTGGCTGTGCTCATACGGAATCATAACTTTCCATGTAGGGCAGCCTCTTGGCGAGGTCGCCCTTTTCTCGGAGGATCTCTTCAGAGAACGGTGAGGTCTTTTTACTCGAACTCACTTTCATCTGCTGGCTCGTGATTAGCTGCTTCTGCATATCTCCAGCTTTTTAGTTAGTATCTCGATTCCTACGAGAGCCGGGTCGGTAGGTTTCCTCGGAGATACTCTCTCCCTTTGATCCCTCCAATCCCAATGATTCCTGGGATCTTTCTAATCCTCCCGGCAGGTCCGGGGGGGCTTCTATAGTCTCTATCTCGATTACGCCGAGGACTATCCTGTCGATTGCCCTTCGGCTTCTGGTGTAAGACCCCAACTTTTATGAATAAAGATTTAATTTTCTTTATATATTATTTCGAAATAGTAAGGTGTTGATTTGATAAATATGAAAAGTTATGGGTGAAATGTGCAAATATTTCAAAATAAGCAAGTGATTATAAAATATTCATTGTTGTCGGGGAATATTCGTTTTGTCGTGGAATATTCTTGTTGTCGGGAATATTCGTACTACGGCGCAGCTATTTGTGGGCCCCACAACGGAATAACTGTCGGATATAGAAAGCGACAGAAATAACCTTTTTATAAAATAACGGCGTAGTTGTTACCGTTAGTACTATTGAAATACCCGGTGGTTAAAATACAGTAATACGCGGTGTTGCACAGTAGCACACGGTATTGCACAATATTTTGAATTATTGATTCTTACGTAAGAAGTCACTACTCAATTATTGTTCAATATTTTATATTATTGATTCAATAATTGCATGATATTTTATTGATTCAATAATTGCTACGTTGATATTTTATATCAATAATTGCTACGTTGCTATTTTATATGATTGATTCAATAATTGCTACCGTTGATATTTTATATTATTGATTCAATAATTGTCACTGCACAGTATTTCACATTATCAACTCAATAATTGATATTATTTGAATAATATTATTAGATAGCATTATTGACAATGTCTAAGGAAGTTCTGTCTAGGAGGGGTTATTTAATTGCGCACCAGAAAGGAGAAATCCTTATCGAAAGGCCCCCTCTTTCTTGGGAACGACCTAGTTGTAAATATTGTAGTCCTGTAATATGATTTGTGAATAATTAATTATTGATTTATATGATAAGAAAATATTTATTTTGTGGATATAAAAGAAGGAATTAGCGCTGATGTGTTTTTATCAGTATTTTGGTGTGGAAAATCATCCGTTTATGAATTTCGGATAATTTATATTTGGAATTTGGAAAAACTTCCTGCTACAAAGTTGTAGAGAATTAAATTTTCTATGAAAAGACATAGAATTTGTATTTTTCTAACAAATGGGCTATTTATTATGAATTATTGAAGTTTCAGAAAATAAATATTTTTTTAATAGGAGGCGGGCCCCACCAATGGCTGGTGGCTGATGGCTTTTTTTTGGGAGGCGGCTGGAAATTTTTTTAAAAAAAATATTATTTTATTCAAAAGTCTACTTTGGCATCCTAAGCTTTTCCTATAAATAGGGTGTTTAGGTTAGAATTGAAAATTACACCAGAATCAGAAGTTTTCTCTCTCTATAATAGCGAGTGTATTTTTGTGAGTATTTAGATACTTTGAGTGTTACTATCCAGTGCAAGTTTCCTTCGGTATTATATCCGATATTTTAGTCAGAAGTACTATTCTTTTGAGGTAAGGGATGTTATTTTCTTTCGTAAATGATGTTATTCTTTTCAATATCATTATACCAAAATATTGGCATGGATTGTATTATAAAATTCTTACTTTTTTTATCGGGGTTACTATTCACGTATATGGCATTATTCACGTATACGGCACTATTCACGAAAAAATTACATTTTCTTCTATATGTTCAAGTTGCTTGTTAAGGTTCTTATCTTTGATTGGATCTAAATTTTGAGCTTTATTCTTGAATTTTGCTCCACAATTGATTATTACGAAGTATTTTTGAATTGGATAAACTAAAATACGAATCCTTAGTCTTTGTCTTTTATCTCACTAGATTCGTTCTTTAAAATATTTTTCATCATCCTCAGTCCTAAGTGGTGATATAACTGAATATCTTTGGCATGTAGAGCAAAGATGAATGATTACCTTATGAATATCTTTGGCAGTAGTGCAAAGATGGACAGGTGTTGATATGAACATGACCACTGGTGATACAAATGAATATCTTTGGCCCGTAGTGCAAAGATGAATATTTGATTTGAGATATATATTGATTGATGTTACAGGGATAAAATATTGATGATGGACTTTTAAATCATAAAAGATAGTAGACTTCATTCTCTACTTAACTCTTCTAATGAATTGTTATTTTCGCTGCGAATATTGATCTAAAATTGGTTGTCCATTATATTTTATCTGATTTATTGAAGGCTAACGATAATTTATTTTCCATTATCTTAGTCGTAATATTCTTTACTGGGCTAGTTGAGCTCACCCTTTTCATCTATTGTCATCTTCAGGAAATGAGAATGTTGCAGGAACTAGTCGGGGGACAGAATGATGGTCCGAGTTAGAGCAGTAGTAGTCCTCGCTATTTTTGTAAAATATTGGGATAACAATTATAATAAATAAAGAATGAATTTGAATGTTGATATTTCGTATTATATACGGTTTGTATTGACACTCACAGTTGTGTGGTCGTATTTTGCACGACCGTGTGATATAAAAGTTTGTATTTGAATTCTGTATCATGTATTTGGTGACTCAGAGTGGGTTGGGTTGACTGAACCTATTCTGGGGGCGTCACAGTTGGTATCAGAGCTTAGGGATATGATCTCTGGCGGAGATCGGGGAATAGAACTAGGAGGGGAGAAACGAGTAAATCCTTCACTAGTATGTCCTACCTAAGCTTATGTGGTATTTAATTGGTCAGTCGAAGCATAGGGTTAATATGTGATATGTTAATTTATTTAAGTAACCCTTGTTTTATGGCAGTATTTGAGAATGGCAGCTGAGAATGTTAACAACGAAGTGAATGAAACCGTCGAGACACCTTTAATCACCAACCAGGAGAACGTGCAATAGGAAGGCAATGTTCATCCTGAAAACAACGCTGATCAGACGATAAACAATGAGATGTTTAGAAGTTTTTTGCAGTTCATGCAAAACCAGACGAGGGAAACTCGTGTGCAAAATACAGGTGGAGATAATAACAACACGCTAATTATCACTGCCAAGCAGTTCAAAGAATTGGGACCACCAGGGTTTTTGGAGAAGCCGGATCCGATCAAGGCGGAGACGTGGGTTAAGCAAATTACCAAAATATTTGATGTCTTGGGATGCACGGAGGAACATAAGGTTCCATTTGCCACCTTTATGTTCCGTGGGGAGGCAGATTACTGGTGGGAGTCTGTAAAGCGTACCCAGCCTACCGCACTCAAGATGTCTTGGGAAGCATTTCAAAAACTATTCAATGACAAGTACTTTCCTAAAAGTATTCGTCATATAAAGGAGGTAGAGTTTATCAGACTAGAACAAAACAACATGACGATGTCCCAGTACGAGGCTAAGTTCGCGGAGTTGTCTAGGTTTGCACCTCATTTGGTGGAGAATGAGGAACGTATGACGCGGATGTTTCTGAGAGGTTTGAAACCCGAAATACGTTAATACCTCATTTCTCATAAATTTTCTCTATATTCGGATGTAGTGAACAGGGCCCAGTTGTTAGAACGAGATAATGATTATGTTCAACCAAGGGACAACAACCAAGGTCGTACCGGTGGCAGCAGTCATCGGAGCAATGACAACCAACGGGGAACAAAGTATGACCGAAGTGGTAACCACTTCGGTGGTAATCATGGCCATGATAGTAGAAAAAGCGAATCGGGAGGAGATTTCAAGAAGAGAAGGTACAACAATGAGAACGTGAAGACGTCAACATCAGCACCAGCATCAACTGTTTCTAGGGGAGGAGAACGACCACCGGTCGTATGCTATAAATGCAGGAAAGAGGGATACATCAGCCCAAACTGCCCACAACAATTCAAAGCATGCTATAACTGTGGAAAAGAAGGACATATAGCTCGAGATTGTCCTGTAGCGAAACTAAGTCTAGCGGGGGTGGTGATTCCAAAAGCGGTTTTGGACAAGTCAAAGTCGGTGATTCCTGGAAGAGCGTTTGTCGTGACAGCTCAAAACGTGAGTAATCCACACGAGGTGATTACGGGTAAACTAATCATAAACTCTTACGAAGTTTACACCTTGCTAGATACCGGTGCTACCTATTCTTTTATTTTACCTGCTTGTGCTCAACGTTTGAACTTGACTTCTGATAAATTATACTTTGACTTATCTGTTGAAACTCCGTTGGAAGAAACCTTTGTTACATCCACAGTTTACAAATCTTGCTTAATTCAGATTGGTACCCTTACCTTACCTGTTGATCTTATATCTTTGAAAATACTTGCATTTGACGTGATTTTAGGAATTGACTGGTTAACCACTTACCATGCCAAAATTGATTGTTTTCGTAAGGTTGTTAGTTTTCATATTCCTAATCAACCTGTTGTGCGAATCCAAACCACCAAACCACTAAAATCAGTCAATATCATTTCAAGTCACAAAGCTATTCGTTTATTGAAAAACGGATGTCAAGCTTTCTTAGCTCATGTCACTGATCTAAACCAGAATGCGTTAGGTTTGAATGATATTTCCGTTGTTAATGAGTTTCCTGATGTATTTCCTGAAGAACTTCCCGGTCTACCCCCAGAACGTGAAGTTAAATTCTTTATTGACCTTGAACCAGGTACAAAACCTATTTCTAAAACCCCATATCGAATGGCTCCTATTGAACTTCAGGAGTTAAAGGTCCAACTACAGGAGTTGTTAGACATCGGTTTTATTCGTCCTAGTACGTCTCCTTGGGGTGCTCCTGTTTTATTCGTAAAGAAAAAAGACGGGAGTATGCGACTTTGTATTGACTATCGGGAGTTGAACCATGTCACCATCAAGAATAGGTATCCGCTACCTCGTATTGATGACCTGTTCGACCAGTTGCAAGGAGCACAATTCTTTTCAAAGATCGATCTTCGTTCTGGATATCATCAGCTGAAGATTAAAACTGAGGATATTCCGAAGACTGCCTTCAGAACTCGGTACGGGCATTATGAGTTCTTAGTCATGTCTTTTGGATTGACTAATGCTCCTGCTGCTTTTATGGATATGATGAACCGGGTATTCAAGGAATATTTGGATCAGTTTGTTGTTGTCTTTATTGATGACATCCTCATCTATTCTAAAAGTCGTAAAGATCATGAGCACCACTTGAAGTTGGTACTTCAAAAGCTTCGTGAGAACAAGCTATATGCCAAGCTGAAGAAATGCGAGTTCTGGCTTGAGGAAGTAGCATTTCTTGGGCACGTGGTATCGAAACGTGGAGTATCTGTTGTCCCGGCGAAGATTGAAGCAATACAAAGTTGGGAGCAACCTAAGTCGGTGACCGAAGTACGAAGCATTCTGGGCTTAGCTGGTTATTATCGGAGGTTCGTAGAAGGATTTTCTCAAAGCGCTACTCCATTAACTCAGTTGACTCGAAAAGATACAAAATTCATTTGGAGCGAGGAATGCGAGAAGAGCTTCCAAGAGCTCAAGAGAAGACTTATCTCGGCACCTGTTCTGACAATACCATCTGGTTCGGATGGATTTGTTATCTACAGCGATGCTTCGGGCAAAGGGTTAGGATGTGTTCTCATGCAACATGGGAAAGTCATAGCCTATGCCTCGCGAAAACTCAAAGAATATGAAAGGAATTATCCTACTCATGATCTAGAGTTGGCAGCTGTCGTTTTTGCATTGAAAATCTGGAGACATTACCTGTACGGGGAGAAAGTGGAGATTTATATAGATCATAAGAGCCTTAAATATTTCTTCACTCAAAAAGAACTCAACATGCGGCAACGACGTTGGCTTGAGCTGTTGAAAGATTACGATCATACCATCCAATACCATCCTGGAAAAGTGAACGTGGTAGCTGACGCGTTGAGTAGAAGATCATATACGGGAACGAGTGCGATGATGTCAAGTATACGCGTGGAACCATCTTTGATTGATAAAATTAAAGCTACTCAAGCTACAGACCCGGAGCTGATAAAGATGAAGAAGAAGGTGCAAGAAGGTGCCATTCCAGAAGCAAGAATCGATGAAGAGGGAATACTTCGAGTCAACTCCAAACTTTGTGTTCCTAACGATTCTGACTTGAAGCATAGAATCATGATGGAGGCACACAACACACCGTTTGCAATCCATCCTGGGAGTACTAAAATGTATCATGATCTTCGACATACATTTTGGTGGAGCAATATGAAAAGAGAGATCGCGGAGTTTATTTCGAGATGTTTAACTTGTCAACGTGTAAAGGCAGAGCATCAAGTGCCGAAGGGTCCATTGCAACCACTGGAAATTCTGAAATGGAAGTGGAAACACATTACGATGGATTTCGATATCGGTCTTCCCAAGGTTTCTCAAGGCATAGATGCGATTTGGGTTATTATTGATAGATTAACCAAGTCTGCTCATTTCTTGCCGATACGAGAGACTTATTTCCTTGAACGTCTTGCTCATATGTACGTGAATGAAATTGTGAGATTGCATGGCATGCCAGTATCCATAGTTTCGGATCGTGACCCCAGATTTACTTCACGATTTTGGATCAGTTTGCAGAAAGCTAAGGGCACGGATTTACGATTCAGTTCGGCTTATCATCCTCAAACAGACGGACAATCAGAAAGGACTATTCAAACTCTTGAAGATCTATTGAGACTCTGTGTTCTAGACTTCAAAGGGAGTTGGGATAAGTACTTACCATTGGTGGAATTCTCTTACAACAACAGTTATCAGGCAAGTATAGGCGTGGCTCCATTCGAGGCATTGTATGGGAGAAAGTGTCGCTCTCCAGTATGTTGGGATGAGGTGGGTGAAGCAACATTATTGGGACCGGAGTTGGTACGTATGACTACAGAAAAGATCCAAATGATCCGACAACGTATACAAACGGCACAGAATCGACAAAAGAGTTATGCGGATCTTCGTCGAAAGGACGTGAAATTTAATATTGGGGACCATGTATTGTTACGTATTGCTCCATGGAAAAGAGTTACGAGATTCGGGAAGAGAGGAAAGCTCAATCCACGATTCATTGGTCCATTTGAGATCCTTGACCGAGTAGGAAAGGTGACCTATAGACTCGCTTTATCTCCAAGCATGTCTCGTGTTCATAACGTTTTTCACATATCCGTGCTTCGTAAATATGTGAAAGATCCAAACTGCATTATTGAGTTAGAACCAGACGAGATAGCCGAAGATTTAACGTACGAGGAGGTACTTATCAAGATCTTGGATAGGAAGAAGCATGTCCTGCGCTCGAAAATTATACCTCAAGTTAAAGTTTTGTGGAGAAACTATGCTATTGAGGAAATGACCGGGGAGTTGGAATCGGAAATGAAAGCGAGGTATCCTCACCTTTTCGACATACCAGGTACGTACGTCAATTTCGAGGACGAAATTTCATAAGGAGGGGAGGTTGTAAGACCCCAACTTTTATGAATAAAAATTTAATTTTCTTTATATATTATTTCGAAATAGTAAAGTGTTGATTTGATAAATATGAAAAGTTATGGGTGAAATGTGTAAATATTTTAAAATAAGCAAGTGGTTATAAAATATTCATTGTTGTCGGAGAATATTCGTTTGGTCGTGAAATATTCTTGTTGTCGGGAATATTCGTACGACGGCGCAGCTATTTGTGGGCCCCACAACGGAATAACTGTCGGATA
The DNA here is from genome assembly GCA_020205555.1 of Panax stipuleanatus. Lineage (NCBI taxonomy): Eukaryota > Viridiplantae > Streptophyta > Magnoliopsida > Apiales > Araliaceae > Panax > Panax stipuleanatus. Next base: position 130,615,528 of record CM035120.1, on the reverse strand, counting down.
TAGTAAGCGACAGAAATAACCTTTTTATAAAATAACGGCGTAGTTGTTACCGTTAGTACTGTTGAAATACCCGGTGGTTAAAATACAGTAATACGCGGTGTTGCACAGTAGCGCACGGTATTGCACAGTATTTTGAATTATTGATTTTTACGTAAGAAGTCACTACTCAATTATTGTTCAATATTTTATATTATTGATTCAATAATTGCATGATATTTTATTGATTCAATAATTGCTACGTTGCTATTTTATATCAATAATTACTACGTTGCTATTTAATATGATTGATTCAATAATTGCTACCGTTGATATTTTATATTATTGATTCAATAATTGTCATTGCACAGTATTTCACATTATCAACTCAATAATTGATATTATTTGAATAATATTATTAGATAGCATTATTGACAATGTCTAAGGAAGTTCTGTCTAGGAGGGGTTATTTAATTGCGCGCCAGTAAGGAGAAATCCTTATCGGAAGGCCCCCTCTTTTCTAGGAACGACCTAGTTGTCAATATTGTAGTTCTGTAATATTATTTATGAATAATTAATTATTGATTTATATGATAAGAAAATATTTATTTTGCGGATATAAAAGATGGAATTAGCGCTGATGTGTTTTTATCAGTATTTTGGTGTGAAAAATCATCCGTTTATGGATTTCGGATAATTTATGTTTGGAATTTAGAAAAACTTCCTTCTACAAAGTTGTAGAGAATTAAATTTCCTATAAAAAAAGACATAAAATTTGTATTTTTCTGACAAAGAGGCTATTTATTATGAATTATTGAAGTTTCGGAAAATAAATATTTTTTTAATAGGAGGCGGCCCCCACCAATGGCTGGTGGCTGATGGCTTTTTTTAGGGAGGCGGCTGGAAAAAAAAATTTTAAAAATATTATTTTATTCAAAAGTCTACTTTGGCATCCTAAACTTTTCTTATAAATAGGGTGTTTAGGTTAGAATTGAAAATCACACCAGAATCAGAAGTTTTCTCTCTCTATAATAGCGAGCGTATTTTTGTGAGTATTTAGATACTTTGAGTGTTACTATCCAGTGCAAGTTTCCTTCGGTATTATATCCAATATTTCAGTCAGAAGTACTATTCTTTTGAGGTAAGGGATGTTATTTTCTTTCGTAAATGATGTTATTCTTTTCAATATCATTATACCAAAATATTGGCATGGATTGTATTATGAAATTCTTACTTTTTTCGTCGAAGTTACTATTCACGTATACGGCACTATTCACGAAAAAATTAAATTTTCTTCTATATGTTCAAGTTGCTTGTTAAGGTTCTAATCTTTGATTGGATCTAAGTTTTGAACTTTATTCTTGAATTTTGCTCCACAATTGATTATTACGAAGTATTTTTGAATTGAATAAACTAAAATACTAATCCTTAGTCTTTGTCCTTTATCTCACTAGATTCGTTCTTTAAAATATTTTTCATCATCCTCAGTCCTAAGTGGTGATATAACTGAATATCTTTGGCCTGTAGAGCAAAGATGAATGATTACCTTATGAATATCTTTGGCAGTAGTGCAAAGATGGACATGTGTTGAGATGAACATGACCACTGGTGATACAAATGAATATCTTTGGCCCGTAGTGCAAAGATGAATATTTGATTTGAGATATATATTGATTGATGTTACAGGGATAAAATATTGATGATGGACTTTTAAATCATAGAAGATAGTAGACTTCATTCTCTACTTAACTCTTCTAATGAATTGTTATTTCCGCTGCGAATATTGATCTAAAATTGGTTGTCCATTATGTTTTATCTGATTTATTGAAGGCTAACGATAATTTATTTTCCATTATCTTAGTCGTAATATTCTTTACTGGGCTAGTTGAGCTCACCATTTTCATCTATTGTCCTCTTCAGGAAATGAAAATGTTGCAGGAACTAGTCGGGGGACAGAATGATGGTCCGAGTTAGAGCAGTAGTAGTCCTAGCTATTTTTGTAAAATAATGGGATAACAATTGTAATAAATAAAGAATGAATTTGAATGTTGATATTTCGTATTATATACGATTTGTATTGACACTCACAGTTGTGTGGTCGTATTTTGCACGACCGTGTGATATAAAAGTTTTTATTTGAATTATGTACCATGTATTTGGCGACTCAGAATGGGTTGGGTTGACTGGACCTATTCTGGGGGCGTCACATCTGGAATGATGGTTGGGCCTCCTTATGAGACCGCTTCCCATGGAGGCTGTCTTGTCTTCGATATTTGTGACCGTGGACTCCCGAACGATCCACTTGTGACCTTCTTTCATCGCGTCGGGGGCTATTGAAGCTGTGTGCCCTCGAGCGCCCCTCGGTTCGGCGACCTCCCAATCTGCTTCTTTCACGAGAACGGCTTCGAAGCCTACTCTCGGTTCTCCTTGTGTCGTCGTCATGCTTTCCTCCGGATTCTCTGTGTGGAGTCCTCCCCCGTTCAGTGTGGTGAGGGAGGCTGGAGGCCTCGTCTTCGACCATGTGCACCACATGTTTTGTGAGCTCTTCTTTCTGCATCATAAGGGCCTTTAAAGCCTGCTCCATGCCCTTTATCTCTTTCATCTTTCGGGCCACAGCCGCTTCACGGTCCTCCCGGAGTTGGGTTCGAGGTGGTGTGCCTTCCACCTTTTTTCGGTCTTTTCTTTCTTGGCTGGTTGTGTGGAATAGCTTCCGTTGGGCTCCGGGCCGGCCCCCTACTTGGGAACCGGTAGAATTAGTTTGAGGGCCAAGCTGTGTGTGGATGCTGGATGGCCCCAACCTGTCTTTCACCGACCCCTTCGATTGTGTGGACGCTGCCGCCGACGGCTGTCCCCTGCCAGAAACTGGCTTACTATTCACCATATTTTTCGACGTAGTGATCAGCTGGTTGTGATTGAAAAAAGGCCCTCCTTCTAGCGCCAATGTTAACGCCAAGATCCGTCCACGCGCTCCAATCACCAAATCGCGTCCAATCCTGCATAAAATGGGTAAACACCAAAGCTTGACGGCTTGAGCCGCCGGGGGATAGCTCTAGTGTGAGAGTAAGTACAGGCTGACAAGGCTTAACAATGGAGGTAAAAGTACTCTATTGCTAGAAATAAAAAAGTGTGTACCAAGGTCAAGCCATGTATTTATAGGTTCTCACATCCTGCTAGAATCCATCCTCATATAGGATTAGGGTTCTCCCGTGTATCCTTTTTATAATAGGATAGTATCAAATCTCCCAAGTTATAAGAAGTCCAATCAATGACTAATCCTCCTTTCATAAATAGAATCTCCATATAATTAGGAGTTATAACCCAAGATGGACCCTTCGGACCCACCATGGTCCAATCATGACCCAACCGAAGTCAAGCCCAATCTGAATCTTTGGTCTTCAAATATTCGGACCCCAACAATATATATATATATATATATATATATATATATATATATATATATATATATATATACGGTCCTGATCTTAAACTCACTCAGATAAAAGTTCACCCAACTCATTCTCTTTAGCGATGGACCGGACGACGGTTTGGTCCGTCGCTATATATACAACCGTCGTTTTAGCTTTTAACGACGGATAACATATAGCGACGGATAATATATAGACGACGGTTGTATATATAGCGACGGATCAAATCGTCATCCGGTCCGTCGCTAAAGAAAAGTGAATTTGATGAGCTTTTCTTTGAATGAGCTTAAGATCTTTATCATATATATATATATATATAAACTTTTCCTCCATAAATAAAAGGTTAAGAGGACCGAAAAGAAATGAAATGATGGGAGTTTTGATGAGATCGATGAGGTCAGTTTGAAAAGTAAAAATCATGATGATTGACTGAGTACCGCGCATGCTTTGTAGATAGCTCCCATTTTGACATTTTTCTATAGGACCCACCTCTTTACAATTATATTTCCTTTGAAAACACACTCTGCACCTTCATCACCTTTTCCTTTTCCTAAATTCTAGTCATATTTATTTTTTCCAGCCTTTTAAGTTAATGGAATTTCTTAATATGTGTTTTTAATATATGCTAAGCACATAATTTAAAATAATATTTTTTTAAATTATATTTTTATTTTTTTAAATTTGATATAAATATAAAAATTAAAAGAATATACACATAATTTAATAGAATATTTTTTTGAACTATATACTTAACATATATTCTTAAAACATATGTTAAGAGAACCCTAAATTAATATATTTGGAGTTTATAAGAATATTATGATAAAAAAAATAAATTGACACTAAATCATTGGAATTTTATCAATATTTTATTCTATTATATTTACATTACTTAATGTTAGACATTATAAAAATAATTTGATAATTTTGATAACTCTCCGTGATAAATTAAGATCACGTAATTTGTCGGGTTCAAATTTTGTTTTACAATTTCTAAATAGTACTAAATATGTAATTTTTCTCCATACCATTAAGAAATAATTAAGTTATAGGTAAGCACTAGTGACATGATATAAAATATAATTGATATTTTTATAAGTAAAATTTGATATTTACACAAATTTTTCTCACATAAATGTCCAATTCATTTACTATTATGTGAGATGGGCCTTGTAAAATTATCATTTTTATTTGTAGAAATATAAATTATTGTATAAAATTATGATAATAAATTTAATATATTATACTCCCTATATTTCTTTTTAATTAACGTTTTAAGTGAAAATATAGAAATTAAAAAATATAATTAATACTTTATTGATTGATCAAATTGAATATAAATATCAATGTTTCACTTTTAAATTTATTGAAAAGATAAAAAAATAGTACTCTAATATGAGATAGTATGATGGATTAAGTTATTATTCCTTCTGTTCCTAAAAGATTATCGTTTTAGGAAAAAAAAAATTATTTTAAAATGTTTGTTGTTTACAACTTCTTAGAAGAATAAATTATTTACTACCTCTGTTTCTTAAAGAGTGCAGTTTTAGTAAAAAGTACACAAATTAATAAATGGGATAAAATGACAAAGCTAACCTTTCTCTTCTTTTAGTGCATTAACTTTTCTATTTAGTGCATTAATTAAAATAATGGCATATTTAAAAAAAGAATGCTTTGAATTTCTAAAATTACATTCTTTAAGGAATAATTTTTTTTTTGTTAAAACTACACTCTTTAAGGAACGGAGATAGTACTTTCTTATATTACCCCTATCTTCTCTCATTGTTTCAATAAATTCTCTCCCTTGTATTAATAATTTTTAATTTCTTATAAATGGATAGTGATAAAATTTTAAATAAATTTTATTAATATTAAATAATTTTTTTAATTTATATATAAAAATCTTAAATGATAATTTTTTGAGAACGGATGGAGTAATATTTATAAGTGTTTTAAATTAAATTGTGGTTGAGGGAGAAATTAAAGACATAGAAAAGAGAAAAAGATAGATAGGGAGGGAGGAGACGTATGAGAGATGGAATGGAATGGAAGGGTTTTAGTCTGACCAACAACTCATTCATGCACATTCATTCAATCACAACACCAATTATTGCTCCAACCCAGGCGGCAGGGCAGTTGTGGGCCCTCCCTCTTTACCTCTCTCTCCCCCCTCTCTCTCTCTCTCTCTCTCTCTATATATATATATATATATATATATAATTACTACATATAGTACTAATACGTATGCAATTATAGAAAGATTTTCTCCGTCCGTGACTTAAGTGGTGTTTGTTTGGGTCTTAAAGCCTCTTAATAGGGGTGCCTCTGATTCGGTCAGAGGCACAACTTGTTTGGTAAATTTTTTTTTGCCTCTTAATGCCTCTTAATCGGTAAGATACAAAATTAAATCTAAACCATTTAGAGGTCCATCTGAATGAAATTAACTATTTTTTGGACAAAAATGACCTCTTTAAAATTTCAAAATTCCTATTTTATCCCCAATGATCCTAATTAATCTGCATCCTTTCCTCTTTCTCTCTTTTCTCCTGCACTCGCCTATGTCCTCCTCTCATCACCCCCATAAAAATATCGACCGGAAAAAGGGAAAATGCCAGAAACCCCACTGAAAAATCAAGTCTCCGGAATCACTATCGAACTGCAAGCTCCCCACGGCGTTGTTCTCAACATCCGATAGAGGGGATTTGGGGATTAAGGTTTGGTGGAGGTCGAAAATGTTGGGAATTTGTTGATCGGATTGGAGTGAAAATTATGTAGATGTATATAAAATCATATATATCGAGCTTCGTATATATGTGAGATGGAGTAGAGATAAAATAGATATATATAGAGATTTAGAGAGAAACAAATCGAGTGAGACAGAGAGAGAATTCAATATCTTCAACTCAGGTTTGAAAAGGGGGTTGCTGTCTACGATCATTGATCAAGTTCTTGTTTAACATGATTAGATTATCTGTGGCATAGCGCAAGGAAGGTAATTGTGACCTGTCAATGGAAATGGTTATTGCTCTTGGAGGTGCTACATGTTCATCAATCAATTTCAGTATCTTCAGCTCTTGCACAGTTGCTCTGTGATGGTTGGTTTTGAAAAAGGAGAGATGAAAAAAAGAAAAGAAGACATTTTGGACATAGGGTTAAAATGGTAAAATTATATTATTCAGACGTTTTGAAAAAAATAATTATCAAACAACATTTTTTCATTCAGATACAATTCTAAACAGATGCTCTATATTATTTAGATGTCTAAACTGTTCAGCTCTTAACACTTAATTTTATCAAACACCACCTTAATATATAGTATTATTTTAGATGATTTTATTTCTTTAAATTATTTATTAGTTTATATAATTTAGAAATTAATTATAATATTTCTAAAATTACTTATCATATGAAAATATTACAGATGAGAGAGTATAATATAAGTATGATAATTATGAAAATTTAAAATTATTATAGACAATTAATATTATATTTAATACTATACAATTATTTTTTAATTCTTGTGCAAAATTTTTAAACGACATATATTAAGGGACGAAAGTAATACTCCGTTTCATAATATATGACGTTTTAGATTATTTTATTTTTTTCAAATTATTTGACGTTTTATATAATTAGAAAAATTAGTCCCAATCTTTTTAAAATTACCTATCATGAAAAAAATATTACAAATATGAAAGAGTATGAGATAAATATATGATAAATAGTATATTATAAACAATTAATATTATACAATTATTTCATTAATTATTTTACACAACTCTAAAATCACATATATTATTAGCTGGAGGGTGTACATAATAATGAAGTATATCTTATAGGACTAAAGTATGACATAAGTAAGAAAAATATTGTCTCTATAAAAATAAAATGAGTAAAACACATAATTTTGTCGAAAATTATTACCAACTTCAAAGTATAGGGGTCCAATGATTTATAATTAGGATTAATTACATATTATAGTACCTTTTAATAAAATATTACAAAACAAGTGCATAAAAAAAATATTTACAAAATTAGTGCATATGTAATATTTACTTTACAAAAATAGTCCATTCTTATCCTTTTAATAATGGCACACGATTCTCTCCTATATTTTTTTTCATTAATTATTATTTTATTATCTCTCCCGCGATTCTCTCTCATTCTATTTCAACGTCACTGCAATCCCCTCATCCGTCACTAGTTCAATCACCACCGCCTCCCTTCTCATCCCCCCTCCCACGCCCCACCCCCTCCCTCCCTCCCTCCCTCCCTCCCTCCCTCCGCCTCCCACTGCCCTCCCCTTCCTCCCGCCCCCCGCCCCCTGCCCCCTGCCCCCTGCCCCCCCTTTCTCCTCCTCCAGCCCCCGCCCAACTCCACCCCCCCACCTCCCCTCCCCTCCCCTCCCCTCCCCTCCCTCCGCCTCCCCCTCCTCCCGCCCACGCCCCACCCCACCCCCTCTCTCCGTCTCCCACCACCCTCCCCCTCCTCCCCCCCCTCTTTCTCCTCTTCCCACCCCCGCCCCACCCCCTCCCCTCCCCTCCCTCCGCCTCCGCCTCCTCCCGCCTCCCTTTCTCCTCCTCCTCGACGAACGGGATAAATCTCCACTAGTTCAATCCCCTCCCCCGTCACCAATTCAATCACCATCGCCTCCGATTAAATCTCCACCACCACCAGTTCAGTTTTCTCCACCACCCGTTGCCTCCCCTCCACCACCGGTCCATTCTCCACCTCCACCGGTAACCAAACCTTCATACGTTGGTAACCAAACAGTCATACCAAGATAACCAAACATTCATACCAAGGTAACCAAACATTCATACCAAGGTAACCAAACATTCATACCAAGGTAACCAAACATTCATACCAAGATAACCAAACCTTCATACCAATATAACCGAATCTTAATATGAAGGTTACCTTGGTATGAAGGTAACCAATTCAGTTTTATTAGGTTACCAATTTATTTTTAATGTGATGCAATTGGTAACCAAACTTCATACAGTTGGTTGCCAAACCTTCCGATAAGGTAACCAATTCAGTTTTATTTGATTACCAATTTTATTTTGAATGTGATGTAGTTTGTAGCCAAACTTCGTATAAAGGTAACCATTTTAATTTTTGTGGGTAACCAAATCGTCAAAAAAAAATTCAGAACAGCAACTCCGCCAATATAGCGGCGGCGCAACCAAGGACTTCTAGATATTCGCGGCGGAGGATGATAATGAAGAGAATTATGAAGGGGAGGCGGGGGAGGAGGATGATGAACAATAACTCCTTCATAATTTTTTATTTTTAATTTCCTCATTTTGATTTGAATTTTGAATTATGAATTTGAAATTGTTGTTAGATCCAAAAGATTTGAATTTGAATTATTAATTCTCCTTGATTTTAGGTTCCTTATTAATGTGAAATTGAATAGTTTGAATTTGTTGCATTTTTTTGTAATTATTTTGTGGATGCACTAATAGTGTAATTACTTTCTAATTGTTGTATAGTTCTGTAAAAGACTCTTATAATTACGTATCACTTATTCTTCTTTCACGTATGTTTGTAGAGAAAAAATAATTTAGTTCATTCTCTTGTCAACTTGATTTTTTTTCATAAAAAAATTAATTTTAAAATTCAAATTTTCTTGATGAATAATTTTCTCCCCTGATTTTTTTTTCTAGGGTTTGTCCAAAAAAAAAATAAGACCTAATATTTCATATTCCTCTAATTTTACACAAGAAAAGTTACATTTATAAGATTTGTTAATATAAAAAATGATTTTGCTGTAATATTCTTAATGTGTGAAAAAATGATATCTTTGAACAATCGAAATACACCCCTTAAACTTAAATACTTGGTCAGGAGTTTTTAAAAAGGTCGATTATCACTAATATTTATCGATATATATAATTAACTAATCGGGATAACAAAAAAAATAATATATAAATTTGTAATATATATTACTTTTTTTTATTTTAAAATAATGCTATTATCACATAAAGTAGTTTATATAAAGTTCAAATAAAGTCAAGTGGCACCCTCTGATTTGTTGTTGATATAGCCCACTTACTCAACAACAAATCAGGAAGTGCCACCTGACTTTATGTGAATTTTATGTGAACTACTTTATGTGATAGTAACATTACTCTTTATTTTAAAAAGATGATTAAATGTACTCATTTTTTTAATCACAAAAAGATGAATTGAGATACATAAAGTGAAGGATAAAAATGTCATTCAGTAAGAACCATTAGTGTATATATATATACTTGTCATTTTCTATAATATGGTGGTGTAAATTTAATTTTTTTTTGCTCTCTTTCATCTATTTTGATATTTTCTTAATATGTGTGAAAAATACAACAATTAGTTATTTAGTCAGAAACTTTTTCAAAATTCAAATTATAAGATTAATATTAATTTTTAAAAAATTAATTTAAACATTTTTAAACTCTAAATTGACATAAATTCATTTAATATACTCCATATTAATACAATTATAAATATTATAAACTTCCTAAACATAATACTACTTGTTATACAATTTATTATTTTAAAATTTTAAATAAATTATATTAATTTTAAATTTAAAAATATCATAACTTTATTTAAAAAAACTCAATATTGTTATATTACTTCGAAGAGAGGGAGTAGTATGCTTGGTCAATAAATAAAATTATATAAAAAGAAAAGAGTCATGTTTACTATCACATAAAACAATCGACTGCTGATGTAGCAATATATGATTTATTATTGACATAATTTATTAGATCTTCTTAATATATGCTTTTAGGATATATATTAAGCACACAGTTTAAAAAAATACTTTTTTAAATTATGTGTATATTCTCTTAATTTCTGAATTTACACTAAATTCAAAAAAATATACATAAAATTCAAAAAAATATTCTCTTAAATTATGTACCTAACGTACCTTTAGTACGACACATATCCTTATTCAAAAGAAAACTTATATAGAGATAGAGTGAGGCCATACTATATACAGGGAGGAACCGTACAAATGATTGCTTGTGCTGGAGAGTTGTCCCCTTCACACGCAGCAGCATCCTCCATCTGTCCTACCACCTACCCCCTACTCTCTCCAACCATTATCCTCCCCATCATTTTCTCTCTCTAAATCTGTTATCCATATATTCTCTCTATCTATAAATCAATACGTATATAATCTCTCTCTCTCTCTCTCTCTCTCTCTCTCTCTCTCTCTCTATATATATATATATATATATATGCAGGTATATGGGTATAGTTTCTCTTTATAAATCTTATCACGGATTTTGTGTCCTTCTCTCTCTAAATCTATATCCAAGTTGTAGTAGTACCGTTTTGGGACATGCTTCACCTCGCGCCCCAAAAATGTTTTACGTGATTGGGCCAGGTCTAGTTCAGTCCACGCCAGGCCGGACAAACTTGACAACGCACGCCCACATCACGTGACTTTGCTTTCTCCCTACAACAATGTTACTATCACATAAAAAATAATCACATAAATCTTACATACACACAAATAAATACTTTTAGACCCCGCCTAGCACGTAGGGTCCACAATATACATATATGAGTATGTAAATTTTATGTAATTATTTTTTATGTTATAGTAGCTAGAGGTGGGCAACCGATTTTTATCGACTCGAACCGAACCGAACCGAACCGAACCGGTATCGAAATTTGTTAAATTTCGATACCGGTTGGACCGGTATACCAAACCGGTAAACCGGTTTGGTACCGATTTTTATCGAATAAATCAAAAATTAAAATAGTTATTATTTTATTATTATTATTATTTTATTATTATAATTATTATTATTAATATTATTTTTATTATTATAATTATTATTTTATTAATATTATTATTAGTATTAGTATTATTATTAATTATTTATTAATAATAAAAATTTAAAAAAAAATTAAAAAACCGATATATACCGGTTCAGTTCGATAAAACCGAACCATAAAAGCTCGGTACCGAAAAATCGGTATATACCGATTTTTTTTATACCGGCACCGAATCGGGTTATTTTGTACCGAACTGACCGGTTCAGACTAGTCCGAAAAATAAAAAATAAAACCGATTTTTTTGCCCACCCCTAATAGTTGCATTATTTTTCTCCCTACCCCCAGCTGGCCAGCTTGCCACATGACGTGTATGTAGGAGATTTTCCTTCAACATTACTCCCATCATCTTAAAGTTATAAAATAAGCAAATAGTTCGGACTCAATTTGTATTCGTTCGATTCGAACTCAACTCAAAACATAAATGATTCAAATATGACTAAATTTTAAAGTTTGATAAATTACTCGAACCTCCTTAAATTATAATTTTCTATTGATACTTGGATCATATTTGTTCGAAAAGTTCAAACTTCTCAGGCTCGATTTGAGATCGTGCTCGACTTGGTAGCTAAACGAGCCTCAATCAAATCTTATTTTATGCTCGATAAATTTTGTGAACCAAATATGAACAATTCAATTTTCGGTTCGACTCGGTTCATTTACACCCTTACATCATCTTATATAAGGATGTCAAATAATCAAACAGTTCGAGCTCGACTCGAAATATAAATGATTCAAATATGAACATATTTTAAAGTTCAATAAATTACTCGAATCTTCTTAAATTACAATTTTCTATTGATACTCGAATCATATTCGTTTTAAAAGTTCAAACTGTTCGGGCTCGATTCGAGATCGTGCTCGACTCTGTAGTTAAATGAGCCTCAATCAAACCTTATTTTATAATCGATAATTTTTATAAACCAAATTTGAACAGTACTCGACTCGACTCGGTTCATTTACACTCTTAAATTCGTATATAAAAAAGGGTCTCACTTTTTATAATTTTAAAAAAATATATTTATATTTTGTTATACAAATAATTTGTTGTTAATTAAATAGTAATGATATGGTCTTCAAATTGTATAATATAATATTACTTTATATTATTATCCAGTTGTGACTCAAATATTACACCAATAGTAATTAGTTTTATTAAAGATATTATTATCATTTTATTTAGTAAAAATACCTATATCCACATTTTTCTCATATATAACATATTATAAGCTTATGTTAATAGTTACGTAGACAAATGTGAATATCTTGGGGGTGAGACTTGTCTTTTTACGATATAATATATAACAATTCTATGGGGATTGATTTTTTTTTCCTCCCAAAAATTATATAGTATTTATTTTAACTGAAAGTTTTACAGAACTCAGTGTTTTAAGTATAATTTGAATATATATATTAAACAGAGTTATACAGACTTGCGAGGCGATAGAAAATAAAATAAAATAAAAATTTGAACCGGTCGCCAGTGGATTGTTGTTGGAGAAGGAATCTATAATATAGGGAACTAATATTTTTACATAAAAAAAAATTATATTTCTACATGGCAGTTCTCACAAGAATAGTAAGTGAGTTCCACTTCTATGTGAGAGAGTTTCATGTGTAAGGGTGTAAACGAATCGAATCGAAGCGAACATAACGCTACTCGAATTCGACATGAAACGTTAAGTTCATACTCGAATTCGACTCGAATTATATTTGAAAAATTATACTCAGATTCGACTCGACTCGACTCGACTCAAATATTTATTACTCGAATTCAGACCGACTTAAATCGAATTATATTCAAACTACTCGCGGGCTTCAAATTGAAGCTCAAATTCGAGTCTACACATAATAACTAATTTATAATAAATATAATTAAAAATTAAATTTGTTATTTTACTTAAAAATGAGAAAATATATTTACAATTACACTTTACAAATATAAAATCATAATTAAAATTAAAAATAAAACAAAGTAATAATAATTAATTAACCTAATTTGATTTAATTTTGTATATATTATATGAAAATGTATCAAGTATCTAATCGAATCTGTATCAATCGAGTATGTATTGAATCACAATAGAGAATTTGAGTAGTTTGAATATTAAACGAGTCGAGTATAATTTTGTTCAGATTCTACTTATATTTTTATTCGAACTATTTTTTATTCTCAGATTTGGATCATATTATTAACGAATCTGAGTCTCGTTAATATTTTTTCGAGTCGAGTACGAATCAAGCTCAAACTATTTGGCTCGTTTACAGATTTACTCATATAAAAATATCATTTTAACATGTAAAAATATCAATTTCCTATAATATATCACATGTATAGGTAGGTGTGTCTCTCAAGTCTCCGCAAAAGATAGAATAACTCCAACGCTACATATTACAGATAAATTTTATTAAATTCTCATTTATTTCTCTTTTGGACCTTTTCTTTAATTTTTGTAGTTAAACTTCTAAGATTAAAATATACCTACACGATTATCAAATTATAATAAAATATTTGTTCTCCAATCTTACTTATGGCATAATATGCAACCTAAACTAAATGTATTTAGTTTGTTAATATTTATACATCTTAAATTAATAACTACACTACACACATTAATATATTACATAACACTATAATACATTACATTTAACATCCCAAAATAATAAAATATGTATTAATCATGTATATTTTAGCAACCAACATTTTATGTAATTTAGATCAAATGTGATAGCTTTTAAAATTGATATATTTACATAAATTTCTCTCACGTATATGTGAGATCTACTCACTACTTATGTGATAGTCTCACATATATATGAGAAAGATTGTGTAAAAATATTAGTTTCTTAAATATTTAGTTATAAGTAAATATCTTATTGTATTTTGTATAATTACATGTTTAGCCTCATTCAAAAATGAAAATTAGCATCATAAATATTTTAATAAATTTTCTCATGATATCTCTCCTAATTATTTTATAAACCCCTAAAATTAAAATGTAATAATACAAATTATTTACCAAAAAACCCCTAAAATTAGAAGGTAATAATAATTTTTTTTTAAATAAAAACATTTTATGGGATTTTAATTTCAAAAACTCTAGGTGGACATGAAAGTTGAATATAAAAATTAAACATAAATATATTTGAATTTCATATATTTATATCTTGACTCCCAATAAAAAATACAAATACACATAAATGAAATTTTAATACATTCATATTCAATTTTTATATTCAGCTAAAGAAGCTATTTTAGTTTACCACCAAAATTTAGGAAGATCTACTGATCTACTGATCTACTCTATTATGCCAAGATACGCCAAAGATCCTCTGTCCTCTAGATGTCGTCAACAATTTGGTCCCAATGAATAGGTGTGTGTAAGTTCATGCGGTCAAGTCCAATCAAAAATCGAGGTCTTACTTTATTCTTTTTAAAAATATTTTCTCCATTAAAAAAAGTTAAAAAAACTACTCATAAATATTTAAAAAAATTTATTAAGATTCTCATGGATTAAAATTTCTGTTAAGAGGGTCAAAAAATTCTTAAAATTATTCTTTTAAAGACACCAAGACATAAAAAATGACCCAGATTAATTAAAACTATGACCAAAAAAAGCCTTATTTTAATGTTGTATAATTTCTCATTATATAATAATTTGATTAAACATTTCAGGACAAAAAAATCCTTATTATAATTAATTTTACAATGTATTATATTCTTAAAATATACTACACAATTCGTGATGTTATAATTAAAAATAATCCTTACAAACAAACTAACACAAAATAAAATTCTCATATCCGGACCGATCATCGAATTGGAAAAAGTACCAAATGAATGTGTTACTAATTCAATCAATAGTCGAACCGTTATTGACCCAGCGACGTCATTAATATATAAAAATATATATTATTAATAATTAATAAAATTTTAAAAAATTTCACTTTTTATGAACTAAAACATAATAAAGTTGAGTTACAGAATTACTACAAGTGGTTAATTTTAATATTAAAATTTTTTTTGTACAAAAAAATTTAAATTAAAAATTATGTCAATTAACCAATTTTACCGGTTGGACCGATTATCAACTGATTTTTGATCAAATCAATAAAATTGGGTTGAACCGGACCGAAGAACCGACCTATTCCGATTTTTATGACCGACGGACAGGTCCGAGTTTAATAACTTTGACACAAAGTCTTAAACTTAGTGCATGTTTAATTACTCGGTGTTTGTAATGTTTGGTGCATTTAGAGTATTCAAATATTTAAAAATCTTATTCATTTAATAATAAAATTTATTTAACTCATAACATAGGAGTAATATTTAGCCTTCAAATGCAATCTACTATCAAAATTAATACCTATCGCTGCAAATATTATAAATCCCGACAGCCAAACAAACCCTTAATATTAATTTATTGGAAGCTGGATGGTTTATTATGGATTGGTGATGACACATAGCTGAGTGTGAACAAAATAAAAGTTAGGTTTAAGTTGGAGTGTCTTATGTACATCATCTGCATGTACGCCACGTATGAGTTATCTTAAATTTTAAATTAAGTAATAAATAAATGAAGAAATAAATAAAACTTTGTCCGTGTCAAATGCGTGGGCAATGGGCATGCATGGGGCTTGAAGCTTCTTCATGTCACTATCTACTTTCCCTAATTCATACCTCTTCTCATGCTTCTCTTTATAGTACAAAATACATATAATAATTAAATTTTATAAAATGTGAAAAGAGAGATATTAGAGAATATCTAATTAATATATTGATACGTTTATTTTTATTTTTTTTTAATAAATTCAGTCGTTTGAATATTAAAAACATACAAATAATAATATTTGAACATAACTTATGAAACAAAAATATGTAACTTATATATTTTAAAAGATATTTATCGCCTAAAGATTATAAAATAAAAAACAACGGAAAGACAAATAGTATATTTAAATTATTTAAACGGAGGTAGTGTTATAATTTTAGAAAGTAAACTGATATTTTTATATGTTAAAATGATATTTCTATATGAATCTCTCACACATGAAGGTGAGACTCAAAGAACAATTTTTATGTAGAAATATCAGTTCCTTTTTAGAAATTGTGGTATCAATAGGGGTTGTATGGTTTCAATAAGAAAAATGATATTTTCACAACACTTTTTAAATTTTTCATATGAAAAAATGTCGTTATATATGTATAGCGACGGTGACAATCATCGCTATTATCTTCGATATAGGATCTATAGCGACGACTTTCATGTGAAAATATTATTTTCTGTTATAGATTTATCAGTCTTCTTTCAATAAATGTAGTGATAATAAAAGCATAAGCATTTTTGTATCGCTACCGCATAGTTATCGGTAAGTGCGTGGCACCAGGGACGGATCCAGCCTGAAAGTTCAGTGGGAGCAAATTCAAAAAAAAAATCCTTAAGAATAAAAATTTAATAAAATAAATCACAAAATTAAATAATCTTCAAATATTGTTTACAATAACATTTTTCGAGGTTTCATTGCTTGAAATTGTTGCATTATAGCCTCATTTTTAATAGTTACAAAAATATCATGCTCAATGTATAGATTCAAATTTTGTATGTTTAGTTATTGTAATCCAATTACGTATGTCCATGCATGACAATTAAAAAATATTTAGAAATTAATTCAACATCAAAACAAGATCAATATACAATATGAATAGTTAAGTGTAATTAGCACCAACAATAAACAATCTCAATTAAACCACTAACAAGTAATAAGTAACATTACAAAATAAATTACAAAATTTAAAGAAACTAAAAATAGAATATAACACATACTTGAAGAACCTTTATTTGATGGAGATTGGTCCTTTAGGAATTATAATAATTTTTTAAGTCTAAAATATGAAATTTCATTTTAACACCCTCCTATTTTTTTTAATATGCCCCCTCCCCCCTCCCCCCTCCCCCTCCCCCTCCCCCTCCCTCTCCCTCCTCCCTCCTCTGCTCAACGTATAGATTCAAATTTTGTATGTTTAGTTACTGTAATTCAATTACGTATGTCCATGCATGACAATTAATAAATATTTAAAAATTAATTCAACATCAAAACAAGATCAATATACAATATGAATAGTTAAGTGTAATTAACACCAACAATAAATAATCTCAATTAAACCACTAACAAGTAACAAGTAACATTACAAAATAAATTACAAAATTTAAAGAAACTAAAAATAGAATATAACACATACTTGAAGAACCTTTATTTGATGGAGATTGGTCCTTTAGGAATTATAATAATTTTTTAAGTCTAAAATATGAAATTTCATTTTAACACCCTCCTATTTTTTTTTAATATGCCCCCTCCCCCCTCCCTCCCTCCCTCCCTCAAAATTCAGTGGGGGCAGGTGCCTCCCCTGCCCTCATTGTGAATCCGCCCCTGCGTGGCACCGGTCATGACCACCATCCTCATCTATAACAACGATTTTTATGTGAAAATATTATTTTTTATTGTGAATTTATTAATTACATTTTAATAAATGCAGTGATAATAAAAGCACAAGCATTTTTGTATTGTCACCGCATAGTTATCGGTAAGTGTGTGGCACCGGTCATAACCACCATCCCCCACCGCTTCTATTTGAAGATTAGTCGTATTTTGATTAGCAATAATTGCATTGATCGAAAAGTATCACATGTAACTTGGCACAAATTAATTATAGCAAACAATATCATTTATTCCGGTGGAAATAATTTTACAACAATAAAAACAAAACAAACGCAGTGGAAATATGCTATCAAACCTCAACAGTTGACGCAATGGTTCAAATTAAAGCTGGAACGAGTCGTAGACTCGGATGTCTTGGGTTCGAATACCACCAGCTCCAATTTGCTAAGCTAATAAAAATGGTCATAGGGGCCACGGACCAAATAGTCATCGACGCAAGTTGGTTCAAAGAAAAGACTGGCCCGGGCTGGGAGATTAGTCTGACTGCAATTGAGAAATCCCACATTATCAATATATATATATATATATATATATATATATACAGTCCTCTTCAGTTGAGGGATCCCTCAAATAGTGTTATTTGAGGGACGAGGCAATCAACCGTTGGATCTGTTTTATGTTGCTGAGTGTGGTAAATGGAGTGTGGTGGGCCAGGAGTGTGAAAAAGGATTAAAAGATGTAAAACAATCTCAGCCACATAAAATAGATCCAACGGTTGATTGCCCCATCCCTCAAATAACACTATTTGAGGGATCCCTCAACTGAAGGGAACTATATATATATATATATATATATATATATATATATATATATATATATATATATATATATGCTATCAAAATCGCATCAAATTGAAGAGTTCAAACTATAGCAATCAATTATGAAGGTTTTAGGGTTTAAAGAGTACTTAACTTTTCTCGATACTCATATGATTACGCGAGTTTTGGAGGCGGCTTAACTTTAAATCTCTTGTTCATGCCTCTCATGTTCATCGATATTAACAAATATTTTGGGTGATTATGAATTTGATTAGCTACCAATTTTTGTGGCAATAACGTTTGCAACGTTTGAACCTTCAAACGCTATATATGTGAGTTAATTAAGTTACGTTTAAAATAAACTAGTAATAGATGAACAACATTTTCAAATGCGTTTAAACTTGCAAACGCTCTAAATACTATAAGTTGAGCAACCAAACATTGAGATCCAAATTTTAATTATAGAATTTTAAAAGGTAATTTAGGGACGCATGCTTGATGACTTCCCGAACAAATTTGACCCACAAATCAAATGCTATAATCTATAAATTGGGACACACATAATGACCTCGGGTCGGGCATAGACTTAGAATTTGAGAACTGACCATGCCACATACTAACAACAACCAATATCATAACCTATAACAAATGAGCATGACAAGGTGGGGAAGTAAAAAATCAAACAAGAAATCTAATTTCAATCAAATAATTGAAAATAGTATGCACACAAGTTAATCATGTTTGATGATAAAGCATATACTTTGTAACAATCTTATTTATTTATTAATAATAGTGTTATTTAATTAAATGCATTTATTTATCTATATGGTGTTGTTTTTATAATATGTGATAAATTCATAGTTTTAAGCAATGCTTTTAGAATCATGATGATGATCATGCTAATGAGATCTAAATTCTTAGATAGCTTAAAACTAAAATAGTTCCCAATCAATGGATTACTAAAAAAAGGATTAGTGAATCCGGATAGATCGGTACATACGTTGCATGCTCATTGGATGAGGATGATCGATCTGATAATCATTTGTGTGGAGACATTAAAGCAAGTATTTAGGTGCTTATTGGAGAATAAGTACACTAAACGTGGCTCGCTAAGGAATACCTAATGGAGTTTTACTTGCCTATCAATAGGAATTCCTTAAGTGATAGTAGTACAAATAATCCTTAGACTTGAGATCATCATAGTATCTTGTGTATAATGAGTTATACTTTGACATATCTCTTAAGAACCTAAGGGTATATTAAAGGATATGCTTGAGTATAATAATTTATACATGGGGATAATGAATGATCAATAAAGAAGCTACCGCTTCTAGTAAAAGAAGAGAATGTCCTATGTGATTCGATAAATGACAACCCAGTAGTCATTGGCCAAGGCAGAATGAAATTAGAAAAGAATTTCTAATTTGTATTATTTGGAGTTGTGCATTTTAAGATCGAAATACATATAATTAAATAAGATAAGACTTGATAGTAATTTCATGTCTTATATTTAATTGGGACATTATTGTTAGAGTTTATGCCCTAGAGGCTAATTCTTTGATGTAATTGCTTAAACATTTTTGATATTATATTTGATTGAATAAATGAATAAATGAATTATTTTATTATGGTTTTATTTACTGCGTTATATAAATGTTAACATAATAAAAGTCCTTAGAATAGTGATACAAATTATATGGCTTCAAGTATGTGACTTGAACATGAGATCATATAGTTACAATTAGCATCATTACTCTTAAATGTCCCTAGTCGAGTGTCATTGTTAATGGGACAACAATGATACATTGAGACTAGTATGTGGATTGACTGATGGCCAAATCTCATTGGTCATAAATATATGAGATATTGAGTCAATGCATAGGTACATGTTAGAGAACAATGTACTGGGCAGACCCACCGTGAGAATTCTACGTGGAGCATTATGCAAAGTGTCATAAGCAATTCTCATAGTGACAATGATGTAATGATCCTCCGACCTGAAATCACTATATTAATACACGAGAATTTATGTACTTTGATATCATCAAAGACCACCTTTAATAGATGGACGATAAAGGTGATTATTGGGTACATCAGTAATCGTGTGAGGAATATGAGTGATCTAGATGGAATTTAACCCTCCAATATATTAGGGGTGATATCCATAGGCCTCTTGATTGAGTAGGACTATGAAATGCATGGCCATGCTCAAATAGTGATTTGTTTCATATAGTCTACTCATCGATCAAGAAAACTCAGATTAAATTATGAAGAGGATGACACATTCCATGCCTCGAGTTTAATCTAGGATGTCAAGGTTAAAAGGATTAAATTACATTGAAACATTGATCACGAAAAGGTTGTATCGAATCACCGATCTTATTATTATTTGGGTAGCAGTGATGCATTACTAGATGCCGCTCACTGTTTATAATTTTATAATATAATTTTAAAATTATTGCCAACATAATAATAACCTATAGGGTCACACACTTAGAACGTAATTAAAAGGGAATTAATTTAAATTGTATGGATTTAAATATATCAATATGATTGATAGTATTTAAATTATGAATTTAAATTAATAGGATAATTTGTATATATATATATATATATGTATATTAATTAAGTAAGACTTAATTAAGATATAATATATATATATATATATATATATATAAATTCGGATTTTATATTTCTAATTGGATTAGGTTTTGGTTAATTCCTTTAACTGCTATATATATGATATATCAGCCGTCTAAGGTATTATTCGATATCAAAACCCTAGCCGCTCTTAGAGAGAGACTAGAGAGAAAAATTTCAAAAAGTCCAGATCCTTGGCGGCTAGTACCGCAGCTTTCCTTGCTGCAGATCGTGTGACAATTCGCGGGACGTTCGTGTGGATACCGTAGAGGCGCAGTTCCGTTGGATTGCGTTGAGGATTCGAAGCAGTTCTAGAATCTCCATCGTCTCCTTTCAGGCTTGAATAATCGGTAAAACATATCTTAACCTCTGAATTAATATGTTTTCGCATGGATCCTGTTTTAGGGTTTCAAAAATTTTTAATTTTCGCTGCGTTTATGTGCCGAAAACCCCTACAATTATATGGTAGAATGAATGAATTGTACAGTAACTATTTACTCAAAGGTTCTTTTATGATTAATGTTGAAATCTATATTATTTAAAAAGTCGTTGATCGCTAAAGGGGCTTACCCTTATTTTTTAAAAAAATGTTATTTATTTAAATAAATTATTAATTTAATTTATTTATTTAAATAAGATTAGAATTGTTCTAACTGATTTATTCACAACCGGTTTAATATGGAGAACCTAAAGGGTCACACCATAAAAGGAAGAATATTTATTAAAGAAGCTAATGGCATAATCGTAATAATAAGTTAAGTATATTTAATTTAATCTATGGCGATAGAATAAATTAAATAACTTAATATTTATTATTTAATATTTTAAAAATATTAAATATAAATTAATAAGATGAGTCTTATTATTATTATTATTATTATTATTATTTAATTCCTAAAGAAGTTTGAGAATTAATTAATAAGATACTCTCTCATATATTTATATTCCAAATTAGAATATGAGGCTAATTAATTAAAAGAGTTTAATTATATCCCAATAGGATTGGGAAGCCTAATTAATTAAAAGAGTTTAATTAATTAATATGAAACCCTAATCCTAAATGATTTAAGAGAGTTGCCTACATCTATAAATAAGAAAGTCTTATTATGGAACAAGGTTACACACACACTACATTCCAAGAGTTGGGAGAGTATACAATTTCTATAAAGATAGAAACTAGGGTTTAGCCAAACACCCACCTTCTTGAATAACTCTTCTTTCTTGGTGGATTACCTCTAGAGGCCAAACACTTGGGTGACTAACGTTGATTAAAGGAATGAATCAAACCCGAAAAACTCAAGGAGAGCGCGAAGGATTTGGAGTTGAACTTGTACCTGTGGAAACTTAGTTCTACAAGGGTATGAATCTAATATCCATTTATTTCGTTTAATTAATAACTGTTGATCCGGGTATATGGTTTATAAAATTTTAAAACTTGATTTACCATGCTTCCGCTTATTTTATGCAATTTGATTGCGTTCATGAATCTTACAAACCTAATAGTAACATCTGAAGAAAAAACTCATTAATTCCAAGAAATTAAGAATCAACCAAACCTCAAGTACAAATTTAAACAATTAAGAATAAAAGTTTAGCAAAGTCCAAAATTCAGACTAGGGGCAATCAACACACTTCATTTAACAAAAATAAATAAATTAATAATCCCTCATTTCCAAATTATAAAATCATTATTGACTTTTACAAGTTAATTTGAAATATATTTCAAACTCAAAATTGAGATGATTAACAAAGATTAAGAAGAAACAATAAACTTTACGAGCATTATTTTCACATATGTTTTTGATATTTTCATATGGTTCCTTTATACATGAAGGTGGGATCCACTGTATGCTCATGTGAGAGATGATTATGTGAAAATATAAAAGATACATGTGCAAATATCAGTTCCCTAAATAATATTTTTTTAGAAAGTTTACAATATTCGTCAATTTATTAACTAAATTAAAAGAATTTATGTTAATTTTAATTTAAAAATATTTTAAGTTGAATTCAAAATAATAATAATGATATGATATTTTGAAACGGAAAAAGTATAAATATAAAAACAAAGTCCAAATAAAGCTCAAAAAAAAGACGAAGCTTAAGCTAGCTAGGCCATATGAAACAAAGATCCAAGGGCTCTGAGATAACCCACGAGTATAAATAGACAACCGCCATGAGTATATGTGGCTTAGGGGGGATCAAAAGTTCTTTCATTTCTTGTTAGAATTTTTCTACTCATGTCTAGCTTAAGTTAGAGCTACCTCTAGAGGCCACCTCATAGAAGTTTCTAGCTACTTCTTCCACCATAGCCGATGCGAAGTTTCATATGAATTTGTATGTTTACAGTATACTCTATCTATCCGTTCTAAAATTAGAATTATATTTTGTAAATTATTTTTAAGAAAAAAATTTATTTTAGTACTATACCTGTTCTAAATTATTAGATTATTGTTGACAATTGAAAATTCATTTAAAATATTTTTAAATTCAAAATTAAGATGATTTAATATGTTGGTTAATAGACCCAAACCGGAGCGCCCATGGAGCGAGCGACCCGGTAGATATAACTACATGGTTAATTGTTTAGATACAATAAACATGTATATATATATATATATATATATATATATATAGGGGCTTAACCCATAGCAACCGGTTGCTAGGGGGTACTATTCAGCAACCATAATCTCCACCATTGATCAATAAAATTAAGGGCTGAAGATTGGAAATAAAAAGGTCCAGCCGCTACTCTTAGTAGCGGCTGTTACATCAACTTTTTCAGCATAGCAATTTACCAAAATATCCCTCATTATTAATATTATATTAATTATTTTCAACCGGCCGCTACTAAGAGTAGCGGCTGACTCTCTCTCTCTCTCCTCCTTATATATGCACTCTCTCTCCTCTTTATATATTATAAAAATATATATTATATATTATATATAATATATAATATATATTATATAATATATCAACCGGCCGCTACTCTTTAGTAGCGGCTGGCTCTCTACTCTCTCTCCTCTTTATATATTATATATTATATATTATATTATATAAATTTATAAATTATAATTTATAAATTTATAAAATTTGTCTTAAAATATATAAATTTATAAAATTATAATTTATAAAATTATAATGTCTTAAAAATTATAAATTTATAAAATTATAATGTCTTAAAATTTATAAAATTATAATGTCTTAAAAATTATAATGTCTTAAAATTATAATGTCTTAAAAATTATAAAATTTGTCTTAAAATTTATAAATTTATAAATTATAAATTATAAATATTAAAAATTTATAAATTTATAAATTATAAATTATAAATATTAAAAATTTGTCTTAAAATTATAAATTTATAAATTATAAATTATAAATATTAAAAATTTGTCTTAAAATTTGTCTTAAAAATTGTAAAATTTGTCTTAAAATTTATAAATTTATAAATTATAAATATTAAAAATTTGTAAAAATTATAAATTTATAATTTATAAAAATTATAAAAAAAATTTAATATGTCTTAAAATTTATAATTTCGTACTACATACATTAAAAAAAGACTATTAATATTGTTATAATAAAAATATTCTCATACCAAAATATTTATTAATATTTTTAAATTATTACATCTTAATATTTTAAAAGACACTTAATATTTTGATAAAATTATTTTTCTTATGATAATATAATAATGTCAAAAGAATATTATAATAATTATAGAATATAATATATAATATATAAAGAGGAGAGAGAGTAGAGAGCCAGCCGCTACTAAGAGTAGCGGCCGGTTGATATATTATATAATATATATTATATATTATATATATAATATATAATATATATTTTTATAATATATAAAGAGGAGAGAGAGTGCATATATAAGGAGGAGAGAGAGAGAGAGTCAGCCGCTACTCTTAGTAGCGGCCGGTTGAAAATAATTAATATAATATTAATAATGAGGGATATTTTGGTAAATTGCTATGCTGAAAAAGTTGATGTAACAGCCGCTACTAAGAGTAGCGGCTGGACCTTTTTATTTCCAATCTTCAGCCCTTAATTTTATTGATCAATGGTGGAGATTATGGTTGCTGAATAGTACCCCTAGCAACCGGTTGCTATGGATTAAGCCCCATATATATATATATATATATATATATATATATATATATATATATATATATATATATATATATATATATATATATATATATACAAAACAGATCTAAAGCATACTTCTTAAATAACATACATTTCTTTAATAGCATACATTTATTAAAACTATGTCGTTTTGAATATTCTTTTAAAAATAAAATAATATTAAAAGAGAGTGGTCCCACTTACTTTCCTTTTATTTACAAAAATGTCACCCGCGACCCCATTTATTTTTAAAAAAAATCTCCAAAATGACTTAATTTTAGTAAAGGTATACTATTTAAGAGAGTATGCTATTTAAGATGGCATGCTATTTAAGATGTATGCTTTAGATTCGTCATATATATATATATATATATATATTTATTACCTAAAGAAGTTATGTATATATTAACTATTGTTTAATATATATAAGTTACATTTCCTCTATCTTAGATATATAAAAAGAAGAGGGCTGCTCATTTTGGGTACAACACAAGACACACAAAGTAAATTAGCATGTATTCTCTATAAGCCATTGGGAGTCTTTTGGAACTCTTGAAAGCTTTGTAACTACTCAAACTGTGGAATACATATTTGGTACTCGTGATAACGTAGTCCAAATTATCGATGAGATCATTATTCGTAGAGCTCGTGATTCTAGCTAGTTGTTTGTTGTTGTGGGCATACGCTTCAAGAGGTAACTAGAAAATTTTAATTTTTTGATTTATATTCGCTGCATGTATGCTCTATGTTATTACATTGGTGTCAGAGCTATCTTGTGCTAGAATTCGTGCTATATATGTTGCCCATGATGCCATGCATATGCTTTATGTTTTTTGCTACAAAAGAAAGTTTAAATAGCATGATAATAGTAGAATATGTTAGAGATATTATTTGAGCATGAAATATCAGTTTGTTCTAGCTTATATGATAATTATATATCCTAAAAAATTTCATGGTAATTAGTTTTTGAAAGTTCAATAATAATCTAGAAGGGGGGTTGATTAGATTATTACTATTTAAAAATTATCTTAGGCCTTTTTGAATTTTTAGCAAATTAATTTATAGTATCAGAAATTAATATGCAGGATTTAGAAAAAGTCAATCAAACAATGCACAGAGATTTATCTGGTTCACAATATACAGTTTGGGTATATTGCTATGTCCAGTCTTAAGCTCCTCTCCAAGGCTTGAGATCCTATTACACTACAAGAAAATCGGCTATTTCCGACGGATATATCCTCGACGGAATATATTCAGTCCAAACTAGGCTATTTCTGACGCAATCATCCGTCGAAGATAAGTCCCTCGAACATAATGTATTTACGACGAAAATTCGTCGAAACCAGTTGGCCTTCCATGGCGCCAGTTTTTCCGCCAGCGCGAAAGATAAATTCAACGGAATAAAGGTAGGTTCGAGGGAATTGGTCCGTCGAAGATATGATATTTTCGAGGGAATTAAATTCGACTGAGATTCCGTCAAAAAATAAGGCTTAAAACCTAAATCAGCTATCTTCTTCTCCACCGCCTCCGTTCATTTTTATATCCTTTCTATCTCTCTCTCTCTCTCCCCCAGCCCCTACCTATCCTCCTCCTCCCCTGCCACCGGTCCCCCCACCAACTCCCCATGACACAACCCCCCACCACTGCCTCCTCCGCCTCCTCCGATTCTATCGTCGCCTCCTCCGCCGCCTCCTCCGCCGCCTCCTCCCTGTTCTGGAGTCGAGCAAAGCCTTCAGAAGGTGTCGCCCTCTTTCTTCGATTTTCGAAGGTGCCACCGATCCTCTCCAGTCCGCCTCAACCTCCTCCTCTTGTCGCCGGTGCTCCTCCTCTTGCCGCCGCCCCTGTCTACCTCATATATCTATCTCATTCTCTGTAAGTTAAAATTTTCATTCATTAGTTAGGGTTAATTGTGAAACTGAAATTGGTGAAGAAATATCTGAAATTGAGAAAATGGGTACTGTGAAACTGAAATTGGGAAAATATATGTATTGTGAAACTGAAATTCTTGTTGCTTATTTCCGAAATTGAAATTGGGACATTCTGAAATTGAAATTGGGACATTCTGAAATTTGAAATTGGATTTGATATGCTGCAATTTTGGTTGAAGTTCATTTACTGCGATTGGAAATTGATTTACAATTTGGGCTTGGTAATTACTGCAATTTGGGTTTGTCCTACTTGATTTTCTGCAATTTGGGTTTGATATTTACTGCAATTATTGCATATTTGCTGCTAAAATTGTGATAAAAGTCCTGCAATTTGGGTTTGTCTTTGTGCAAATTTGTTCATAATGTGATATATTGAAGGTTATATATACTGTTGTTGATTTTGATATTTCCAACGGAATTCCAGATGGAATTTCTGTTAGAATTCTGTAATTGCAAAATTTGTGGGCCCTGCAAGTATATTTATTTATTATTTAATTAGTTTTTTAATATTAAAATAAACTAAGTAGCATTTACTTAGTTTCTTACTTCTAAAATTAAATTAAATTAATTTGAATAAAATAAAATAAAATAAAATAAAATAAAATAATAAATAATAAATAACAAAAAATAAATAATAAATAATAAATAAATAATTAATAATTAATTAAAAGAGATAAATAATAAATAATAATAATAAATAAATAAATAATAATTAATTAAAAGAGATAAATAATAAATAATAAATAATAAAATATAATAAAATTAAATACAATTAATAACTAAGTAGCATTTGCTTAGTTGGGTTGCAATATTCAATTAACTAAGTAGCACTTACTTAGTTTTTCATTGGCAAAATAAACTAAGTAGCATTTGCTTAGTTTGCCGTAATATTCAATAAATTCAATAAGTATTATATGTATATATATACATATATGTACTATACTTTGAAACTTAGAAACTCGTTTGACGCATATATAGGAGTGAATGTTGAATAGTAGTCCCCATATATATATTCTAAATAACAGTTCTCATAAACTAAGTAGCAATGACTTAGTTTTTCATTTGCAAAATAAACTAAGTAGCATTTGCTTAGTTTACCGCAATATTCAATAAATTCAATATGACTCTCTCTTCGATCTTGTATAGATGTCAATTACAACTATACATTTTATAGTACATATATCATTCTATTAACCATCAGATATGTAGACCGCCTTAATTGAACTGGCTAGGGGTATGCTGATGACAATAGTTACAAGGTGTAGGAACAACTTAGGATGGCATCAGCATGGTATCAGGCAACTTATCACTTAAAGTCAATGTGAAAAAAGCATTGTGTAGTGTTGACCTTCGTCACAATCCGTCCCGCAACCACATTTTGGGACATTTATAAGTTTTCCTTCTCCACTTAAGCGTCCTACTTATTAGTATTATATCTCTTTTCCTTTTAAATCAAAAAATACATAAATTGCAATGAACTATATAGGAATGAACAAAGCAGAGCAACTAATTAACCGGTCAGTTGTAGAATTTGCGATTAGTATTCTTGGAAGTTTCTGAGGTCTTTAGTGGACAGCCAATACAGCAACGAGTGCAGCGAAAGTAAGATGGAAAATACTCTAACCCATTGCCACATTTTATGGGTTGCATGCAACTCTTTATGTGACGCGATGGCTTTAGAGTATTCTCTACCTTCCATTTGTTGCCCCCGTTGCGGTATTAGTTGTCCCCTAAAAACCTTTGGAACTTCTAACTATCCTAATCTCATGTTCAAGAATTGACCGTTTAGTTAGTTGCTCAACTTTGCTCATTCGTATATATCATTGCAATTTATGCATTTTTTGATTTCAAAAGGAAAAGATGAGGCATTACTATTAAGTAAGAAATTTAAGTGGGGAAGGAAAACTTATAAATGTCCCAAAATGTGGTTGCGGGGACGGATTGTGACGAAAGTCAACACAATACTTTCTTCACATTGACTTAAGTGATAAGTTGCATGATACCATGCAGATGCCAACTTAAGTTATTTCTGCACTTTACAATTCGTTTGTCTAACTTAACTCTTTGTCAGCTCAAATAAGGCGGTTACCATGTTTGATGGTTAATGGAAGGATTCTTTATGAACTATACTTTGGAACTTAGAAACCCGTTTGACATTCACTCAGTATGAGTGAATGTCGAATAGTCCCCAGTTTGAGACTGTTACTGGATGTTATGTCTTTTACTTAGACCGGTGCCAATGCGAAACGACACGTTTTTGTTGTTTTGAGGATTTTTCGGCTGTTATCTCTACATGTTCTTCGAGTACATACTTAGATTAATTTATCTTAATCTATTTCGTGTACTTGGAGACCATGGGGAGGTGCTTGTAATACCCGAGAATTTCCATATATTATTAAATAAATATATTAATGGAAATAAGAATTTATTTGAATATAAATGATTTTGTGTTATGAGATGAATTAATTCAATTATATATAATTGAATAATTATAATAATTGAGAAATTGGTGGAGTTTGTGATAAACTCGTTGATTGCCTTGTGTGGCACAGTGACGTAATATAAGAATGATTATATTAATTTAAGCGAACAATTAATCTATATTAATTGTTAATCTAAGAATATTAATTAACTGTTATAAAATACTAATGAGGATTGATTAATAATATGTGATTATTTTTATTGCAAGAAACATAATAATAATGAGCAACGTGCTTATAAATATAATAAGATTATATTAATTGATATGTGCAAATGTGCAATATTTGAATATATAAAGTATATGAAATACAACTATATTATATAGTGTAGAGAGACACTTAAGTGTGACCATGCATGTATATACATAAACTATGTTATATAATGCAATGCGAATATATTACACATAGAAACCATATATTACATGAAGCATAATGTGATTATGTTAAAACTATATGTTATGAATGTATGATAATACTGATGTGACAATAAATATGTGAGAATACACTGTATAATATATCATGAACATATTGTAAACTATTAATTTTAATAAAGTGAGACATCATGAATATATGGTGAACAATTTAATAATACATGAGATAATATAATGTAATAGTATCCGATTGTATTATATCGGTAAGATAAAATGTACATAGATTATATGTATTCAAATTGCATTTATTACATTATGGGGAGAACATTATAATTATAACCTAAGAGTACATATAATACATAACATAAGTGTAGCATATAGTCCATTTGTAAGAATGCTGAGATTTGCTTGGCTTGTCCCAATATGATAGTCACTATCTCTTCACACGTGAAATGCATCATGAAGCTAGCCTACTCCTACCTTCTCAAACTCAGCAATATAGCAATGATCATTGCAAGGGGAGTGGCCTCAATAGTGTAAACCAACTGCTAAATACCAACTCTCCCATAACCACCATGCAATCCTCTCTTCCGTTAGTTCAAAATGATGAGCAAAGCTATGGACTGAATAATGGATTCTCTATAAATAAGCTCTCCTCATTCTTCAGTTCTTTTGCTGAGCATTTTGGCTAAGTGAGACTAGAGAGCATATATATATATATCAGTGTTATTGAGATAGCAGCAAGCTTAAATCATTTACAGAGGTATAAATCCTCTTCGTGTCTTCACTGTCATTTTCTGTCAAAATTTCTATTCGTGAATTCTTGATTTCAGTTGGAAGTTATGGTTTTGTGAATTGAGAATAATAATTAGTTGTTTAAGGGACTTATATATGTGATTAGAATTACTATATATGCTTCATTGCTCTTCAATTTCATTTTTGGTGTTTCCATTTCTGAGATTTCTGTAAAAACATCAAATATCGTGAAATTAGTTGGTGTTCATGAAATTGGGAATTGATAATTGCTATTGACTGTTATATAAGCATATATGTATGTGTTAGTAAGTTAAACAAGTCTAATATCTGGGTATGGTATGTTGAAATCGATGAAATGGGAGGTTTTGGGTCGGTTTTCGCTGCCGTCTAAACCGCAGAAAACTGCCTCGACGCCGCAGCCCGCGCCGCAGCGCCACACGCGCCGCAGCCCACGCCACAGCGCCGCACGCAGCGCCACTCGCGCCGCAGCGCCAGTATTAAGCTATTGGTGCCGCGCCGCAGCGCCAGCCTCTGTGTTCAGTTTTTTTGTATTCTGCAACAAAACTGTTATGAACTAATTGTTTGATTTTTGTTTAAACAAGCATGGAAGCATGATTAATACATATATATAAACCTAATGAGGCAATGTAAGCATGTTTTAGTATATTAGCATGCATGGTTAACCAAACGGCACATAGTTTGGAAACGAATTTAAAGTTTCATAAACGACGTTAACATATATGAAGCATATTTACATACTGACCTTGCAAGCACGTTAGTACCACCTAGAGACACATGAAATGCATACTAACTTATGTATATAGGTTCCGTGATATAATATGGACATGTGAACCTAACTAGTGCTCATTCCTAACAAGAATAGAAGTTTGAAGGTGGATATGATCATGTAAATGCTATATAGTCATTTTGATGTTATGAGCATGTTTAGATAACTTTGAAATATATGAATGAAGCCTTAACTTACATATATAGGTTTCATAAGGAAGCATGAACATGATAGACCTTATTAATGAACTATACTAATAAAGTATAAGCTTTGAACGTGAACGTTGGTATGTTATGACGAGAATTAGAATTTGACATTTATGGACACATGTGATAGTACTCTTAGACTCATTCATGTGTCATGCATATATACATACCATGATTAGTTGCCATGATTAAAGTTTAGCATGAACAAAACATGTTTTCAAGATAACAACAATGCTAGCTACATATATGCAATACGAGTACTCATGAGCATGACTAATACAAGTTATATGAATATCTTATGTGTTTAAAAGCGACCATGTTAGACCATATGAGTTCGTGTCCTTGAATGGCTTTAAGTATTAACTTAAGAACCTATACCATGTACGATTGGATTTGGAAAAGTTATACAAGCATGAAAGTATCCTTTAAATATGAATACATGCTACGTGATATTATATGATGTTACTTGAACCCGATTTTGACGGTTAACTTAAAGAGATGCCGTAACTTGCTAAAATGAAATATATTTAGTATTGATTGTGGTCTTATGTGATATTAATAATATGCAAGCATGTTTGCTAATTGTTGAGATCTTATATAATATGAGAATGCGTTTAAACTCTAAAGAAGGAACGTTAAGGACAGAAATTATATTCTATATAACTGAGTAGCTAGGTAAGACTTAGCTTATGTGTTGATCGTATATTCAAAGAGAAAATGTGAAGTTAAATTATATGACTAATGAATATCATATATATACGTAACTGTATTACGATAGGAATTCGAAAGTGTTGATTTGCTTTTCGTGGATAAACTACGCTAAAGGCAAGTTCTCTTACTTACACTCTTTTAAAGTGCAAGTATCCTAACCGACGCATTTACTTTATGCAAGGAAATCTATAATTGTGAAAGTTTCCTAACTTATACTCTTTCACTATGCAAGTATCCTATCTTGTGTATTGCGAACTAGTTTCCTATTTAATCGGTTGAATCGAATTAGCATACTTGAACTCTTATTTCATTAAAGCTATTATTCATGTTGAACTTAGTATTGTTCTTGAATATTGTGAAAGTGTCTATGCCATTTGATTCGGCTGAACTTATGTTATTGAAAAGCAACCCAAACTAATTGATTGGTGCGGGATCTTGTATTTGACTGAGAAGAACAACCTTCTTTGAAGGGAATATATAATTGTCGGAGAACCGACGTGCACACTTGAGTGTGGTTGATTGTTATGCATAACGAGGGTACTTTAGGCTGATCACCTGCTGTATCTGTTTTTGTTGGATTTTCAGTTTATTACTGTCAATTCTAGTAGAAGTTCATAGTCCTTAGTGACTGCTCAGTATTCAATTATTTGAAATCTTGAATTGACTTATTATTGAATCATATTGATATTATCCTGTCCTTAGCGACTAATATTGAGAACTGTTGATATTCTTGTTATTCTTGAACTATCAAATCTTGTTATACCCTTTCGAGAATTGAGAATCTTATTACTCACTCTTATTGTATATTACTTGCTGGGCAATTTGTGCTCATTCTTGCTTTCCCTAAAACATTTCAGTTAAGGCAGAGCATGGTGAACCTTCGGGCGTTGATAAGGGCAAGGGCAAAGCTACCAACTAGCTTATGTCTGTTATGTTTTAAATATATTAATATTGTATGAAGATGATGTAGTAAGACTGGTTTTGATTATGTTTAAGCTTAAGTTAGATTATATAATAAGTCGTTAACTGATATTATTATGTAATCTATTAAGTACTGTAGGTTGCGAGACTTGGGGGAATAATTATAATAAATCATTGTAAATTATTCTAGAATAGATTTTCCGCTGTGATCGTGTGATATTTAATTATTATTATTGTGATGTATTACCATGAGCACGTGATGAACCGAATTCGAGAGACCAAGTGGCGGTCCTGGAATTTGGGGGCGTCACAGGTTGGTATCAAAGCTGTAGTTATAAACCTTAGGAACGAGTGTCCTTGGACTATAGCTTAGGTGAACTTAGAAGTTAGGAAGGAGATAAAACTCATGTAGAGTTTTCCTTGAGAGACTTAGTCTGTTATGAAATGTAACTTCATTCTATACAATGAACTTATGTTTTATTTAACATTCTAATGGAGTTGCTGTTTGTTTGCCTTGTGTTTGTGATTGTAGGATAACAGACACAGGTGTAACTAGTAGAGTAGCAGAGGAGGAGCCCAGAGATATACATGTAGTATACGAGGCACCTCTAGAGGCTGTGCCAGTGCAGGCAGTTTCACCATCCGAGTTTGATGACGAGGATGAGATCGAGATTGAGATAGAGACTGATCCAGAGGAGGAGCCGATGGAGGATGAGCCAGTAGAGGACTCTGATGAGGCTACTATAGAGGAGCAGATGCTAGGAGAGTATGAGGAGCGGATCCTAGAGTTAGACTGTAGAGTCCAGGAGCTGGAGGCAGAGGCCCACGAGAGAGAGTCTGAGTTCCAGAAGCTGAGGGACGAGGACCACCAGAGGAAGCTGGCTATGCAAGAGTTAGAGGTGGAGATTGCCTACCGTAGGGAGGCAGGGATCCAGATGGGGACTCTATTTCACAGGTCAGTGACTAGGAATGCAGATTTGGCAGAGAAGCTAGAAGAGGTTGAGCAGAGGGAACTGAGTGAGAAGACTGAGAAAGAGGCACTCCGTACTCAGCTAGAGTTGGAGGTGATGGATAGGTTACACTTCGAGGAGAAGTGGGAAGCGTCCAATGAGAGAGCTGACAACCTTGAGGACGAGGTCAGGTGCAAGAAGAGAAAGATGAACAAGATGGGGTATGTGTTCCGTTCAGCTTTTGAAAGGGTGATTGATGGTGTGTACCACTACCCGGCAGAACAGGGACAGACTCTACATACCTTGAGCCGAGAGCTGGTCGCGTATATAGCGCAGTTGGAGTACAAGAGCGCAGTGGAGCGCGGGATGATGGGATGAGATTTCCTTAGCCAGTCTAGTGGTAGTACTAGTTGTGTCTTTATGTATTGTATATACTATGTTGTAATCCCGATCTTTTGTGTAAGATGTGGGATGATGATGTAAACCCCGAGTTAGCTTTTGTTAGAGGGGTAGTATGGTAGTAGGTTGGTATATTCCCCGTCTTTTGTGATATTAGGGGATATATGTGATAACATTTATAGCAGTATGCTAGGGAAATCATGTAATGAAACGATTTGGCATATGAATATAAATGGAGTTGATTTTAGAAACGTGTTATAAATTTATTATTTTAGTATTAAAAGAAATACTTAAGTAATATACTTGAATAATAATAAAATGAAAAATTGTGATGCAGATAATGCCGCCCAGACGTAGATTGATTGCACCCGAAGAATCCGTTAACAATGAGAGAGAACAAGTAGACCCGATCCAGAAACTGGTAGACTTGTTAGGAGAAGCCTTAAGGGGAAGGAACAATGAACCCGTTCGCCCGAACCCTCAAACTGTGCCAGTAACAACCTTTAAAGACTTTAAGAGTGTAGGACCCCCGGAGTTCGAGGGAACTACCGACCCAATCGTCGCACAAACGTGGATCAAAGAGATCGAAAAAGCTTTCACTATAGCTAGCGTAGGCGAAGATCAGAAGACGGTGTTTGCCACGTACATGATGAGGGGAGAAGCGAACTACTGGTGGGAGGCTAATCAACAAAGAGCTGGAGAAGGGATAATAGCTTGGGATAAGTTTAAGAAACTGTTCTTCGAGAATTACTTTCCGAAAAATATGAAGAATAGGATGGAGGTGAAATTCCTAGAGTTAAAACAAGGTGAAATGACGGTGGCACAATACGCGGCTAGGTTTAACGAACTAGCGCGATTTGCGGAGCACCAAGTTGGTGATGAAGAAAGAAAGGCTAGACGCTTTGAACAAGGGTTGAAGCCATGGCTGTTCAATAAGGTATCAGTTCTTCAAATTGATTCCTTTGCAACATTACTGGAAAAGGCAATCATTGCGGAAGGTGGCAGTGAGGCCTTAAGCCTGTATAACAAAGAGAAGAAAGGAAAGAATGCTGGAGGAGAGAATCGTACCGGAGGAAGCAGCAGTGGAGGAAGCAACTTGGGAAAGAGAAAGTGGGAGAATAACAACAACAACAAAAATAACAATAATCAATCAGGGAATTTTCGTGGAGGTTTCAAGAAGAGGGCTGAAGGATGCCCGAAGTGTGGGAAGAATCACCAGGGCGAGTGCTGGAAGGGACGTGGCACTTGCTACAACTGCGGACAGGAAGGGCACATCTCGCCCAACTGTTTGAAACCGAAAAAGATACAAGGATGCTTTGCTTGTGGCTCGACGGAGCACCGGATTAAGGACTGCCCAAAGAAGGGAAGTGGCGGGGGTAGTAATCAGCAAGGAGGCAACAAGCTGATGATCGGTGGACCGGCACAATCCAACCGCCCAACCGCCAGAACCTTTAACATGACCGTCCAAGACGCAGTGGCTGCGAAGGATGTGGTGTCAGGTATAATCCCAATCAATGATATAAATGCTTATGTATTATTTGATTCGGGTGCCACCTGTTCTTTTGTATCTGAAGAATTTGCTAGTAGACTTAGTACACCTCGAGAACTATTAGAAAATCCTTTGATCATAGAAGTTGCTAATAAGGAAGTGATCCCTGTAGAATACGTTTATCGAAATTGTCGCGCCAATATTAGTAAACATGAACTGAGCGTAGACTTGATTCCTATTAGATTGGGAGAATTTGATGTGATACTAGGAATGGATTGGTTGTATAACCATGCGGCGATAATTGACTGTCAGAACAAATGTGTGAACCTTCAGACTCCGAGTAAGTCTAAGGTAGTGTTTTATGGTAGCTCATCGCTTAAGCAATCGTGTTGCGTTACGATGATGCAGGCCAAGAAATTGTTAAGGAAAGGATGTGTAGGTTATTTAGCTTACATCGTTGATACTCGGAAAAAGGGAGTAGAAATTAAGGATATATACGTAGTTAATGAATTTCAAGACGTGTTTCCGGACGATCTGCCTGGTCTTCCGCCAGACAGAGAAATCGAATTCGTAATAGACTTAGCACCGGGAACGGCACCGATTTCGAAAGCTCCATATCGTATGGCGCCAGTAGAAATGAAGGAATTGATGATACAATTGCAAGAGTTGTTGGATAAGGGTTACATTCGACCGAGTGTTTCTCCTTGGGGAGCACCAATACTATTCGTTAAGAAGAAGGACGGATCAATGAGGCTCTGTATCGATTATCGAGAATTGAATAGAGTAACGATCAAGAACTGGTATCCGCTACCGAGGATAGACGACTTGTTTGATCAACTGAAGGGAGCAAAGTGTTTCTCGAAGATCGACCTACGAACAGGATATCATCAACTGAAAGTTAGGGATGAGGACATACCAAAGACTGCGTTTCGAACCCGTTATGGACACTACGAGTTTTTGGTAATGTCATTTGGATTGACTAATGCTCCGGCAGCATTTATGGACTTGATGAACCGAGTTTTCAAGCCATACTTGGATAAATTTGTAGTGGTCTTTATCGACGACATTTTGATCTACTCGAAGACAGAGGAAGAACACGCCAAACATCTAAAGATTATTTTGGAGGCACTAAGGAAGGAGAAGATGTATGCAAAATTTTCTAAGTGCGAATTTTGGATGGAGAAGGTTCAATTCTTAGGCCACGTGGTGGATAAGAATGGAATCTCTGTAGACCCTGCGAAGGTTGAAGCAGTAAGTAATTGGGAACAACCAAAAACACCGACGGAAGTAAGAAGTTTTTTAGGGTTAGCTGGGTACTATCGAAGATTCATCCAAGATTTTTCTAAGATAGCAACCCCGCTGACCAATTTGACTAGAAAGACGGTGAAATTTGTATGGACCGACAAATGTGAAGAAAGTTTTCAAGAACTGAAAAGGAGATTGAGCGAAGCACCTGTGTTATCATTACCAGATGATGCGGGAAATTTTGTGGTGTATAGTGATGCATCGCACAAGGGACTTGGCTGTGTGCTTATGCAGCACGGCAAGGTCATTGCATATGCATCACGACAATTAAAGGATTACGAAAAACGATACCCTACTCACGACTTAGAGTTAGCGGCAGTAGTTTTTGCGTTAAAGATATGGAGGCATTATCTATACGGAGAAAAATGTGAGATATACACGGACCACAAAAGTCTGAAATATATCTTCACACAGAAGGAGTTAAACATGCGGCAGAGAAGGTGGTTAGAATTAATCAAAGACTATGACTGCGATATTCTTTATCACCCGGGAAAGGCAAATGTGGTTGCCGACGCTCTGAGCAGGAAAGGAAGGGAGAAGTTGTTTAATTTGACGACTCAGGAAGAGTTGATAAGAGAGATGGAGAAATTGGAGATAGAAGTGAAAGGACCAGAAAAGTCTGGTGAGAAGTTGTTTGTAATGGAAGCTCATCCGATATTGTTGGATAAAGTAAAGGAAGCCCAAGAAGAGGATGAAGAGTGTGAGAAAATCCGAAAGAGGATCACGGAAAATGAGGAAGAAAAATTTCGAATGGATAAAGATGGTATTTTGAGATTTGAAGGAAGAGTGTGGGTACCAGCGGTAACCGAGTTGAGGGAAGAGATTTTGCACGAGGCACATAATACGATATATTCCGTTCATCCGGGAGGCACAAAGATGTACCGAGATCTAAGGCAACATTTTTGGTGGCCCAATTTGAAACGGGAAGTCGCAGAGTGCGTCAGTAGATGCTTGACTTGCCAACGCGTTAAAGCAGAGCATCAGCGGCCAAGTGGTTTACTACAACCGTTAGAAATACCAGAGTGGAAATGGGAGCATATTACCATGGACTTCGTGGTAGGACTTCCAGTTACACAGAAAGGTTATGATGCTATTTGGGTTATCGTGGATCGACTAACGAAGACCGCACACTTTCTACCAATCAAGATCCGCTATAGTTTGAACCAATTAGCAAGCCTATATGTAAAAAAAATTGTTTCACGACATGGAGTGCCGGTGTCAATTGTCTCTGATCGAGATCCGCGCTTCACGTCCAATTTTTGGAAGAGTTTGCAGGAAAGAATGGGAACGCAGTTGAGGTTGAGTACAGCTTATCATCCTCAAACAGACGGACAAAGTGAGCGAACAATACAAACGCTAGAAGACATGCTTAGGACTTGCGTGATGGATTTTAAGGGAAATTGGGATGACCACCTACCCTTAGTAGAATTCGCATATAATAATAGCTACCATGCGAGTATTGGCATGCCACCGTACGAAGCTCTTTACGGGAGAAAGTGCAGAACGCCGTTATATTGGGACGAAGTCGGAGAACGACGAATACTCGGACCAGAGTTAGTTCAACAAACCGCAGACGTGGTGACAGTGATAAGAGCCAGACTTGTAGCTGCTCAAGATCGCCAGAAGAAATACGCAGATTTGCATCGGCAGGACCGAGACTTCAAAGTCGGCAGTTTCGTATTCTTGAAGGTATCTCCATGGAAGGGAAAAATCCGTTTCGGCAAGAAAGGAAAATTGAGTCCAAGATTTATAGGACCATTTGAGATACTGAAGCGAGTGGGCGAAGTGGCATACAAAGTTGCGTTACCACCCGAGTTGGAGCATATCCACAACGTGTTTCACATTTTCGTGTTGCGACCGTACAAGGCCGACTACAAGCACGTGATTTCTTACGAGCCCATTCAAGTGGAGAAGAACTTGGCGTATGAAGAAATTCCTGTCCAAATATTAGATAGGAAAGAACAAACTTTGAGAAATAAAGTTATTTCATCTGTAAAAGTACTTTGGCGTAACCACGATGTCGAGGAGGCAACGTGGGAGTTAGAAGATAGGATGATGAGGGACTATCCCCATCTATTTGTGTAACCTTGTAGCAATTCCGGGACGGAATTTTTATAAGGGGGGGAGGATGTAATACCCGAGAATTTCCATATATTATTAAATAAATATATTAATGGAAATAAGAATTTATTTGAATATAAATGATTTTGTGTTATGAGATGAATTAATTCAATTATATATAATTGAATAATTATAATAATTGAGAAATTGGTGGAGTTTGTGATAAACTCGTTGATTGCCTTGTGTGGCACAGTGACGTAATATAAGAATGATTATATTAATTTAAGCGAACAATTAATCTATATTAATTGTTAATCTAAGAATATTAATTAACTGTTATAAAATACTAATGAGGATTGATTAATAATATGTGATTATTTTTATTGCAAGAAACATAATAATAATGAGCAACGTGTTTATAAATATAATAAGATTATATTAATTGATATGTGCAAATGTGCAATATTTGAATATATAAAGTATATGGAATACAACTATATTATATAGTGTAGAGAGACACTTAAGTGTGACCATGCATGTATATACATAAACTATGTTATATAATGCAATGCGAATATATTACACATAGAAACCATATATTACATGAAGCATAATGTGATTATGTTAAAACTATATGTTATGAATGCATGATAATACTGATGTGACAATAAATATGTGAGAATACACTGTATAATATATCATGAACATATTGTAAACTATTAATTTTAATAAAGTGAGACATCATGAATATATGGTGAACAATTTAATAATACATGAGATAATATAATGTAATAGTATCCGATTGTATTATATCGGTAAGATAAAATGTACATAGATTATATGTATTCAAATTGCATTTATTACATTATAGGGAGAACATTATAATTATAACCTAAGAGTACATATAATACATAACATAAGTGTAGCATATAGTCCATTTGTAAGAATGCTGAGATTTGCTTGGCTTGTCCCAATATGATAGTCACTATCTCTTCACACGTGAAATGCATCATGAAGCTAGCCTACTCCTACCTTCTCAAACTCAGCAATATAGCAATGATCATTGCAAGGGGAGTGGCCTCAATAGTGTAAGCCAACTGCTAAATACCAACTCTCCCATAACCACCATGCAATCCTCTCTTCCGTTAGTTCAAAATGATGAGCAAAGCTATGGACTGAATAATGGATTCTCTATAAATAAGCTCTCCTCATTCTTCAGTTCTTTTGCTGAGCATTTTGGCTAAGTGAGACTAGAGAGCATATATATATATATATCAGTGTTATTGAGATAGCAGCAAGCTTAAATCATTTACAGAGGTATAAATCCTCTTCGTGTCTTCACTGTCATTTTCTGTCAAAATTTCTATTCGTGAATTCTTGATTTCAGTTGGAAGTTATGGTTTTGTGAATTGAGAATAATAATTAGTTGTTTAAGGGACTTATATATGTGATTAGAATTACTATATATGCTTCATTGCTCTTCAATTTCATTTTTGGTGTTTCCATTTCTGAGATTTCTGTAAAAACATCAAATATCGTGAAATTAGTTGGTGTTCATGAAATTGGGAATTGATAATTGCTATTGACTGTTATATAAGCATATATGTATGTGTTAGTAAGTTAAACAAGTCTAATATCTGGGTATGGTATGTTGAAATCGATGAAATGGGAGGTTTTGGGTCGGTTTTCGCTGCCGTCTAAACCGCAGAAAACTGCCTCGACGCCGCAGCCCGCGCCGCAGCGCCACACGCGCCGCAGCCCACGCCACAGCGCCGCACGCAGCGCCACTCGCGCCGCAGCGCCAGTATTAAGCTATTGGTGCCGCGCCGCAGCGCCAGCCTCTGTGTTCAGTTTTTTTGTATTCTGCAACAAAACTGTTATGAACTAATTGTTTGATTTTTGTTTAAACAAGCATGGAAGCATGATTAATACATATATATAAACCTAATGAGGCAATGTAAGCATGTTTTAGTATATTAGCATGCATGGTTAACCAAACGACACATAGTTTGGAAACGAATTTAAAGTTTCATAAACGACGTTAACATATATGAAGCATATTTACATACTGACCTTGCAAGCACGTTAGTACCACCTAGAGACACATGAAATGCATACTAACTTATGTATATAGGTTCCGTGATATAATATGGACATGTGAACCTAACTAGTGCTCATTCCTAACAAGAATAGAAGTTTGAAGGTGGATATGATCATGTAAATGCTATATAGTCATTTTGATGTTATGAGCATGTTTAGATAACTTTGAAATATATGAATGAAGCCTTAACTTACATATATAGGTTTCATAAGGAAGCATGAACATGATAGACCTTATTAATGAACTATACTAATAAA
The DNA here is from genome assembly GCA_020205555.1 of Panax stipuleanatus. NCBI lineage: Eukaryota > Viridiplantae > Streptophyta > Magnoliopsida > Apiales > Araliaceae > Panax > Panax stipuleanatus. The sequence goes on along the minus strand of CM035120.1, from coordinate 130,573,524 downwards.
GTATAAGCTTTGAACGTGAACGTTGGTATGTTATGACGAGAATTAGAATTTGACATTTATGGACACATGTGATAGTACTCTTAGACTCATTCATGTGTCATGCATATATACATACCATGATTAGTTGCCATGATTAAAGTTTAGCATGAACAAAACATGTTTTCAAGATAACAACAATGCTAGCTACATATATGCAATACGAGTACTCATGAGCATGACTAATACAAGTTATATGAATATCTTATGTGTTTAAAAGCGACCATGTTAGACCATATGAGTTCGTGTCCTTGAATGGCTTTAAGTATTAACTTAAGAACCTATACCATGTACGATTGGATTTGGAAAAGTTATACAAGCATGAAAGTATCCTTTAAATATGAATACATGCTACGTGATATTATATGATGTTACTTGAACCCGATTTTGACGGTTAACTTAAAGAGATGCCGTAACTTGCTAAAATGAAATATATTTAGTATTGATTGTGGTCTTATGTGATATTAATAATATGCAAGCATGTTTGCTAATTGTTGAGATCTTATATAATATGAGAATGCGTTTAAACTCTAAAGAAGGAACGTTAAGGACAGAAATTATATTCTATATAACTGAGTAGCTAGGTAAGACTTAGCTTATGTGTTGATCGTATATTCAAAGAGAAAATGTGAAGTTAAATTATATGACTAATGAATATCATATATATACGTAACTGTATTACGATAGGAATTCGAAAGTGTTGATTTGCTTTTCGTGGATAAACTACGCTAAAGGCAAGTTCTCTTACTTACACTCTTTTAAAGTGCAAGTATCCTAACCGACGCATTTACTTTATGCAAGGAAATCTATAATTGTGAAAGTTTCCTAACTTATACTCTTTCACTATGCAAGTATCCTATCTTGTGTATTGCGAACTAGTTTCCTATTTAATCGGTTGAATCGAATTAGCATACTTGAACTCTTATTTCATTAAAGCTATTATTCATGTTGAACTTAGTATTGTTCTTGAATATTGTGAAAGTGTCTATGCCATTTGATTCGGCTGAACTTATGTTATTGAAAAGCAACCCAAACTAATTGATTGGTGCGGGATCTTGTATTTGACTGAGAAGAACAACCTTCTTTGAAGGGAATATATAATTGTCGGAGAACCGACGTGCACACTTGAGTGTGGTTGATTGTTATGCATAACGAGGGTACTTTAGGCTGATCACCTGCTGTATCTGTTTTTGTTGGATTTTCAGTTTATTACTGTCAATTCTAGTAGAAGTTCATAGTCCTTAGTGACTGCTCAGTATTCAATTATTTGAAATCTTGAATTGACTTATTATTGAATCATATTGATATTATCCTGTCCTTAGCGACTAATATTGAGAACTGTTGATATTCTTGTTATTCTTGAACTATCAAATCTTGTTATACCCTTTCGAGAATTGAGAATCTTATTACTCACCCTTATTGTATATTACTTGCTGGGCAATTTGTGCTCATTCTTGCTTTCCCTAAAACATTTCAGTTAAGGCAGAGCATGGTGAACCTTCGGGCGTTGATAAGGGCAAGGGCAAAGCTACCAACTAGCTTATGTCTGTTATGTTTTAAATATATTAATATTGTATGAAGATGATGTAGTAAGACTGGTTTTGATTATGTTTAAGCTTAAGTTAGATTATGTAATAAGTCGTTAACTGATATTATTATGTAATCTATTAAGTACTGTAGGTTGCGAGACTTGGGGGAATAATTATAATAAATCATTGTAAATTATTCTAGAATAGATTTTCCGCTGTGATCGTGTGATATTTAATTATTATTATTGTGATGTATTACCATGAGCACGTGATGAACCGAATTCGAGAGACCAAGTGGCGGTCCTGGAATTTGGGGGCGTCACAGTGCTGCCAAAATTTTATTCAAACAATAGAAACGTGCTTAACGTGTTGGCACTAGTGAAGAGACGCATCCAGGAACGGGATAGATGCCTGAATTACCCTGTCCTATAGAGCTGTCGTAATAAGAAAATACTCTAATTCATGCATGGACCACATGCATGAACATCCTTGTACTGAAACCCATTTGACATTCATTCATGCATGGACCATATACATGAACATCCCTGTACTGAATGTGTGGTCTGTGCAGTTAAAGATATCAGCCGACCGGAGTTGGATGTACCGTAGAATACGCAGTGATGGGAGGGGATTAGTCTCAGCTTATCGTGATGGGGTGTCAGATTTCTTGAACAAAGCAATAGAGTATGTTGATGATCCGAACAGAAAGATGCGATGCCCGTGTGTCAAGTGTAAAAACCAGATCTGGAAGAAAGTCGATGAGATTAAATTCGACTTATTTTCCCGTGGATTTGTGGATGGGTACTCCGTATGGACTCATCATGGGGAATTAGCTGAGATGAGAGAAGTGATCGACAATACTGTGGATGATGATATTCTACGGGATTCATACGCCGAAACCTATGATCCGGTGGGGATGTTGGTCGATGCTTATGACCCTACTAATATTGACTGGGCTGAAAATGAGCCTTCTTCAAGAAGTGCTAAGCAAGTGCCAAACGATACAGCTGCTGCCTTTTACAAGTTGCTATCTGAATCCGGGGTCTCGTTGTATCCGGGAAATGATACGGACACCAAGCTTTCTGCAGTGACGATGCTCTTACACTTCAAGAATGAGCACGACTGTAGTGAAAGAGGTTTCAACAATTTGCTTGCTATAGTTGGATAGTTCTTACCCAAGGATCATACTCTTCCTGCGAATTATTACGAAGTGAAGAAGATGGTCAAGGGGTTAAATATGGGGTACCAAAAAATAGATGCTTGTGAGCAGGATTGCATGTTATACTATGGGGAGGACAGAGATAAGGGACAGTGTGATATATGCAGTTTGCCGCGCTACAAGGTGACAAAACGTGGGGGGAAGGAGAAAAATGTTCCCAAGAAGATCTTACGGTACTTTCCTCTTGCGTCGAGGCTTCAGCGGCTATTCATGTCGTCTCATACGGCTCAATATATGAGTTGGCATCGAACAAAGGATGTCGTGCCTGGTCAGCTGACTCACCCAGCAGATGGAGATGAATAGAAGAGATTTGAAGCAAATTATCCTGAGTTTGCGGAAGAAGTCAGGAATGTTAGGCTTGGCATGTCTACTGATGGCTTTTGCCCTTTCAATAATTTTAGCTAGTCGTACTCAGTTTGGCCAGTCATTATGGTCGCTTATAATCTTCCACTGTTGATGTGCATGAGTAATCCGTATTTGTTCTTGACTTTACTCATACCGGGGGATAAAAGTCCTACAAAAGACATTAACATGTACCTTCGGCCGTTAGTAGATGAACTAAAGATGTTGTGGGAGACAGGGGTCCAGACGTATGATAAATTGATATGCGAGAATTTTGTGATGAAGGTAGCCCTGTTATGGACTATCACTGACTTTTTGTCTCTTGGGATGGTTAGTGGTTGGTCAACTCACGGGAAATTGTCCTGTCCAGTGTGTATGGGGGATGTGCAAGGCAATCAGTTGCAGCATGGGCAGAAATGTACCTTCTTTGGAACTGCTCGTAGATTCTTGCCTCTTGATCACAATTACAGAAAGATGTCTGCACAGTTCAACAGAAAGACAGAGAAGAAGGGGTTGGGCAATGAGGTCTTGGGATGGTTGAACCAGCTTGATTTTCCTTTGCCAGGAAAGGAGCACTGTAAATTGAGAGCAGCCGGGTACGGGAAGACTCATAATTGGACACACTCGCCCATATGGTTTTAGTTGCCGTATTGGGGCACACTTTCAGTTCGTCATTGTATAGATGTTATGCATACCGAAAAGAATGTTTTCGAGAACTTGTTTTACACCGTGTTAGATGCGAGTGGTAAAACCAAAGACAATGACAACGCTCGAAAAGATTTGGAGGCATTGAACATTAGGATAGAATTGTGGCTTCGCCCTAACAATACAAAACCTAAAGCTCTATATTATCTTACTAAGCAACAAGTTGAAGATGTGTGTAAGTGGGTTAGTAGGTTGAAGCTCCCAGATGGATATGCGTTGAACACAACACGTTGTTGTAAGGTCGAGCAATTAAAATTTTTTGGATTCAAGAGTCACGAGTGTCATGTATTTATGCATAAGTTGATCCCAATTGTATTTCTTGAGATGTTACCCAAAAACGTTGTGGATGCATTGACCGAACTTTCAAATTTCTTTCGAGATCTTTGCTCAACTGTAATTAAGTACACTGATGTGGAGCAGATGGAGAACAATATTGTGCTTACCATTTGCAAGCTCGAAATGATCTTCCTTCCAGGATTCTCTGACTCGATGGAACATCTGCCTATTCATCTACCGTATGAACTCAAACTTGGAGGACCGGTCCAATATCGGTGGATGTATCCTTTTGAGAGGTAATATAAACTACTAATTGCATTATGTTGCTCATATTAATTAATACTCATATATATTTGTCGGCATATTTATCTTAGATATATGCGTCGACTAAAACAAAAGGTGAAGAACAAAGCTCGTGTAGAGGGTTCTATTGCTGAACACTATACGGAGAAGGAGCTTGTCAACTTCTGTTCATTGTATTTTGACGATGTTGTCTCAACGAAGCACAATCGTTTAAGTAGGAATGAGGTCGTTGGTCCATTGTCTCATGCTGATGATCAGTTAGCTGTATTCAAATATCCGGCTAAGCCATTTGGCTATGAGACGCAGACTTACTTAAGCGACAAAGAGTTGAAGATTGTATCTACATACGTACTTCTAAATATAACTGAAGTATCATCATACATCACGTATGAATAATTATTTGCGGTATTTAGTGCAATTTATAAGTGTAGTCATCTATATGTTAAAGACATTTTACTATTTTCACAGTTCATTCGAAGAGGAAGCGTATGCTTCTAACCCAGCTTTTACTGCAGCAGAGTTGGAAACATTCACTAATGCTAATTTCCAACAGTGGTTTAAGAAAAGGGTTGAAGAAGAGAACATTTCTGAGCGTTTTATAGATGTCATCCGAGGACCTTACAAAGTTGTTAGTTCTTTTCCCGGATGCATCGTGAATGGGTACAGATTTAGGGTCGATTACTTAAATGAACTCACATCAGTCAATTATGGGGTTGTGGTGTTGGGAAGCTGCTATCAAGATTTTGAGTCCAATTACTATTGCCGTTTACAGGATGTGGTTGTGCTCAATTATCACGGGGGTAAAAAGGTAGTTACATTTAAGTGTAGCTGGTTTGATACTGAAAATGGGGTTAAAGTTGATCGTAATATAATCACAACCGTAGATATCAAGTCGGTGTTAAAAGTCTGATGGCGTGTTCGTGTTAGCAAGTCAAGCGACTCATGTGTATTACGCTCCTAATGTCGTAAATACTCGAAGCCCCTGGTACACAGTAGTCACAACTAAAACATGTTCATTTGATGCTGAGAACATGTTTGGTATAGATGAGGCGTTGCAAAAAGATGTTAGCAACCCTTTGGTCGTAGTGTTCAATGCTAAAGATGTGGTGGGTACTAATATCATTGACGTACTTGATGATGAGAATGTTGAGGAAAGCGTTTTTGTGAATGATTATGTAGTCGTCGAGGATGATAACGATGATGATACTGATCTCGAAACTGAGGATGAGGAAGATACCGAATCCGAGACTGATATACATGTTGATTCTAATGGGTTTGATGACGTACGTAACTGAAAATTAGCATTCATATTAGTAAATACCACATTGTTATACCTTACATATTCATAATTTACCAATTTGGTTATTGCAGTAGGATATTTATGGCTAGACATAGCGGTGGAGGTCGCTGAGGTGGTGGGCGATCCGGTACGGGAGACGGTAGCCACGATGGAGGCTCGTCTTCAGGAGCTATTAAGTTGTCTTAACTAGGATTTAAATATATCTCAAACTGCATTAGTTTATGTTTATTGACTTAGTTTTTTAAATTATTACAGATGCACCTCGTCGACGACACCGAGGGACGAATCTCGGTATCTTTGGTCGCCCGCCGGCAGCTCCACTTACAGTAGCGGTGGATGTCGCTTCTGGATAGTAAGTGTTAATATATTGTTAATATTTCTGTCAGTTATTGCAAAACACAATTCACATAACACATATTGTTATATTTTTTTTGTAGTATACTAGACCCAGTGGCTAAGCACACCCTACACGCGATCTGCTTGACGCACCTCCCGAGAGGGTGTATGCGGTTCAGCCAGTACGCGCGGTATGATGCCACCTTTATGCAGACTATCTTGCGGGAGTTTCATGTAAGTTATGCATATTATATTAATTACTACATAGTTGTATTAGGATGACAAAATCAATTGTTCCTAATTTTTAAACTTTTGTTATAGGTTTATTATAGTTTTGACCAGAGTATCTCTCAGACAGCTAGCGACAATGTGATAGCACATGTCGCTAAGAATTACTTTGGCTGGCTTTATGAGATGCAACAGAGGGCAGCCCGGGCAGTTGAGGACCAGCCCGGGACCACCATCAGATTTCACCAACCCCGCATAGTCTCCGATTTAGCCTGGAAGGCTATGTGTGCGCACTGGGATGCTGATGACTTCAAGAAGAAGTCTGAGCAGGCGAAGAAGAACCGTGGTCAGCTCCGCATAGTACACACCACTGGTTCTCAGTCGTTCGAGGAGGTGAAGACGGTAAGTGCGTTGTATTTAGTTGTTTAGTTATCAAGTTCTCACACAAATACTTAATACCTTTTTTATGAATATTTTTATTAGGCCTTGAGGAGGACCTTGGGCCGAGATCCCACTATCTTAGAGTTTTGGGATAGAGCCCACACGCCTAAGGACGAGCGTCCTTTGTCTCAGGCAGCTGTAGCTATATGGATAAAACTCATCTTACTATTTAGCTTTTAATAATCTTTAATCGTAAATAAAATGATATAATTAACAAATTTATACAAAATAAATTATAGGACCGATTTCAGAGGCTTCGGGACGCTCGTATAGCTGAGCTATAGGCTATTAGGAGGGGTTCTGAGCCATCAGACTCCGCCACTCCCCTTCTCGATATTGTATTAGATCGGGATGAGGAGCTGAGACTATGTGTCGCATCTTAGGATCCCCCTACTAGCATTACCAGCAGATATCTAGTGTTGGGTCTGCCGAGGATACCTACATATACACTCCCTGGAGGTAATATTTTTTTTTTATGTTTCACAAAATTATCAGAATTTATCACATTATATAAATTATTATTAGTAATGGAATTTGTCTCTTTTTGTAGGCTCCAGCCATCGCTAGCGTCCGAAAGCACATGTTGGACCATCTGATACGGGCGCTGGCTTGGATGACGAGATCTTCCAGAGGCTGATAGGGGCCGTGTCGGATAGGTTCCGTACCAATTCGGTCTTTCGCCGTCAGCAGTTGTCTAGCAGTTCTCGTCTTCACCAGGTTGCTCAGGAGGTTATAGCAGGGGCCTCCGCAGAGAGTACGGGATTACCGCGGGAGCAGTTCGACAATTTAAGCGGCGAGATGCTCTGGATGGTGATTACCCTCTTGGAGGAGGCTTTTCGTCCTCCCCCACCTATTCAGGTATTCTTTTATGTTATTTTAAATTAAAGCTAGCTTTTTAATTCTCAACATATATACGGACTAATGATTTTTATTTATAATTCTTTCAACAGACGAACAGACTGGCGATGACAGGCGGTCTGACTATGATGACCAGGAGGACGACAGAGATTTTCATACACCAGACGGGCGTCGTCCAACTCCGCCCGATGATGCTACTAGATTATAGTTCATTTTATGCTATTCATTCTAGTTCATTAGTACGTATTTATGTTATTCATTTGTAGAACATTTGTACATATTGTATGTAGTTTATATAGTTGCGTTTGTATAATGAGATTACGTTGTATTCATTCATTTGTAGAACATTTTGTATATATTCAGTTGAGCCTCTGATGATACATTAGCTTATATTTGTTATTGTTAGCTTGTGATATTGATGATGATCAGTTAGTCGATTACGTTGTTGCGAATTGGTACAGGTTTTTAGCATTACATTGAATATATGAATGTGAATTATATTATTGTCTGTCTGTATTGGGATAAAACAGGATACAACTACATAAATGGGTTTAAATACCTGGATATTGCATTTTTAAAAAATACATTAAAAAATTTTTGCCATATTTTTGACGGAATAAGCTATTTATGACGGATAATTCGTCGGATTTTAAAAACAAAATTTTTAAATAATTTGTTATTTTTTTACTTTTTCCGTCGGAACTACCTTACTTCCGAGGGAAGTTTTCGTCGAGGTTAAATGTTTTAAATTTTCTATATAATTTAATATTTCGTTGAAGTTAATGTATCCCCGAGAGAATATTCCGTCGGACATAAGCGGTTCTTATACTTGACTGAAGTATTCTGTCAAAAATAATTCAGTCGAAAATAGTTTACTTTCGACGAACTGGATCCCTCATAATTAGTTCGTCGAAGATAAGTTATCTCCGACGGAATTTTCGACGGTCATGTATCAGTCGAAGATAATAAAGCTCGACGAAATTTTTGACAGACTTTATCTCTGACGCGTTTATTTACGAGAGAACTTCCGACGGAATATTCCCTCGGAAATAAGCTATCTCCGACGGAATAGCAGTAATTCCGAGGGAACATTCTATCGGAATTAAGACTTTTTCTTGTAGTGTTACTCCCAGTAATAAATGCTCATTCAATAGGTGGAGAAACCTTTACAAAGTTTTATAGATAACTTACAACTATTCATAACTAACTATCTTGGACAGCGAACTCCCAGATCCTTCCTCAAGTTTAGTTGTATCTTCTTTTGAGTTCAGAACTATTCTATAATCTGGTCTAGAAGCAACAATCTCTTCCTCACCTCACAAGTACACTAGAGACTTAACTCCCAGCTAACCTCTCTAAGACTCTAGTCTTGGTCAAAATTTTTTTGTCTTTCTCACAAATACATAAAATAAACCGACTCTACCCTCTTCCTTTTTACAAAAAGATATTTTGAATTTGCTTCTAAAGTAAGCAGATAAAGTTTAGTACAGATTTATAAAAGTTTAAATAACTTTTATAGTTGATACTTCTTAGATAAGCAGATATATAATTTAAGATCAAATATCAAATAAAAGTTCACGACTTTTATGTGAAATGCTTCAGATAAGCAGATATATAATTGATGCGGTTTTATAAAGATTTTATTTTCTAAATAATGTGTTTCTATGGTTTAAACAATTCTTAGAAAAGGTTTTTCTTTAGAGTGTGTTTCTATGGTTTGGACAGATATAACTTTGAGTTTAGATAACCATATAAAATCACTTAAAATGCAACAAGTATTTTTATTAATAAGTAAGTTTGTGAGTAAGATACTTGTTTATGAAAGTTATCAAATATAACATGTTTATCAATTAAATAATACTTGATGAAATTTATTTCACCCACGTATATATATTATATTATATTTGATCTATGTTGTGAAAATTTGGCCACTGAAGATTTAAAAATCGTTTCGGAGAATTTCAGAGAAATAACATCCGAATTATATCAGTATCTAAGTACTGACCAAATTGTTTGTTTCACAATCTGATAATTATATAAATATTTTTTAATATTTATATATTGTATCTATATTAATAAAAACCCACTTAGGATTTTAAAGACTACCCGAAAGAGAAATTACTTCTGAATTATATCAGTATCTACGTACAGACTTTTATAATATTTGATAGATTAAATATAGGTATATATAAATGTGTATAAAAATTAAGTATGATAAATTTTTGTTTCACCCACGTATATATATTATATTATATTTGATCTATGTTATGAAAATTTGGCCACTCAGGATTTAAAGACCGTTTCGGAGAATTTTAGAGAAATAACATCCTAATTATAGCGGTATCTAAGTACTGACCAAATTGTTTGTTTCACAATCTGATAATTATATAAATATTTTTTAATATTTATATAATGTATCTATATTAATAAAAAGCCACTTAGAATTTTAAAGACTGTCTAGAAGAGAATTTTTTTTTGAATTATATCGGTATCTAAGTACAGAATTTTTATATAATATTTGATATATTAAATATATATATATATATATATATATATATATATATATAAATGTGTATAACAATTTATCTTTAATATATCTATATATATAAGTAGATATGAGATATTATAAATATAGTAATTTAATGACTTCTCTCAACTACTTTGACCAATTTTATCTTCTTTTAAGAAATAGAACTTTGAATTAGAAGATGAAGAGAAAGCTTTTGCAGAGAAAATATAGGCAAAGAGATATAGCTTTTCTTTGCTTTGTGAATTGGTAAGTTTGGAATGAATAAAAAGTCTCTTATTTATAGAATTTTGAAGTTGAGGGCAAAATAATAATTTTTGAAATCTGATTTTGAACCAATGGTCCGGATTGAAGGATAGAAGATTGAATGGTTCGGATCAGTTTGAGACACACGGATTGGCCAACTTTGTTTACGTTGCCATTATAAAGGTCAATGTGTTTGTAGTTTTAGATTTCAAACATGGCACACAATTTTCGATCCAATCACGAAGGCTTTGGCTAAGCCTTTTTCTTTTTCTTTTAATACCATTTGCCTCTAGCACATGCACATCATACACACACGGTTTCACATTAACTTGCACACACATGCACGGTTTTGCACACACACACAAGTTATACATATATTTATATTATATACATATATACTTCTATCGTATATATATATATATATATATGTGTGTGTGTGTGTGTGTGTGTGTGTGTGTGTGTGTGTGAATAATTTTGAAAATTTTATTTTGCCCAAGAGAGTTTTAGAAAGTCTTTTTAGAAAAGAATAGGAATCTTCTTGCCTTAGAAAATGTTAATATTTGAATTAATTTAATTAACACTTGATAATTAATTTATCAAGGCCAAGAAAAATAAATTCAATTTTTAGGATGAAAAATATTTTTGATAGGAATAAAATAGGGTAATTAAAATCAATTATATAATAATCCTGTAGAGAGGATTCTATTTATTTTAATTTTAATCCTATTTACTAAGTTTGTTATCATCAAAATAAACTGATCAGTTTAGAGACCTATTAGTTTTGTATTTTTGGAGATATTTTAAACCCTAGTTGGTTGTAAATGGTTTTTAAAATTCAAAACTATTTTTCTTTGAAGTTTGAATCAAATTTCTGATCACATATTTGGGTAGAAATTTTCGATAAGAAACTGTGAATATATTATTTGCATTTTTTGGACTTAAAACGAATTGGTTATGGCCATTTTAAAAAAGAGTATCAAATTGTAATTTTTCACCTAAAAACCCTAGCTGGAGGTTGAAGACGATGATGTGGCTAACATGTCAGCACCACGTGGTGGCTCCTGAGTGGCTCATCATCATGACACGTGTCAGTTGACCAAGCCACGTCAGTGACACGTGGCAGTTAACACAGTCACAAGGTGACACATCAGCTGCCACGTGGTCTAATCAATGGATGACACGTGTCAGGCAAAATGGGACGGTCAACATTTGTCACATGGCCCAATCGAATACAACCATGCCAGCATATTGGTCACGTCAGCAGCCTGCTTGCTGCTGCTGCACCATGCGCGCATTTGACAGCAACGCCCACGTGCAACAGTGGTGCGTGCAGCCCAGGCGCCGCCTTCCTTATTTTTTCCAGCTGTGAATTTTTTACAGTATTTTTTCTTATTTCTGGATTTTTCATATATTAAAATTAAAATTTTAATATACTTGAAATTTTTAGAAATTAAAATTGTAGTTAAAAATTGCTTAAAAATTATTTTAAAAATATTGGGAAGTTGGTTTTCTTTCCAAAAATTTTCATAGATACCAAAAAGCTATTTTTTTCCATTTATCCACCAAGGGTGTTGAAAAATAATTATAGATAGTGGCCTAAACTATTTTTCTTGTCAAATTATGCATGTACAATTTATTATTATAATTTGTGTATTATTCAAAAAATTCCAGAAAATTTTCAGAATGTTAATAACATGATATTATATTGTATGAGATTTGTTGGTAGCTATACTATGTGTTTTACATGGTGTTGCATACTATTTGGAATAATATGAGTAATTATGAAAGTACAAATTATTTTTTATAAATTGTATATTATTCAGAAAATTTCAGAAAATTATCAGAATGTTATTTATGAATAAATAATCTCATTAAATTTTTTTGGTAGCAATATAAGGTGTTTGACATATTATTGTATATTATGTAGTATAATATCATGTTTTATTTAATCCCTTTAAATATTTAGAATATTTAATATACAATAGATTTTATCTAATTTTTAGTATGCCATGAACACTTATATATGCTTGAATTTAGTGTGAGTAATTTAAGAAGTTTTTTAAATTATATACATATCTTTGCGCTAAATAAACAATAATAAAATAATTAAATATACACGCAAACTATGATTCCCAAGCTTAACAAAGTTTCCTTTTTTGTGTTTATACTTTATTATTTTAGTAAGTTTATATTATGGGGTAAAGATAAGTTAATATTGTGGTGAACTCCTAAAATTGTTTAATAACGTTCTCTCGATTGTTTAGATGGCTTCAAAATAAATTGTTGCTAATCTTAATAAGGGTAACAAGTTCGATGGGGTTAATTATGATGTATGGCATTGTAAGGTCCGCATGTTAATTGAGGAGTTAGAAGTAAAGGAAACTCTAATTACTAAAGAAACTAAATCGACTGGTGATAATGATGAAAATGTTGAAAAGTTTGATGCCTTTGAAATTTGGCTCAAGAAAGATAAAATTGCTCGCATTACTCTCTTGAGCAGTATGAACAAGGAGTTCTTGTTTGAATACGAAGAATACTCAACTGCTTTTGAGATGTGGGAAATTCTCAAAACAAAATTCAGAGGCACCTCACTGACTAAGTTGTGCGACTTAACAATCAGGTTTGATGGTTATAAGGAGGTTGATCATTCAATGAAGAAACACCTTCGAATAATGTCAAACATGATTCATGAGTTAAAGGCCGCAGGCAATGACTTATCAGATGAGCAAAAAATATCAATTGTGGTACGCTCACTTCCAGATAATTGGGAACATATGCTGGTTAATATGACCCATAACTCGAATATCAAAAACTTTGAAGATATTCGGCGTCGCTTGGAGCTTGAGGCTGAGCGCTTAGAAGCTGCTATGCTATCCAAGGATTATGTTGCTAAGTCTAGTTCTCGCAAGGGGAAACGCAAGCGAAGAAATAATGGAAAAAACTGAGCCTAGTTCATGCACCTGTGCCTAAGAAGGCAGCAAATGTAGGTGCCAAGAGGAAAAGAGGAAAAAGAGATGACAAAAATGACAAGCCTAAAATGACCTACTACAACTGTGGCAAAATGGGGGACTTCGCTCATGAATGCACTGAGCAGAAGAAGGTACTTTGTAATTTTGATCGAACTATGTGTAATGTTACTTCTAGTGCTTTTGTTGCTATTAGTCCCTCCATTTTTGGATTTTATTTTCCGGAGTAACGGACCACATAACCAGAGATCGAGCTAGGTTCGAGGAGTATCGCCGCATTCCGACTGACAAAAAAGTATACATGAGGAATTACTCTAGTGTGGACGTGCTAGGTATTGGCACTTACAAACTAGAGATGTGAGGATGCTCTGCATTAATTCTGCATGATGTACTTTATGCGCCGGATGTCCAGCAGAATTTATTTTCTGTTCCTGCTAGTTTAAGACATGGTTTTTCTATGGTTTTTAAGAAAGAACAAGTTAATATTTCTCATGGGACAAAAGTTAGTGGATATGGTTTTATTAATAGTGGTTTAATTATTTTGGATATTATTAATTATAGTTATAATGATTCATATTCATATATTACTTTTGTGGAGATTGAACATAGTAGTTCAATTAAATGGCATGCTAGATTAAGCCATATTGGACAAGACATGATGACCATATTAGCTCGAAAAGGTCTTTTACGCCCACTATCTAAGGTCAACTTGCCTATTTGTGAACACTTTTTAGAAGGTAAGTCTACTAGAAAACCATTTGGTAAAGCCACAAGGGCAGATACACCATTGCAACTAATTCATTCGGATATATGTGGCCCAATGAATGTGAAGGATAGACTTGATCATTCTTATTTTCTCAATATGATAAATGATTTCACGAGCTTTGGACATAATCTCTCATAAGTCCGAAACACTTGATTGCTTTAGACGTTATTTGATTGAGGTTGAGAATCAATTGGAGAAAAATGTTAAAGCACTCCGAACTGACAGAGGTCGCGAGTATCTATTCGATCAGTGTAAGGAACTATGTGAGAAAAAAGAAATCATCAGACAACTGAAAATCAGTACAGTCCACCCCATATAAATTGTGGACCGGCAGAAAGCCTGACTTAGGCAATTTGCGGCCATAGGGGTCGACAACTTATGTTCACAACACTTTTCATAATTATGGAAAGTTAGGCCCAAGAGGTAATAAGTGTATCTTTATAAGGTACTCTAAACACTCTAAAGGCTATATGTTCATTGGTGAGCAGCTTGATGGGACTATATCTGAAATTGAGTTACGAGATGCAGAATTTCTAGAAATGGATTTTCCAAGTAGGGGTGATGTTAGTAAGGATAAAAACTTTAATGAGATGGATGAAAAAAATGGCGCACCTAATCAGATGGTTGAGAATAAAGAATCCAATCCTTTATCTCCTATAGAAAGTGGGAGTGACATTCTTTCAAGTACTTTTTCGTCAAATGAAGAGTCACATGTTCTTCAATTGCGAAGAATTCAAAGAGGCAATATTCCACGTAGTCTCTTTGAGATTGAGGGACATGATTTTATGGCTGATTCGGAAGATCACGATGAACCTCGATCTTATCGAGAAACTATATCATATGCATCAAGTGAAAAGTGGAAAAATGCAATGGATGAGGTAATGGAATCTATGAGAACTAATCAAGTCTGGGACTTGGTTAATCTTTCGACTGGGCGAAAAGTTGTTGGGAACAAATAAGTTCTTAAAGTTAAACGTAAGGCGAATGGTTCCATTGAAAGATATAAAGCTCCCCTTGTAGCCAAAGGTTACACTCAGCAAGAATGGATTGATTATGAGGAAACTTTCTCACCTGTTGTGAGATTTTCCTTGATCCGTCTTTTATTAGCTATTGTTGCATATTTGGAACTAGAATTGTAACAAATGGACGTAAAGACGACGTTTCTCAATGGAGAACTTGCTGAAGAGATATACATGGAAGAACCAAAAGGTTATATTGAAAAAGGTTTTGAGTGCAAAGCTTGCAAGCACAAACGTTCAATTTATGGCTTGAAACAAGCATATAGACAATGATATCTTTGGTTTGATCGAATAGTCATTGATGATGGGTTTACGATGATCAAAGGGGTCCATTGCGTATATCTCAAAAAGTCTAATGGAAATTTTCTTATCCTTTCAATGTATGTTGATCACATTTTACTTGCTGGGAATGATAAAGAGATGATAGTCACCACTAAAAGTTAGTTGTCCTCTAACTTTGAAATGAAGGGCATGGGAGAAACAATATATGTTCTTGGAGTAAAGATCTTCAGAGGTCGATCAAGAAAGCTTCTTAGTTTGTCCCGAGAGACTTACCTTAAGAAGTTTCTTAAGTTATTCCAAATGAACAACTGTACAACCATTGACACTTATATTGTAAAAGGTGATGGATGCTATTGGCCCTGAGCATTGTCCTACCTCTCCTGAAGAAATTGAGAAAATGTCTCATGTTTCATACACTACAACTATTAGAAAGTTAATGTATGCAGTTCAGGCACACAACCAGATATAACATTTGTTTTTCATGTTCTTGGTCGATTTCAGTTAAACATTTTAATTGCTCATTGGGGAGCAATTAAGAGGATCCTGCGATACTTGAGAGGCACATTGATTACATGTTATGTTATGGAGGATCTGAAATTCAAATAGTTGGATACTCTGACGCTAGTTATGGAGGTGATCATGAGAATCAGAGATCTACCTCAAGATATGCATTCTTGCTAAATGGTGGTGCCATCACATGGCTAAACAAGAAAAAAAATTGTTTGACTTTATCCACAATGGAGTCAGAGTTTGTAGCATGTACATCAGCCGTCCAGGAAGCCTTATGGCTAAAGAGTTCTTTAAGGATCTTAATTCTGTACCTCATGCTTCGAAAATATGTGACAGTTTTATGTGATAGTACATCGACACTTGATTTTATCAAGGATCCCAAGTATCACGGCAGGACAAAACATATTGATTTGAGGACGTGATTTATAAAAGAGAACGTAGCAAATTATGAAGTGGTACTAAAGTACTTACCCACCAATCAGATGATTATTGATCCCCTAATGAAATCGATTCTTAGAGATGCATTTCAGAGACATGTTCGCTCTTTAGGACTTCTTAGGGTTTAATGTACTTATGATATTTCAATGTATCACTTATTGTTTATCTTATATTAGAAATTGATATCATTGAATATTGTTTTGGAATTTTTTATTATTTAATGCAAAAGACTTTCTATTTCCCACATTGTCTTTGTTAGCATATGATAAATTGAGTTCACACAATTATTAATAATAACTACATATTATATATGTATTTTAGAATTATATGTCTAACATGTTAATTGACTCTCACACCAGCAATCACTTTTGGCGTTTTGGATAACGAACAATTGATGTTTAGATAACAATCAATTGGCGTTGAAAAGCGAGAAAAGATGAGATATTTCATTTAATTTCTCTTTGAATAATTAGCTATTGATGCTTTGGATATCAGTCAATTGGTGCTTAGTAGCGAGACAAATGATATTTTAATATATCACCTTGGTTAGAATCAAGATGAGGTTAAACGTGTTTAATCGAATTTGGTAAGTCCCACTATCCATATTAACTTGGTAAATAACCGAATGCAAAATCTTAGAGTTGACGCTTAAAGAAGAGAACAATTCAAGAATTCGAGTTAGACACTCGAGGAGTGACTGAACTGAGATCCACACGGCATGATTATAAGACATATGCCCATAATAGTGAGATTGTCTGCCGTGACATGTTATATAGACCCAACATTTTAAAAAATGGCGCTTTGAAAGGCAAGCAATTTTAAAGTTTGAAGTTACACACTCAGGGAGTGACTAACGTAAAGTCCACACAACAAGATTATTTAATTAGTACATTGTGAAAATATATTATGAGTTTATCGACAAAATAAATGAGGTGAGAAAATGAATCCCTATTTTCTCAATGTGTGTTGTGATCCTTTAAAGGACAAATTATTCTTTGATCCTTTGATTAAGTACTCTTTGTGATCTTTGACTATGTTATAAAGATATGAATTAATGTTGCTACTTTTGTTTCATTTCCTAAAGTTCGGACTATGAGACTATATGAGGTGATTTTGGAAAAGCAGTTAATTTAGATTTGAATAACATTAGGGCAAAGAGAAGATAACTTAATTTTACTATGCTCTGCACTTATTGTTGACAACTATAACGTTTTTGGAAACGATATAGTAATAAGTGAGATGTAAAACAGACATAGCCATAAAGGGGTAAGTACAACACTCCGAGGGATCAAAGATAATAAATAGGTGAAAATTGAAGTTAGTCTGGGATACTCTGAGTTTGAGAGGTTGTAGCCTCAATGGAAACCTTAACTAGTTTAGCATGATGGCTCCCACATTGCATATTTTATTTAAATGGTTGATGTTTCTATTTTGGCCCTAATGTGTTTGATTTAGAGCTCCCGCATTGCAGGTAAACTCAACGCTCGCACGGTTCGATAACTAAACAAATCTTTCGACATACACATTTGGACTTCATTCGCTATGATAACAATGTCGTCCTCGCCATGGGCTAGTGTGAGATGTTGGTTAATGAAACCAAACCAGAGCGCCCATGGATCGAATGACCCGATTGGTATGATCACATGGTTCATTGTCTAGATACAATGAACATGTGTATATTTCTCCAATTATATATCTTGGGAGTTATATATATATATATATATATATATATATATATATATATATATATAAAAGTTACACTTCCTCTCTATCTTGGATATATAAAAAGGAGAGGTCTGATCATTTTGGGTACAACAAGACACACAAAGCAAATTAGCATGTATTCTCTATAAGCCATTGTAAGTCTTTTGGAAAGTTTGAATGCTTTGTAACGTAGTCCAAATTATCACTGGAATTATTGTTCGTAGAGCTCGTAATTCTAGTCGTTCGTTGTTGTGGGCATACACTTCAAGAAGTAACCAGAAAATTTTTATTTTCCAGTTTATATCTATTGCATGTATGCTCTATGTTATTACAAAATAAAATTTATGAATCAATAAATCTTACAATGAATAATATCTTTTAACTAATTTAAAATATTAATTATTGTATTTATTAATATTAAAAATAATTATTTTAATTTTGAGTTTGAAAATATCTTGAGTTAAATTTAAAAATTATAATAATTTTATATTTTGGAACTTTGTTTTATTTAAAAAAAAATAAAGATTCATGCACTGTTAGTATATATATATATATATATATATATATATATATATAAATGATGTTAGAATATTGATAGGTCATTAATAAAAGACTTATATTGAACATCGTTATTCTTATTTTAATGATGTATCATGATGTTAACACTGTTGATATATACTGTTGATATATATACACCATCAATAAATCAAATATTCAACTCTTTTCAAATACAATTCTATCTTTAATTTATATAACGGATAAAAGAATATTTTGAAATTTGGAACGAAATACTAGTAATAAAAAAATAAAAAGATTTTGCTCATTAATTGCATAATATTGGATCAAGTTTGCTATTGCCCAATGCCTAGTCTATTCATATGAGTGGTCAAATAATCAAATCTCTTTCTTATCTCATTTATCTCCCATTCATTACAATGTTAAATTTCAAAGGAACATGTATGCCCGATTTCCCAAGTTGTAATAGCTAGGGCACAGCTAGCTACCCCGTTTTGACACGTACTGTCATTGTGATCCTCCAAGTGTATAAACGGTTTAGGTTGGCTTGTGACACCATTGGTTTACCATATTATGATAAAAAATGTTTGGGGGATCGGAAAATAGTGACCGGTCTAGCGATAAATCTTATTTTTTAAAAAATTTTAAAAAAATGTATAATATTTATTTTAATTAAAATTTTATAGAATTCAGTATTTTTGGTGTGATTTGAATATATATAAAAAACAGGGTTGTACAGACGATAAAAATTGCTGTTGAAATAAATATTATAATTTTTTTGGGAGTTATTAAAAAAAAAATAGTCGCTAGACCGGTCCCGAAAAAAGGACGTCGTAGAAGGACTATATTATGATCATTTATTTAGGAAATTGATAATTTGATATTTTCACACGTATGATCTATGATCTATATATTAGTCAATAAAAATTCGACACATCAATTAATATATGGACTTTATGTGTGGAAATATTTAAAAATTTACCTGAAAATATCAATTTTTTCAATTAATTTTTTACATTTTACTCTTCACCTTCATTCTGACACTTGACTAGGTTCTAAACTCAATTATGACAATCAAACATGATATCTACTAATTAATCTTGTCAGTTAACCAACATTTCAAACTCAATCATGAGTTCATGACAACTAAACACGAGAATTTAGGGCTTCGTATTCAAGACTAATTAAACACTAGAATTGAGATCCGGTTAGCATGGAGTTATTTTTTTGGTAAGTTGATTAATTGATCAATATAATATTGACACACATATAATCTCGCTTGCGCGTCAGTATTCTATTAATCAATTGACCAACTTATTTCAAAATAAACTTCATGCTAACCACTTCCCTAGAATTGCATTCACTTCACTTGGAACGATAACATGATGAACTAAAAAGTGAATTTTGTCAATTAATTAGGATTTCAAATTTAATGCTGACAATTAACGCCACTTGCGTCATTTTATATACAAAAAATAATGAAATAACTTTCTTAATTCATATTCAGAATCCTCATCTCTAATTCTAATACTTCATCCATCCCTATTTATTTGACGTTTTAGAGAACAAATTTTATTTCTATTTATTTGACGTTTGTAGATTTTTAGGAGATATTGATTACATTACTTCCTAAATTACCCCTAAACATTTAATACTCTCCTTAATTCTCTCATACTTTTTTAAGGCTATTTTTTTCCCTCTTTTAATATCTTAATGATATACTCTCTTTCTCTCTCTTATACTTCCTATATTTTCTCTATCCTCTAACAATATTTCTCTCTCTCATTTTTATCATCTACAATCTAGCTTTTCATTTATCTATGCAAGGGTATTTTTGGTAATACATAATAATTTTAGTGGAGTTTTTATAGGAGTTTTAACTTTCTTAATAGTTGTCCAAAGCTCCAAAACGTCAAATAATTAGGAAAAGAGGGAGTAATTTGGATTCAAGTTTACTTATTGATTTTTTTTTTTGGAATTTGCGTTTTTTTAAACTACTTTTTTCTAAAAATTTGTTTTAAAATGTAATTAAGGCTTTTCTTAGATAAATTATAAATGCACTTTAAATCTAATTATATATGCTAGAATGAAATATTGTTTAATTTAACTTTAGAGTAAAGTGCAAGAGAAAAAAATAAAGTATATTTATCACCTCTAATTTATGCATGATCTCTGGAATTTGAAATGATCACATTTGTTTCAACCATGCGATTTGGCTACGTAACTTAACTAGACTGTTATGTTTACATTCGAGGAAATTTGCTTTATAAGTCAAAAAAAATTAGAAAATCAATTCCAAATCTTCTATTTCAATTGATATCCCATTGTGACTAATGTGAGGTGACAAATAGCATGACATTAAATATTTTAATAATTTAATTAATATTTTAATATAATATATTATTTGAGATATTTAATAAAATTAAAAATTAAAAATTAAAAATTAAAAATCCTATCGTCTCTAGGTTAATTTTGTTAAGTACTGTGAATATCTCACATGTCATGTAACTGCATTTAATTTTGTTAAGTACCACCCCATAAAATCCGATTTCATAACAACCACCCCCATCCCATTTTTTTTGAAAAAAAAAAACCACCCTTACATATTTAATAATTTCTATTTGACATTTCTTTATTATTATTGAAATATATGAGGCACTCATGCTTTTATATATATATATATATATTGATAATTTTATATTAGTAATTTTTTAATTTCACACACTATTTTCTTGGCATGCCAATGATCGAATTCCCAACTACATAGTTATCATGGATTAGGTCGTACTACTGGGCCAAAAATACTCGGTGTCATGCTTTTGTTTTGATACATTTGGAAAATAAATTTCTTAACATGCGCTCTTAGGGCACATGCTAAGCATACCGTTCAAGTGAATATTTTTTTGAATTATATGTATATTTTTTTGAACTTAGTGCAAATGCAGAAATTAAAAAAATATACATACAGTTCAAGAGAATATTTTTTTAAACTATATGCTTAGTACGTGCTCTAAGAACACATATTAAGAGGACCTGAAAAAGAAAAAAATTCCATTTTTTATCCTTTTCTTCTTTATTTATAAATCATTGCGGCATGGAAAGAGAGTGGGAAGAGGGTCGTCTACCAAGATTTGGAGAATGGTCCTCCCCTTGGCCCTTACTATACTAATATAAACAGAATTTCCTTTTCTCACCCATATTTTGTCAACCTCATTGAGTTCGTCAGTCAAACCAGGTTTTTCCCTCATCAATACCCAAAAACTTTATTAAAAAAGGAAATAAAAGATATATTTATTTTACAAGTGTAATTTTGTAACAGGAACAAAATATAAAATATAAAATATAAAAAATAAAAATATAAAAACTCAAGAGAGAGAAAAACAAGGCAGTGTTTGGCGCATGAATATTATTATACTCCCGCTCTATAAATTTGATAGATTCTATGTAATTACTCTTTCTAGTGCTTTCACTTTAGTTTTTTTTCCCCTTCCTTCTCTCTCCTCTTTTCTATGGAGTTGGGCTTGAGCTTAGGAGACTCTTCTTCATCAAAACCGTTTGGGTTTTTGGCAGCAAAAAAGCCTCCATTAATAGATATTATTAGCAGCAATACTTCAAAAACTGGTCTTGGGTTTGGTATGGCTTTAGGTATTAACTCAAATATTACAAGAAAATCACCAGATGATGATAATACTGAGGAATATTCATCAGAAGAAACCATTAGAGAGAAAAATAAAGTGCTTCATCTTCTTCCCTTTGCTCCTGGTCATCGTTTAGCTCCTTCCCATCAACAATCCTTACCTTGGTCCTCTGATAATGGTACTCTCTCTCAATATTATTATTATTATTATTAATTTTTGGTGACTGATCCCCATAGCTGATATTAGTTATGAGTTCTTCATGCGACTGTATAATATAGTGATGGATGGCCACGATTTAAAAATATTGGTGGACGTCTGATATTTATTTTTAAATCGTGACCGTTTGATCTTCTGTGAAATGGCTGTAGATGTGGTGGTTAAACGGCTGTAGATGTGCGGGTTGAAACTGATCTATCTTGTCCCCCACTATATTATCTCATTCTTTTTTTTTCTTTGTAGGATTGTTTTGGATATCACATATAGAGTATATGGAGTTATTTATTTATTTATTTTTTAAAGCAATATAGATTAATTTTTGTTTTTTTTTCTGGGTTGATGTAGGGAGTTCGGAAGGGGGTTCGTCGGGGAACGTGCCAGTGGCGAGGGGGTTTGACGTGAACAGGCTGGCGGCTGCGGAAGAGGTGTCGTCGCCAAACAGTGCAGCGTCGTCGTTCCGGATGGATTTTGGCATCTACAGAGGAGGAAAAAAGAGGGACTTGGAGACGGCGGCGGGTAGAAACGACGGCGTTGAGGGAGAGAGAGGGTCTAATTCAAGAGCTAGTGATGATGATGAGAGTGGTGGTCTTACTAGAAAGAAACTTAGACTTTCTAAAGAACAATCTGCTTATCTTGAAGAAAGCTTCAAGGAACACAATACCCTTAATCCTGTAAGTATCTTATTACTATATACATACATATATATATATATATGTATATATATGGAGAGAGAAACCCTTTTTTATTTTTATTTTTATGCTTATGCAAGTGATAGTTTATTGTTTTGTTTTGGATGAGGCAGAAACAAAAGCTTGCGCTTGCAAAACAGCTAAATCTTAGGCCTCGTCAAGTTGAAGTCTGGTTTCAGAACAGAAGAGCAAGGTGTGTGTTTGTATTTTTTATCTCTAAGACACACACACACACAGAGTAAACAGTGTCAAATATATGAACAAATGATGGTTATAAAAATATGGTTACAGCAGTCTTGCATCTTATGCATTGTAGATAAGATTATGTGTATAAGTTTTAAGGTAGAAAGAAATACTGGGAGTTTTGTGTTTTTTTATTTCATCTACAGTCGCTTATTTTTTTCCCTTTCATATGTTTATTGAATTGAATTAGGACGAAGTTGAAGCAAACAGAGGTTGATTGCGAGTACTTGAAGAGGTGCTGTGAAACATTAACAGAAGAAAACAGAAAGCTACACAAGGAACTACAAGAGTTAAGAGCCCTCAAGTCTTCAAATCCATTTTACATGCAACTCCCTGCCACCACTCTCACTATGTGCCCTTCTTGTGAGCGCGTAGCCACCACCACCACCACCACCACTCCTCCGGCAACCGCCGCCGCCGCCGTTAAGTCGGCTGACCAAGCCACTACCTCCAAAGCCACTGCAGCAACCCCTTTACCTTTTCCTATATCCAGACCCAAGTTTTACCCATTTTCTCAAACACCCACTTCTCAGCCCCACCAGTCTGCAGCCTCGTGAGGAGGGATGAAAGTGGAAAAAGGGTGAAAGTTTTTAGTTGTGTGGATGGGTCTTTTGTGTAAATAGTCAAAAAGCTTTTGGTTTTCATCTTATTATATAGTGGCCGTTTGTTTGGATAAGGGCTTGTTTGTGCTTTTTGGGTGGGTTTTTTGAGCTCTTTTTGTGAAATTTGTGGTGGTGAATACAAAAAAAGAAAAAAAGAATAGAAGGGGGTTTTTCTTTATTTTCCTTCATTTTCTTGGAAAGTAAAGTTGGAGAGAAAATTACTAATTGGTAGAACTAGATAATTGTATTGTATTGTATTATCTCCGTCTCACAATAAGTGATTTTTTAGGTTTAATATTTTTTTTCAAAATATGTGATGTGTTAGAATTTTAATATAATTTTTATAATATTTTTTCGTATGTCTTTATGCAATTAATAGTATTTATTGTGTATTTATTTGAAAGTTGAAAGATTGAAGAAAGAGAAATGTTAAGAGTATTTTTGTTATTTTAATTTGTGTATTGGTATGTGTAATTTAAATTAAAAAAATATTTTTTATGGGTGGGAGGTAGGTATTAAATTAAATTTAATGCTTGTTGAATTAAATGGAGGCATGGTTTCTTGCTTTAAGAATGGCGAGACTTTGGACCCCTTTTCTTTCTTTAATGATTTTTTGATTCAACCAACACATTTAAGAGAGTCGTGGGTATTGTGTCTTGTTGGTGTTGATGAAAGGAGTGACAAAAGTGGGATATTTAATAATTAATTGATGAAAATTTTCTGTGAAGGTAGGAGGCTGTTTTTGGACCACCAATTATGAGTCCACACGAGGCAAGTACAAAGCTCATTATTGGATGTCATGGCACGTGAGTTGTCACGAGAGTTTAATTAATGTTTACATGCCTATTTTCTTTGAATCAAATTATCAAGAAATTAAGTTGATTAATTGATTAATACAGTATTGATACGTAAAGAAAAATTATTTTTTGGTTTGTATGTCGACACTGTACAAAATATCTGGACCAAAAAATGGTATGAAATTTTTATTCTTGTAAGTTTTCTTTTTTCTTTTAAAATCTATCTAACAAAATACAAATGATTTTGAATTTTTCGCTTACTCAATAAATTATCTGAACCGTTCAAAATTTAAGATAAATTTCAACGTCGATGTAGTGCCGGAGACACGGGACACAGCTAGTTATTTACTCCTAAAATAAGTGAGAACTGAGATTGTTATTGTAAATCTAGCGCTATGCCCCAAGTATTTATTTGAATTTCAAATTTATAATATGTACCTATTAGAGGCATTATAAATAATGCTTGTTACCACTCAAATGACTCTTTTAATTTTGTATTGAACAAGGAGTTCTATTTATTGTTGGTTATTTTTTTGTTAATACTAAAATTAATAAGGTCACCATTCAGATATTATTATTTATATTTTATAAGTAAGAAAAATAAATTTATTAATATTATGTAAATTTAATATTCATAAAAAAAGTTGAAAAAAATATATAAAACTTCTTTTCTGTGTAACGTGCAGCTAAGATTTTACTTTTTCTCATTTGGTTTTGTTATTAAAAAAAAAATTAAAATATTTTTTTCGTTCCAAAATTAGTGATATAATTTGATTTTTGAGCTCAAATAATGAAAATATCAAACTTTAAATTGATGTGAATTTAGTGAACTTTAGTTGATACAATTATTATAATTGTATGGTATATAATAACAAAAATTATGAATCACAAAATTTGTTTCATTCTAAATTTTTATGAGTCATACTAATTTTGAAGGTTAATATGTCGATTTAACATCTAAAATTAAATTATATCTCTAATTTTGAAATAACTAACAAATAATCCAAGGAGTCTGGGGAAGAAATTGGGTGAATCTAGGGAAAACTTACATTTAATTTGTAGTGTCTATCTGTTGGGATTTCACATGAATCCTATATCGAAAGAAAAAATTCAGAATTATTTCTGAAAGATTGTCGTTTAAAGTTTTGGCACATGGATTAAGAAAGTCATTTAATACTAGGAAAATTTGTTTGAAATTCCATCACTATCCCTTTATGAGAAATTGAAAACTATTAATACAAGGGAGATAATTTATTGGGACAATGAGAGAAGATAGGGGTAAAATTGAAAAGTAAATAATTTATTTTTCTAGGAAGTTGTAAACGACAAATATTTTGGAATAAATTTTTCTTCTAAAACGACAATCTTTTAGGAACGGAGGGAGTAATAAATATGCATGGCAGAGTTTTAACCTAACAGCTTAGACTTTTGAGTAAGAGGTATAATCGAGCATTCTTGTTGGCCAATCAACACATGTACTTGTTAAATATCGTTTTGACAGATATAAATCAACTACTAACAATCAAACATACACTTAAAATGTTAAAATATCATTTCATTTTTTCCTCCATTCCAATCCAAACATAAATTCCTCAAGAAGCTTGAATTAGGGATCTGGATAGGCCCAATTAATTTGGGACACCATAATCTACAATAAATACCTTTCTAAAAACTTTATTAATTTATAGTTGTGAATAACATCATATCATAATTATAGAGTATAATGACCACAAAACTAGTCCATATTTTGTACGTTTTATATTTTTCTTTCTTTAAGCTTTTGGTCATTTTTGCTCATTCTAGATATCCCTTTGCCATTTCTCTTTGTTAATTCAATGTTTATTTATTATATATAAGCTAGCCACATAGGTGAGATAAGTATTGACTCAGCATATTTTCCTTTAGGAGAATACTTCTTTCCTAAGCAACAAATAGGTAAAGGCTCCCATATTTAGAAAAAACAATGTGAGGGCAGAAAAACTGGTAGAGACGTCTGGATATGGAAATTTGGTGCTTCACATGTTCAATCATTTTTTTATTCTTTAATTATTTCTTATAATAATTGAGGAATATGGTCTCACTCCTGTTTGGGAGACCATGCGCAGTTCTCTTTGCTCCTACATCATTAAGGGCATACATGGCAATAAGGATCTCTCTCTCTCTCTCTCCGAAGATTTTCTAATTTTACTCACATTTGTGATGGAAGATTTGAGATGGAAAAGTCCATCACAAATAAGCCCTCACAAATATGTTCATTTGAGGCGGAAATACCCACATATAATGAATTGGCGTCACAATTAATAGGAAATTTTTTGGTGCCAATATTTTTCATATCAACAATGTTACTATCACATAAAAAATCTTACATAATGCTCATATACACACACATATATACTGTGGGCTTCCGCCTGACATATGGAGCCCGCAGTATGTATGTGTGTGTATGTGAGCATTATGTGAGATTATTTATGTGATAGTAGCATTATTTTTTCATATTTGTGACGGAATATGCCATCATGTATAAATATATAGTCGTCACAAAAGTTGATGATAACATTTTGATCAAAGCTAAGTATTCACTACTCAACGAATTCATCAAGTATCAACTCAAGTTTGAGAGTATTCTATCTTTGTTCTTTTCAAGAACTCTTGATTTTATCGGTGTGTCCGTGACGATCAATCCGACTTATCAGGCCATCAATCTATAGGTGTTTGTGGCGTCTTCAACCATACATCAACCGTTGATTGCACTAAGGTTATCGCTTCAATATAAGCGAGGGATCAATGTGTCATTGATATTCCACCCATAACCATTGCTAGAACGATCCGGGCGACGACCATCTCACGCAAGTGTGGCGTGGAGTCTATCATTTGGTATCAAAGCTAAATTTTTAGCATGTTATTTATCCTTTTATCGTTCTTGTTGCGTTAAAAAAAACTCCGCATATTATTTTTTTGTGTTAACCCAAATTCACATCGTCAATCATTGCTTCAAATCCGCAACTATCAACCATCCTTATCCGAATACATCATAATCAGTTTCGAACAAGCAAAGCCATAAAATTTCGCAAGCCTAATAAGCTTTCCCGAAAATTTAAAGGCATACAAGAAGCAAGTCAGCCCGAAATCAACAACAAACCAAGCCCAACCTAAGTAAATAATCCGAGAAAAAGTGTTCCAGACCGTGTGAATCAAGGTCACCTAAATACTTTCTATTTAGATTGTTCTTGATAAGCTCTTGATTGATTGTAATAGATTACATTGATTAGTAACTAGTTCAAGAAAAGAACATAAAAGAAGAATACTTGAGGGGAAAAAGACAAGAGAGGAGAGCTCAAAAGAGGGAAAAAGCCAACTTTGAGTGTATACACGAGTGTAAATGAGTGAGTCATTGTTTGAGTGAAACACGTAAGAGAGTGTGTGAGGAAAATTTTATCTACTCACCTTTGTTTTGTAGCAAACATATTTGATTACGAGTTTGAGATTACTTCTGATTTTCGAAGGAATTCTTTCCAAGGCAAGAATGATCCTGAAGCATATTTGAAGTGAGAGAAAAAGGAGTGGGAATTTGACTATCATGATTATTCTGGGCGTAAGAAGGTCAACTTTGCGGTTCTCGAGCTCTTCGATTATGCAGCTACATGGTGGGATCAACTTGTGATTAGCAGGAGAAGATGTGGAGAACGTCCGATCGAGACATGGGATGAGTTAAAAACTGTGATGAGGAAGCGGTTAATTTGTTTCTCTCCAATTAAATCGGAGGAAGGAGTATGCATCTCTAAGACCAATAGAGCAACCACCAAGGCAATCAACTTTAGATGATGATATGAAGCTTCATCGGCAGGTGAACATGTTAGAGTCGCGTTGGAGACATCCACAAGACACTCCTAAGGCATATAAAGGGCAAGTCTTTTATAAGAAGGTGAATGAAGACATCATAGAGACGTGTCTTAAAGGAATGAAGGATTGTTGGTTGCAGCTGCAAATCGCCCATATAAGGAACGAGTTCAGTAGAAAGAGATAGAAGTGGAAGAAGATCATGTCGTCCACGAAGAGACGTTGGTGACACCCTAGCAAGTCCATGATGAGCCATTGGTGACACCCGAGCAAATCCAAGAGGATCTAATGTACTTTAAAAAAGGTCGTGATCAACATCAAAAGAGTGTACAAAGGAAAGGAAATGATCAAAAGAAAGAAAGTGATCAAGAGATAGTGAGAAAAAAGAATTAGAGAAAAGTGACGATGAAAAGAAAAAAGAGATTGTACAGAATGAGAGTGAAAGCAAAAGAGAGTTTGAAAAGAGTGAGGAATAACATAAAAGGGAGAATAAAATAGTTGAGATAAAAATTGAGAGAAAAGAAGAGGGAAAAATGAGTGACAATGAAAAAAAGAGTGAGTTGGAAAGAGGATTGTGTTTTAAATAGTCGATGACTGAATGTTCGTACAAAGAGGCACTTTTGAATACTACCAGATTAACTCTGTTTTGTCTAGTTCTGTTTTTTCTCTTATACAGGTGGTAGATAATATATCCAGTAATATCATTTTGTACCTAACAGCCTATAACGTTCCCGAGGAAACGACAGAGTCACCAAGGCGGGTTGGAGAGTTGATGGAGAGGGGTATCGTGGAAGAAAACATGAGTTCGTATGCCGTTCATGAGATCATAGTACCAAAGAGGGATATGATATCGAGTATGTGCATTAATTTTCAATTAATAAACAAGTATCGATATTATTTTCTTTGCTTAGATAATATGCTAGAAGAATTGCATAGTACTTGTGTTTTGTCTAAATTTGATAATGACCATGTGATGATAATTCCTAATTAAATTAGCATGAGGGAATGTAATGCATGAAAAGTTGCATTAACATGTCATTTGTTTAAATGGTTAGTTATTTCGGTTAGATTATCTTATGCATCTAGTGTTTTTATGAGTTTATTAACACATGTTTTATATGCTTCCATTGATAAATTATTTTTAACTATTTTGATGGTAGAATCATCTTTATAATAAACTATAGAGGATATTTGATATATGTTGAGTTGGTTTATGATCATGATATTTATTCTCGTTTTCAATGTGCTTATTTTCATAATATTTATTCTAGTTTTTTTGTCATTATTCTTATTTTCATACTGTTTAATATGTACATAACATTGGATGTGATCATGGATTTCCATTTGAGTCATTTGCATTACATGATTAGGAGAATGATATCTTGGATGGAAATGAGTCTAAAATTGGTTTCAAAGTGATTATCATCAAATTGGAGTGAGGTATGATTTACATGCGTGTTTAGTTATATCATTCGGATTAGCTAATGCATTATGGACTTGCATGAGATTATTGAGCCATATTTTTTATTCTTTAATGGGAAAATTTGTTAATATATATTTTGATGATATTCTGATTTTTGTCAACACCTAGGAGGATTCTTTAACCCTTGTTGAGTTTGTTTGCGATCATCGTAAATCTGCAATTGAGTTTTCATCTTGAAAAGTAGGATGTGACCTTTTAATTCCATTGATGCAATTCCTTGATCTTGAATGTGTTAATGTCGACGGAAAGGGAAAAGTAGATTATATTGTGCAGATTCAGGAAGAGTACTTTAATCTCAACGATGAAAAAAGTTTGGATTATTATGCCAATCAATCCGAACAATGTGTAGGATATCTAAAGGGAAGCGTTTTGATTTTTACCTATGCATATAAATTTGAGTTTGTTGAGTTTTTCGTGATTACACAAAAGATACATGTTGATTGGTTTTATTTTATGTTTAATTCAGGAATTCAAGTGCATTTGTTTGCATATGTGGCGTGATAAGTTTCAAAAATTGGCATTTGAGCTAGGTGCATTGAATTGGGTAATTTTTTGAATGATCGAGATCATTAGATTGAATTTTGATCCACAGATTCTTCATTGGGAGAGTATGCATCATGAAGGGTTCTACATACTGAGTTTTTGTGACGCCCCTCAAATTCAGGCACTTTTAAACCCCAACTATGGTGCATCCTGATTCTCTTGACTAGACATAATCATAAAAACAGAAAGATAATTATTAAATTTTTAAAAACTATATTAATCTAACTTCCTAGGTTCTATGACATTTACAAGTTTGGAAGCATCATAATATAATAATTATTACACTATTCTCCTTAACAAGTATCATTCAAAACTTAAACTATTACGTCACGCCTTTTATTCAGAAAATTTTCATTTTCCTGTGTTCTTCTTACCTTTCACCTCGCTCGGGCTTGGCTGAAAACATCTTAAATAAAACAAGAATGAGCTAAAAAGCTCAGCAAGTATAGCATTTGAATAATAACAAAATCAAGAATCATGTTTGCCTTTCAACAACTGAATAGTAGTTGTGAAATTGTCTCGAATAAATAGGAATAATAATATTAAATTCTAGTTTAACATTTTTGAAAATACATTCTGAGCGACCAATAGACCTTGAACATTTTATTTTCTATAAAAGGTTTAACAGAAATTCATTTGTAACCGTCATTTTCTAAGTACGTTAGGGGATCAGCCTATTGTGCTTATGTTGTGCGCAACCTATTTCTTTTAAACGATTATTTGAGTTACTTTTACACTGCGAAGGCCAGTCGAAAATTCGACCAAAAATTTCCTTAATAATAGTGTTGTTCATCTCAGACTTAAGTTAGAGTCCTCACCAATTTAATTTGGTTTGGATTATATTTTAAGAATTCAATAAATCCATTTCATAGCTTAACATGTGTCTAGCCGAAACAACAAGACATCAACATAAATTTATAATAGTTCATGAATTATCGAACTTTAAATCATTAAATCAAATGAAGTTTAAGCATACCAAATAACTTGTGCAATTTATAAAATTTATTGTATAAGTTTTGATTTCACACAATATATAAATATTGTGTAAATTAACATTTTTATATAATCTGAATCGAAGCTGAAAGCTCGTAAAATAATGCATATTGTGAAAAATAAACTTGCGAAAGAGTTTAAGAATACTTGCTTGAAGCGTTCTTTATTAATTTCTTTAAACACGTTCATCAATAATCCTACACAGTTATGTTCAAATACACATACTAATTAGTCACAAAAATATAACCTCTATGGTTTATATTTACTTTACTTCTTATTTTATGTTGTTCGCATTTTATGATTTAATCAATACGTCCAACCTTTACTCTCCATTTCATGCTTCAGGTATAAAGCAGACAACTTAACCTGTCTACTTTAGCTTTTAACTCTCTCTTCGTCAATCCAGACAGGTTATTAGCGACGCGGAGTGTCTGCTTTAGCTTTAAATTCCATGTCTGTTAATCTAGACAGGTTAAACTGTCTGTTTTAGCCCGTCTGCATTAGTTCAAAAACCCCTGGACGAAACGAAACAGGTGGTTTTTCCTCCTTATTGATGTACCCACTTTGGAACATCATAACTTGACCCTCCGTTATCGGAATAAGTTCGTTCTTGAGCCATATTCGAGCTCGTAACGTTATTTAAAACTTTTCCTGAACGGATTATCATTTTTAATCCTCTAACATTCCGAAATATTGGCTCAAAAGCCCCTACTCGAAATAGTTTTTTTTTCTTCAGATTTTGGCAGTTTTGACTAGCCTCCTTCCGAAGGGCATAACTCCCACCTCCGAACTCAGAATTAGACCAATCTTACGTCTATGGACTCGTTACTTAACGTACTACATAACCCCCAAAACAAAAAAAATTTCTAGCAAACCGTTTAGAACAAAGTGTTGGATGATTTAATCATCTAACACTTAACTTAACCATACTTGGGCTAATTTACTTAACTCTCATTAAATTAACTTAAGGTTAGACCACTTAAGGGCATGTTTGGCTAATTAATTAGATTGGAGGGGAAAAAGCATTTAATGCTAGCTTACTTGGATAAAGACTTACCAAAAATAGAAAATGAGTCACCACTTTGGTTCCCTCCCCCTCGCCCATACCCGAGCACCTCTCCTTCTTTCCCTTCCAAGATTCATTTAACCACATGTTTGATTTTTTAAGGTAAGACATGTGATTTAACCATAATAATATGTGATTGTGTTTTCTGCATTGTGTTGAAATTCATGATTTGTGGCTAGGATAGAGATATAACTATTCACCGCATATAATCTGATAGAGAATCTGTGTTTCAAATCATTTTTAATTATAATTCACATAGAGATATAGTGAATTAGTTATCTAGGTTGTTCACCTTAATTCTATCATATGTGGATTTAAGTTGATATGTTTATGATAAATTGAGATATAGTCATAAAATACTAATGAATTATCGATTAACAGTCCAGGATAATTAATGTAATTTAACATGCAGTGTATTGGCTTAAATGAAGCAATAAGTGAAATTGTAATCTTATGTCTCATCAATCTGTTTTCAACCTTGTGATAATTAGTTTTAGTTTAGTCAATGATAATTTTTAGAAATTCACAACTTTAATCATTCGTTTACTATAATCAAGTTAATATAAAATTAGTACTTGTTATTATAAATTGCAATCTTTTTCTCCGTGGTAACGATACTCTACTCATCATTATATTACTTGTGGACTGCGTATACTTGCGTATTTTTACTAATATAGATTTTGGCAAACAGTATTCTACAATGACACATGACATTTCACAGTATCACACGGTATTGCACAGTACTTTATATTATTGATTTAATAATTTTTACATTAACAACTGCATAATATTTCATATTATTGAACTCAATAATTAATGCGACGGTAGCAAATGCACAATATTTCATATTATTATATCAATAATTGACACGTCACAGTAACTGATATTATTTGATATGATATTATTAGACCAGTAAACATTATTGACAATGTCTAAAAAGTTCTGTCAAGGAAATGAGTTATTTAATTGCGTGTCATTTATACGGAAGACCCCCTTTTTTATGGGAACGATCTGGTTGCCAATATTGTAAGTTTATTTATAATAATTATACTCAGAAGAAATTAGTGAACACCAGTCCACTATAGCAAACACATGGATTTAGGGATGTCACATTAATAATTGTCACAATATCTCATATTATTGAATCAATAATTGACATCGTAGCAAGGGTAGTAATGAAAAGTTGCATAAATGGAAGTCACGGGTATTAAGTAGTTAGGTCGACTCATTATTTGAAGAGCAGTAATATCCGTGATATTAATACATTAAGTCAATAATGTAGAAGACGAATAATATAATTAAAAATAATGATAATGTAATTTTTTTTTGAATAAATAATGATGATGGAATAATCTTTTTGATAGTGGATTAATCTTTTTGAATAAATAATGATAATGTAATAATCTTTTTGATAATGGATTAATCTTTTTGAATAAATAATGATAATGAAATAATCTTTTTGATAGTGGATTAATCTTTTTGAATAAATAATGATAATGGAATAATCTTTTTGAATAAATAATGATAATTGAATACAATAAAATAATGAATGAATAATATAATTATAAAGTGTGGTAGATTTTTGGCTATAAATAGGAGGGGTTAACATAAGGAAATTCATAACTTCTTTGCTTATATTTCCTTCCACTCTCTAAAATTTTTTTAGTGTAAGTTCTCTCTAAGCGTGTTAGCCTATCTTGCGTATTTGTGAAGATTAGTAAGAGTACAAGTTTTGTTCAAGTAAGTATTTTTATAAAAGTTGGTCAAACACCCACGCACATCACACGGTGTTTATAATTCTTTATTTAGAAGAGTTATTTTGAAAAACTTCATATGGAAAATTTTATTTTGAAATATTATTTTGAAGCTTATTCTGTACACTACACAAATTTATACTATATAGTCACTTTTGATAATTTCATAATATACGAGTTAGTGTACACCATATGTGATAGTTACTAATTAAATTATAAATATATTTAGGTTGATAAACTTCATAGAAAACAACAATCACTTGTTAATTGATGTAAGGGATATCATTTTCTTTCATACTTCTAAATCTAACTTACTATGGTAAGTATTGCTTCTATAATTCCTGAAATGATTAGAATTTTTTTTGAGGTTTGTGCTTTAAACTTTTTATTTACTTGAACCTTCTTATTAAAATTTAATCATTATCTTTGAAATACGAATCTTAAATATCATTCCTGAATTTGACTTTACATTTTGGTCATTATGTTGGTAATTTGAACATTATTGGACTCTTGACAAATTATATGTCAAATCTCGAATGTTTATTCTTTTTTCTTATTATTCTTACAACTTTTGTTTATCCTTTATATCACTATTATGAAAATCAAGTTATTGTGAATATCTTTGGCCTGTATGGCAAGAACACGTGGTAAAAAGTTCTCTTTGGCCCATAGTGTAAAAATGAACTGTTGATTGGCATGATCATGATCATTGGTGTTACAATTGAATATCTTTGACCCTTAGTGCAAAGAACTGTTGATTTACATGATTATGATCAGAAACTATTGATCAGTGTTACAAGGATAAAATATTAATGGTGAACTTTTAAATTGGAGATGATTGTGAACATCATGATCTATTTTACTCTCCTAATTGATTGTTATTTTCGCTGCAGTGGTTGATATAAATTTTTTTATCTATTATATTCTATCAGATTTTTCACTGTTGAAGGCTAAGGATAATCTATTATTCATTATCTTAGTCATGAAATTCTTTACTCGGCTATTTGAGCTCACCCTTTTCTTTTTTGTTCCATTGTTCTTCTCAGGAAATGAGAGTGTAGCTAGAAATAGGAGGGGCGTGGAGTGATGGTTCGAGATAGTTACTATAATATTCTTCACCATGTTGTAAAATAGTGTGGCAATAATCTTGCTGAGGACTTGTAATATGTGTTGTCGTATTGTAATAATTTGGGTATGGATATTATCGTATTAGCTACGACACTGTAATAAGAGAACGTATAGTTGTGGTATGTATTTTGGCAATCTAAATTGGGTTGTGTGGACCCTATTTTTGAGGCATCACAATCTTAATATGATAATGCAGGCAATAATACATTTATTGCAGCTATGGTTGATGCTCTACTAAAGCTACATGAAGGCAAGAAGGATGGAGGTTCACACTAAATTTCAAGAAACACAATCAAGGGCCACGATAGCTTATTCAAGACAACATGCTTTAGTAGCATACAACAAACAAGCGTCAAGAATTAATAGCAGATGCCCATGTCAAAACTATGAGAAGTTTTGTTACACATCAACACAAGATGATGGACAACTCGAATACTCGCTTTAACATCGAAAGTTCTCAAAACTATAAAGACGAGAATATCAAAAATCCACCCAAGATGGTTTTCCACTGAAAATGGTGGTTTAAGTGCTCAAGAGTTTCCATTGCCAAGAAATTAGATGTCCAAGGGATTAGACACTAGAATTGATGAACCAAAAATCAACCCAAGATGGTGGTCCATCGAAAATAGTGGTTTAAGTCCTCAAGAGTATCCCTTGCCAAGAAATTGGGGTACCAAAGGAGGA
Source organism: Panax stipuleanatus (assembly GCA_020205555.1). Lineage (NCBI taxonomy): Eukaryota > Viridiplantae > Streptophyta > Magnoliopsida > Apiales > Araliaceae > Panax > Panax stipuleanatus. The sequence continues at coordinate 130,537,304 of CM035120.1, read as the reverse complement.
GGCACTATAATTGATGGATTAAAAATCCACCCAAGATGGTGGTCCACTCTAAATGGTGGCGAAGTCCTTGTCAAGTACATTTGCCAAGAAATTGGACAACCTAAGTGACGAGGCACCCAATTTCAAGTCCTCGTAGATCACATTTGCCAAGAAATTGGATGACCAAAGTGACGAAGCACCCGAGTGTTACACTTTATCATTAACAATGAATGAGGCACCTGACTATAAGTTCTCAGACCCAAAAAATTATAATTTTAACTTTAAAAATAATCGAGGCTCCTGACTTTAAGTCTTCGAACCTAAAAAGTTATACTTTCAACTTTAAAAGTAATCGAGGCACTTGACTATAAGTCCTCGGGCCCGACAAGTTACATTTTCAACTTCAAAAGTGATTGACGCACCTGAGTATAAGTCCTCAAACCCAATAAAGTTATAATTTATCTTTAAAAGTGGCGAACGTTATGCTTTCTCAGAAAAAAGAAAGATTTATCATTATTTTATGAAAATCTAAAACGTTATGTTTTTCGTAAAAAGCAACATGATTATCAATAAAATTTCAAACTTTCACTTATACTTGAATAATTTTCTTATTTTAAAAGTATAGATTTAAGTGTTAGTTTGCGAGAAATTAGAAATTATTTTTTTTATAACAAAATTTATGTTTGCTCTTTTATTATGCATATTGTTGCCTTGGAGTATTAATTTGAATAACTTGAGATTCCATGTTAAACATTGGGTCTTAAGGAAAAATTTAAATTAAAAGCAATCGATAAGGCTAAAGAAACTTTATTATGATAAATAAATATATGTAAATGTGTTTTCTGATGCAGGAAATGGAAAAACTACAAAAAAAACCATGATCTAAATGCCATGACATATCAAACTGAAGAGGGGGCATAACTAAAGCCTCTAAGTTAGCAATCACAGTATCTCAAATCTTTGTATTTGCGGCTTTCAGTTTCCTAACATCTCGGGAAGTTGACTCTAAATCCTGAAGTTGGGACTCTAGATCCCGAAACTGGGTCTTCAATTTGCTTGCGGCCTCATCAAGATCAGAAAGTTGTATCGGAAAGGATTAATTTTCATGCTTACATACAACTACCTCCGAACGTAGTGCAACAGTATGAAAATTAGAACTGAGAAGATCCAGCCTAGCACTAATATGAGACATATCAAAACCCACAGCGACGAAGTCGTTAACCTCACCGTTAAATCTCTCCAAGTTCTTTGCTCACAAAGAATAAAAAGAAAGACCGTGCAGCTCGAGAATATGGCTCGCGAGTCGATCTAAAAAGAAGGTCTGGGCAGGGGCCATATGAATAATCAGGCGGTCAAGTATATGTGGGAATCGAGCTAAAGAGTCACTTGATAATTTTCTGGCTGGAAGAAGAAATCTAAAAACTCCTCCAAGGAATGATAATTATTCTAATTGATTTATTCACAACCGGTTTAATATGGAGAACCTAAAGGTCACACCATAAAATGAAGAAGAATTATTTAAGAAGAAAATGGCATGATAGTAATAATGCATTAAGTATAATTAATTTAATCTATGGTGATAGAGTAAATTAAATAGCTTAATATTTATTGTTTAATATTTTAGAAATATTAAATATAAATTAATAAGAGGAGTCTTATTAATATTATTATTTTAATTCTAAAGGAGTTTAGGAATTAATATAATATCAGTACTCTCTCTCAATCCTAATAAGATTAGGATATAAATTAATTAAAAGTGTTTAATTAATTAATTAAATAAAATCCTATTTTAATTGGATTAGGAGGGTTAACCTAATATCTATATCAGAGAGTCTTATATCAGAAATAAGGTACGTGAATTTTTCCAAGGGTTGGGAGTACACATATTCTATAGAGATAGAAACAAGGGTTAAGCCAATAACCCATCTTCCTGAGTTCTTCATCTTCCTTAGTGGATCACCGTTAAAGGCCAAACATTTGGGTGGCTGGCATTGATCAAGGGAAGGAGCCACTACAGATGAATCAAAGGAATCAAAGGAGTAGAACTTGTACTTGAGGAAGCTTGGATCTTCAAATGTATAATTCCATCTTCTCTTTCAATGTATTGACTGATAATTGATGCACAAGAAAGATTATGGTTAAGGGTTTGTAAGAAATTTTTAAAATCTAATTTTTATCCCTTCCGCTGAGTTTATGTAATTTGATTGCATGCTTATGTTTCTAGCAAACCCAACAGTGGTATTAGAGTCAATCTTGTGCTAATTATCAGTCTATGTGATTCCATACATGTATGATATGCGATTGGATCGAGTTCTTGGGTAACAAAATTTTTTTCTGATTCTGTGAAACTGCGCAGCTGCGCTGGTGCGAGCCTTTCTTGCTGCGCCGGTGTCTATACCTGGTTTTCACTCTGCGCAGCTGCGCCGGTTCCCTATACATTCCTGGCGCAACTGCGCCACTGGCAGAAACAGAATTTTTTTTGTTTGTTTTATTTAATTAAATGAATGATTTATTTAATTAATAAAGGTTTAAAATAAAGATGTTTATTTTATATGAAATGAGATTTCAGAATTGCTAAAATTAAAGAGTTTAATTTGGGTTTGTTTTTTGAAAGAAAGAAAGGAGTTTATTTTTCCAAAAATAAAGTTTAGCAAACTTTTGCCCATTAACTGATATTGATACATATATGGAATGATTTTATTTTCATGAGATGAATGGATGTTTTATTGATACGTATGATGATATGTATTAAAATAAAAGGGATTGATTATGGATTATGACCAATGTGATTGGATTTTATTTTGGATGAATGCTTGAATGTATGGGTTTTATAAAATGGGGTCTGCGTACCTCGTCTTTTCTAGTTTTCTTCTTATTGTAAATTCTATCTCTCTCCTATGTACTTTCCCTTGACTGTTGATCAAAGTTTCTATTTAAATGAAATAGTTTATGTAGTAGGATTAGTTAGAAATTTTGAAAAACTGGAGATCAAGGAGCAAGGAGTGCTTGAAGACCCATTTGTATGGAGCCCGGGTTTAAGTGTAATATTTACGTTTAAATTTAAATTCTTGCACTCTTAGGTTTGACCTTTTGGTTCACTTGGTGGCTCTAGTGAACCAAACTAGAATAAAAGTCCATAATCAATACGGGTAGAATATAGTATTCTATATTACATGCTAAATATTATATATATTATATTTTATGCAAACATGCTTCGCATGTTTAATAAAATGACGCGTATTTTATATATATATGTGCATGCGCGCTAAACAAGAAGAGACAAATAATAACAAACCCCTCAAAGAAATAATATTAAGTCCGAAGCGTTCAAATGATATTTGGAATATCGAACGTCGCCTTCTAGAATGATTAATTAATAGAGTATTAAATATTTAATATGAGTTTGTTGTGCTATCCACAAGGCGAGTATTGAGTATTTAAGATGTTAATTAATCACATTTGATGCTTATCAAGAAAATTGAACGATATAGTCTTGTTGTGCTATCCACAAGGACGAATATTTTTTTTTAAAATTTATGGAAGTGCTAGGCTGGACTTAACTTAATTTATTTTAGTTCGGACGTGCACACACATGACCATTGTGATTTAAGAGACAAAATAAAAGGAGTTACATGGTGATGTAATTGACAAGAGTTGTCTACCTATTTATTTGTATATCGCTTGTTGTGCTATCCACAAGATTATATACATTTAAAATGGGATCCTTAATCTCACTAGCAAATCTTTAATTAGATGTTGCCGAACTATATAAGTGAGGGTAATATAATTTGATGAAAATAGTGGGAGATACCAATTTAAAATAAAGACCTAAATTTATTTTGGTATGCAAAGTTAATAAAATGAATGTTTGATAAAATGTTGTCTTTTCACATGCAGGATTTTAAAAATGTCTAAATCACTTATCTCACTACGAAGCATACTTGATACAAATAAGCTTACCGGGCCAAATTATGAGGACTGGCTAAGAAATCTGAGAATTGTTTTCACTGCTGAAAAGATTTCTTATGTCCTAAATTCAACTGTCCTTGAATCTATTTCGAAAAAAGCCTCTGAGGAAGAGATTGCCACTTTCAATAAGTGGCAAGATGATGCATCTGTGGCTCAATGCATCATGCTCGCATCCATGAATAACGAGCTTCAGCGTCAGCATGAAAAAATAGATGCTCCTGCTATGCTGCTTCACCTCAAGGAGTTGTATAGTGAACAGAGTAGGACTGCTAGTTATGAGATATCTAAGGAGCTCTTTCGATCACGGATGACTGAGGGTACTGCCGTCGAGACTCATGTCCTGAAAGTGATCAATTTGATTGAACGCCTTGGACAGCTTGGGTTCATCATGGATGGGGAGTTGAGTTAAGACTTGGTGTTGCAGTCACTCCCTGAGACCTTCTCGCAGTTTGTGGTTAATTTTCACATGAATAAGCTAGATGTCAGCTTACCCGAGCTGCTTAACATGCTGAAAATTACATAAGGTCACTTCTCATCCAAGAATAACCATGTCTTGATGGTGGATTCTTCCAATAAAAGGTAGAGGCCCAAAGTGTCTTCTGAAAAGAAGAAATCCAAGAAGGCTAAGGGAATGGGGAAAGAAAAGGAACAAAAGAAACCTGAACCAGCTAAAAAAATGTGCTTTCAGTGCAACGAGCTGGGACATTGGAAAAGAAACTGCAAGAAGTTTTTAGCAGAGAAGAAGCTTGGAGAAGCTTCGACTTCCAATCAAGGTTTGTTTATGATTGAAATTATTTTTTTTGAAAGTCATAATTCTACTTGGGTATTGGATACCGGCTGTGGGTCTCACATATGTAACACTGTGCAAGGACTGGTCAGAAGTAGAAAGCTGAACAATGATGAGGTGATCCTACGAGTGGGGAATGGAGCAAAGGTTGCTGCATTAGCTGTAGGAACTTATTGTTTAGCAATGCCTTCGGGCAAGTCTATTTATCTTAATAATTGTTATTATGTTCCGAATATTATTAAAAATATTATTTAAATTTCTGTATTGGATATGGAAGGATTTAACGTTGTTATAAAAAACAATGGTTGTTCTATTTATAAAGACGATGTTTTATATGGTATTGGAAATTTGCGAAATGGACTTTATACATTTGACTTACAAGAAAATATATTTCAAATTGAACAAACTAAGAAAAAGAGAGAGATGATATTAATTATACCTATATGTGGCACTGTAGACCCGGTCATATCAATGAAACAAGATTATCCAAGTTGCATAAAGATGGGCTTCTAGAGTTATCCGATTATGAATCATATACAACTTGTGAATCTTGTCTCATGGGTAAAATGACTAAATCTTCTTTTAAAGGAAAAGAAGAAAGAGTTACAGAGTTGTTGGCATTGATTTCACACAGACGTTTGTGGACCTATGACAACAAGTGCACGGGGTGGGTATTCTTATTTTATTACTTTCACTGATGATCACTCAAGATTTGGATATGTGTATTTAATGAAATACAAGTCAGAATCATTTAAAAAGTTTAAAGAGTTCAGAAGTGAAGTAGAGAAACAAACGGGCAAGAGTATTAAGATACTTCGATTAGATCGAGGTGGAGAATACTTAAGCGGTAAGTTTCTCAATTGTCTCAAAGAAATTGGTATAATCTCATAATAGACTCCTCCAGGTACACCACAGTTAAATGGAGTATTTGAAAGGAGAAATCGAACATTGTAGACATGGTTCGATCCATGATGAGTTTTATCGGCCTTCCAATTTCCTTCTGGGGATATGCCCTAGAAACGGCTGCATACCTACTTAACAAGGTACCTACCAAATCCGCCCCAAAGACTCCATATGAGATGTGGAAGGGGAGGAAACCAAATTTTAAGCATGTTAAGACTTGGGGTTGTCCAGCTTATGTCAAAAAATTTGAAAATTATAAGCTACAGACTAAATTCGATAAGTGTATATTTGTGGAATACTCTAAAAAAACTTTAGGGTATTATTTTTATCATCCAACTGATCAAAAGGTGTTTGTTGCGAAACATGCTGCCTTCTTAGAAAAGGAGTTTATCCATGAAGGGGTCAGTGGGAGTAAGATATATCTTAAAGAAGTTCAAGAACCACAAATTACCACGGATCAAAGTCAGGTATCTGACCAAGTAGAAGAACCTACTATACCACACCCTGTTCGTAAATCTGAAAGAGTACCGAAGATACCTAAGAGGTATGGATTCGTTATTGAAGATGATGATGAGGTAGACATCATGAATGATGATGATCCATTGAATTACGAACAGGCTATGAGTAATAAAGACTCAGGAAAATGGCTTGAAGCCATGAAATCCGAAATGGACTCTATGTATGAAAACAAAGTATGGATTTTGGTTTCACCACCTGAAGGCATTAAGCCTATTGGGTGTAAATGGGTCTATAAAAGAAAGATTGGAGCAGACGGGAAGGTAGAGACCTATAAAGCCCGACTGGTTGCAAAAGGTTTCAAACAAAGACAAGGAGTTGACTATGATGAAACCTTTTCACCAGTAGCTATGCTCAAGTCCATTAGGATTTTGCTTGCGATTGCAGCTTATAACGACTATGAAATCTGGCAAATGGACGTGAAAACGGCCTTCCTCAATGGAAAACTTGAGCAGGATGTGTATATGACACAGCCAGAGGGATTTGTTTCAAAGGTTGGAACAAATCAAGTCTGTAAGTTAGAACGATCCATTTATGGGTTGAAGCAAACTTCTCGTAGATGGAACATTAGTTTTGATGAGACAATCAAAGAGTTTGATTTTATCAAAAACGAGAATGAATCATGTGTATACAAGAAGGTTAGTGGGAGCGCAGTATCATTCCTTGTATTATATGTTGATGATATATTACTGATAGGGAATGACATTCCTATGTTACAATCAATTAAAATCTGGCTATCTAAAAACTTCTCCATAAAGGACTTGGGTGAAGCATCCTATATTTTGGAGATAAAGATCTATAGAGATAGATCTAAAAGGATGCTCGGCTTATCCCAAGGAACGTACATTGATACGATGCTAAAGAGGTTTAGCATGGAAGATTCCAAAAGAGGTCTCATGCCGATGAGCCATGGAATACATCTCTCCAAGAAACAGGCCCCAAAGACACCTGAGGAGAGAGACCGTATGAGTAAGATCCCTTATGCTTCTGCAATAGGATCTATCGTGTACAGTATGATATGTACTAGACTGGATGTTTCTTATGCACATAGTGTAACGAGCAGATACTAGTCGAATCCTGGAGAAAAGCACTGGAAGGCAGTGAAGAATATCCTAAAGTACTTGAGAAGGACTAAAGATATTTTTCTTGTCTACGGTGGGTCTGAATTAAAACTCGAGGGATTCATGGACTCAAGTTTTCAGACAGACCAAGATGACAGTAAATCTGTTTCAGGGTATATGTTTACCTTGAACGGAGGCACAGTGAGTTGGAAGAGTTCCAAGCAGCAAACAGTAGCTGATTCAGTGACAGAGGCAGAGTATATAGCTACAAGTGAAGCTGCAAAGGAAGCTGTTTGAATGAAGAAGTTCATAACTGAACTTGGTGTGGTTCCTAGCATTAGAGAAGCAGTTCCCGTATACTGTGACAACACCGGAGCGGTTGCATAGGCTAAGGAACCAAGGTCTCATCAGAAATCCAAACACGTGTTGCGGCGATTTCCCTTGATCAGGGAGATCATTGAAAGAGGAGACGTCACCTTGGAGCGTGTGGACTCTCAAGACAACATTGCAGATCCATTTACTAAAGCTCTAACACAACAGCAGTTTGATCGTTACATAGAGAAGATGGGTATGAGATATCATGGCGATTGGCTTTAGTGCAAGTGGAAGATTGATAGTAGTGTGCATACAAGCCAATCATGTATGATGATAAAGCACATACTTTGTAAACAATCTTATTTATTTATTAATAAAATATTCATTTAAGGCATTTAATTATCTACATGGTGCTGTTTTTATAATATATAAATAACCCATAGTTTTAAGCAATGCTTTTAGAATCATGATGAGATCATGCTAATGAGATCTAAATTCTTAGAAAGCTTAAAAACTAAAATAGTTTCCAATCGTAGGATTACTAAAATGGAAATTAGTAAATCTGGATAGATTGGTACATATGTTGCTTGCTCATTGGATGAGGATGACTGATCTTATGGTCATTTGTGTGGAGATACTAAAGCAAGTATGTAGGTGCTTATTAGAAAATAAGTACATTGAACGTGACTCGCTATGGAATACCTAATGGAGTTTTACTCGCCTGTCAAAAAGAATTCCTAATGTGATAGTAGTACAAGTGATCCTTGGACTTGAGATCATCATAGTATCTTGTATGTAACAAATTATACTTTGACTTATTCCTTAAGGCCTTTTAAGGTATATATAGGGTATGCTTGGGTATAATGAGTTACATATGGAGATAATGTATGATCAATAAAGAATCTACCACCTCTAGTAAAAGAGGAGATATGTCCTATGTGATTCGTTAAATGACAACCCATGAATCCTTGGCCAAGGTGGAATGAAATTAGAAAGAGGTTTCTAATTTGCATTATTTGGAGTTGTGCGTTTTCTAATCAAAATACATATGATTAAATAAATTAAGACTTGACAGTAAATCCATATCTTATATTTAATTGGGACATTGTATGGTGGAAGGATTGAGTTGTACGGTAACTATTAACTCACAGGTTCTTTTAGGATTAATGTTGAAATCTATATTATCTGAAAAGTCGTTGATCGCTAGGGAGGCTTATCCCTATTGTAGAATAAATGTTATTTATTTAAATAGATTATTAGTTTAATTTATTTATTTAAATAAGATTAGAATTGTTCTAATTGATTTTTTCACAACCGGTTTAATATGGAGAACCTAAAGGGTCACACCATAAAAAGAAGAAGAATTATTTAAGAAAAAAATGGCATGATAGTAATAATGCATTAAGTATAATTAATTTAATCTATGGTGATAGAATAAATTAAATAGCTTAATGCTTATTATTTAATATTTTAGAAATATTAAATATAAATTAATAAGAGAAGTCTTATTAATATTATTATTATTATTATTATTTTAATTCTAAAGGTGTTTAGGAATTAATATAATATCAGTACTCTCTCTCAATCCTAATAAGATTAGGATATAAATTAGTTAAAAGTGTTTAATTAATTAATTAAATAAAACCCTATTTTAATTGGATTAGGAGGGTTAACCTAATATCTATATAAGAGAGTCTTATATCATAAATAAGGTACGTGAATTTTTTCAAGGGTTGGGAGTACACATATTTTATAGAGATAGAAATAAGGGTTAAGCCAATAACCCATCTTCCTGAGTTCTTCATCTTCCTTGGTGGATCACCGTTAGAGGCCAAATATTTAGGTGGCTGACATTGATCAAGAGAAGGAGCCACTACAGAGGAATCAAAGGAATCAAAGGAGTAGAACTTGTACCTGAGGAAGCTTGGATCTTCAAAGGTATAATTCCATCTTCTCCTTCTATGTATTGACTGATAATTGATGCACAATAAAGATCATGGTTAAGGGTTTGTAAAAAAATTTAAAAATCTAATTTTTATCCCTTCCGCTGCGTTTATATAATTTGATTGCATGCTTATGTTTCTAGCAAACCCAACAACTAAAACTAGCATCATCATGAGGGTGCTTTGCCAACAGCTTTAAGATAAGTGTCGTCCCATTTACCATTTGCCTAATGACAGAACGATAAGCTCCGCCCACGAAAGAATTTGTAGGGGACATCACCTCAGAATCAGTAGTAGTAGATGCTCTTGTCCTAGAGTGAGTAACTCTCATTTCCTCGGCAGAAGATGATCCTTGGGGAGGAGTTGGAGGAGGTATTCGAGCTGAAGCCTGTGGTGGAAGACTCCCAAAAGTAGTAAAGGCATGTGCAGGAGGAACATCCGGAGCACTCCGAGGATGACTGTCTTTTTCCTAAAGAGGAGGAAACTTAGGCATTAAAGCCTCACACTCAATAACCTGACTATTGGCTGACCAACGCTCTGAAAGGGCATTGGTTTTAGGAGAGCATAACATTTTGGCCCATTGGAGACGTTCGAGAGGAAAAAATGGTATCAAGAAATTAGGGTATCCTCCTACCACATTTTAAGGTTGATGAGCCAGTAGTTGTGCTCACTAGTAGTATATCGCCCTCTCCGAGAATCATCTGGTATGACAAAAGGAAGAGTGTCATAAGGAGTAGTCGAAGGTCACGAAAACTCCGACACAATTGAGGGGGATGTGGAGATGAAGTTGAGGATAGCACTCTCATAATTCCCCTAGTAAAAGTGGTCGATAGATCGATCTTGGTTAAATCCAAACTGCCTCATGACCTTGAGAGGAGAATAAAGTACAGTGCCAAAACCGTTATCCTCAACGAAATATGGAAACTTCGCAACCTGAAGGAAGATGAACCATAAAAGTGAAGAACCACTTAATTCTTTAACGTTTGAGTAGGAGCAAAAGTAATTCCTATAGAAGTGAGGCAGAAGACCGTCTTCTGGAACAATAGTATAGGGACGAGCAGTGAAACATGAAAAGTTATCAATAAAAAGTCACAAATCTGAACTAGACCAATGATCAATCCAGCGAGCGATGTGGGGAACAATGTTGGGTGATGAAAAAGGGGATGGAGGCTTCTTCTTCTTCTTCTTCTTATAAAGGTTACAGGACTAAAGTAGCTCCAAAAGCGCTCAAAGAGAAAGATATGAAGAAAGTAGCTGGGAACGAAGCAATTCACGTCATACCTGAATAAATAAAGGAAATGTTGATAAGCGAAAAAGGTGGGAAAGTGCGGTATGAAAGAAAGTTGATAAAAATGAAAAATAGTACCTTCCAACGAATTCTCTTAGGGTGAAGTCAGTTTTGTCCAAGCAACGATACAAGGTTCCCAATAAGGGAGGAACAAGAGGAATCTCTAGACCCCGAGATAACAGAGTTGTCAAGATAAACATAAGATTCAAATGACTGTCTATAGGTGACCCGAGGAAGATAAAGTGGGACAACCATATAGCCAGATAAGCGGCCAAAGGAAAAGGGCAATTCTTCTCATAAAAAATGAGAACAAATTCGCTGTGAACGGAATTATCCCAGTGGCTAGGCTTGTAATCCCGGAAGAAGTAGCGTACCCAAGATAGCCAGGAAGTGTTATGTCGGTTGGGAGTGTCAAAGTCTGAAAGTAGCGTATCACCCTTAAATCGTGAGGTGTAATTGGAATCCCTCTTGAAAGCTTTTGTCAAGTATGTAACACACTCGGTATCCTTAGGGGACATTCTAGATGGACCACAAGAAGCTGACGCAGCAAAAGGAAGGCTACAAGATATAGTTTAGAATTAGTACATAACCCAAGAAAAATGAGGATAAATGAAAGAAATAGAAGATAAACTTAATGTAGATGGCATAAACGTCCTCTAGAGTTAGGGTGAATTCCCCCCAAGCAGTAACAAATGTGCATATAGAGGAGCACCAGTGCGATCAATATGTTAAGGGTATCATGGTCCTGTTGGATACGAAGATCCCTACATAGCTGAATACAACGTAGAATACTTGCATTCTCTAGTTTATCCACGTAATCATAATTTCCAAGGATTTTGTCGGCCCAAGTTGTCATCCCTGATGGCTACTAGATGAGTCGGACAAGAAATGAATAAGACTGAAAGGGTAATCTTATTTCTTTTTACACATGCGGGGAATGCGAGTAGAACATGGGAAGTTGTCCAAACTTTCGCAAGCCGTAACATATAGAAATAAGCTCCCTTTCTCTGTGAAGGAAAAGCTGCATGGTCACAAGTCTTTGCTCGCTCCCAGAAAATGCCCATAGAAGGGACCTTTTCCCCATTCACTGATGATGGGGGTCTCCTTTGTGGTTTACGGGTTTGTGGGATGTTCAATGGAATGGGCCTGCAAACAAGAAAAACTTAGCATGAGAATTCTAATGAACAAGAAAAGAACGTTAAAAAAAACATTTGAAATTAAGTGTTTACCATGACAAGAAAGAAAGTCTAAGACTCAAACTTAAGCACATCTGAAAAGAAGAAGGAACTAGGTCAGCAAAAGTTGGAAATCCCATTTACGTAAGAAATAATTAAATTCCAAAAAAACTTCGGACAACCCAAACACATACTTCCTAACCTTTTTTGGAATTTTACATTGTTTGTCATGGCTAAAGGCAATGAATTTTGTAGGTCTCGTCGCAAGCTTCGATTTGATATATCATGGACCTTGTAAATAAAAATTATGGCCAAAAGAGCGACCACCCTTCTCAGACTTGGGTTTTCCTTCATTTTCTTATTCGAACTGTGTTATTTGACCACCCTAATTCTCGACCCCCGAGGGTTCTCCACCCTAAGGTTCTCCCCCTAGGGTTCGACCACTTAGCGTGGTCCCGCAAAAGAACATTATTTCCTTCGTGGTTCGTTGTTTGATCGTTGGAGCAAAAAGTCGCTTTGAACTCACAAAAACATCGGTAAAAAATCAAGATATGATCAAGGTAATATGGCTCGGAAAACAAAAGAAAGATAAGAGTTACCTGAAAGAAGAAGCAAGAAAGAGCACAAACAAAAGAAGTCGTTTGAATAAAACAAGAACGAAAAAACTTAAAGGATGATGACCAAGCCCCTAGGTTCGCCCCCCATAGGGTTTAACCCCTAAGGTTCAGCCACCCAGAGAGCTTTCCCCTTGTACATTTAATTCCTCCTTGCTCAACGAATTAACTGCTCGGAACAAGTGCTTCTTTGCGATGAAAAATTATAGCCTTTCTTTGAGAATATCCGGAGAAAAAGCCAAAATCCTGTTAATGACCCAGAAAAGAAAGACTACAATAACTTGGAAAAATAAATAAATGGAGCAAATCAAAAAGAATCCAAAGGAATTATTCAAGTAAACAAGAAAAAGGAAAGAAAGTGAAGACAAGATGAAGGGGTGGAATCCTAGGGTTCGACCCTAGGGAGGAGTCCTTTTCCACACCTTTAGTTTGCCCGGATTGAACTTATTTGATGTCTTCTTGATAATTTCCTGATTTTTAAGAGGAGAAGAATTCCAAGGGAAAACAAGATGAAAAATTAAAACATGAGTAACTTGGGAGGGATATATATAGTCTCCCAAGTATACTTGCATCAGATATGGAAGCAAGTATCCTATTCCTAATTAGGGAAGGATTTATTTTCTTTTCCAAAATAGAAGAATATTTGATTCCTTCTAAATAAAAATAATGAAAGCTCTTGTTTCCAAAATAAAATAAGGAAAAATCTTGTTTCCAGGAAAAGATTTGATTTCCAAAAGAAATAATTTATTTTATTTCCAAAATAAAATAAGATTTGATTTGATTTCTAAATAAAAAAGAATGATTTCCAAAAGAATTTTTTTTATAAGATTTGATTTGATTTAGTTCACAAGATTGAATTTTATTTGGTAATATATGATTTTCAAAATCTATTTATCTTGTTTTAATTTCCAAAAGATAGGGAAACAAAAATTGAGCAAGATTTGGAAAGATTCTACAGAAGATTTTCCAAGGAAGAGCTCCTCTAGGGCTTGCCCCCTGGGGTTCCCTCTTTTAGGATCCCATTTTCAAGGCTTGCAAAGATCGAGTTCTGCAGATTGATCAAAGATCTAAAGCATAACTCAAAATTTTGAAGTATTTTGCACGATCGTCACTTCAAAGGCCGGACTCACGTTCATGGGGCTAATTTAGGCACAAGTGCAAATTAGGGCTCACATATGACCTAAGTGAATTAAATGAAAATGCGAAAGTAAATGAACAATACCGCAATTAATGAATGAAGCATTAAATGTGCAAAATGAGAAAACCCTAGGGTTTTGACCCCCTAGGGTTCGACCACCTCAAGGTGGGCCCTTCTTAAGAAAAATATCAACCAATCTCTTCCCCGACTGGACTTGGTTTGAATTAATTGAACATAAAAAGGAAAATAGACAAAAGATGAACAAAAGAATTCAAAGTACCTCCTAGACACCCTAGGGTTCAGCCCCCTAGGGCGTGCACTACTTCATTTTTGCGATTTGCGTGTCAGACAAGTTTTGATCGATGCAATGAGGGAACAATGAACCCGAACTACAGAAAGAAACAAAGATCTTGTGAAATTCCAAGAAATGGATGACCTTAAAATCTCCATGACAAGAAGAGCTCCTTACAAGACCAAGAATCATGAGAAAAGAATGAAATTCGACCAGAAAAGTCCGAAACAAACGAAAAGAACCGAAGGAAGTGTTTAACCGCCATTAGGGATCGTCCTACTAGGGTTTAGCCATCTTAGGGTTTGGCCCCCATGGGTGCGGGATCCCGTGTGTAAGACCCCGGATTTTATGAAATAGAAGTATTCAATTTTTCTTATATTTATTATTCAGTAAATGGGAACGACTTGGTTGTCATTATTGTGATTCTGTAATATTATTTATGAATAATTAATTATTGATAAAAGTGATAAAGAAATATTTATTTAATGGAGGAATTTTTTAAAGAGATAATTATTGAGAGTTGATATTTTATCTTCTTCGATAAAATAATTTATTCAAATATATTATTATAATATTACATTATAAGTGTATAATGTGATAATATAATAATATAATAATGGTGATATTTTCACAATAAATTCACGATATATGAATAAAATGAGGAGGAAGAGAGCAAATTGGGTCCGGAGTATTTTTGTTACAAAAATTATGTTAAATATGTTGGTGGGCCCTGTTTTTGACTGAAATATTGATTATAGCCTGCAAGTTCATCCGTATGTAAATTTCGGTCATTTTTCATTCGGAATTTGAAAAAACTTTCTTCTACAAAGTTGTAGAGAATTAAATTTCTTATGAAATGGACATAAAATTTGTATTTTTCTGATAAAAGGGCTATTTATTATGACTTAATGAAGTTTCGAAATATTGGGTCTGAATTGATTTTTGTTACAAAAAATATTTAAAATATGTTTGTGGTGTTTTGCGAGCCCCACTTATGTTGAATGCTAATTTTTTTTTGAGAATTTCTAAGTTTTTAAGCGTAGGAAAAATTATATTAATATTTTATTAAATTTTTTGCTTTGGTGTTCTAAGTATTTTTCTATAAATAGGGTGCTTAGGTTAGAATTGAAAATCACACCAGAATCAGAAGTTTCTCTCTCTATAATATCGAGCGTATTTTTGTGAGTATTTAGATACTTTGAGAGTTGATAAACAGTACAAGTTTTTTCCAGCATTATATCCGATATTCCAGTCAGAAATACTATTTTTTTGAGGTAAGGGATGGTAAGGGATGTTATTTTTCTCGTAAATGATGTTATTTTTCTCAATATCATTACACTGAAATATTGGTATGAATTTTATTGTAAAATTTTTACCTTTTCATGTCGGAGGTACTATTCACGTATACAGCACTATTCACGTATACGACACTATTCACGAATACGGTACTATTCATGAGTACTATTTACGAAGTATAATTTTTCTTATGAAATTTCTTCCTTTTTTATATCGAGGTTACTATTCACGTATACGACACTATTCACGAATACGGTACATGTTACGGTTGACTATCATTTCACCGGAATATTGGTATAATTTTTCTTATGAAATTTTTACCTTTTCATGCAGGGGTTACTATTCACGGAGCACTATTCACGAAGTACTATGCACGGGTTTTTATTCATATGATACTATTCACGACAAAATTGATTTCTTTTTCTAACCAAATTATCGTTGATTTATGAATCTTACTCTTGAAATTAAATCCGTGTTTTGATCATATTATTTTTATTATCATATATAACATTTTTATAATCCTGGTGATAAAATTTCTCTTTGACTTGAGTGTAAAGATGGGTAGATTATTGGTATGATCATGACTGTGGGTTCTCTTTGGTCAGTAATGCAAAGATGAATTGTTGACTGGTATGTTCATGACCATTAAATTTACAATTGAATATCTTTAGCTTAAGGGCAAAGGTGAATTGATCAACATGGTTATAATTATTGTTTATATAAATTCTTAAATGATTATATATTTCTTTGAGATATGAATATCTTTGGCCCGTAGTGCAAAGATGACATGTTGTTGAATATCTTTTGCCCATAGTGCAAAGATGACCTGTTGGTGAATATCTTTGGCCTGAGTGCAAAGATGAAATGATTAACATGATTATGAACAGGAATTGTGATTTGGTATAACTATGATCTTTGGTGTTTCAGGTAAAGACAAGTGATAAAAATTATCTTCGTCCTAGGTGCGAAGAGGAATTTAGCAACACAAATATGATTATGAATTATTCACATGATTGTGGACATGAATTATTGATTGATGTTACAGGGATAAAATATTGTTGGTGGACTTTTAACATGGAGAAGATAATAGACATTGTGGTCTATTTGACTCTTCTAATGGATTGTTCGTTCCGCTGCAACTATGGTTAAAAAGTTTTATCATCTACCATATGTTTAATTCTCTGATTTATTACTGACGAATGCTATTGATAATTTGATTATCTTTAGTCATGATATTCTTTACTGGGCTATTTGTACTCATCCTTTTGCTTCACAATTTCTTTCAGGTAATAAGAGTGTAGCTGGGTCGAGCGGGGATAACAAGGGAATAGAGTAATGGTTGGTGACTGTTGAGTTTCTCAATACATTATAAAACAGCATGACAATATATAATTTTATTGAGAACTTTAAATGTGTATGTCATATTGTATACACCATTTAACCGTTAATTTTGGTGACCCAAATAGGGTGAGGTGTTGTCCAAGGTTAAAGCACCATGAGAGTTACATTCTGGTATCAGAGGTATTTGTATTGAAACTCACAGTTTTAACTGTGGTCGTATTTTGTACAACAATTTGATATAAAAGATTTGTATTTGGATTATGTACCATGTGTTTGGCGACTCAGAATGGGTTGGGTTGACTGGACATATTCTGGGGGCATCACACCGTGTCCCTTGCTGAGTTCTTCCCAGGTTTTTCGACGACGAGATTCTCAAATAAAGAAGGAAAAGCAAGAAAAAATGGTTTGAGCAACAAGAACTTTGAAGCATGAGACCGAGGAGGGGCCTCCATGAGTCCCAATGCAGAAGGCTTATGGAGGCGACTCATTTTAGGAATTGATTGAGGGATTGGATTGGCGGCTAGAAGGACATGACGATCTGACCATTACTCTGGTAACTAAAGGTATTTTTGAAATTTTTCTCGAGGTCACATGCCTGGCACGTGACCACTTTCCAGGAAACTCTATAAATACTCCTTCCATTTCATTGAGGAATGGACTTTTGGAAAACTTGAGACTTACGGATTCTCTCTCAACCTTAGACACTCAAGAAGGCTATCTGGATCTTTGATACTAAAAAAAACTCTAGAATTCTATGAGTTCTATCACGTGTTACTGGAGTAATCTCTCACCTGTTCTTCTCCATCTTCAATTCATCAATCAATTCCGTACTTTTCGTGGATTTCTCTCCTCCTCAACCAACATAAGACCCTAACCATAACAAGATACACTTTCCTTGCCCACATTGTTAAAGTATGTACTTTACCCTTGTAGAATACTACTCTCTCCTGCCATCAAAAAAATTGACATAAAAAAATTGACTTCGTTCAATTTTTTTTTGTCAAATGACCAATTTTAGAATTAAGAATTAAACACATTTATTTATATGTTTAAATATATAAAAATTGGAGGTGTTAGTAAATTCAACATTGTTTCTTATGATTATAAATTCTCTACCTATATTTACAAGAAAATACTATAAATCTTGATTATAAAAATGATCAATTTAATTTTAAAAAAATAAAATGAGCTAATTCTTACTAGAAGAAGGGAATAATTATACAAACACAAAATATAGAACTTTTTTATATGACAATAGCCACGAACCATAACCATCAAGAAGAAGATAATCATTTCATGTATCACATGCATTGGCTGTATGGTTATTAATTTGGCTCTCCATGTTGTGTCTCTTGATGCTTATTAAACAAAATAAGTAACCGACCATAGTCTCATTCGCTAGGGTATAATAGAGTTAAAAGGGAGCATGACCTAATCACCAAAATGGAAAGTGCAAATCTCATGATTATATATATGTCTCATCCAATGATTTATTCTATGTTCATTTGTCTATATTACTCATTACATAAACAATCTTAAACAATACATTTATATATTCATATCCTTTGTCTAATCTTTTTCATATTTGGGGACAAGCATGATAACAAAAATAATTGTTTATGCCAAAAAGATCTATCTCCTGCCAAACAACGTTATTATGATAAGGCCAGTGCCGAGCCATCTACTCATTTAATAAATAAAAATGTCTCTCTCCGCTCCAGTAAACATATTTGTGTTTGGGGAATCACATAAATTTTTGTGTGTTTCAATCCTAACGATATTTAAACATTATGGTAGGCTATATATTTTGGTGGAGGCTGTTTCATAGTTTGTGTACTACTATATATTATCACATTTTCATGCATTTTAAATATGAATAATGTTAGAGACATAATTTATTCTACAACTATTTTACAATTTGTTGATGTAGCATACTCTACCCCAGCTTTTATGTGGGGCCGAACACTACATTGAACGAATTTGTTCATCAATCTGCTGAGTTGGAGAATGACAAATCAACAAATTATTAAATAATTGTAGAATAAATTGTATATCTAACATTAGTCTTTAAAGATTGTGAATAAGCTATTAAGACAAGTTTATTCACACTTGTCCGCATTGTTAGCCGTGACGAGAGTGAGTGATGGATAATATTCGGATAACGTCTCTTTAAAAAGAATTTCAAAAGCATAAAAAAATTTGATAGGTTAATCATCTAAATATAAATCGTATTAGCAGAATAAAAATAATTTTATTCAACATAAATATTTTATAAATGAGGTGTAGTCGTTGGTGTATACCCTGGCTATGTATCCTTGTATGAGAGTTTGTTTTTTCACTAGGATTGCGTGTTTTCTTTTGGTCATATGAAGGAGTTTCTTTCTCCTTTCTTATAGATTGTTGTTTTCCCTATTATGTAGAATTTCTTTTATTGGTATGAAATATATATTAGGAGTATTATTCCTAACACACTCAGAGATCTAGAAGAAAGTTGAATATATCTTTTAAAAACTTTTGTTTTTTAAGAGTTATTACTAACTTATAATTAAACAAGTTAAATAGATGATTATGCACGGGTGAATGATGGTTTAGAAAAATTCCTTCAAAGATTAAAGAGAAATCACAGATCTAAATTTAACTATCAAATGTAGAACTAAGTCACAGATTAAATCGTAGAGTACTTTAAAGTTTAAATAATGCAACATGAAATTAAATGTTGAAAGTAAATAAGACGAGAGAGTTTAGGTGGTTCGGAGTACAAAGATCTCCTAATCCGCTATTCTATTCCTTGAATAGGTATAATCCATTAAGGATGGGGTGATCACTAAGATCTGTTCACGAGGAACAGTTACAATGACTAAATCACATAGATTCTTTCAAGTCACTAAGATTGGTTCACATAAAACCCTTCAAGTCACTTAGACTTGGTTACAAAAGGATACTAAGACCTGATAATCACATAAAGAATAATGAGCTTGAGGTGCTGCTAACTTGATTCAAGTTCGGCACTGAATGACTTAACAACAGAACAAGAAATTTAACATCGTAAAGTAAAAGCCTTTTTGAAATGGCAACAAATTGACTTTTTGATTGTTTGTTCTTGTTGTTTGTTTGAATTTGCTTGCTTTTTATAAATCTTCCTCGAAATCTTTTCGTTTGGAAGTTACTGTACGTTGCTCCATTAATACTTAGACACTTGTAGATATCTGATTGTTGGCTTTAGAGGAGGTGTGTCAGCTTTCGGCTATGACTTGTCCTTTCATAGTACTAACTGGTACAGAGACACACGTGGGTGCTGTCTTTTCACCAATAAGTTGTTAGACACATTTCCAACTACCCTTTTCCTTAGTCTCAAGAGTTTTAAAAAACTACTTTGGGGCCTTCACTCTACGAAGATCGACTTTGTCAATCCATGTTAGAGCTGATGCAGTTTACGATTTTTCCTAATCGTAGAGTTGAGTGTCCAATCATAGAGTATTTGGTTAGGCAGACTCTACAATTTACACTTAACTTCAGTGCACTTTATGATGCTTTTATTTAGTCTTGAAAAACTAAGTTTTCGTATCTTCTTAGCTTAATGATCTCCAGTTTTGCTCTGATTCTTCGATCATTGCTTGTACTCTACAAACTCTGAGGTTTGACTTGAAAATTCTGCAAACTTAGAGTACTGACAGTTGTTGTTCTACGATCTTCAACTGCTTGCTTTACGATCGACTTCAACCTTAATATCTATACATCAGGTTTATTTTACGAAATTGATCAACCTAACAAGTTTGATCTCTAGACAAAATCCTTTTATATTGATTTCATTTTAAGTATTGTACAAAAGTTATTGACTATAAATATTTTTTAATTTCACATATCATCATCAAATTTAAAGACATACATTGTACAAACATATACTTTCGGTGTTGGTAGATTTGTTCAAACTTGAATCGATGCAAGATGATTACTGATGACATATTATTTGGGTTTTCAAATTGTAAAATATATGTATTACATCTATAATTTTTATTGATATTTTTATGTTTGTATTTCAAGAATAATTATGATGTGTACTAGTTTTCGATTACGATTAACCCGTCTTCCTGAGGATGATTTGATCTGTTAACTATTTTGGAGGAATTATGTTTGTGTTCTTTCATCACTTATCATCTTTTCATGAATGTGACAAATTTACAAATTTAATATATTTAATTTGTTTTAGACTTCATAAAAAAAAGGAGGAAGAGTGTATAAAATTTGTATCATTCCACAAATATTTCAAAATTAGTTAGGGAGTAGAATTTTTGTATGTAGATATATATGTGCACTTTAGAATAAACTAATATTTACACTTTGTTTTATAATTGATTTGTATATTTTCAAACATTCTCTTAAAATAAAATGCTAGTTTACTTTCAAACATATTTTTGAGGATGAAAGGGCTGCTTTTTATAAGATGGGGCCTCATAAATTGAATTTATGCAGAGTTTGGTTCTTTTCCCTTCTTACTTTTACATCAACTATCAAAGTATGTTGTGTTTAATTTATGATTAAGAATAATTATGCGGTACTTATAAAATTAATAATAAGTTAATTTGGTTATGAATTTTATTTTTAAATAAACTTGAATTTGTCAATATACACAATAAAAAAAATGCATATCTTACCACTAAGCATCCTTTGATCTAATAAAGTTATATATCTTACTTAATTTTAGTTGGGAAAATGAAGTATATATATGTTCTGGACATAATATTTTATGTGTGTTCCCCAAATAAATAAAACATAGTTATTAAAAAACAATCATTAATAAAAATTATGAACTGTCAAAATTATCATTAATGATTTAAAAAAAAAACTAGAATACACATTTATGAAATGACGTTTTATTCTTAAATAAGTGACGTTTTAGAGTGTTTCACAGTTATTAAAAAAGTCATTTATTGCTCTAATTCTGTCATTAAGATTGAAAGAATTTATGAAATGAGAGGTTGCCTATATAAATGAGAGGGAGAATTTATGAAAGAATATATTTGAGAGCAATAAAGAAAAAATAATAATATATGCTTCCTAGAAATTTGTAAACGTCAAATATATTAAAAAAAATTAAACTTTTTAAAAGGCCACTTATTTAGGAATGGAAGGTAACACATAAAATTACATGTCTTGGTACATATCAAAGGTCATTTTTAACTTTTAAAATTCAGTAAATACATTAAAAAAATTAAAACTTCACTTATAGCCCCCCCCCCCCCCCCCCCCCCTCTCTCTGACTCTCTCTATCTCCAAATTGACTTAGGGACTGTTTGATAGCAGCTTAATGGGTCTGAATGGTAAAAAATTGAGCGAATCAGTCATTAAAAGTGTTTGTTTACGACTTTGAAAATCTAAATTAGACTGAAAAGGTATGAGCGATTCTTTAAAAAAAAGCTGGCTGAATCGACAGAATAAATTAATTTTACCCAAATAGCCATAACACACCTATAACACACACACTCTCTCTCCATATATATATATATATATATATATATATATATATATATATATATATATAATTAATTAAAAATAATATGGACATATGATAATAATATCAAATTAAGTGAAAATAATTGACACTTTGAAATTAATGTAATTTTATTATTATGTTGACATGTTTGTTTAATTCGTTACATTTCTTATTTTCTATGAAACTTGGGTTAAAATTATTTTAATTATTCAATACTTTGTTTGATAATTTGTTTGAATTAATTATTTTTATTTGTTGTACAATGAATATTTATTTAATTTTTTTAAATACGTCCAGATAAAATTATATACTTATTCAGCATAATTTAGAGGGGTAAAATAGTAAAAGACAGTTATTCAGATGTTTTAGACGTATCAATTATCAAACAACATTTTTCATTCAGTTTCAAATTCAGATTCAGATTCAGCTCATTCAGATTCATTCAGTTTTTATCAAATAGCCCCTTAGTGGTAGCTTTACATAGTTACTTCTCCTTTTTCAAAATCTACCTTATATTCCTACAAGACCTACCATATAAACTATAAATACCAACTTTTTAATCATTTTTTTTTGACAATACAAATGTAAAAGCTTTTATACTTATGGATCTTAAAAATATTAGATTTTTTATTTTAGAGACTCGAAAAAATATGAAAAAAAGAAGTGAAGTGTAATATAAAAAAGAAAATTATTATAAATTGTAGCATTATACTACATGAATAAATCTAGATTATAAAAAAAAATCCTAAAAATTTCGGCCCATCCCACTCAAGTTCTTGACTACTCCCCTGATTTTAGTAATCCAACTATCCCAAATTCCCAATATATATATAGTCAGCTTGAGTTGAGGGATCCCTTAAATAGTATTATTTGAGGAATGGAGGTTCAACCGTTGGATCTGCATCCATGATAAGATTACCTAAGTGGAGTTTGTGGTGGGCCAGGAGTGTGAAGATGTAAAATAATCCTATCCACATGAATGCAGATCTAACGGTTGAGCTCTCATCCCTCAAATAACACTATTTCAGAGATCTCTCAACTAAAGCTGACTATATATATATATATATATATATATATAGAGAGAGAGAGAGAGCATTTCAAGAACATAACTCTTAAAAGACATAACAAGCATAACACCTTTAGCGACGGACCAAACCGTCGCATGTCCGTCGTCATAGGTCCGTCCGACGCCATAGGTCTTATCCGACAGACAATAAATAGCAACGGACGGACCTATGGCGACGCATTTAACGACGGTTTGGTCCGTCGCTAAAGGAAAGTTATATTATAAAAGAAGTTATGCTCTTTAAGAGTTATGCTCTTTATCCTTGCTCTCTCTCTCTCTCTCTCTCTCTCTCTCTCTCTCTATATATATATATATATATATATATATATATTCCATTATGAAATGTACATGTTTTTAGGAAAACATTTATAAAAGAAAAAGATATATTTTGACATAATCTCAGGCAAACATTATAATTTCTAGACATACCTATATTTAATTTTTAATTTTATTTCCCTTTGCTTGTAACCTCAAAATACCATTAACAACCAACCAACATTTTTTACTACAACAATGTAAAAAGTTTCATCCACTTACAAAAAGATGAAAAGCAAAGGGAGCTTTTATTGGGGGATAAGATTCAGTTTTGTATTAATGCCATTATTAATTAGGATGATGACATAATTTACGACATAGGTCGATTTAATTCTAATTAAACTAACATATATAATTGTAAAAGTCAACAATTTAGATAAATATTTGTGATCGTTCCAATGCGATATCTTAATTTAAAATATTTTTATATTTAAAATTGATATAAATTTATTAATTTCAAATAATATAATCTAAAAATTTTAAATTACATGAAAAATACTATTAATTACAATATTCAAAAACTAAATGCAAGAATCATCCTTACTATATATATATATATATATATATATATATATATATATATATATATACACACACACACACACACATATGGGAAACGCTCCATAGCTTGCGTTAGCTAAGGGCATTGTTCCAGCTAACCCTTATCCAATCATTCAAGGGAAGATCCAATGGTTGAGAATTACAAAGGGTTGGACCCGGTCGTTACTGGCTCTTAAGGCCAGGCTAAATCCTCAAAACACCCTTAATTTTTACTAACACTTTTCATACTGGCGCAAGAGGGAGTATTGGTCAGTCAAAACGCTGTCATTTTGACACGTCGCTAATCTCTCATGCGGCCAGTATAAAAAGTGTTTAAAAAATAAGGTTGTTTTGGGGACTTAACCTGGCCATAGGAGCCACTAACTGCTGTGGTTTGGCCAGCTTTTAGGACATGCATCTAACATTTTACTTCATTCACATCCATATGCTAAACAGCTGCAGAAATTTAGCTTTGAAGAGAATTTGTTTTGCTGAGATTAGAAGAAATCAGTTGTTCGTGCAATCAATTTTCAGTAAGTCTTCATCAATGGCTTTCATGTCTACTACAAATATATTTTTATCTAGTTATTTTGAATCTCTTACTAGTTTAGATTGTACAAATGCATCGGATTATGTTAATAATGCTGAAAGTAGTAGTAAAGAGGAAATGGTTCTTTTGGTTAATTATTTTCTAAATTGAAAGAAGTTGAAATTTTTTATAGATCATATGCATAAAAAATGGATTTGAGATTAGGATTACTGCGAGTCGTAAACATGCTCACAGTAATGATTTGACGTCAAGGTTATATGTATGTAAAAAAGCTGGTAGACTAACTGTTGTAAAGAGTTCATTAGATGATAAATGTGATAACGATAAGAAAAGAAGACAACGAGACTCAATAGGTCGGACATTATGCAAAGCTAGAATGTATGTTATCCACGGTAAGAAAGAAGCTAATTGGCGTATTTCGACTGTTGAGTTGGATCACAATCATCATTTAGTGACACTTACCAAAGTATATTTGATTGAGACACATAGAAATATTACGCCGGTAGCAAGAAAATTAATTGACACCTTAAATAAGGCGGATATTGGACCAAGTAGGATGATGAACGTTTTGAGCACAATGGGTGGAGGGATGCAAAACATAGGTTTTAGTGACAAGGATGTTCGCAATATATTTAGGGATTTAAGGCGTGACTCGGAAGATGACATTGATGCACACGCTGCAGTCACTTATTTAAAAATTGAGTAATGCTACTATCACATAAAATCGTTCACATACACTCACATACATATTGGTAGGGCCCACGTGCAGAGCAATTCATATGGGTCATACCAATATGTATGTGAGCGGTATGTGAGCAGTTTTATGTGATAGTAGCATTACTCTTGAAAAGTTTTGGTTATGGTGGTGCTAGTAAATTCTTTTTTCATGTCAAACCAAGCGAAGATAATCGCATAGCTTGTATTTTGTGTGTAGACGCCCGATCAAGATTTATGTATCAACGTTTCGGAGACGTGGTTACATTTGACACTACATATAGAACAAATAGGTATAATATGCCATTTATTCCATTTATCGGGGTAAACCACCATTATCGCTCTTTTTATTTGGATTTGCACTATTAAGGGATGAGATAAAAAGACATTTTCGTTTGGGTCTTAGAGACGTGGCTCGAAGCCATAGACTACTAAACTCCTATAACCATCATCACTGACCAATATAATGCCATGATCAATGATATTGGTAGGGTACTCCCATCCACTCATCATTTATTGTATTTTTAACATATTAGCAATAAATTCCTAGAAAAATTGCATCATGTTTATGTGGAACACCCATCATTCAAAGATGATTTTAACAATTGTGTGTATAATTCATTGTCCATCGGCGAATTTGAAGAGTGTTGGGAAACCCTGATGAGATAATATGATTTGTATCAAAATGAATGGCTCATAAGTTTGTATGATGTGAATGAGAAATGGATAGGTGCATATACAAAGAGGTATTTTGTTACAGGGATGACAACCACCAGAAGAAGTGAAGGTATGAATCATTTTTTGATTTATATGTGAATGCTTCAATAGGCATGAAAGATCTTGTAGTCAAGACTCAGAAGGCTATTGAGGAAAAAATTCATCAGCGAGAGTTTTTATTGCAGGAAGTAATAGGATCTCAAGTCCTGAAGAGGAGCTTGAGACTGGATGTAGCAACATACCCGGAATGTATGTTGTGAACTAGATAATCTTTGTGCATTGTGTGATTGAATTTTTACTGTCTTGCATATTAATTTCTAACACTGCACATTAATTATCTAAAAATTCAAAAAGGCCTAATCTAACTTTTTTAATTTGTAATAATCTATTCAACCCCCCCCCCCCTTAGATTATTATTGGACTTTCAGTTCAGCTCGATGATCATTTCTGATGATGATTCTCTTTTAATGTTGAAGTTCAGTGCCCATCATCATCTTTCTTCTTTTGAATGATGTTGTCTTTTATACTGCTCTGAAATCTTCCTGTTGAGAAGTGTCTGTTGAAGCAATATTTAATTCTTAGATACTTTTTATATCTCTGATGTTGACTTTCTAGAGCTCTGTGTTAGTGTACTTTCTGACTTAGGATTTGTCACATCAGTCAGTCATTATCTTTTCTAGCTTTTCAGACAGCTTTCTTTTGGCTAACTAGCCGGTAGATATATCTTTGTTTTCTTCCAAGAATATATTTTCTGATGTCTTGAGATCATCTTCTTGCAACGTTCCATTTTTCAGTCTTATTTTCAGACCTGACATGAACTCTACGATCTACTGTTGAAAGAACCGTAAGATTGAGCCTTACGATCGGTTTAATCTTTTATGTTCTTGTATTTTCTCATTGTCGATAGTATAGTGAGGGATATCGTAGTCTTTTGTTCTATACCCTCATTAATACTAAAGCCTTGCTTTCTTTTCTGCTTTCTGATTGTTTCATCATGTTTGGGTTTGCTTAGCAGATTCTTTTCCATTTTCTTGATACTTCAGCTGTCTTGTGAAGTCGACACCACTTTTCTGAGTGAGCTTATCTTTGTTCTCAAACACTGGCTGCTTCTATAACGAAGTTATGATTGCTCTACGATCTTTTCTTTGGTTCTGTGATTAGGTAGAATATCCTTGCAGTTGTAATCTTTTAGATTTCTTCTGGAGATCTCTTCTTCTGAGTAATACACTCGGATATCATCAGATATTCTCTTGCCATGCTTATTTTTTATTAGTCCTTATTTATACATCTGTGGCACAAACTGAGCTTGGTGAGCTCCTCCACTTTGGGTAGTCAACACTTCACCTTTTTGCTTTATTATTCTGAGGCTGACTTCATGATCATGACTTCACTGGATGATCTTAGGGTAATCTTCAGATATTGATTTAATTTAGTGTCTGCTAGGAGTATTCTACAATCACTTTTTACCGAGCAATCATTTACTCTGCTATCCATTGATTCATTTAGCAGATTGATCGAATTTTTCAGATGATGTTTAACAACTTTTTCGACTCCTAGTGAAATTATGTGTTAGCATTACACCTTTGAGTTCATTTGCTCACTTGATGAACTGATACTCTGTTTGTGAGATGGAGTGAACTCTGCGATCTTCTGATGTTGTGCAAACATGATTATCTCTGCGAAGTATCTTTATATCATGAACTGGCAAAGTAACTTTACGATCGTGATTTCCTATATATCATTTATACATCAGATCAGTTTTAATAAGATCAACCGAACATTATTTGATCTTTCTAATCTAAGTCCTTGTACATCAATTCTTTTGAAAGACTTTACAAAATTTACTTGTACAAATATACATTAATCATATTTCATTTTAAGCACATGTAGATTTACTCTGCTGTCAATACCTCCATCATGTAGAGTATTCTCTTTACACTGATCTTATATATTATGTTGGGAATTGCATATTCAAATTTGATGTTGAAAGTAAATATAAATGCTCAAGTGTAAAGTCCTTCAAAAATCATATGTACAAGAACTTAGATGATAGATCAAAATTATTAGGTTGATCTGTGTCTTAATGTTTATCATTCTGTAAATGAATGTATAGAAGAGAGATCAAATCTATTAGGTTGATCTATTTTTGAGATGTAATTGTTAAGCCTTGACAGAATCATAATCAATCAAAGGCAGTCTGCAGAAGCCAAGGCAAAATCGTGGAACTTCAATGAAGATCGTAGTCTGTCCTGGAAGCCACACTCAGAATCGTGGAGATGATCCGAGTGCCTGCCGAGCTAAGTCAAGAATCGCAGTGTGCTCTCGGAAGCGTGGAGTCTGCAAGACAAGCAAAAAGGAATCGTAGTCTCCCAAAAAGCTTAAGAGAAATAGTAGTGTTCTCTACGATCAGGACTGAGGCCAGCCTATACAAGCCAACACACAACGATCATGGTACAAAGACCACGATCGTGGTGACCCTCCTGTCAGCATCAAAGTTCGTCTATCTGATGAAGAAGGAAGAACAACAAATGAAGAAAGGCTAAGAGACGTTGACAATTGATAGTCCCAATGATTCTACAATTATCCTTAGTATATATCGAAGAAGCGTATTGAAGAAGCTAAGAAAAGGACTACACACGCCTGCTGAAAATACCTTTTCAGGTGCTAGGTGAGAATGCAGTCTGCTGTGTCAGTGGGCCAGTCGGCTGTGCAGCAGGAAAGCAGGAAGTCAACATCAAGTGCACAGAACTGTCTGAAGCATTTAATGTTACAACGGACGCCTTCAACGGATAGATTTCAAAGGCTCCTTATCAAGCAAATCAGACAAGGATTCAGATTAAGAAAGCAAACAACAAAGAAAAGAAAGCTCAGAACGCTCAAGAGCACTCAACGATAATACTCTATGATCATGAAAGAGTAAAGCTTGCTTCGCTACTCAGTTCTTCAGAACTGATGCTTAATTGCAACTGAGTAGCACACCCCAGAATACAACTCTCAATCCAAAGTGTACCAAGTCAGAAGGACTTGAAGAGTTCTAAGTGAACTAGAGAAGTTCCAAGATTGTTGATCTTGAAGAGTTCTAAGTGAACTAGAGAAGTTCCAAGGCTGCTGGCCTTGAAAGAATCTAAGTGATTCAAAGTGCAAAGATATCCTTAGTGGATTTCCTACTCGTGGAGTAGAAGAATGGACTAGGAGCCTTGTGTGCTCTGAACCACTTAAAACCTCTGTGTCTCATTGTCTCTCATTAACTGCTATATCTGTTATAACTGCTATAACTGCATATTAAACTATTACAGCATTATCTTAAAGGGGAATAAACATATATTCCGCTGCTGTCAGTATATTCAATACTGACAAGTATTTTAAAACAAAGAAAAAGTTTAAAATATCTATTCAACCCCCCTTCTAGATAACTATTGTGCCTTTGGGAACTAACAATTGGTATCAGAGCAGGTTCTCTCAACTAGCCTACAAAGCTTGAGTAGATCCAATGGCACAACTGATAAGCGAGATCAAGACAGGTGGAGGCAGCAGGCCACCTATGTGCAATAGAGACATGTTTGCCAACTGGAAAGTTCGAATGCAAGCCTACATGGATTCAATAGATGATGATCTATTTGAAACCGTTCTGAATGGGCCCTATATTCCAATAAGGCTTGCACCAACTCCAGAAGATCCAAACAGAGTTGTGGTTAAGGTTAAATCTGAATTGACTGACAATGAGAAGAAAGATGTACAGCTAGATAAAAAGGCTAAGAACATCTTGTTTCAGTCTTTAGAAGACAATCTGTTTGAGAACGTGGTCAACTGCAAAACTGCTAAGGAAGTCTGGGAAGCATTGCTCATCATGCATGAAGGAACTAAAAAAGTCAGAGAAAACAAGCAATCTCTACTGACTAAACAATATGAGATGTTTACCCATGTTCCAGGAGAAAACGTCACTTCCACTTATGAAAGATTTACCTTGCTGCTCAACTCTCTTCGAGCTTATGGAAAGGTCTATCCCAACAAAGATCTCATCATTAAGTTCATGAGGTCCTTGCTAAGCAAGTGGGATACCAAAACCACTGCAATCAGAGAGTCAAAGAACCTACATGAAATGACTGTTCAACAACTCTATGAAAACCTTCTTACCTACGAACTAGAGCTGACTCAACGAGCAAAAACTCTATCTGAAGGAAGAAAGAAGGATAAAGGTGTTGCTCTCAAGGCAACAAAAGAGATCTCCAAAGCTCATGATAAAAATCTTCATCTGAGGAAGATGATGATGATGATGATGATGAAGTTGTAATGCTGGCCAGAAAACTCAGAAGGTTCATGCGCAAAAAAAGAAGCGACAGACCTAAGAGATTCAACAACACCAGCAGTCAAGAGCAGATCCATGACTTGTGCTACAACTGCAAGAAGTCAGGCCACTTCATTGCAAACTATAATAAACCTATCAGAGAAGAGCTGAAAAGAAAGACAAAGAAGGAGCTCAAAGGCTACAAGAAGCATCAGAAGAAAGACAAAGGTCTTGTAGCTGAAAGTTCATGGAGTGACTCAGACAATGACACCAATGCTGAGTCTGGAGATGATGAAGAGCCTCAAAAAGCCAACCTAAGTCTGATGGCCAAGGATGCAATCAACAAGAAAAGCACTGACCATCCCGAGGTAAACATAGATGAGGTATTCGACTTCAACACTCCTGATGTAGATATGGATGATTTAAGAACTGCTCTTCATGACATAACATCTGATCTATATCAATATATGAAGTGGTTTAGAGTTCTGTCCAAAGATTATTCTAGCCTTCAAAGAGAGAAAGAGAAAGTTCAGAAAGAACTGGAAACAGCTCTACTCAGTTCTGCCTCTCTCTCTCTCAATTTGAAGCTGAGAATAAAATCTTAAGGCAGACCAATGAACTGAGCACACAAAGAGAGTCAAAACTAACCTCTAAGATTGAGGAGCTAGAAAAAACTATCTCTATGTGGAATAGGTCTTCCTCATCCATGGACTCCCTGATCTCCAGTCAGAGATGTGCATCTAATAGAACAAGTTTGGGTTTTGGGGAATCTACCCCAGAACCAAGTGTGGAAAAGATTAAGGATACAAATAGTAGCAGTGCTTCTAATCCAAATAGAAGCATTGTATTTGTGAAATTCACACAGAAGGAAGAACCAGTGCAACCCTTCTCTTTTGATCCAAGTTATGTCCCAAGACACAACGGATCCCATGCTGGCCTGGGGTTCAGAAAAGAGATGAGTAACTCAGTCACTACTGCCCAACCTCGAAGAATCGTAGAGTCAAGTAAAATTGACTCCACGAATCGACCTGGAAGGAATCGTGGTGTTGAGGTTCACTCAGCACGAACCATGAATCCCAAGGCTTCATGGAAAGAGAAGAAGCAATACAAGGGTAAGGCCACTCAGTATCCACAAAAGTCCAAATGGTGAAAGAATCCACACACACACACAAGCATGCATTATATTAGATGCTTTGCATGTGATAGAAATGGTCATAAAGCTGCATTATGTTATCATACCACTGTGCATGGAAGGCCCAAAGTCAAGCAGATTTGGGTCCCCAAGGGTACTAACATTGTAGGACCCATGCAAGTCTGGGTACCAACATGAAAGCTAAAATTGTCTGCAAAAAATGAGCACCATGATCACAACATGGTATCTAGAGAGTGGTTGCTCAAGGCATATGACCGGGAACAAAGCCCTCCTGTCTAACTACACAGAGAAGGAGGGACCAACAGTTATCTTTGGAGATAACAGCTCTGGAAAGACAAAAGGCTATGGCTCAACTGGGAATGGTGTTGTGTCCTTCAGAAAAGTGGCTTATGTAGATGGACTAAAGCACAATCTTCTTAGCATCAGCCAACTCTGCAATAAAGGCCATCAAGTTACCTTTCTCAACAACCAGTGTCAAGTCAAAGATCTGGAGACATCCTCTATCAAGCTGATAGGAACAAGAGAATGAAATGTCTACATTGTCAACCTTGCTCAACTAAGTTCTGATGATATAGTATGCTTTCTTGCTAAAGCCTTTGAAGAAATAAGTTGGCTTTGGCATAGAAAGTTATCCCATCTCAACTTCAAGATCATGTCAAAACTGGCCTCCAAAAATCTTGTAGCAGGTTTACCCAAGTTCAACTTCATCAAAGAAAGGCCATGCAATGCTTGCCAGCTTGGAAAGCAAACAAGGAGCTCATTCAAAGGCAAAGCAGTCAACTCAATTGACAGGCCCCTACAGTTACTTCATATGGATCTCTTCGGGCTAATTCCAACTGTGAGCCTAGGAGGAAAGAGATACTCACTGGTCATAGTGGATGACTACACCAGATTCACATGGGTGTTGTTTCTTACCTCTAAAGATGAAACAAGCTCCCAACTAGTCAAGATGTTCAAGCTGGTGATGAATGAAAAAGGAGAGACAATCAAGGCCATAAGGAGTGATCATGGTAGAGAGTTTGACTTCTCAAAAATGGATTAGTTCTGTGCAGACAATGGCATCAACCACAGCTTCTCAGCACCACGAACTCCACAACAAAACGGAGTAGCTGAAAGAAAGAACAGAACACTGATAGAAGCTAGAAGAACTCTACTAGCAGCAACTCATCTGCCTGAATACTTCTGGGCAGAAGCCATCAACACTGCGTGCTACACTCAGAACAGGTCTCTTGTACACTCTACGTTGAAGAAGACTCCCTACGAACTGTGGAAAGGAAAAAAGCCAAATGTCAGTTACTTCCATGTGTTCGGCTATGCATGCTACATTCTCAACAATGGGAAGCAATATCTGACTAAGTTCCAACCCAAGTCAGACGAAGGAATCTTCCTTGGATATGTTACAGACAGCAAAGCTTATAGAGTGTTCAACAAGAAGACACTAAGTGTTGAAGTCTCGATCCACATTATCTTTGATGAAACAGACTAAGACAAGTCTGCACCACAAAGCACTACGATCGATGATTCAGACACCACGAATGAGGTGGTCGAGCCCAACACCATGACCGTAGTCCTTGAAGGTGGGATCGTAGAGGCTGGAGAAGAAATCGTAGAGAGAGCTGCACCAGAAAACGATTTTAATCAACAAGAACCAGAAGTTAATCTTGAAGAGTTCAGACAAGAAGGCACCAGAACAGATATTCCAACAGGGAACAGATGGGCAAGAGATCACACTCAAGACCTGATCATTGGAGATCCAACTACCAGGATCAGGACAAGATCTGCAACTCAGAATAAGTGTTTCTATTTGAGCTTTCTATCTCAAATGGAACCTAAGAAGATAGAAGATGCAATGGAAGATGCAAGCTGGATTGAAGTCATGCAAGATGAGCTGAATCAGTTCAAAAGAAGCAAAGTCTATAGATTAGTTCCAAGACCAAAGAATCACCCAGTCATTGGCACCAAATGGAACAAGGCAAGACTAGTGGCCAAAGGTTATTCTCAAAAAGAAGGCATTGACTATGATGAGACCTTTGCACCTGTTGCCAAACTTGAAGCAATCAGAATATTCCTTGCATTTGCTGCCCACATGAGGTTCAAAGTCTTCCAGATGGATGTCAAGAGTGCATTCCTGAATGGTGAACTTCAAGAAGAAGTATATGTGGAACAACCTCCAGGTTTCATCAAACCAACCCTCTCTAATTATGTCTATAGATTAGACAAAGCCTTATATGGACTTAAACAATCACCTAGAGCATGGTATGAAACACTAACTAACTTTCTGATTGAAAAATGATTCACTAGAGGTAGAGTAGACACTACATTATTTCTTAGGAAGCACAAAGATAAAGTTTTACTAGTTCAAATATATGTAGATGATATTATCTTTGGTTCTACTGATGAAAAATTGTGCAAGAGATTTGCCAAGCTTATGTAGAGCAAGTTTGAAATGAACATGATGGGTGAGCTGAATTTCTTCCTTGGACTGCAAGTGAAGCAGACTGATGAAGGTATCTTCATCTACCAAGCCAAGTACATCAAAAACTTACTTAAGAAGTATGGCATGGAATCAGCCTCTCCCATGAAAACACCAATTGCTCCAGTAAACCAAGCTTGACAAAGATGAGAAAGGTAAATGTATTGACATTACTCAATACAGAGGTATGATAGGCTCCCTTCTTTACTTAACTGCCAGTAGACCAGATATAATGTTTGCAATATGTATATGTACTAGATTTCAATCTAATCCTAAGAAAT
Organism: Panax stipuleanatus; assembly: GCA_020205555.1. NCBI lineage: Eukaryota > Viridiplantae > Streptophyta > Magnoliopsida > Apiales > Araliaceae > Panax > Panax stipuleanatus. Next base: position 130,503,102 of record CM035120.1, on the reverse strand, counting down.
CACACTTAACTGCTGTAAAAAGGATTTTCAGGTATCTCAAAGATACACCCTATTGGGTTTGCTAGGAACATAAGCATGCAATCAAATTACATAAACGCAGCGGAAGGGATGAAAAATCAAATTTTAAAATTTTCTTACAAACCCTTAACCATGATCTTTCTTGTGCATCAATTATCAGTCAATACATAGAAGGAGATGTTGGAATTATACCTTTGAAGATCCAAGCTTCCTCAGGTACAAGTTCTACTCCTTTGATTCCTTTTATTCCTCTGTAGTGGCTCCTTCCCTTGATCAATGTCAACCACCCAAATGTTTGGCCTCTAACGGTGATCCACCAAGGTAGATGAAGAACTCAGAAAGATGGGTTATTGGCTTAATCCTTGTTTCTATCTCTATAGAATATGTGTACTCCCAACCCTTGGGAAAAATTCACGTACCTTATTTCTGATATAAGACTCTCTTATATAGATATTAGGTTAACCCTCCTAATCCAATTAGAATAGGGTTTTATTTAATTAATTAATTAAACACTTTAAATTAATTTATATTCTAATCTTATTAGAATTGAGAGAGAGTACTGATATTATATTAATTCCTAAATTTCTTTAGAATTAAAATAATAATATTAATAAGACTCCTCTTATTAATTTATATTTAATATTTATAAAATATTAAATAATAAACATTAAGCTATTTAATTTATTCTATCACCATAGATTAAATTAATTATACTTAATGCATTATTACTATCATGCCATTTTCTTCTTAAATAATTCTTCTTCATTTTATGGTGTGACCTTTTAGGTTCTCCATATTAAACCGGTTGTGAATAAATCAATTAGAACAATTCTAATCTTATTTAAATAAATAAATTAAATTAATAATCTATTTAAATAAATAACATTTATTCTACAATAGGGATAAGCCTCCCTAGCGATCAACGACTTTTCAGATAATATAGATTTCAACATTAATCATAAAAGAACATGTGAGTTAATAGTTACCGTACAATTCAATCCTTCCACCATACAATGTCCCAATTAAATATAAGATATGGATTTACTGTCAAGTCTTATTTTATTTAATTATATGTATTTCGATTAGAAAATGCACAACTCCATTTAATGCAAATTAGAAACCTCTTTCTAATTTCATTATACCTTGGCCAAGGATTCCTGGGTTGTCATTTAACGAATCACATAGGACATATCTCCTCTTTTATTAGAGGTGGTAGATTCTTTATTGATCATATATTATCTCCATATGTAACTCATTATACCCAAGCATACCCTATATATGCCTTAAAAGGCCTTAAGGAATAAGTCAAAGTATAATTTGTTACATACAAGATACTATGATGATCTCAAGTCCAAGGATCACTTGTACTACTATCACATTAGGAATTTCTATTGACAGGCAAGTAAAACTCCATTAGGTATTTCATAGCGAGTCACGTTCAGTGAACTTATTCTCCAATAAGCACCTACATACTTGCTTTAGTGTCTCCACACAAATGACCATGAGATCAGTCATCCTCATCCAATGAGCAAGCAACATATGTACCATTCTATCCGAATTTACTAATCCCCATTTTAGTAATCCCACAATTGGGAACTATTTTAGTTTTTAAGCTTTCTAAGAATTTAGATCTCATTAGCATGATCTCATCATGATTCCAAAAGCATTGCTTAAAACTATGGGTTATTTACATATTATAAAAACAGCACCATGTAGATAATTAAATGCCTTAAATGAATATCTTATTAATAAATAAATAAGATTGTTTACAAAGTATGTGCTTTATCATCATACATGATTGGCTTGTATGCACACTACTATCACACCCTACTTGGGACTATGGTATCCCAAGGAGTCCTCTTTTGAACTGACAAGATATTCAGATGCTGACTTTGCAGGATGCAAAATAGATGGAAAAAGTATCAGTGGTGCTTGTCAACTGCTAGGAAATAGACGAGTGTCCTGGTTCAGCAAGAAGTAAAACTCAGTATCAACTTCAACAGCAGAAGCTGAATATATTGTTGTAGGCAGCTGTTGTGCTCAAATCTTATGGATGAAGAATCAGCTAGCAGACTATGGGTTTGATTTTAAATCTATACCTGTTCACTGTGATAACACAAGTGCCATAGCAATAACACATAATCTTGTCATGCATTTTAGGACTAAGCATATAGAGATAAGATATCATTTTATTAGGGATCATGTTCAAAATGGAACTATATCGTTGCAATACATCCCTACTGAAAATCAACTTGTTGATGTGTTTACAAACCCTTAGACGAATCCAGATTCAATAAATTGATAAGTGAGTTAGGTATGCTAAATTTACAACCATAAATTATATGCTCTAGTTGGTACTAACCATGCAGATATAAAGGCTAAGTTCAAAATCGTAGAGATGACTAAGAGAAATCACGATCGTGGAGTGATCCCAATAAGGCAAAAAAGCTCACTGTGGTAGCAGCATTATCAAGCTAAGCACTCCTTCTGATAAGTGCCTCAGTGACAAACCTGATCCTTAGTGTCAAACTAAGAGGTTGGACCTGAGTTTCACAAGATTCTTTTACTGTTGAAGAGTGCTGGCCTCGAAGAAACTCTAAGTACCAGCACCCTGATTTATCCAAGGCTGGTGAAAGAGTTCTACAGCAATGGAATCGTTGAAGGAGACTTCATTCTCACCAAGGTCAATGGCGTGCAGATGCGACTCAATGCTAAAAGCATAAACCTAGCCCTAGGTTTCAAAAATAAAGGTCTTCTGGACATGGAGTTTATCGATTTCCATGAAGGTCTAAAGAAGATGCGCTACACAAAGATTGAAAGGAAGAGTGGCTTCAAGAAGAAAGAATTTTCCCAAAAATATGAGTTCTTTGCTAACATTGTTGGAAAATGCATATGTTGCAAGGGCTCTAGTCACGATTCTGTCAATGAGAAGCAACTGAAGCTCATGACAGCCATCCACTTCAAAGTCCAACTCAACTATGGGGCTTTACTGACGAAATGGTTTGGGAAGTGGATGCAAAGCCCTAAGAAGACCAAGAGCACTGCCAAAATGCTCTTAGGAGGTTTATCAGCATAATTATAGAGACTGCTATGGGTGACAAGATTGAGGACAAAGAAGGTGTCTCCATCATTCCCAACATAAAGATGACCCATCAGTTATTCTAGAATTAGAAGAGGAATCCTGCAGAAAATGTGAAGATGATGTCAGCAACTTCATCTGCTGCAAGGGAAGCTAAAGAGGAAGAAAAGGTCAACCAAGAAGAATCAGTGGCTCTAACTAGAAACAGCAAAGGGAAGAAGAAAGTGAATGAAGGTGTAAAAATTGTTGAGGAGCCCCAAGGCTCAACCACTGATGCACCCGAAATGAGTCCTGGTGTTAATATGGAGTTTAGAAGCCTTACCACCAACAGAGTTATTACTCCTAAGGCAACTCAATCACCAGAAGAGGTTCTAAAAGAGAAGAAGAAGAAGAGGGAGACAAGTGAGGATAGGGCTGAAGGTAGATCTGAGCCTCAGAGGAAGAAGAAACGTAGCCACAGAACAAAGAAGTCTTCACTCACTACGATTGTAGAGTCATCACCAATCGTAGAGTCCAAACTGGCTGCCACTGCAGAAGGAGATGCTACAACAGCCTCTCAACCTGAACAAACAAGAAGGGCTGAAGCTAAAGAAAGTGCAATGGTTATGTCCAAGCCAAAGAAGAGGTTGAAAACGCTGGTCAAAAAATATGTCCTTGAAAATGAAGTGTTAAAGGAAGATGAAAGAAGAATGACTGCTGAGAAGGCTGAACAAACCTCTGAGCCTCAAGCATCTGGTCCAACCATGGAAGAGACCAGAGTCTTTGAAGCTATGGTAGCCTACATTAGTCATGCAGACAACATTTCTGCACCTGATCAGGATGTGAATCAAGATGAAGAGGAGATGCCTGAAGCTGGTGCTTATGCTGATGAAGTTCAGGAAGAAGAAATGGCTAACTCTGAAAGGGTTGTGCCGGAAATAATTATGATAAGCCCTGATGAAGTTTGTGCTCACACAAATGAAGTGCATACAGAAGAAATGGCTCATGATGAAGAGAAGATGCCAGAACCAAGTGTTATTGCCAAGGAAGCACAACCTGAAGTTATTGTTCAATCAGAGGAAGTTCTGGTAGAAGATGTGACTCAATCTGAAGAAGAAGTGCCAAAAACTCCTGAAATGAACCCTGACAATGATGTATTGGAGAAGTCTCTGGAAGTTCCTATCCAAGAGAGTGCTACAATTGAGGGGGAGCTGTTAGAAGCACAGGAACCAGAGTATGCAGAAGCTGAGGGGGAGCTACTAATAGAAAATCTTGAAGTCCCCCAGTCCATGAAGAAATCGTAGAGTCTGCTGATGCAGAGATGGTAGTTATTACTGATGATGTGATGGCAGATGTGGTGGAAGTTCTTGATGAAGATAATGAAGATGGTGATAAAGAAGAAGATGATGAACTTGAGATTCTATATGTGGGCCAAGATGGAGAAAGGACAGCTAACTACAATCAGTTGTTCAACTACTTGCCCACGATTCCCTATCATAGACCCATGATTCTCAACTCCTGGGATCATAAATTTTGGACATTAAAAGCTTATCCAGCAATTTCAGTGCTGGCCTATAGTTTCCCAAGGAACCTCAATTTTGGTCAGAAATTGATCACAAATAATTCAACTTCAGAGACTGAGTATAAGGTACATTCGACTCCCATCTCTTTCATTATCAACCACTCTCCATCATCACATTTTAACCAATTCTATGAATTGCCAAAGTGGTTGGAAGTGGTTTTGCACCCACTCAATCAGTTTCCAGTTACAGAGTCCCAAAACTCTATACCTGATGAACCAAATAACCAACTTGTCCTCGTAGAGCAAACTGTCAGTGACCCAATGGTTATCGAGTATATCAAAAGAGTAGTTGAACAAATGCTTGCAAGCTCAACCATTGAGACACCAACTCTGGATGACGAACTATGATTTGTGCCTATTGATCAACCTGACACGGCAATCGTAGAATCCCCAGATCAGCTCAACGAATCAGAAACACAAACCCCTGAACCAAACATCTCACCCATACACCAAACACAAGCCCCTATAACCCAATCAGATATTCCCTCGTCCTCAAACAATGAATATTTTGACATGGCTCTTGCTCTCACGAGCATGTCAAGGAGAGGTGAACACACTACTGCCCCTCCTCCTCTTGAGACTCAACGAATTCTTGATCGATTGTCTCTAATACCAACAAAGGAGGAGCTGGCTAATCTGACAAGCCATATGGCTTTAGAGTTTGAGGAGGTTCTTGAAGCTAACTCTCTGGCGCTTCATAAAAGATTTGATCATATAATCGACTCTGTCAAGACTCTACCAGGGAACCTGGCAACTGAGCTATCAAAGAAACTGAGGGAGATTGTCAGAGAAATGAGTGACAGTCTCAGCCAAAGGGATGTTATCCTGCAACGAAAAAGCATAAGGAATCTATGGAGATCATGCAGAAAACTCAACAAACTCAAAATGATCTCATGACCAAACAGATTAAAGAGCTGCGCCTCACACTACGAGAATTCCAAGTCTGTGGTGTAACTCAAATTAAACAGACTAATGATGCCATGGAGCGGCTTCAGCAACAGAGAAGACACACTGAGGCTATAGTTGCGGAAAATCGTAGTTACATTTCTCAAAACCGCTCTCAAATGCATGAGCTGGTGGAAGGTGTCAAACGCCTCTCTGAAGACATTCGAACCCTTGATGCTGACATAAAGGGGGAGAATAATGAGGAAGGAGACAAAAGCAGAGGCAGAGGAGGCAGAAGGCAGCAGGGGAGGCAAACCCATATTGGTCAATCGTCGAGGAGCAACCCCAGAAGTCCTATCTTTCAGCCTCCACGATCTGATCAAGAGCAGCAACGCCATCTTGTGGCTGAACGCTATGAAAAAAGCCAAGGTCAAGCTTCTGGCTCACAAGGAGTAACCTCTACTGGTCTTAACATGCCAGTTGGAGATCCTCTTTTTATGAACAGACATGATCATTCAGAAATACAGAGTCCAGAAGAGCTAGCTGACATTGCATGGAAAGATGAAGCCACAAGGAGAATGAGAGCTGAAGAGCATGCCAACCCTCCGAAGAATAAGAGGCAAAGAAGATAGTGATAAGTCAAAATTAATGTTGTATTAATGTTTCTATGCTAGACTGTAGTATCTTTTCAAACATCAATAAATTCATGTTTATTCTCTAAAAATTTCAACTGTTCACTGAAACACTAAGTCATATTTACTTTCTAGCACTCTGTATTTAGAAAATGATGCAATGATACAAATCTCCTTGGTTATGTCAACATCAAATAGGGGGAGATTGTTGGGAATTGCATATTCAAATTTGATGTTGAAAGTAAATATAAATGCTCAAGTGTAAAGTCCTTCAAAGATCATATGTACAAGGACTTAGATGATAGATCAAAATTGTTAGGTTGATCTGTGTCTTAATGTTTATCATTCTGTAAATAAATGTATAGAAGAGAGATCAAATCTGTTAGGTTGGTCTATTTTTGAGATGTAATTGTTAAGCCTTAACAGAATCATAATCAATCAAAGGCAGTCTGCAGAAGCCAAGGAAGAATCGTGGAGCTTCAATGAAGATCGTAGTCTGTCGTGGAAGCCACACTCAGAATCATGGAGATGATCCGAGTGCCTGTCGAGCTAAGTCAAGAATCGCAGTGTGCTCTCGGAAGTGTGGAGTCTGCAAGACAAGCAAGAAGGAATCGTATTCTACCAAAGAGCTTAAGAAAAATCGTAGTGTTCTCTACGATCAGGACTGAGTTCAGCCTGTGCAAGCCAACACACAACGATCATGGTACAAAGACCACGATCGTGGTGACCCTCCTGTCAGCATCAAAGTTCGTCTATCTAATGAAGGAGGAAGGGAAACAAATGAAGAAAGGCTAAGAGACATTGACAATTGATAGTCCCAATGATTCTACAATTATCCTTAGTATATATCAAAGAAGCGTATTGAAGAAGTTAAGGAAAGGACTACACACGCCTGCTGAAAACACCTTTTCAGGTGTTAGGTGAGAATGCAGTCTGCTGTGTCAGTGGGCCAGTCGGTTGTGCAGCAGGAAAGCAGAAAGTCAACATCAAGTGCAAAGAACTGTCTGAAGCACTTAATGCTATAACGGACGCCTTCAACGGATAGATTTCAAAGGCTCCTTATCAAGCAAATCAGGTAAGGATTCAGATTAAGTAAGCAAACAAGAACGAAAAGAAAGCTCAAAATGCTCAAGAGCACTCAACAATAATACTCTACGATCCTGAAAGAGGAAAGCTTGCTTCGCTACTCAGTTCTTCGGAACTGATACTTAATTGCAACTGAGTAGCACACCCCAGAATACAACTCTCAATCCAAAGTGTACCAAGTCAGAAGGACTTGAAAAGTTCTAAGTGAACTAGAGAAGTTCCAAGATTGTTGATCTTGAAGAGTTCTAAGTGAACTAGAGAAGTTCCAAGACTGCTGGCCTTGAAGGAATCTAAGTGATTCAAAGTGTAAAGATATCCTTAGTGGATTTTCTACTCGTGGAGTAGAAGAGTGGACTAGAATCCTTGTGTGCTCTGAACCAGTTAAAACCTTTGTGTCTCATTGTCTCTCATTAACTGCTATAACTGTTATATCTGTTATAACTGCTATAACTGCATATTAAACTATTACAGCATTATCTTAAAGTGGAACAAACATATATTCCGCTGCTGTCAGTATATTCAATACTGACAAGTATTTTAAAACAAAGAAAAAGTTTAAAATATCTATTCAACTCCTTTTCTATATAACTATTGTGCCTTTGAGAACTAACATAGTACATATGCATACAGGATAAAGATCAACTTAACAGATTTGATCATACTATTCTAAATCCTTGTACATAGATTTCAATTAAGGACTGTACAAAATTATTCATACAAATATACTTTATAAGCTTCATCATTCTAGTCATATACATGCGTCATCATCAAATCATATATATATTTGGAATCTAATCAGGGGTCTAATCAAACCCCCCTTAATTAAAGAATCTTCTAATCTGTTATTAGATTCTTAACAAAATATTTAGGGTTTAGCTAATTAAAATAAGATTTGGCTTGACCAATAAATAATTAGGGTTTAGCTAATCAGAATACGAGTTTGGTTTGACCAATAAATGTTTAAGGTTTAGTTAATCAAAATAAGGGTTTGATTTGACCAATAAATGTTAATATTTATTAATTATGGTTTAGTGTTTATTAATTAGAGTTTAGGATTTATTAGCTAGGGTTTATGATTTATTAACCAATGTACTGGTTTATAAATCCTAAACTCTGGTTAATAAACCTTAAACTCCGGTTAATAAATCTTAAATCCTAGTTAATACATAAACCCTAAACATTTATTAAACAAGCTAAACCATTATTCTAATTAGTTAAGCTCTAGACATTTATTGATAAAATCAAACCCTTATTCTGATCAGCGTTTGCTATTATTAGTAGCAGCCACTAAGTATTTTTTTACTATCTGCTATTAATAGTATCCGCTACTAATAGTAGCGGATATCGATTTTCAATTTCTGATTCTGACTGTTCCTTTATCTTTTCAATAAGATATATGATATATATTGATCCATAATAAATACATAATATGAATGATTATATATATATATATATATATATATGTATGGGATCCATCATAAGTGAAGGAGTCATGGCCTACACGCAACTTGTTATGATTTGGAATTTGGAGGCCCATCATTTATTTATTTATAGGAGTTGAATTTGGAAAGCGAAAAGCTCTTTGGACTAAACGACATATTTCAAACCCTCATTCTTATCCGTGGAATTCCATGAGAAAACCATCATTTTCAAGGACTAGAAAATTTGGATTGCATCAATCAACACTAAAAGAAATCGAACATACTTTATTAATTTCATACTCTCTCGTATTAGACGTTGCAATTAATTTCGACACGTTAATTAATAATATTTTTTTAATTAAATTATTTTTTTTAATTATTTATTAATTAAAATATCTTCAACATTAATTATTTTTTACAAATTCTCACATGAATTTTTTAAATTATTTTTATTATTATTCTCACATTCTAATAAATATATTTCTCTCTCCAAACCCACCCACTAATTACATGCATACGTCCACATTTGTTGTTATTAATTTCTAGCTACTCTATTATTTTTTTTGTTATTCTTATATTCCAATAAGTATATGAAAGAGAAAGTGGTATAACAATATATACATCATTTTTCAATGTAAACTTTTTATCATTTCTTAAGTTTCCAACAAAAGTTGACTAAAAAGATTATGACGGTATACGTGAAAAAATAAGATAAAAATAGTTATTAATATAGAAATAGGCCTTTTATTTAGGAACAACCTAAAAAAGAAATTAGGACGTTTAATACGGGACGAAAGTGAGTATTATTTTATATTTTCTCCCCTTTAAAATCAGAGGTATACTTTTAAAGCAACAATTATTAATGAAAAAATTGTTTTAAAAAAGTGTATTTTAAAAATAAATAAGTAAAACTATGATAATAGTACAATAAAATTTGATGAGTTCTACTATATTTTGAGATAAAACATTAAATTTTTTATTTCGATCAAATACAAGGCCAATGAGTTTGTTTGATTATCAACGTTTAGAGCGTTTGTAGTAGTAGCGTTTTGGTGTGTTTGACGGTTTAAACGTACCACATTACTTTTAGAGCGTTGTGTTTGGATCTCAAACGCTGCGTTTGAGAGTAAAATAATTTACGTTTAAAATAAATTACTTTATACGAACAAAATTTTTAACTGTATTTACCAAACACTCCAAATACGAGTAGACGAAAATGCACAATTTATGTAAATAAATTACATGTATAATCTATATATGTATCTACTTGTAACAAAAGTCTCAACATTTTTATCGCAATATATATATATATTATTTTTAGTACTCAATTTATGACTAATTCCAAAAACCTTTAATGTCATAATTAAAAATATATCATTTATTTTAAAATATGAAGAATATAATGTCGAGGAGTTTAATTTCAAGGGACATGCAGTTAGGTTTTGGCATTTAGCAGGTGACATAACAGTAGCATTCTTCACCAGCTTTGATTTCCAATAGTGTTCCTTATTGGAGAAGGCATTAAAGTCAAAAACTGATTGTATATTCCCCTATCCAAAACGATTTTTAATGCATTCAAAGCTCTATCTAAGAGGCATGTATGGAGTCATAATTTTTTGGATAAATATTGTAATATTATATTTTAAAATAAAAATTATTAAAATAAATAAATATATCTCAACGTGACTTGTACAAATCTAACATTCAAAAAAAAAATGCCACATAAATAAAGGATTATTATACCAAAAAGAGTATAAAGGAAAATGATATATATGTTGACAAAATGTGTGTGGAAATTTATGCGATAAAATATACTCTCTATTCTTAAATAAGTGATGTTTTAGAGTGTTTTACACTTATTAAGAAAGTCGTTTATTGCTCTAATTTTGTCATTAAGATTGATATGAATTGTCACAATTATTCTTACATGAATTAAGAAAATATGTATAAATTTGTCTAGATAAATAAGAGAGAGAAATTATGAAAAAATACATTTGAGGGCAATAGAGGAAAAATAATAATTAATGCTTCTTAGAAATTTGTAAACGTTAAATATATTAAAAAATATTGAACTCTCTAAAACGTCACTTATTTAGGAATGGAATGAGTAATAAATTAATAAATTTTTTAACATGTGCACTTAGAGCACATGCTAAGCACACAGTTTAAGGGAATATTCTCTTGAATTGTGTGCATATTCCCTTGAACTTGGTGCAAATGCAGAAATCAAGAGAATATGCACACAGTTCAAGAAAATATTCTTTTGAACTGTGTACTTAACAATTCAGGGGCGGATCCAGCCTGAAAGTTCAGTGGGGTCAAATTTGAAAAAAAAAATTCCTTAACAATAAAAATTTAATAAAATGAATCACGAAATTAAATAATCCTCAAATATTGTTTACAATAACATTTTTTGAGGTTTCATTGCTTGAAATTGTTGCATAATAACCTCATTTTTAATAGTTATAAAAATATCAAACTCAATGTATGTTATTAAATAGTCATGCAATCATTAATCTATCATTTGGTTACGGAGTTCATTCTTCAATTTTCACGATATTCATGACTGAAAATGTCCTTCCACAATTGTAGTAAATTGACAGATCCCTTAACAACAAAAATTTATAATATATATATATATTCCAAGTACATATTAATAACAAATTTTAGTCAAAGAAATTTATTTAAAAAATTATGTTATTTCAAACTATTTGTTAATAAAGAGTTACAAAGTGGAATAAAACTCTCATTATATATATATATATATATATATATATATATATATATATATATATACCCGATTGATCAGGTCCGGACTCCCGGACCTGATCAAATCCGGACCTTTTTTTTTTTTTTTTTTTTTGCTTTTTTTTTAAAAATAACTAATAAAAAATGTATAATATTTTATGGAACTGGAATTTTTTCATAATACAGTGTTTTAGGTGTGATTTGAATACATATAACAACACAGGTTATACAGACTGTACAGACTTATTTTGTTATAAGTATCCAAATCACACCTAAAACACTGTATTATGAAAAAATTCCAGTTCCATAAAATATTATACATTTTTTATTAGTTATTTTAAAAAAAAAAAAGCAAAAAAAAAAAAAAAAAAAATAATTGGTCCGGATTTTGATCAGGTCCGGGAGTCCGGACCTGATCCGGCCTCTATATATATATATATATATATATATATATATATAGAGAGAGAGAGAGAGAGAGAGAGAGAGATCAGTACATATTACTTATGTTTATGCATAGATCTTTGAGTTTTTAAACAACACTCTTTTTTTCTTCTCCACATGCATAGTACCAAAACAAGTAATTGTAATAATTAAGAATGACCCAGCTGACTTCCGAAAATCCATTGGGGGCATGTGGATCCGCCCCTGTTTAACATGTTCCTTAAGGACACATTTTAAGAGGACTCATAAATTAAAGTGTTGTTATTCTTAATTTTTAGCCATCATGTATAATTATATACACATGTCATAAATATAATTCGACTGAAAATTTTCACAATAAATATTAAAATTCTAGTGTAAAATAGTCTCCAAGCATCAGAAATTTAAATCCTCACAGAAATATAATTTTATTTAAAGAATTGTACGGCCACTACTCCTTCAAACACTTATCTGCTTCGATAGTCCTAAAAATGGTGGCCGAGTATTGTTTAGTCCTAATCGAAATTCTTTTTGAACTCCTTTTTGGGTTTCCACGAAGGATTACCAACCCAATACATTCCCTTTTTTATTTGGGGACATACCAACCCAATACATTTATCTTTGAAAGTAGTCAACTTCCTAAAATATAAAGAAGGGTAGTGATATTGACACCTTTTTGGTTCTTTTATTTTATCTTTAAAAAAATGTTATAAACGGTCTAAATATATATATATAAACTTAATCAATTTATAATCAACCTTATAAATCTAATATTATCCTTATAACAGATCTAAGACGTTCATTTGCAAATCGTAAAATGTAATGCAATCCTAATCCGCACTTTAATATTGGAGAACCCGCAATTTAGTTATACGGACGAAAGATCACTATATCAATATACAAAAATACCATCTTTTTAAAAATAATTTTCTTCCGCATAATTAAACTGCGAATTGAAGAGATTATTTTTTACAATGGTCGAAAAATGAAAATACTTATAAGAAGATTTAATGCTCTTGAAATACTAATTAATCTTTGCATAACATCACATGTATGTCCATGACTCTGATAAATTTGATACTTCATTGTTAAATTATATAAAACTAACTCTCTTTATCTCTTTTGCCCTTTCTTTCTCTCACTCCCACTTTCTTTCTCGTTTATCCAATACTTCGCAAGTATTATTGAATCCATACAAAAGTTCATTAAATTAAGCAAAATAATAGTTCAATGCATAGACTACTAATAGAGATTTGTCGACCACTTTGTTGAAAACAGAAAAAAAAGAATTCCAACCAATTTATCGAGAAAAAAAAACTCTCCAATCTGCAATTTAATTGTACGGACGAAAATTACTTTTAAAAAGAAAGAATTTTTGTATATTTACATAGTTGGCCTTCGTCCGTAAAATTAAACTGCAGACTCCCCCATATTAAATTACGGATTGAAATTTCATTACACCGTTTGATTCTTAAATGAATAACTGAAATGTATTGTAAAGATAAACTGCAGACTCCCTTAAATAGTGTTATTTGAGAGATGGGACGATCAACCGTTGGATCTGTTATGAATCAACTCCTATATATATATATATATATATATATATATATATATATATATATATATATATATGCATAAAAAGTATTGTAGAAAAGAGAGATACCTAGATAGTATCTATCTGGTATACCCATAGGTTCATCCTCTAAGCTTTCAGACAGAAATTCAATCGTCAAAATATTTGAACATAAAATGATTTGGTGATATGTATTAATGATTTTATATCAATTAAGGTTAAATAAATTTAAATCGTCAAAAATATATTTATTTTACATGGTTATAATATTGATGCTACAAAATCATCAAAATATCAAACTAAATAAAAATCTACACACACTCATTTTTTTGCAAGAACTTTCCAGCCATACAATTTTGCTAAAAGATTAAAATAAAATCATTTTATAAAAGGTACATAGATTAGAGGATAATACTCTTAAACGGACTGTTCGTAAACGAACAATTCTTTTGCGTACATCCTTTTCCTACTTATCCTACATAATTGAGATAGTACATAATTGAGCCCACTTATTCAATTTAAAAGTGTACGCAAAAGGATTGTTCGTTTATGAACAGTCCGTTTAAGAGCCTTATTGATAGATTAGATACCCTAGAGAGTACCTGACTAATATTTATTTTGATAGTTATTATTGAAATCCCTTTCTATGGGGTAGGGCAGTTGTTCTAGTTTCACCAATTCCTTGTGATAAAAAAATAATATGATATAGAACAAAAAGTTACAAAAACAAAAGTAAAAAACACAGAATGCAATTTTTTTTTTAATAATAATATAATGAACAAGAAAACTTGTTTTCACTTCTATAGTATATAAAATATTTGAACCTGTGATATAAAATCAAAAGAGTTGCACATATCGCGACAAAATTATGTTAATTTTTGTTGCGAGTATACACAATCTATAAATCAATATAACTACATAAATAATTAATTAATATGTCTACACGCAATAAAAATCATCATATTTTTAGTCACAACACAAATCTTTTCCTAAACCAAAACATCCATCACTTTAAAGTAATGCTAGTATCACATAGCTCACATAAAGCTCACATAAAATCGGGTGGCGCCCCCTGATTTGTTGTTGAGTCAAGTGGGTCATGTCAACAACAAATCAGGAGGTGCCACCTAACTTTATATGAGCTATTTTATGTGATAGTAGCAATATTTATCACTTTAACTAGGACTGACAACAGGGCGGGCCCCATACCCGACCCGCTAATATGGAACTATCCCCCAAACCCGTCCTGCCTCTTAAAGCAACAGCTCATACCCACCCCGGCCCGCCCCTACCCCGTATACCCGAATAAATTTTTTACCCCAAATTAAATTTTTTTATATTACTTCGTACAATTATTTTTAATTCAAAATCAAACAAAATGCAATATTTTTATTACTAGCAACATATTATATTACGAATATTATGAATTTATAATAAAATAACCTAAATAAGTACATAATTATATATATACAAAATGCTAATTTTTAAAAATATATATATACATATAATCGGATCAGGGGCGGGAGAGGGTATATCCCATACCCGACCCTAACCTATAGGATTTTAAAAATCGGATCCCATTATGGTCAGAATCGGGCGGAACAGTTCAACACTTCCATTCTTTCCATGTGGAAATTGAAGAACATACTTCCTCCATTCCAAGACCCATTTATTATTTTTTTTTATCTAAAGGAAATTAAACACAGTAACTGTATATTCACCAGTTTGAACGACCAGACTCATGATATTGAAGTATACTTCTCTAAATTTTTATGAAAAAGACTCAACCCAAAAATCAAAATGGGGTGAAAAAGTCTGTGGATTGAGAAAAATGATCAGATAGAATTGTTCATGCAAAGGAACTGACAGTCATAAAACAACTGCAATGCTGCATAATGTAACATAAAAGTCGAAATCATATGTAAACAGAAATGATTCCATATAAATTAGGAAACTCAAGCGACCATGGTTAGTCGATATTAATCACTTGTCAAAACTTCCAACTTCATAATTCGAAGAAAAACTTTCTAAATAACTCACTTTGAATTCTGTGTTATGACTGCATAATCAAACAACATAACTACAGGAACACACTACTGATAAACTCCAAAAAAGATCAAGGTGTGCTTCAATTTCTAACCTTTAAAATTACAATCATGCAAAGGCTAATATAGCATGACTTCAATGAGGGAGCGAATACCTGGCTGGAAGTTAGGTCAGGCAAGTCAGTTTCGGAGCGTTATCATTTCTGATCTGTTGCTCGACAATTGGGGGAAGGAGAAGAGCAAGCCTACTTTTGTACCTTGCAATTCGTTGCAGTCTTTCTTCTCTTAATCTGTAAATGGAGATCAAATACTTGGACGTTGGCAATAATTTTCTCTTTTAAAAAAAAAAAAAGAATTACTAAAAATATCAGTCAAGAACTTCTCTTCCACGTAGGATCATTCAAAGATGATAATAATTGAATTTAATATAAATTAACAACTTTAAAGGACAAAACAGGAGTAAACATATCCAACATTACTCCCACCAAAGCATTGATTGATAACTCAAGTCCAGGCTTCTAGCACTAGTCCAATCCAAATTTTAATATGTTAATTGGTATGCCTAGGATTTCAATGTATAAATGAGAAAATCTCTGGGCTAATGGTAGTTAAAAGGACTATCACCAATAAGGATTTCCAGTGAAATTTGTTTCACAAGCAACAACAAACAATACAAGAGACTGCAAAAGAAGTTTAAATGGAAACCATACATGAAACGAATAGAGTCGTATTTTTAAAAACGAAACATGAAGTTTTCGTTTGCTTGTTTTTCACTTAGACACCGCACCTATGCCAGTTTGACTCATTTCGATATGTTGGTTCTAACATAATCAATACTCCAAGTCCAGGATCCCTTCCTGTGGCTTTATATCTGGGAGACCCGGTCTGATGGATCCAGCCTGATTTTATTGGTAGCACCTACAAAACTGACTGGACTGGGTTTTTGAGACCTAGCTCGCCCAAGAAACAGACAAGCTTAAAAGGTTTCCACACCAAGCCATAATCCGTCATTCGCAAAAATAAAACCTTCTCTTCTAATAGAAATTTTTGTTTGGGGCACAATGCATAGCAGGTTAGAGTAACAAAATCAGAAACCCCGCCGCCAAATATAAAATGAGGGAATAAGATTGGCGTCCAAATATTTGTACTTTAACAATCTAATACCTCATGTGAGGCTATCACATCAACAACATGCTCCCTCCACGCCAAGGCATGTATCTACTTTTCTTCCGAAAATCACTTCTATCTCCTTTGCGTACTTTATGAGTCACTTAAATTCCTCACACAAAAGAGTCCTGAACCACTTTTTAGAGTCGCCACATTATTTGCACGTTTTATCATATATCAAGCCAGCACCTTGAATCACTGTACTGCTTCACCTACCATGTGCTAGCATGACTTTCTTCAAGAACCAACATTTTACCCCCTGTTCCACTAGGAGTCAACAATGCATTACCCTGACCTCTTCCTAGAACACCAAATCTATAGGGTACTCTAAAGACTACCACCAATTAGAGATGCCAACACTAAGACTACGTGGATAGTGTAAGACCTCTTGCCAGGACTGTAATACCACTTATTTGGGTAACGGAAAACTACTGCATTCCATGTGCACATGGAAGGGTTTAATGCACATATCTAGAACAGAACTTAATTTTGACCCAAAAGCTTAAGCAATTAGGTTTTTGGACATCTTGTAGATAATGTTCTCTTTCATTATTTTCTCAACGAGGAACTCCAACTCACAGATATGCATTCTAACATCCATCTTATGGAATAGATCTAGACCTGCTTAATTCCAAATTTGCAGATGTTAAATGGGTTTCTAGAACTGCCAACAAGAGGTAAAATGCATAGATCTACAACTTCCGATAGGAGGTCATAATACATTGACTAAGCCAAGGGACTTCTTGGGAGGTTTTCAATGAAGCAAGACTTATATGCCCCTGGGGGTAAACTGGACGCAACATCTGACTGACCATCGTTGTCCATTTTTACAATCTTAGCGTTAATCTTCCATTACCAACAAAACAAAGTTGTAGATGCAGCTCTTCAATGATTTAAATAATGATACTCTGGTACCATCATCTCAGGAAACAAATAAAAACAGAACTTGCAGAAACTAGGGAGTCCAAAAGATGGAAAATATATAGAAAGTCCTTTCTTAAAAAAATTTACCCACTGATGCAGAGCAATACAAGGGACTTGAAATATTATCAATTAGTTACTTTATATTATCATTTAGAAATAAAGAAATTGTAATTAGTAATTATATTTTATTATATTAGATTATTCTAAAAGTTTAATTATAGTAGTAGATTTTAATTAGGAGTTAACTCCTTTTATATATTAGGGATTTTACTTGGTTGCTAAGTCATAGGTTTCCTATATAAAGAGTTGTAATCTTTAATATTTTTGAGATTATTGAACATGAATTGATATTAGAAAAGCTTTGTGCTTCTATGAATCTATGGTGTGTTTTTCTACCAATTCTTTGCAGAGATGGTTACCTTATTTCTTCTTTCCACATTTCCTACATCAGACACTATTTGACCTTGTGTTCTAAATCAAACCTTAAAAAATCAAGCTGTTTAGGGTCTTAAGACTTTAGAGATATTACTACAATCAACTGAAAATTTCAGCAATTTTGTTGGCAGAGATTTAAATTTTTTATCTTACCCCTGCAGACTACAAAAGAATCCCTACATTAATATAGCATCACATATCAAAAAAGATCCACAAGTTGCTTAGTTTACGCAGCAGATATATCATGAAAGTCTAAAGGCTTCCATATGCCTGATGAGAGATTCACATTAACACAATTGAAACTTATTTCAAGAGAACTTCTAGGCTTTATCTTAAGAATATTGCAGTTGTTAAGGCGTCGCCTCCAGTTGGTATGAGATGGGTAAGGCGAGTGCGTGACTTGGTGTATGGCCGGAAGGCGAGCGACTGAAAAACAAAGGTGGCGCCTTGATCGATTCGGTGTCAACTTCGACGACTTGCCGGCAGATCGACCGACTTGTCAACTTCGGGTATGGATCAACCCACTGGGTTAAAAAAAATGACGACGCTAGGAACTGCTGGGCTAGCCCTAGTCGAAGTGTCGAGTTGATTCAGTAGAAGAGAAGAATATCGAGTTTTGCAGTAGAAGAGAAGAAGTACTGCGACTGTCGACTCGACCGAGAGAGAGAGAGAGAGAGAAAGTACCTCTTCGAGACTTCGACTCGACTGTTGACTCCGAAGTCCTTCCGGCGAGGTTGCATTACTCTGATTGGCACCTTCGACAGGTATGGCAGTCGGCACTCGTGACTCGACTTTGCTTCATTTTTTTTTAAATCTTTCTACTGTGCCGAGTGTTATATAGCCAGACTCGACTTTGTTTACTGTTTAGTTTTTTTTTCCCCTTATCTGACTGCTTGATATATATATATATATATATATATATATATATATATATATATATATATAAATTTATATATAACAACTGATGTTACATTCATAAAACATACAATGTGTCTTATATTTTTTATTTGATTGTATTGTGTAGAAAGTAAAACGGCAGAAAGTTCGGGGCCAATAATTATGATATAACGAAAAAAGACGAGCTAAATCGAACAATCCGGGTTGAAAATATGTATATTGGCTGGATTTAAGTAATAAGGATGTCGTGCAATGTATACTTTGCGGGAAGAAATGCCATTCCGACATCAAAAGACTCAAGCAATATCTAGCCGAAAATTTTGGAGATATAGCGAAGTGCCTTAAAACAACAGAAATTATGAGGGAGATGCACGAGGCTTTGAATAGTAAAAAGAGGAACAAGCCAATTCAGCTAGGTGATGATGTAGTAGAAGTGCAAGAAGAACAATCATCTGCTGGTCCAACCATGGCTTCCAATGCTTCTTCTAACACTTTTCCAAATTCTGGGACGGCTTCTAAAAGGAAGAAATCTGTATTTCAATTCCAAAAGCCACAACCAAAAGCTCCAACAAAGACGATTGAAGCATTTCTAAGGAAGAATCCTGAAGAAGTTGTAGAGGATAGGCATAGCAAGCGTTTGAATCAAACGAGTATTGAAAATCGTTTGAGAACACCTAAGAAAAATGAGAGTCCAAATGCATGTTGCTGACTGTTTCTACGAATGTGGCCTACCATTCAATGCTGCAAAATTCAAGGAGATTTGAAGTAATGGTTGAGTCCATAGGGCAATATGGGTCGGGTTTCAAGCCTCCAACGTACAATGAGTTGAGGGTTCCTTTACTTGAGAAGACGAAGATGAAAACCGATGAGTTAAAGAAGAAACATAAAGTTGCTTGGAAGGAATATGGTTGCACACTCATGTCGGATGGTTGGACAGATAAGAAGGGAAGACACTTGTAGAATTTCCTTGTTAATAGTCTGGAGGGGAATTATTTCATGGGTTCTGTTGGTGCCTCCAGTCAGTCGCAAGATGCCACAATGTTGGCAAATCTACTTGATAGCAAGATTGAAGAAATTGACCCCGATTATGTTGTTCAGGTGGTCACGGACAATACCTCTAATTACAAGGCAGCGGGACATATACTAATGGAGAGGAGGCCTACACTATTTGGGACACCTTGTGCAGCTCACTTCCTTGACCTTATGCTAGAGGACATAGGCAAGTTGAAACAATTACAGCCCACAATTACAAATGCAAGAATAATCACAACATTCATTTATAGGCATGGTTATCTTCTTAATGCGATGAGGAAAAAAATAAATGGAAGGGATCTTGTGAAACCTGCAGTTACTAGATTTGCTACAGCTTTCCTCACCTTGCAGAGCTTGTACAAGCATAAAAATGCATTGAGGCATTTGCTCATAAGCGAGGATTGGTCAAAATCAAAGTTGTCGGCTACTGAAGCGAGAAAGAAAGTATGTGATACTGTTATTTCAACAACATTTTGGCATCATGTTGAGGATTGCATTAGGGCGTCACAACCACTTCTTATAGTCTTGAGGATTGTTGATAGTGATAAGAAACCTACTATGCCAGAAGTTATTCCTGCGATGGAATGCGCAAAGAAAAAAATCAAAGATGCATTTGATAAAAAACAAAGATTATACAAGAAGGTGATTGACATTGTTCAGAAGCGTTGGGAAAGCCAAATGGAGCAAAAATTATATGGGCCTGCATTGTTTCTCAATCCAGGTAAATACTTTGATATCAAAGAGGAACGTTGGTTGTTTGCTAATGCTTTACGAGATGACGTCAATGACGTTCTTGCAAAGATTGTGCCCGAGCTAGATTTGCTAAACAAGATAAGCAATCTAGCTGACAACTATGATGCTTCTTGAGATGCTTTTGCAAGAGAAATTGTGATTAGGCAACGAAAAATAAAGAATACTCGTAAGTATATTAAAATATATTTAAAGATATAAAAGCTAAATTATAATTACAATTTATATACATTCTTCCTTTCCTCGTTAAAAATATTTATATTTCTTTTAAATGTTTGCTAATTGATTGGTGGAATGCTTTTGGAGGGCGGGCTATTGAGCTATCCTAGTTCGCAAAAAGAATTCTAGACCTTTGTTGTTCTTCTTCCGGTTGCGAGCGCAATTGGAGTACATTTGAGTTTGTAAGTACTTTCTATTGTTAGTTCGAATTTCAAAAGTAATATGTCATTCATTACTAATATTAACTATTTTTTATATAATTAAAATTTTATCATTAATATTATTATTTTTTGTTCTATTTATTTTAGATTCATACAAAGAAGAGGAATAGATTGGAACACAAACGATTGAGTGACTTGGTGTATGTCCAATACAATCGAAAGATCGTCTCAAGGTTCCAAAAGAGGCGTGAACTTAGAAATAATTTTGATCCATTAGCCATTGATGACTTTGAATAAGGTAATGAATGGATCAATAATGAGGCCGCGGTTGTTCATCCCGGGGAGGATCTTACATAGAATGATATGGATCGAGCAACCGATGCATCCAACACGCTTGAGGGTCACAATCTTTCAAGGAGGGCTGGTGCTAATACTAGTGATAATCTCATGACGTACTCTCGACATGGTGGTGGTTCAACTTCAAGGAAATCAAGGTTGATGGATTCAGACTCCGATAATGAAGTTGATGAAGAAGAGAATTTCAAATGATGATGAAGATGTGGAGGATGATTTTAAAGAAAGACCTCATACGCCTTTGAATGAGAGTAGTTCTCGTGGAAGAGATAGAGATGACATTTTCCTTAATGATTTTGCTTGAACGATGTTTTTAGACTAGTGTAGAGAGTCTAGACATTATTTTGGCTTGTTATGTGGTGTTTTATTAGTTATTAAACTACATATTTGTAATGGTTGGTTGCAACTTTATTTTCTATGTGGTGTTTGTTGAATTCTTCATTTCTTTTACTAATTTTTAATATCAAGTGTTTTGTTTTTGGATTGTTATTGCTAAGTATTTACATAATTATGCCTTTAATGTTATTCCATAGTGTTATATTTTGAGTTTTATTGTATATGAAATTTTATTGCCAATATACTTGTTAAGTTAAATAAATAATATATAAATTGCACATTGTAAACGACTTGTCACCATACGGACGCCATGGCGGTCGCCTTGTCGCCTAGGCGTCTTGGCAGTCGGCTACCGCCATGACTTTCCGTGACTCCGTGACAACTATGAATATAGGGTCAGGAACTCTCCATTTGTAACACCCCAATCCCACATCGAAACATGTTGAAAGAATTTGTCTGTATATAAGAAATTAAATTACTAACAATAGTCCTTTAATCCTAACTTTCTGGGTGAGCCTGTGATGAAATAAGATTACTCAAGAAGATACTATTGGATTAGTGATTTAAAGTCTTGTTCGGATGGATTTGACTCTAGTCAGACTCGGAATTTGACTCGAGATTTGTTTGCAATGATCACTTGTGGAAAATGCATCCGCAGCTCACCTAAGGATGCTGGTAGGTCAATAGGACACATTACTTACCTGTTGTTAGGTCAGCTATGGTAAGCGGTTCAAGTCATCACCAATATGATTTGATCCTTCAGTCATAATTAATTAAGCCTTTAGGGCGGCCAAGAAGATATTATTGAGTTAGTGATTTAAAGTCTTGTTCAGATGAATTTGACTCTATTCAGACCAGGGATTTGACCCAAGATTTGTTCGCAGTGATCACTTTAATTGTGGAAAATGTATCCGCAGGTCACTTAAGGATGATGGCGGGTCAATAGGATACATTCTTACCTGTTGTTAGGTCAGCTATGGTAAGCGGTTCAAGTCATCACCAATAGGATTTGATCCTTTAGTCATGGTTGATTCAGCCTTTAGAGCGGCGAACTCAAGATTCAACCCGAGTTGTTACATATGGTATCCACTCTTGAAAGGTCGGGTCGCGTAATCCAATCAGGTTGCTGAAGGTGGGGACACGAAAGTTGGTGATATTATGTGGAGAGAGATCTGAAGGTGAAAACACGAAGTCAGCTGATATTATCCTACAATGGCTAAAGAGGGAAAGATCTGTATGCTATGTGGTAAGAAGGATGTCAAAAATTTAAATGAGAGAGTTTGTAACACCCCAGTCCCACATCGAAACATGTGAAAAAAATCTGTATATATAAGGAATTAAGTTATTAACAATATTACCTTCAGTCATGACCTTTTAAGTGAGTCAGTGGTGAGCTAAGATATCCCAAGAAAATACTATTAGGATGAATTTGATAAGGACTCGGGATTTGACCCTAGATTTGTTCCTTACTCAGAATTTATTCCGGGTTGTTACACCAATCGCTACTTCATCACTTAAGCGGCTAGTGCTAAATTGCCCCAAGTTTGATTAAAAGAGAATTGTATGCATAAAGATAGCTCACATCACCAGGATACAACTATATCCTTGAAGCATACATACTCTGTTGAAATATATATGAGGAAACTAGATGTGTGGAGGACCGCATATAGCATATGTACGAAGCTTCTTCGAACGACGCCGTTAGTTTTAAAATGAAAAGGGTGAAAGACCCATACTCTGTTTCATAAGCCATAACCTGTTCTCTCATTTCAACAAATATTGAAATTCGCTCTCCCTCAAACAAAATGAAGCTTGAATTAGAAAACAATGAAGATTGATCTGGTGAGAAAGGGTATAAAGCCCTCTCCTCGCACACTATATATACGCACATCTTACCCTTGTTTTTGCGAATTGATCAAACAGAGGTCCCTCCCCTCACACACTAAATCAACACACATCTAACCACTGTTTCTGTGAATTAACCAAAGGGAAGGTCTCTGATAAGATTTGGGGTCTAAAAATTGTCTATGTTATTTTTGTGAAGAGGACTACGAATGAAGGAAAGAATTCACTCCTCTGTATATAGAAGAAGGAAGAGGACGGTTGCCGCTGCACTGTAGATAGAAGAAAGGAGAGAATGGCTGCAAAAATTAAGATCGTGAAACGACGTCGCTTTACGGAGCTGCGTAAATAGCTTATGTGTGTGTGTGTGTGTGTATATCCACACCCACAAAGACATTGAATTGATAATCTAAACTACCCATATTTTTCATTGAATAAGGAGTATTACTATTACATATATACACACACAGAGCAAAGTAGACGGCTTTAATATCGGGAACCACCCATGTACATTTTATAGCTATATTACTATTACATTCAATGGCCCAATAGAAACACTGATTTAGATTTCTTTCATTCAAATTTTCTGCATACTTATGAATACATGTTCGATTGGAAATGAAATCTTTGAACACCAAATGGTAAAAAGTTTTATATACCTTGCCCGAACTCTTTTAGCACACTTTATGTGCCTTTGCAACAGGTCTTTTGGCAATAAATGATCCACATCTCCCTCGTCCTGAAAGAAATTAAATGGAACACTCAGTTCACTTCTCTAATGGAATAAAATACTGAAGAAGGTACAAAGAAATCCAAACTCTTAGGAAAAGAAAGTACCGGCACTCACCAAGAGAACCAATAGTTGAAGCATAGTGATAATTAAAGTTCATTATACTGCAGTTCAACAAATTTCAAACAAGGAGCTTGTTTGGTAAAGCAAAAAAACGAATTATATTGGTTACAATCCTGTCCTAGTAAAAACAAGCCTTCTTTAGTAAGGTTGAGCAACATAAAATCAACCACTTACCCCATAATTTTGGCCATAAAGAACACATGTAAGATAAATACAGTTTGCCTAAATTAAACAACTCCATTTCCCTTGTAAACAAAATGTTTCTTGGAAAAGAATGCACTCAGACATTGACCATCCTAGATTATATTTACCGTCATCTACAACAAAGAAGGGCAAATTGAATTGCAAAACTATCAAGTCTATCTGCCAATCCTTTTTAGGTTCCAAATCCTTCGGAAAACACATTATACAATTATTTCCAAAAGAATTTAAAACCTCCTAAATTGTTTGAAGTGGGTAAAAATAACACCAATGGCGAGTTGCCCTAAATAACACCAATACTTAGCAAAAATAAATAAATAAATAAATAAAAAATAACACCAATGGCGAGTTGCCACATGTTATTTCTAGATTCCTTTTAATGAAGGGTGATATAATAATTTCTCTCGCGGAGTAATCTAAAAGTATATTAAATTTGATAAAGGATAGAATTCACATAATATTTAATCAGTCAAGGATTGTCAACCTAGAATGTCTCTTCCTAACTCATGAAGGAGAGGACTATCATGCTATAAATAAAAGATGCTCTAGCACATTCAAGGTATGCTATTTACTCTAATAATAATTCTCTCCCCCCATATCAGTATTCTAACTTAAGCATTGGAGAGTCCTCCCGGAGCTCCCAACTCCGGTGGACTTTTTGCAGGTTTTTCGGTGAATTTAAAGCAGTCAAGCGGCGGTCAAAGTTAGGCTCGTGGGTTGACCAAAACCCTAATTTGAAGGTTGCTAATTGAATTGACGCATCAGATTGGCACCGTCTGTGGAAAACGAACAAAAAGTCATTCTCTCTCACAATCCAAAAAATAATAGTGAATACTCGCGCTTTAGCACCAAATCAATCCACCAATATAATCACTTTTTTGGTTGTGAAAGCCCTTTCATCCTTGGTAGGATTATAAAGAATTGAAGTTTATATGAAATAGCGTATAAAATTTTAATCACTTTTTCCCTCTACATATCATATGAAATTGAAGTTCCTAACAACAAGTGGAATAAAGAGAAGTCAAGGGTGATTAGAAAGTGGTTGGGGGCAAGTTTGGCTTATTAATTCTTTATATGTGAGGGAGGAGAATAAAGAACAAAAAGGTAAACCTGCACAGGAACTAGTTCCAATTTTATTGGAAGATGTAGACCCAAAACGGAGACCCATAATACAAAAGAAGAGGAGTTTTGCACTGGAAAGACAAGATGTCATCAACAAAGAAGTAGAGAAGTTGTTCGAGGCCATAATTAAGGCCATGAAGCCCAAATTAGGCCATTAATGCCCATAATTAAGTCCATGGAGTCCAAAAATTACCGCAATGGGTGCCAAAAATTAAGACTATAAAGGCCCAAAACCAAGGTCATGAAAGCCCAAAATTAAGGCATTGGAGCCCAAAATCAAGGCCATGAAGACCCGAAATTATGGTCATGGAGCCCAGAATTAAGGCCTTATAGGCCCAAAATCAAGGTCATGAAGCCTAGAATTAGGCCATGGAGGCCCAGAATTAAAGCCATGGAAGCCAAGAATTAAGGTCATAGAGACCAAAATTAACACTATGGGCACCAAGAATTAAGGCCATAGAACCCAGAATTAGAGTCATGGGTGCCAAGAATTAAGGCCATGGAGTTCAAGAATTCGCGCCATGGGCGCCAAGAATTAAGGTCAGGGAGCCCAGAATTAGCGCCATGGGCGCCAATCACTATTATTATTTATCTACTCCTTTAAAAATATATTTTTAGAACAGTAGGGGGCAAATGATGTGGGTAAAAATAACCCATCAATGGCAAATTGCCACATGTTATTTCTAAATTCCTTTTAATGAAGGGTAATACAATAATTTCTCTTGCGGAGTATTCTAGAAGTATATTAAATCTGATATAGGATAGAATTTCCATAATATTTAATCAGTTAAAGATTGTCAACTTGGAAGGTCACTAAATCCATGTAGGATTCTAATTCCTAACTCTTGAAGGAGATGAACCTCATGTTATAAATAAGGGATGTTCCAGTAGGGACGCTATTTACTCAAATAATAATTCTCTTCCTCCATATCAGTGTTCTGATTTAAGCATCAGAGAGTCCTCCCAGAGCCTCCTAACTCCAGTGAACTTTTTGCAAGTTTTCTGGCGAATTTAAAGCGGTCAAAGTCAAGGTTCGTGGATTGACCAAAACCCTAATTTGAAAGTTGTTGATTTACGCATCATTGTTCAAGCTACTAATAATCCTTTTAGGTGTTTTTTTTAAAAAAAAGTTTTAAACAAATTAAAGTCTCTGGGTCTCAACATATACTTCATTTTTGTCTTTCTTGAGACATTACTAATCCAGTGATGAGATGTTTATAAATTGATGCTTCAGTCCCTCTTCTTTTTCTCTTTTATTTTTTTTCCTTTTCCTCCTGTAGGTACATGTTAGAAGAAGGGAGAAAGGACCAACACATAAAGTAGGAACAGATTGAGCAACTTAAGGAGACTTATCAAACACCATTCAGATTAGTAATTAACAAAATGGTTTAAGCCTTGAGATCCAAAAAAAATGGTTCAAGCCTTCTCGATTTTTTTCACTGTAATCAGTTATTTTGAATTTTAGCTGACCTATATTACTAACTAATTTAATTTAATCCAGATGCCATTTTTCAAAAAAATTAGAGGTGCTCTCGATTTTATATATTTAGGGATAAATCTGTATCACATCCAAAGAGAAGCATTATTGCCTACAAAACAACACAATAACTTTTGTTCTATCATTCAGTTCTAAACAAAACTGCTTGCATGCCAAAGCTCGGTCAATGCAAAATTCCTGTGGACAAGAAATGTACTTGACAAAACCCATAGCCAATAACTAATAACTCCATCCTACATCATCTTGTAAACAATGCAAGAGAAAACAGATTTAATGACATGCACACTTGGTAACTATTTTTTAATGTTTTCGTTTTCCAAGGTGCACTTAGATACTAATTAATATTTAAAATATTTTTTTAAAAAAACACATTTTAGATAATGTTGTCTTTAAATGCTTCATACATGTGTCTTAAATTTCATGGCAAAAACAGGCTTTTGAAGATAACATATAATGAGCAGGACATAATGCTAAATTACTAATTTGTATATGCATCAATATCAATTATTATGCTATCCCTCATATGTAAATTGACCAATGCCATAAATCATAAAAGATATGTTTTCCCAGTCAAGAGTTATTAGGTCAAGTGGGTAAACCAAAAAATTAAAATTAGTTCCTAATCAAGTGGACTTCTTTTTTCTGAAGTCATTTTCCAAGCATACAATTTAAGGATATTCTTGTAAAAGTTCCTTGATAGCCCGGAGAGGACTTTAACTAAGACCAGTGAAAATGACACATGTTGTAGGAAAATAAAGGGACACATGGCCACCTTTAATTAGATAGTGATGACGATGATGTGCAATATTGGACTATAAAAATGTATCAACTCGGTATCATAATTTATAGAAGTTGTCAAACACAGAGGACTTGCTATTTCCACCTATTTTCTCCCTAAAAGTCTATTCATGTTTTCCATGTATCTCTTATTATCTTAATATTCATAAGAAACAAATTCCAGAGGTAATCATAATTGTACAAAACTTCCCCTATTCCAATTAAATATATCCAAACTTTGGAGATATTTACCCGATCACAAACTTTCTTACATCATTCTAAAATAAATGGATAGCACGCAGTGTCAATTCATTTAACGAAGGCTAGCAGTGAAGGATGCCTTCTTCTATAAGAACTACCTTGGACTTGATTTGCAGAAATCAGTAACCTCAAACTTGAACTTGCAGTATCATGCAGTCACGCTTACTCAAGCTTCTACAGTTCTGCCATTATATTATAAATTGCACCCCCCCCCCCCCCCCTCATATACATGACATTCTAGAACCGCGTACTGATCTCAAACCCCAACACCAGTTCAAGAAATTAAGGGATTTAGCTCAGAGGTTTGGAATTGTTCAAAGAGTGTTAATAAATCTATCATGATATGTATTAAATACCATTTTCCATAGCACTATGCATCATGAGGAAGAGACTAACTGAAAGTTCTTCAAACAATGGTGACTTGCAGTTTTACACTTCACAGTAAAAAAAGGCCAAAAGAAAAAGAAAATGTTGATTTGTGTCAACCTCACGAGGGATTCGCTAGCAAACGATTTCCATAGGTTGCCTAAACAATCTACTAATGCAAATAATATCCACAGGTTGACTAAAATAATCTACATACTCCAAAAATTCTTAGTCCATATAATTAGATAAGTTTCCAACCATAACCCATGTAAAATTTCAAAATAACCAAATCTCTAGCTAACATATCCCCACATCCCAACTAAAGTTGTAAAATGGACCAAACATTTCGGGCTCGATTCGTACTCGCTCGACTAAAAGTTCGATTCGAGCTCGACTTGAAATATAAATGATTTAAAGATGAACAAATTTCTCAAATTGCAATTTTCTATTAATACTCGGATCATATTCGCTCGAAAAGTTCAAACTGCTCGGGATCGATTCGAGATCGTGCTCGACTCAGTAGCTAAACGAGCCTCAATCAAACCTTGTTATACTCAATAAATTTTATAAACCAAATCTGAGCAACTCAATACTCGGGTCGACTCGGTTCATTTACAATTCCCAACTATATCTTCTCCTTCCTACTTCCTGATATTTACTTGTAACAATTATTTCTATTCATTTCATATCCATAACATCATCTGCAGAAATAGTATCTTTAACAAGAAAAATAATTAACTGACAGGAAAACAATAAATTAATGATATATTAAATATATCGACCGACCTTCTCTGCGATATCACCTTCCCTTTTTTCTGGAGAGTGGACTTCTCCCACAGGTATAGGAAAAGGTCTGGGAAGAAACTTCACAGTGTCCACATATTGCGACTGCAAAACATAGAATGCAAATTATGCTATGTGACGCATTATGCAATTAGAAGAACACAATCTAAAGCTGCTCAAAAGAATTAAACCAGGGATATTGCACAACATTTAACCAAATAGCTGTATTCAAATTAACTGGACTTTTTAATACAAATTACAAAATATTGACAGCCGAATCAAGCAGTAAAATGAATTAATTTTAACTCAATAGCATAAGAAAAAGTAATAAAAACTTGAATTTGAAATTATACTCAAGGAAATTGTCATTTGTACAAATGCGAAGGTCCCAAGAAGTTCTATAAATAGAAATTTTTCACATTCATTTTGGGATGACAGAATTATTGGGAAATCCACCAAAAATATCACTCCCTAGTCCCTATTTAGCAAACAAAGGAGACTGGAAGGAATTGATCAATTGAAGGGCTAGAGTGACTAATAGACAGATATCTCAGTAATGGGAAGATACCAGTAGAATAAATGCAATAGATAAAAAGTAATGGGTTAATCCCTTCAATTGTCCCTAAACTTATAGCCAATTTTATGTTTGGTCCATGAGCTTTTAAAATCTTTTATTCTTAGTAAAATTTCTCTGATTTAGACGGAATCCACACACGTGTGAGCGGCTCACATATATTTTGAGGCATATTATTGTCTCTCCACTTCCTTCTGCTCCTTTATATCAGTAGCATGTCAATCACCATCATCTGATGACCACCTACTCCATCACTACCCAAACAAAACTCGAGGCTATAGTCATCGGAAGTTCCAGCATGGTTACTCCCCACCATACACCATCTACGTTTCCATCACGCCACCAAACAAACATTTGTTGCTATCCAACAGCCACCAAACAATCTGTTGCCATCCAATAGCCCGTCTATTAAAATTATAGCCCAACAATATCCAGTCGTCGCCTCAATTAGAAAGCCCCATCCATCAACTCGCTGAAGCCCTAGCCCAACGCTGCCACAACTTACCATCTCCACTGTTGTATCTATCTAATCAACAAAACAACTCAGAAAGTTCTGTTCCGATTCATCATCATCTCTGCTCAAACACACACCAACAGCCACGCTCAGCCATTCATTGGTAATCATGCAACAACCACCGATCTACAAGCTAACACCACCAAATAACCCATCGTGCCCAACTTGTTCGCCAAAAAAAGGAATAAGTAAGAAAAAAAGAAAAGGAAAAGAGAAGAAGAAAACAAAAAGAAGAGGGCAGTAGATCTGCAGTTATGCTGCAGATAAACAAAGAGAAGGAAAAAAGAAAGTAATAAAAGAAGAAGAGTTGCCTCTTCGTCATCGTGCCGCCGCGGTGAGCCTCTATGCCGTGCCATGTCGCGCGCCTTGGTGGTGCTACCCTTGCCATTATCCAACAGATCTATCTCTGTTTTCCAATTCTGCAATGTGATTAAAACGATTAGTGTAAAAATGAGTTATGTTGAATATCTATTATATCCCCTTAGCATTCATTAGTTAACGCTCCATTAATAAAATTGGAAATTCCGTGTAAATTAGAACAATTTTATTAAGATTAAAAGATTTAAAAAGTTCGTGGACCAAATGCATGGAAAAAATATTTTAACGATCAAACGTGAAATTGAAATTGACAATAAGTTCAGAGATGACTGAAGAGATTAGCCCAAAAATAATCAAGCCTTGTTAGCGACCTATTATTCTTCCCTAAGTTGTCAGAGACCTTTCTATTGTCCAAGTTCAAAGGCCAAACCATTGGTTGGCACTCAAAGCAACTATGATATTTTTGAAAGGGTAAAACCCGTCATCAAAGCAAAGAATTGTATGCAACATCATACTCACTTCTTTAACTAAATAGGTCTTAATTTGCTTGGAGAATCTGATGTTTAACTTGTGTCTGGAAGGTTTTTAGCAACCTTTTGCTTCATAACTTTGTTGATCTGAGGAAAAATTATAATGGATCTTATTTGTACATAGTTTATCCATAATTTTAAGTACAACAAAAAAAAATTATGATCTTTTGGTGCTTAACTGCTGAATCATTTTACCACACACAGATGACAGAACACAACCATATATTGTTTTCCAAATAACACTACAGAAATGGTGATATTAATGACAACTTATAACTGATGTTTTAGTTTTATTTTTATTTTTTTAAAGTTGAAAACTGATGTTGAAGAACAAATACCATTAAAATTAGCAAAAGCGTAGAAAATCCCCAATAATTTGATTCCAATTGCAAAATTTGTAGATAACAACATCATTTACTTCCTTGTGCTTGAACCAAGATCAATGTTACTTTTGGTTCGCGAAACAAATATGTGAACGTGGTATACTACATAGGCTAAAATGTGATATGCGGGGTACATCCATACAGTAAGGAATTTTCTTAGAAACTAAATGTAATAAAGTTCAATTTCAAAGAATAATTTTAGTTGCATCTAGAAGTTGATCGTTTAAGAAATAGTTTAGCACCAATGTGATGTTTGAGCATCCAATACAAAGTTACAATATAAAAAAGTATACATATTTTTGCAATCAGATGTATGAAATAAACAAGTATTTGGGTCTAATATAGACTCCGCGAAAGTAGTACCATACTTGAGAAACAAGTACGAATCACAATTTTTTTGGTCAATAGAGTATCTGTAACTCTGATCAAGATTATTATAAAGATTCTTGGAATAATAATCTACTTTTGCAAAAAACTAAATGCTTATTGCTTCATCAAAAAGAGTGTTGTAAGAGACGGTAGTTGAGAAGGGCTGTAAGGGTAATAACTTAATATATTATGTTTTTAATTATTTTTGAAGGAAATAAAAATGATACTGTGTCCCCGTCTCCCCGAGGGGTCACTGACTTGCAGTCCGGGTAAATTACAAAGGATTAAGTTACATATAAATAATAACGAACTATTCAATGATATATGAGTAAAAAGCTTTTAGTTATATGCACAATTCATATGAAAGCAGTCACTGACATTGCTCCGCAGTCCAGGTACATTAAAGAAAGATTGAATTAAGTTGCATGCAAAAAAACTAAGCAACTCATCACTAATATTGGCCATAAGATTTTAAGAATACTTTCTTGCTGTTATTTGTGGTAGTCATATACACTATTCAGATCCAAGCAGTAAACGAATATGGGACAAATAATACAAAGCACGGTTTCCAAGGCACAAACCTGACTTTCTTCAGGAAAACCATTCCTCAACCATGATCGGCATTGGGCATAAAGAGAAGCACCATCAGATACTCTAACCTGAAAACAGAAACAAAGATGTCAAATTTCTAGAAGAATACTACTTCAGGGAAAAATATGAATTCTGAAAGCAAACTTGTCAAAATTACAAAATAGCTAGATAATTAAATTTAGACTGCGACTGCCGACTTATGTCAAATAGAGAAAAATTTATTAGATAGTGTTACATGAGTAATCCTAGTAAATCAGGTGTTGCGACTATAGAGTTAGTATTCCTAACGTGAAGCTTTCTTTTTGGAAACTATTGGATAGGGCCCATAGTAAGTAGACTGTATTGATATGTTCAGGACTGCACCAAAAGTGTGCGCTAGGGTTTGTCGTTATACACCTGATAAAACATAGAACTGCAAGCTGGCATTGCAGTCTGCCTTTGGTAAGGGTATTGCCATGTATCATTATCTGTAACAGCAAGGCCTATTTCTACTTGGGGTGCTCGGAAAAGTTCTTATCAGCTCCAAAATTTACAAATCTTATATACATTTAAAACAAATTGCTGCTGAAACTTCTACAAAAATAAAAAGTTATATTGCACCATATAACAAATCAAATAAATGAAAAAGAATGCGTGCTTACCTTTCGATCTCTAACTGTGGCAAAACTATCATCCCTTCTTCTCTCCCTATAGACAACATAAAAAGAGAACAGTCAACAATAGTACATAAATCAAGAGGATTACGAACACATAAATGAAGACAGCTGATAGAAGAAAACATATCTGATCATTACCTTATATCTTTATAACCATTACAATCGGACACTGAAGATGGAGATGCAGCAGTCTAGAACATGGAAAGAAATGAAATGTATAAGAAAACCACAAAAGTAGCTATCAGAGGTATACAAATCTAACAATATGATCTAAAAAATATCTCAAGAACGATACAGGCATAAGATCAACATAATTAAGTCATCTCTACCGTCTAAAAAGTGACCAGTAAAATGGATTAAAAACGTTAAACAACAATAAGAAATCCACAAAGGGAAACTAAGAAACAACGCATAAAATGTCAGTTTCAGTTATACAAATACTTTGGAAATTTACTCTGCATGATCATAGCTCATGCACTAACCAAAACTGAAACAAGATTTAGAACTACACAACAAATGTCATTTGACACAATGCGTCATTTATTTCTTTTATAGATCAATTTCTAATAATTGAAGGACAAAGTTAATGCCAAAACAATCCATCTAGTCCTTGTATTTTATATCTAGTTTCATTTTAGTCCTTGTACAATTTGTTTTTCATAATTGCCCTTGTACTATTTTGTAGGTGAACAATGTAGTCATGTAGGTGTGAGGTGGATAAAAATAGTTGATGTGGCATTCTTTTGAAAAAAAACTAAATGCCAAATGAGGTTTTTTGAGTTAGTCAAAGTAGTCAATGAAAGTTATTTTAAGCATTTCCTTATCACTATTAGCCCTAACCCGTAAAAGGGAAACTTAATCCCTAAAAACCAAACATATCCTAATATCAAATCCTAATCCATAAAATAAATTAGTTAACTTATTTAATTAAAATAAATATCCTAGTCTCCATGATTTATGTATTGTATGTATAAAATCAAAGCACTTATATATCCTGGTCTCCATGACCTATGTATTGTACGTATATGACGTATACCATGTATATAGTGATAGATTGAGAGGCGGGAGACCCAAGAACACCAGTGAGATTATTCACCATCATCATCTCCGATTCAGATGGAAAGAACCATAAACCAACCAAGAAATTGACAAAATCAATCGCTGATCCACTAATAAAAAGAAACCCTCGCATCAGCCTGCTGCTACCCAGCTACTATCTAACTCAATTCACTTCCCCGATGGAACTCTGGTGAGATTAAATATGCTTCTATTTTATTCTTGATCCGAGTCTAGATGCCTTGTGATTTATGAGGAATGAAATTTTGAGCCTGAACTGTTGTCGTTTGTGAGGAAGCAAAATGTCAACTATGAGTTGTTGTAATTTGTAATGAAAAAAATACTTAATTTGAGTTGCAATAATTTTGTTTTATTTGTCAGAATTGTGTATATGTATATGTGATATGCCTGATTTGTGTTTCGATCTGATTGTAAAGTTTTTAAGATAAGGTTTTTAAGATTTGAGCTTTGATAATATGATTTTGGAATTGTATAATTTAATTATTTTATTTTAAGGGTTAGAATTTGAGGAAGGAAATAAGAAATGTGTTAAATAACCTTTATTGACTATTTTGACAAATTAAACTAGACTTGGAGTAGAGTTCCCAAAAGGGTGGTTTTGCCCAAAGTTAATTGTTGTAGTTAATACAACAATTTGTGTACGGAAAACTAGTTGGCATATCTCAGTTATACCGTATACATATCTCGAAATTGGGAGAATGAATCAAACAATTGTTAAAAAATTGGTGAGTTTCAAACCATGGTTACCAGAAAAATCTAACATGGTAGATAATTAAGTTTTCGTACGAACATTCCAAAATATGGTACATTTTCATTCCGTACGATCAAAATGGCAATCCAAAACTTCTCTCTATTCACGCACAAGCATGATTAAAACTATACTTTACGATTTACAACTAAAAACATCCGCTTACCGCTTATACAACCCTTGGGTCATACATCCAATGACTAAGATAAAACCTAATGGAAGGATAAGATCAACAATCTAGAATAAATCTCAAAAACATTTAGAAAATTTATAAAGTATAATAATCAAATAAGTAAATATAAACACTATATTACAAACCCTCTATGCAAAAGAAGATTATAAGGAATGTCATATAATGTAAACGATGACATTGTGTAACAAATGAGAGACTTATGAGTGTCAAGTCAACGATGACATTACGTAATCTCGTTAAATTTATGCTTGTTGTGACATGCTTAGAAACAACTAAGCCAGTTTTAATAATATCTTAACCAATTTTAACTAAATCATTTTGATCTTTTTCTTCGCACACTTCATCGCTTCAAAAACTTCTGGTATAACAGGCTTCTCATCACTATCAACAATTCTCAAGGCTACAAGAAGTGGTTGTGATGCTCTAATGCAATCCTCAACATGCAAAAATGTAGTTGAAATTACAGTATCACAGACTTTCTTCCCCGCTTCGGTAGCCGACAACTTAGATTTTGTCCAATCCTCACTTATGAACAAATGCCTCAATGCATCTCTATGTTTGTACAAACTCTGCAAGATGAGGAAAATTGTAGCAAATCTAGTAACTCCGGGTCTCACAAGATCTCTCCCATTTGTTTTTTCCCCCGTCGCATCAAGAAGACGACTATGCCTGTAAATTTATGTTGTGGTTCTTCTTGCATTTGTGATTGTGGGCTTGAATTGCTTCTAACATAAGGTCAAGGCCGTGAGAGGCGCAAGGTGTCCAAAATAGTGTAGGCCTCCTCTCCATTAGTATGTCACGTTGTCTTGTAATTAGAGGCATTGTCCGTGACAACCTGAACAACATACTCGGGGCCAATTTCCTCAATCTTACTATCAAGGAGATTTGCGGGTTAAATGCTTTTCAAGTCACTATACTTTATGTCAACTTACAGATGGGTCACTAAATTTTTTTTTCTTACAGTCAACTCATTGAACTACATTTTACTTTAAATTTTTGTAACAGACGTTAATTAATTGAACGGGAAACTGACGTGTCAAACAAAGTGTCCCACTTAATCCTAGCTGGAGCCTACCTGTAAATGAATTTAACACCTAAGCTATAACCCACCCATGGAAAACTAAACTACCCAAGAAAGATCCAACCCACCCAATAAAGATCCGATCCATCCCAACAAATCATTCAAGATATATAACGACTAGTTTCAGAAGGGGCAAAATTAAGGGTTCATGGTTGTTCTTGCATTCAGTCGAACACAAAATCAAGTGCTACTAAAGTACCTTTTTCGAATTAAGTCATCATCATCGGTCAATCGAAAGAACTACGCAACACATAAAGATTAGATATTCATTAATCGAATCTTAAATCTTTTCCGCCTTCAAGTTTTGCTGAGATTTTAGTGAGAGGGAGAATGGAGAAAGTAGTAGTAGTAGTAGTAGTAGTAGTACTATTATTATTATTATCATTATCATTATTATTATTATTCTTTCTTGCCATGTCAGCTTTCTCTCTCTTGCCATGTCAGCTTTCTCTCATGTGAAATCTGACATCCGTTTAAAGTCAACATGACTTAACGGATTTTTTAACGGTTTGTAAGACAAACGAAGGTTCAGTGAGTTGACTGTAAGAAAAAAAAGTTTAGCGACTCATTTGTAAGTTGACGTAAAGTACTTAGTAAGCATTTAACCCGGAGATTTGCCAACATTGTGGCATGTTGCGACTGACTAGAGGCATCAACAGAACCCATGAAGTAAATCCCCTCCGAACTATTAACAAGAAAATTCAACAAGAGTCTTCCCCTCCTATCTGTCCAACCATCCAACATAAGTGCGCAGCCATATTGTTTCCAAGAAACTTCATGTTTCTCTTTTAACTAATCGGTTTGCTTCTTTGCCTTCTCAAATAAAGGCACCCTCAACTCATGATACGTTGGACGCTTTAAACCTAGTCCATATTGCCCTATGGACTCAATCATTATCTCGAAACTCCTTGCATTTGCAGCATTTAATGGTATGCCACACTCATAAAAAAAGTTGGCAATGTGCATATGAACTCTCTCTTTTTCTTCCGATGTCCTCAAACGATTTTCAATGGTCGTTTGGCTCAAACGCTTGCTATGCCTCTCCTCTACAACTTCTTCGGGAGTCTTCCTTAGAAGTGATTCAATTGTCTTTGTCGGAGCTTTTGGTTGTGGCTTTTGAAATTGAAAATCAACTTTCTTCCTTTTGGAAACGGTCCCAGAACTTGGAATAGTGTTAGGGGAGTCATTGAAAGTCATGCTTGGAGGAATAGATGATGCTGTACGTCCATAACATCATCGTCATCATCCAGTTCAATTGGCCTGTTCCTATTTTTACTATTCAAAGCCGCTTGCATATCCCTCATAATTTTGATGGTTATTTTAGGGCACTTAGCTACATCTCCAAAATTTCCTGCTAGATGTTGTTTGAGGCTCTTGATTCCCGAATAGTTTTTTTCCCACAAAGGATACATTGCATTATATCCTTATTACTCATATCTGGCCAATATCCATATTTTTGACCCGGATCGTTTGATTTGGCTTTTCTTTTAGGGTCCTTAGTTATATCATAAGCATTAGCTCCCGAACTTTCCGCCATTTTGTTTTTTAGTTTCTACACAATACAATCAAACAAAAAATATAAGACATTGATCCAAATATTCTTTCATTCATCAAAAGTAAATCTTTCTCCTCTATACGAATTAAGTTTGATGCTCAAATTCATTTTTCTTTATATATGTATATATTAATTATATTTGACTCTCGAAAATTCAGTTCGGGTCATCCAATCGAATTTCCGGAGATGGGGACACGAAGGCAGCTAGGCTGCTAGTATTATACCGCAATGGCTAGAGAGATAAAGTTCCTATGCCTTTTGTGGTTATGTATTCGGCCTGACGAGGACGCCAGATATTTAAGTAAGAGAGTTTATAACACATCAGTCTCACATCGTAACACGTGGAATACTTGGATGTGTATTTAAGGACTCAAGCAATTATCATCAATACCATCAGTCATAGCCTTTTAGGTGAGTCTATAGCGTACTAAAATGAGCCAAAGAGATATTATTGAGACAACGCATTGGGCCTTATTATGTAATGATTTGATTCAAACTCAGGACTTGACCCGGGTTACAATTGCATAGCTTGGTATTCTGTTCTTTTGAAAAGAAAACATTAGCACATTGATCGATCATTGGAATTTCACTCTTTTGAAAAGTACAACTTCCAACATTTTTATTTACTTAGCTAACTAGCATCTACTTGATGGAAATTGACAAATTTATCATGGAACGGCAACATAAAGAAAAATCATTAGTCATGACCAACACAAAAACATTTCTTATTGATATAGTGAAATTATTTTAATTTTCCAGTCTTTCATCACACCAAAACATTATCAACAAATTTCCATGAAATACACATTTTTTGTTACTCCTTACAAGAAACAAAAGCTCGTTCCTATCTCTTGAATCTCAATTAGTTTCAAATTAAACAGAACTTTTAGGCTCCTCACTCTAATCTTCCCAATAGTTGAGTACTTGAGTGCCTTAAACTTTGATGAGTAAAGAGAGAATATTAGATAATTAAAGGGTTAAATGTTTATTTGGTCACTGTACTATAAGTCAACTTACAAGTGAGTCACTCAACCGTTTTTTCTTACAGTCAACTCACTATACTTCACTTTATTAACAAAAATTTGAAATTCCGTCTTGACTGCTAAGTTTTTTAACAGCAAATTGACATGACAATGCCATGTAGGCACATAATCCTACTATAAAAAAAATTTAACATGTCAGCTTTAACCCGCCCAATAAGACCCATCCACACACCCTACCACCCTAAATACCCAATTCATAAGCTACAATCTAACCTAAACCCACCCTCTCTTCTCCATCTCCCGCCTCTGCCTCCGCTATATCCTCCCGGCCCACCCGCCTCCCCCTTCCTCCCTTCTCCACCCTTCAACCCACCATTTCTTCCTCTTGAGGGCAGTGAAAGTTATGATCTGAGGTGGTGGCTACTTGGTTTGGGAGTTTCAGATCTTGTTGGGTATTTGATGGAGTTGATTTTTGGAGGATGGACTTCGGATTTGTGCTGGTGGGATTTGTTTTCGGCTTTTGGATTTTGGTGATCTGTTTTTGTCCTGATCTGGGTCTCTTTTATCCAGATTTGGGACTCCTTTTATGACTTGGGTCTTGTGGATCCAGATTTCCAAATTGACTTCTCTATATACTTGCAGACATTATACATGGCTAATAAGCAATACACCAAACGAGTTCGACAATGAGCCTGAGTTCAGCCTTGGTTCATGAGCAGATCCATTCATTTGCAGCCTTATTTTACATACTCTCGTATATATTAACTTGGGAAAAAAAGAGGATCTATATCTACATGACGTGTTTGACGTGCTAGTCACCGAGTTATGACATTAAGTAGATGTGGAATAACATTTGACTGATTTCAGTTTTATTTTTTTGTCCACTGTTTATTGAACCAATCAATTTATATTCTACTAGAATACTTTATCATATTCTCTGGTTTCTGTATACATTAGGATATCTTTCATTATTGTGGAAATTTGGCAATCCACACGGATTCCCAATCCACATCATGCTTGTTTGCCTATCTGTTCATGTTGGATTTGGGATTTTGATTTCAACCATTTACGGTCGGTCTTTGGGTGAGGTTGCCCAGATTTGGGATCTATGTTCTTTCTTGATGGTACTGATTTTAGTTCCATGTTTAAATGAATCTGATTGGCTTGATCTTGGCTGTATTCCAATAATCAGATTTGTTTATGTTTGGTTCCTACTTCCTTGATGGTACTGTTTAGTTCCATGTTTCTTGATTTCTTTCATTCTTGATGCTAGTATTTTTAGTATCTGGATTTCCTGCACTAAATTGGATGAGGAAGATGATGAATAGTGATGATGGTGCTAGGTTAGAGAGAGAAAGAGATAGAGAAATCTGGATAATCTGGATGATAAGTTTGTTTAATTTGTTTGACTATAATATAGTAATAAATTGTTAATATACCATAATATTTGCTTTCAATAATTAATAACTCTTTGCCTAACATATATAAACATTTATGTAAATAAAAATTAATTTTGAAAAGATTTTTAATTTTAAAATATTTTTAATTTTATAATTTCCTTAATTATATTTGTTATTAATTATAAAAAAAAACAACCATTTCCTATTAATTACAAAAATAACTAAATAACTCTTTTTATTTTTTAATTTCTTCCACGTATTTTTTGCTAAGTTTTTTTGATTTTATTATAATTTTCTTTCATTTTCCCCTAAATTTCTTTCATATTCCCCTTAATTTTAATTAGCATATTTTTAGTTTTTATGTTGCAAATTTGTAAAAAAATAAATAAAATATTGAGTTCTTAAAAATTGCACTCAAGTAAGGTAATAATAATTTATTTAATTTTTTTTGTTATAAATTCATTAACAATATTAAAGAAAACATACAAGTTTCTTAATTTTTTTAATTATAAATTAAGTTTCTTATTCATAAGAATTGTAAAAACAAATTTATAAATATGTATGTATATAAAATCAATAAGAATTGATTTGTAATTTTAGTATATTTTATTTTTATAATTTTTTAAATAATTGTACTTGTTACTAATTATCTAAAAACTTATTTTCTAATAATCACAAAAATAAGTAAATTATTATTTTTATTTTTTCCATTTTCCCCCTAACTTTTCTGAATTTATTTTATTTTAAAAAAAATTTCTTTCATTTCCACTCAAGAGTGGCCACGTTATCTTTCTCTCTCTTGCCATGTCAGCTTTCTCTCTCTTATGTGGAATCCGACGTGGCAAATCGTCAACATGATTTAACGGATTCTCTAACGGTTTGTTAGTAAAGTAAAGTATAGTGAGTTGACTATAAGAAAAAATGATTGAGTGACCCATTTGTAAGTTGACATATAGTACAGTGACGAAATAAGCATTTCCCAATAATTAAACGTCTTCGATTCATGATAAGAACAAATGACCATTGCTTCGTTCTTAATTTGTATTTAATCTTAAATTTGAATTTGGAGTACCAATTTCCCCAACACTCAACTCATGGTTTTGAGACTAGTATTTGGACTATAAATCAAGAAATAAATAGTGAAGCCAAGATCATTTATATCTCACATAAAGATTTAAAAATATGAAATCACATCTTACAACATTTCAACAATGACAACCTAACACAAGTCTAAGGAGAAATAATATTTGAACTTAT
Organism: Panax stipuleanatus; assembly: GCA_020205555.1. Lineage (NCBI taxonomy): Eukaryota > Viridiplantae > Streptophyta > Magnoliopsida > Apiales > Araliaceae > Panax > Panax stipuleanatus. The sequence continues at coordinate 130,461,427 of CM035120.1, read as the reverse complement.
GAAGAAATTTATAAAATAGATTAGATAACATCTAGGTTCATTTTATACAACAAAAAAGTTAGAAAACATCATATACGCAAATTTATATAGCAAGAAAGTTTTTCAATTTGAACCTTGATCTAAATTGAAGTAGTCAAATAGTAGAAAGTAAAATAAGCACAAAATTCAAAACACAAATTTAAGCGTCTCAATTGAGGTAATAATAAACCACTCATCACAAAAGAAACACAGTTAAAGCAACCAATTTCAAAAATTTATTAAATAAAATAAAAATCAAACCTTTGGGTATGTGGAAATTGGAATGTCTTTAACCACACCTCCAGTAGAACTAATAAGACTGCGTGGCAAATGGGTCGGCCGGATCAAGTGCGCTGGTTGAGACCCATACGGAACCCGACCCGGATTGGGAGCATATGGCCGAGGCGGGAAGTTGCCAGGGTTGGCCATGACGACGGGCTGATCGGAGGCGGTGGTGGGTTTAGGGAGGAATCCTCCGCCGGAGGTGGCCGGAGGGTAGAGAATCCCTCGATCTGCAGGAGGTTGCCGATTCAGGGATAGGAGCACGTGTTGGAGCCTTGGGGCAACGGTGGCATAATCTGGGTGGCGAGAGTGGAATGCGGCTGTGGCGGTGGTTGTGGCGGTGGCGGAGGTGGGGAAGTGGGGATAGATTGGGGTTTTGTTACCGGTTGGTGGGGTTGGATTAGAGAAAAGACGAGGGGCGGTGGAGGAGGGAGGATTTGGTGGGGAAGAAGAGGACATAGCCATGGTGGCGGGTAATTTTGGGTTTGAGAGGTATTTTATTTAATTCTATGTTTGTTTTGAAAAATCAAATAAGTTGCCTATTTCAATTCCAGGTTTTAAAATTGATAGCGCAAATTGCAAAACAAAAACTGAAACCGACGATCTCCATTGAATGAATATGAATACGAGTGTAACGGGTATTAGCATTAAATGAATATGGATATCTAAATTAGCATGGATACTAGATACAAACCCGCGCCTTGCGGCGGTATTATTCATTTTGTTAATAATAAATTTATATATGCAATTAATAAATTTAAATATAATAAGAAAGATGGTGGTGTATGTTTAAACAGTTAAACCTTTATACATTAAATTGTGAAAAAACTTCCTTGAATACTACATTCTTTGTAATATTTTATGTTTGTTCATCTTTGTCAGAAATTAGTATTTTCAATCCACTCTTGCTTGTAACTCTTAATACTGCTACATACAATTGGCCATGACTAAAAACTGGACGTGACAAATACAGTCCAACATGTGAGAGAGATTGCTCCAGGCTCTTATTAATTTTTATGGAAAAGCAAACAACCAAAGGAAATTATCTTCGTTGGAATTTAAAAGGTAATCTAATGTCTGACGGTGTGAAAACCAAGCGATGTATGAAAACTCTGTGTTCAAAATTATTGACTGAAATTACTTTTGCTTCTATCACATATTTTTTCAATTGAGTTGCTATTAATCTCGTGTCATTGCACAAACCAGAACGCTTATCTATATTTCAGAGCAACATTACAAGAACCCCAATCTTCAACGTTAGCTTGTGGTTTAACATTCCAGAAGATGTAATTAATGCTATTCAAAAAATTTGGGGTGTAAACGCCTTCATAGCTACTTGAGTTTTCATAAACCTTACATACACTGTCCGAGAGACATCGCATATTCGTTCACCTTATTTACAGCATTAAGTGTAGGAGCAAGGATGGCTCAGTCTTGGAAATAAAAGCCATCGTCAAAATTTTCCAATAAATTAGGATATGTGCTATCAACAATTGCTGCAAGGGGATTGATCGGATCTTTGATAAGAATATCATCAAGAATTTCTACATCTGCTTCACCATCATTAGCTCCGCCAATTGTACCATCTCCAACCTTCAATATTCAATCAGAAAATTCTCTCAACTCCTCTATATCATAATTAGAATTTTGAGATTGAAGTCTCGTGTTATTTGTTAAAGTCAAAATCTTGCACAAACTCTACAAATAGGAAGAATTTAGAGTTGCTAAAACAACGTCCTATCTACTGGCCTTGGGAATAACAAGTAATATCTGCCTAAAATCTCCACCAAATACAATTTCTTTTTCCACCAAATGGTTGATCTATACTATTCGTCTTAATAAATCTGAGGACATATCTTAATGTTTTATCCAAAACTTCAAAACAATGTTTATGTACCATGAGAGTTTAATCTCATACAATAACTCAAGTTTTTCTAAGCAACTCAGCCAATTGACTTCCCTGTTTAATGTTGCAAGTTGAATCCTCAATAACAATTAATGGGATACAAAATCTAGAATGAGTTGTTCTACCTCCAGGGATAAGAAGAGAAATTATTCCACTTGATGCAACAGTTAGTATTATTTCACCAATTGATCGTAGTGCATAAGACAAAGTTTTAAATATAAAAGTCTTCTCAATTCCCCCATATCCATAAACAAAGAAAACACTTCCTTCATATCCCTTAAGACCGCATTCATGTTGGTTTGATAAATGTTTCTATGCTCATTATTTAAACTGAAAAACAGAGTTTTATGCTCTCTTGCCAAGTTTATCCTTCTCATCTTGAATAAATCTATTTTGCCCCTCTTCAATAATTATTGAACTTGGAAAAGGCAGTGTAGGGTCATCTCGCAAAGTTTTCCCATTGCTTTGCAATAGTTTTTCAATTTTAGCAAGAGTATAACTCTTCAATTGGTCATAACTCATTTCCAAATTTGCTCATTAAGAAAGAACAATATAAAATATAAGAATTCCAAATTAAAAGTTAAATAGATAATTGAAAAAAATAACAAAATGAAAAAATTAGTATATTCTTAAAATGTGACATAGATAATAAATTACTTAAAACTGAAATATGAGGCAGTTAATTTGGCGAGGAGGAAATAGATAATAATGAATTAATAATTAAATTTTCATTTATAAGAGAAGGCATCGGAAACTAGTAATTATGTAGATAAATTTTAAATGGTATATAATTAGAATATATTAACAATACCATACATATGATATTAATGTGAAAGAATTAGCAAGTCGTGCATGAATTTAATCACAAATATTTTACGCATTTCACATTGTTAGAGTACCAAATTTGTTGTGTTATCCTGAAATACATGTATTATACTATAAACATGTACAACTCCACCTATAACTACCCATGTGGATGATATTTAAGTGATAATTTATCTAAAGGTAACTGATATCATGGATATTGATTGGAATAAAGTCCTACTATATCATGGGTGGATCAAATGCAGAGTATAATATTTCCTTTTAAGTTTATGCTTATTTAAACGTAGGATCCACTATATATTTTTTTAAATAAAATTCCATTATTAAACAATGAACGAATATAATGCCTAAAACCCAATTGATATAATTTACTATCAAAGCAGAAAAGTAATTGTTAAAAAAATTGTCAGTCAAAGTTTAAAAAATAACAAATTGAAGGAGATATACTATAAAGCAAATGTACAAACTCATTATGAAATATAAATTTGGTTCAAGTTGAATGTGTAATATCTATTTAATAATAACAATGGTTGTTTTAACTTAATGTAATAATTGACAAAAGAGAATATATCAAAATTCAAAATTTAACAACAATCAACAATGTTTAAGCAAAAAAATTAATAATTAAATATTTCAAATATCAAATATGTAACATGTAATAGTTTATATGTATTTATAGGAAGAAAATTAGGTTAAATAACAGAGAGTAATGATAATAGCTCAGTAATGATAATATCATAAAGTAGTGATTTTAGGAGATAATAATTAAATTAGAAATGATAATATCAGAACAGTTGACATTACCGAAACAGTTTAGATTTGTAGTGATTTAGGGGATTATAAATTCAAAATATTAATTTGAGATTAAAAAAGTAGTGATTTTAGGAGATAATAATTAAATTAGTAATGATAATTTTAGAACAGTTAACATTATCATAACAATTTAGATTTGTAGTGATTTAGGAGATTATAAAATTAAAATATTAATGTGAGATTAAAAGTAGTGATTTTAGGAGATAATAATTAAGTAACGATAATATAAAAATTATTTAGATTGAAACAGTAGTTATTTAGGTGTTTATAAAATCAACATAGTAAGTTATGTTGATATTATTTGTTATTTTAAACTGTATAATATTATGTTGTAATATAACTATAAATGGTATACTATTATGTGTAATATAATTAAATTACTAATGATAATATCCGCATAATTTATATAGGTAGTGATTTTGTTATATACGTGTATTATAATATTATACCATACATGTATGATATAATGTATGGTATAATTATGAATGGTATAATATTAGAAAAGTAGTGATTTTAGGATATAATAATTATGTTTTAACATAATTAAATTTGTAACAGTTTAGAAAAGTAGTGGATTTTGGGGATTATAAAATAAATATATTAGTGCTGGATTATATATATGTATGATATAAGATTATAAATGGTATATAATACTGTAAAATTTTAAAAAACGAATTTTTTGGGTTGTCACGGTTAGTAATGTTGGAACTTATATATATGTATGGTATAATATTATAAAAGGTATAATATTATAAAATTCAAAAATCGGTCTAATTATGTAGGACAGATGAAAACCGAAGTAATGGATGAGTACATTAATTAGGTAGGAAAGGTGTTGCAATTTGGGAATGACAAATGTCATGCAATGGTATCGTCAGAACAGGTGCCGAAATGAGTCTCCTCTTGAGCTTTTGGAAGCTCTTCTCGCATTCCTCGTTCCATACGAATTTTGTATCATTCCGAGTCAGCTGAGTTAATGGAGTAGCAATTCGAGAAAATTCTTCCACGAATCTCCAATAATAACTAGCTAAGCCCAGAAAGCTACGTACTTCGGTCACCGACTTAGGTTGCTCCCAACTTTGCATTGCTTCAATCTTCGTCGGGTCAACAGATACTCGATGTTTTGATACCACGTGCCCAAGAAATGCTACTTCCTCAAGCCAGAACTCGCATTTCTTCAACTTGTCATAAAGCTTGTTATCACGAAGCCTTTGGAGTACCAGCTTCAAGTGGTGCTCATGATCTTCACGGCTTTTGGAATAGATGAGGATGTCATCAATAAAGATAACCACGAACTAATCCAAATATTCCTTGAATACACAGTTCATCATATCCATGAAAGCAGCAGGAGCATTAGTCAATCCAAAAGACATGACTAAGAATTCATAGTGCCCGTATCGAGTTCTGAAGGCAGTCTTTGGAATGCCATCAATTTTAATCTTTAACTGATGATATCCAGAACAAAGATCGATCTTTGAAAATAATTGTGCACCTTGCAACTGGTCGAACAGGTCATCAATGCGAGGTAGCGGATACATATTCTTGATGGTGACATGGTTCAACTCTCAATAGTCAATACAAAGTCGCATACTCCCATCTTTCTTCTTTACGAATAAAACAAGAGCACCCCAAGTAGATGTACTAGGACGTATAAAACCGATGTCTAACAACTCCTGTAGTTGGACCTTTAACTCCTGAAGTTCAATAGGAGCCATTCGATATGGGGTTTTAGAAATGGGTTTTGTACCGGGTTCAAGGTCAATAAAGAATTCAACTTCACGTTCTGGGGGTAGACTGGGAAGTTCTTCAGAAAATACATCAGGAAACTCATTAACAACAGAAATATCATTCAAATCTGAAGTATTCTGGTTTAAATTAGTGACATGGGCTAAAAAAGCTTGACATCCATTTTTTAATAAACGAATAACTTTATGACTTGAAATAACATCGATTGATTTTAGTGGTTTGATTGTTTGAATTTGCACAACAGGTTGGTTAGGAATATGAAAACTAACAACCTTACGAAAATAATCAATTTTGCCATGATAAGTGGTTAACCAGTCAATTCCTAAAATCACATCAAATACAAGTATTTTCAAAGATATAAGATCAACAGGTAGGGTGAGGGTACCAATTTGAATCAAGCAAGATTTGTAAACTGTGGCTGTAATGAAGGTTTCTCCTAACGGAGTTTCAACAGATCAGTCAAAGTCTAATTTCTCAGAAGTCAAGTTCAAACGTTGAGCACAAGCAGGTGAAATAAAAGAATGGGTAGCACCGGTATCTAATAAGGTATAGACTTCGCAAGAGTTTATGATTAGCCTACCTGTGATAACCTCATTCGGGTTCCTCGCTTGTTGGGCAGTCACAACAAAAGCTCTTCCAGGAACCATTGACTTTGACTTATCCGGGACAGCCTTTGGAGTCACTATCCCTGCTGGACTTGGTTTCGCTACAGGACACACTCGAGCTATGTGACCTTCCTTTCCATAGTTATATAACACACCTTGGATTGTTGTGTGCAGTTTGGACTGATGTGTCCCTCTTGTCCTCATTTATAGCATACGATTGGTGATCGTTCTCCTCCCCTAGAAACAATTGTTGATGCTGGTGCTGCTGTCGACGTCTTCACGTTATCATTGTTGTACCTTCTCTTCTTAAAATCTCCCCCCGACTCACTTCTTCTATTATCATGGCCATGATTATCACCGGAGTGGTTACCGCTTCTGTCATGATACTTTTGTCCCCGCTGGTTGTCATTGTTCCGATGACTGCTGCCACCGGTACGACGTTGGTTATTGTCCCTTGGTTGAACATAATCATTATCTCATTCTAATAATTGGGCCCTGTTCACCACATCTGAATATAAAGAAAGTTTGTGAGAAATGAGGTACTAACGAATTTTGAGTTTCAAACCTCTCAGAAACATCCGCGTCATATGTTCCTCATTATCCACCAAATGATATGCGAACCGGGATAACTCCGCAAACTTAGCCTCATACTGGGACACAGTCATGTTGTTCTGTTTCAGTTTGATAAACTCTACCTCCTTCATATGACGAATACTTTCTGGAAAGCACTTATCATTGAACAATTTCTGGAACTCCTCCCAAGACATCTTGAGTGCGGCAGGCTGGGTATGCTTCACAGATTCCCACCAGTAATCTGCCTCTCCACGGAACATAAACGTGGCGAATGGAACCTTTTGTTCTTCTGTGCACCCCAAGACATCAAATATCTTGGTAATTTGCTTAACCCACATTTCTGCCTTGATTGGATCTTGCTTTTCCAAAAACTCTGGTGGTCCCAACTCTTTGAACTGCCTGGCAGTGACAAGCCGTGAATTGCCATTATTTCCACATGTTCTTTTGAACACGAGTCTCCCTCGTCTGGTTTTGCATGAATCGCAAAAAACTTCTAAGCATCCCATCATTCATCATTTGATCGGTGGTGTTGTTTACAGGAGGAATATTGCCTTCCTGTTGCACGTTCTCTTGGTTGGTGATTAAAGGTATCTCAACGGTCTCATTCACTCCATTGTTTAGATTTTCAGCTGCCATTCTCAAATATTGCCATAAAACAAGGGTTAATTAAATAAATTGACATATCACATATTAACCCTATGTTCCGACCGATCAATTAAATAACAAATAAGCTTAGGTAGGACATATTAGCGAAGGTTTTACTCGTCTCTTCCCTCCTAGTTCTATTCTCAGATCTCCGCCAGAGATCATATCCTTAAGCTCTAATACCAACTGTGACGCCCCCAAAACAATCAATTTTGGCATAATAAGTGGTTAACCAGTCAATTCCTAAAATCACATCAAATGCAAGTATTTTCAAAGATATAAGATCAACAGGTAGGGTGAGGGTACCAATTTGAATCAAGCAAGATTTGTAAACTGTGAATGTAACGAAGGTTTCTCCTAACGGAGTTTCAACAGATCAGTCAAAGTCTAATTTCTCAGAAGTCAAGTTCAAACGTTGAGCACAAGCAGGTGAAATAAAAGAATGGGTAGCACCGGTATCTAATAAGGTATAAACTTCGCAAGAGTTTATGATTAGCTTACCCGTGATAACCTCATTCGGGTTCCTCGCTTGTTGGGCAGTCACGACAAAAGCTCTTCCAGGAACCATTGACTTTGACTTATCCAGGACAGCCTTTGGAGTCACCATCCCTGCTGGACTTGGTTTCGCTACAGGACACACTCGAGCTATGTGACCTTCCTTTCCACAGTTATAGCACACCTTGGATTGCTGTATGCAGTTTGGACTGATGTGTCCCTCTTGTCCGCATTTATAGCATACGATCAGTGGTCGTTCTCCTCCCCTAGAAATAATTGTTGATGTTGGTGCTGCTGTCGGCGTCTTCACGTTATCATTGTTGTACCTTCTCTTCTTAAAATCTCCCCCCGACTCACTTCTTCTATTATCATGGCCATGATTACCACCGGAGTGGTTACCGCTTCTGTCATGATACTTTTGTCCCCGCTAGTTGTCATTGTTCCGATGACTGCTGCCACCGGTACGACCTTGGTTATTATCCCTTGGTTGAACATAATCATTATCTCATTCTAATAATTGGTCCCTGTTCACCACATTTGAATATAAAGAAGGTTTGTGAGAAATGAGGTACTAGCGAATTTCGGGTTTCAAACCTCTCAGAAACATCTACGTCATACGTTCCTCATTATCCACCAAATAAGATGCGAACCGGGATAACTCCGCGAACTTAGCCTCATACTGGGACACAGTCATATTGTTCTATTTCAGTTTGATAAACTCTACCTCCTTTATATGACAAATACTTTCTGGAAAGCACTTATCATTGAACAATTTCTGGAACTCCTCCCAAGACATCTTGAGTGCGGCGGGCTGGGTATGCTTCACAGATTCCCACCAGTAATCTGCCTCTCCACGGAACATAAATGTGGCGAACGGAACCTTTTGCTCCTCCGTGCACCCCAAGACATCAAATATCTTGGTAATTTGCTTAACCCATGTTTCTGCCTTGATTGGATCTGGCTTTCCCAAAAACTCTGGTGGTCCCAACTCTTTGAACTGCTTGGCAGTGACAAGCGGCGAATTGCCATTATTTCCACATGTATTTTGAACGCGAGTCTCCCTCGTCTGGTTTTTCATAAATCGCAAAAAACTTCTAAGCATCCCATCATTCATCATTTGATCGGTGGTGTTGTTTATAGGAGGAATATTGCCTTCCTGTTGCACTTTCTCTTGGTTGGTGATTAACGGTGTCTCAACGGTCTCATTTACTCCATTGTTTAGATTTTCAGCTGCCATTCTCAAATACTTCCATAAAATAAGGGTTAATTAAACAAATTGACATATCACATATTAACCCTATGTTCCGACCGACCAATTAAATAACAAATAAGCTTAGGTAAGACACATTAGCGAAGGTTTTACTCGTCTCTTCCCTCCTAGTTCTATTCTCAGATATCCGCCAGAGATCATATCCTTAAGCTCTGATACCAACTGTGACGCTCCCAAGATAGGTTCAATACACAACCCATTCTGAATTGCCAAATACATGGTACAGAAATCAAATACACATCTTTTATAACAAACGGTCGTGCAAAATATGACCACACAAACTGTGTGCTTCAGTACAAATCGTATATAATACGAAATATAAACACTCAAATTCATTCCTTATTAATTACAATTATTATCCCACTATTTTATAGAATAGTGAGAACTTCTACAGATCTAACTCTGATCATCACTCTGTTACCCGACTAGTTCCCACGATATTCTCATTTCCTGAAGAGAACAATGGAAGAAAAGTGTGAGCTCAACTAGCCCAGTAAAGAATATTATGACTAAGATAATGAAGAATAAATTATCGTTAGTCTTTGTGGGCAAGAAAATCGTACCTTGCTAGAGTTAGGGTTTTGTGTTGGCTGAGGAGGAGAAAAATTCACGAAGAAAACGGAATTGATTGATTGATTGAAGAGGGGAGAACGACAGGTGAGCGATTACTCCAACGACGCGTGACAGAACTCTTACAATCCGAGAACCTTGTTAGGGTAGCAATGATTCCAAGAGCCTTCTTGAGTCCTTCCTCTCCTAGAATCCGGAAACCTTGTTAGGGTTATTGGGATTCCAATAGTCTTCTTGAGTCCTTCTGGTTGAGAGGATGTCCAAGTCTTGAGTCTGAAGAGAGCTCCTCTTCCCAATGGAATGGAAGAGGTATTTATAGGGTTTTCTGAAAAGTGGTCATGTGCCAGGCACATGCCCTCAGGGAAATTCTAGAAATACCCTTTAATCACCAGAGTAATGCCCATATCGTCTTGTCCTTCTAGCCACCAATCCAATCCCTCAATCAATTCTCAAAACGAGCCGCCTCGAGCCTTCTGCCTCGGGACACGTGGAGGCTTTTCTCAGGTCTATCATATTTATTTCTGGCTTTTTCGTCTTCATTTAATTAGGTCATGTGAACCCTAATTTACACTTGGGCCCATTTGCCCCCTGCGCGAGAGTCGCAATTCCAAAGAGACGATCGTGCAAGAATACTTCAAGCTTTTGAACATTTTTGTGGGACTCCACTTTTTAAGTCTTGAAAACAAGAGTCCTAAAAGAGGGAACCCCTAGGGAGGCAAAACCTAGAAGGGCTCTTTCTTGGACATCTTGGAAAATCTTCTGAAAATCTTTCCAGATCTTGCTCAATTTTTGTTACCTTAATTTTTCTTTGCCTGTTGAGACACTTGCTTTATTTGACGCTCTCCATCTAGGTGTTGTCACCTTGCCATATAGTAACCTTGGTTACCCTCCAGATGACTCAGGCTTCGAGGAGTCCTCAGCAACACAACAGGTCCCTGCTCCTTCATCTTTTATCTCGATGAACTATATGACTGCTTCTAAAGTAGCTCTCATTAGAGCTTCCTTCAATCAAAGTGGAGATCTTGTTTCTTGGAGTGGCTTTCAGATGTCTTCTTCTAGTCAGGAAAGTATCGAGCGTCTCCTGGCTTGATTCCCACAGATACTTAACTGACTGATTATTAAGGCAGCCTCTACCCAAACATTCTTTTTAGATCGTCTCGCCAACCTTGTTCTCGGGCTTCATGATCTTTCCTTATACTCTTTGCGAGTCAAGGAGTTGAAGAAATTTAGAGATTCGGGATACCACTATTGCTGACTTGGAAGCTTTGACTATGCCCCCATTTCAATTTGATATGTCATGGCCTTTAGATTATGACCTTTTGTAGTCTTTTCCATTTCCTTTATCAGAAAACTTATTTACATATATTTCATTTATCAACAATAGAGTTTTTTATCCTTATTGATTGCCTTTAATTTAAATGATTCCTTAAAACTCAATATTTAACATTTGAATCTTAAGTTATTCAAATTAATACTCCAAGACAACAATAGGCCTTATAAAACAGCAAACATGAATTTATTTATTTTTTCACAAGAAAAAATATGTTTTTTTTTTCAATTTTATGCAAACCAACACTTGAATCTATACTTTTTTTTAAAGAGATCAGAAAAAAATATTCAAGTATAAGTGAAAGTTTGACAATTTATTGAAAATTAGATTGCTTTTAACGAAAAGCATAACATTTCAAATAATAAATCTTGCTTTTGTCGGAGAAAGCATAACGTTCTCCACTTTTAGAGATAAAGTGTAACTTTTTCTGGGGTTGAGGGCTTAGAGTCAGGTGCCTCGATTACTTTTAAAGTTGAAAGTATAACTTTTCGGGTCTGAGGACTTATAGTTAGGTGCCTCGATTACTTTTGAAGTTGAAAGTATAACTTTTCTTATCCAAGAACTTATAGTCAGGTGCCTCGATTACTTTTGATGATAAAATATAGCACTCGGGTGCCTCGTCACTTGGGTCATCCAATTTCTTGGCAAGTATGATCTACGAGGACTTGAAATCGGGTGCCTCGTCACTTGGGTCATCCAATTTCTTGGCAAGTGTACTTTACGAGGACTTGGCCACCATTTAGAGTGGACCACCATCTTGGGTGGAATTTTTTTTCATCAATTCTAGTGCCTCCTCCCTTGGTCATCCAATTTCTTGGCAAATGATACTCCTGAGGACTTCGGCCACCATTTTTGGTGGACCACCATCTTGAGTGGAATTTTAATTCGTCAATTCTTGTGCCTCCTCCCTTGGTCATCCAATTTCTTAGCAAGAGATACTCCCGAGGACTTAAACTACCATTTTTGGTGGACCACCATCTTGGGTGGATTTTTAATATTCTTGTATCTATAGTTCAAAGATCTTTCGATGGTAGAGCCTGTATTTGGGTTGTCCATCATCTTGTGTTGATGAAATTTGTAAAACTTCTCATAGTTTCAACACGAGCATCAGCTTTGAATTTTTTTGATGATTGCTTGTTGTATGCTACTAAAGCATGTTGCCTTGAGTAGACTATTGTGGCCCTTGATCGTGTTTCTTGAAATTTAGTATGAGCCTCCATCCTTTTTTCCTTCATGAGGCTTTAGCAGAGCATAGCCCTAGTTGTAGCAAATGTATTCTTGTCTGCATTACCATAGTAAGATAGTCGAGGAAAAAGCTAGTAAGCAAGGGCAGGCAGAGATATGCTTATTCGGTTTAACTCCATTCTATTGATGAGTGAATTCGTCTCTGTATCTCCACCTTCTAGTGATTAAACTCTAGAGTGCACTATTTGGCATTTAAATTTCCAAGTTGAATTATGTCTTGGGCTGGCTTCTAATGTCTTTTTTGGGTTAATGTCATCCATGCCGTTGTCATGCCATCATGATCTTTGGCCCCTCGTGTATGAAGGACTTGAGGGGGATCATCCCTATGTCCTCATGTATTTCTTTAGTCATCTTGCTCGTCATGATAACCAAAGTTTTATTTGGAAAGTACTTTGGAGCTTGTAAAAGAGTGTGCCTCCTAGGGGCTGAACCTTAAGAGGGGAACCCTTGAGTTTTTCTTCTCTTACTCATTTTTTCTATTTTGGTCCTCTCTTTGTTTGATAGTTAGTCTTGTGTCAATAAAGGAACTCCATCGGCATAAGATTGAAGAGTTGAACCCTCCAGGTTTTTTCCAGCTTGAGCATCCTTCAGGCTTTCTTGTGGAGTTGCTTCTTGGTTATCTTCAAAATTGAGTTTGTTAACCCTTTCGTATGAATCATCCTCCCAAGGGGAGACCATTTGAAAAGGGTTTATTAAACTCGTCTGCCCACTCTGGAGAATGTTTTGTCAAAAACATATACATTCCATGGATATTGTCTTCCCTTGATTTGAAAAGTTGGAATTTGGCCACCCAGGGTGGTCCTGCTGAAGAGTAATTTTTTTTCTTCGTGTTCTCGTCGAAAAAGACCAATCTTTCTTTATGATCTGAGGGAAAAAATCAAGATATAATCAAGGTAATGGGGCTCGGAATACAAAAGAAAGATTAGAGTTACCTGGAAGAAGGACAAGGGAAAAAAAGCACAAACAAATGAAGTCATTCGAATAAAAATAAGTAAGGAATCGTATAATGTACTTACCTTGATTTGAAAAATTGGAATTATGGAGCCCTCATGCCCCCAGTTTTATTTACTTTGAGAAATTGAAAGTAAAGAAAACTTCTTGAAATACTTCTTTGAAATTTTAAGAAGGTGAGAGTTGTCTCTCATTCTTCAGCTTTTGAATGATCGAGCTTATGGTCCGAACAAGTGAGGAATATGGGTTCTCCTCCTTTCAATGGTAGTTCGGTCGTTGTAACGTCTTTGGGCCCTAGATATGACCTCCGCCCTCCTTTGGTAGTAATCATGATCCATTATATCTTTTCTCTTGGTGAGATTCAATCTTCTTTAGATCTTAGCATCATCATATTTATTGAGTTGCTATAACTCGAAGAGGTCATCCATGCGGTGATCTGATGCGCCACTTAGTGATCCTCAACTATGTTTGGTGAGTTCCCAATACATTTGTGTCACCCAACTTGATTCCAACTGAAGCTTTAATCTCTACAAACTCATGTGTATTACCGCAAAAGGATTAAATACATACACAATTGTCAGTGTATTGTTAAACGTCATTAAAAAATATATATATACTTATGCGGGTATATCCATACATAAAGTTTGTTAATCATAATTTTTTTTTCGGAACCTAAATATAAATATCATTCGTTCTAGCCTTTAATCAAATCACCAGAGCCTTGATTTCCTTTTTACTTAGGAATCAAATCAAATGTTTCCAAAATTAAAATTAAAATAAGGAAGATCATCATACATTACCAAATAAGATTCAATCTAACAAAATCTTTATTTTTTGGTAAATCAAATCTTTTCTTTTTATTTAGGAATCAAATCAAATGTTTCCAAAATAAAAATTAAAATAAGGAAGATCATCAAACATTACCAAATAAGATTCAATCTAACAAAATCTTTATTTTTTTGATAAATCAAATCTTTCCTTTTTATTTAGGAATCAAATCAAATATTTTCAAATAAAAATCTTATTTTATTTTAAAAATAAAATCTTTTTTTTTCATTTTATTTTTGGAAACATGGTAAACTCGCTTTTTTTATTTGGAAACAAGAATCAAATCTTTCGTTTATATATATATATATATATATATATTAATTTATATTTATTCACTTCCCTGTTTCACCATATTCATTGAGGGGCGAATCACATATATCCATTTGAGGGGCGAATTTGATTGCTACTAGCAGCTCTAATCATCTTCAGCAAGTTTGATTCCATACTGCAATTGCTTAGTGCTTCGGCTGCCTCTGAAGCTTTTCTGCGTGCCATCGCTTTTGCTTGCCCCCTTGGATGGCCGAACCCTAGTGGTTTAGTCCCATAGGGCCGAACCCTAGGGGCTCCATCTCTTCTTCTCGTCTTTCTTTCAATTTTCTTATTTATTTGAATGCTTTATTTCGGATTTTTTCTTAACTTGGAACTGGATCCGGTGAAGTAATGCTCGTTGTCGGTGAAACTCTTCATGTAGTTCTCCCATTTTGAGTTGTGGGCATACTCTTCACGAATTCTCCACCTCCCCAGCAGAGTCGCCAATTAATGTGGGCAAGGAAATCGTATCTCGCTAGAGTTTAGGGTTTCGTGTTGGATGAGGAGGAGAGAAATTCACGAAGAACATGGAATTGATTGATTGATTGAAGAGGGGAGAACGACAGGTGAGCGATTACTCCAATGACACGTGACAGAACTCTTAAAATCCGAGAACCTTGTTAGGGTAGCAAGGATTCCAAGAGCCTTCTTGAGTCTTTCCACTCCTAGAATCCGGAAACCTTGTTATGGTTATTGGGATTCTAAGTGTCTTCTTGAGTCCTTCTGGTTGAGAGGATGTCCAAGTCTTGAGTCTGAAGTGAGCTCCCCTTCCCAATGGAATGGAAGGGGTATTTATTGGATTTTCTGGAAAGTGGGCATGTGCCAGGCACATGCCCTCAGGAAAATTCTAGAAATACCCTTTAATCACCAGAGTAATACCTAGATCGTCATGTCTTTTTAGCCACCAATCCAATCCCTCAACCAATTCCCAAAACGAGCCGCCTCCATGAGCCTTCTGCCTCGGGACACGTGGAGTCTTCTCTCGGGTCTAACATATTTATATCCGACTTTTTTGTCTTCATTTAATTAGGTCATGTGAACCCTAATTTGCACTTAGGCCCACAGTCTTCAACAAATCAGATAAAATATTATGGACAACAAGTTTTAGATCAACAACTTCAACGGAAATAACAATTCATTAGAAGAGTTAAGTAGAGAAAGATGTCTACTATCTTCTATGATTTAAAAGTCTATCATCAATATTTTATCCCTGTAACATCAATCAATATATATCTCGAATCAAATATTCCTCTTTGCACTATGGGCCAAAGATATTCATTTGTATCACCAGTGGTCATGTTCATCTCAACACCTGTTCATCTTTGCACTACGGGCCAAAGATATTCATCAGGTAATCATCTTTGCACTACAGGCCAAAGATATTCATCAAATAATCATTCATCTTTGCACTACAGGCCAAATATATTCGTTTGTATTACCATTTAAGACAGAGGATGATGAAAAATAATATAAGGAACGAAACCAGTGAGATAAAGAATAAAGATTAGGGATTCATAATTTAGTTTATCCAAGTTCAAGAATATTCCGTAATAATCAATTGTGGGGCAAAATTCAAGAATGAAGTTCAAAACTTGGATCCAATCAAATATAATTTGGATAAAAAAAATATTTTTTTTACCGTGAATAGTAACTCGTGAATAGTACCCCATCATGAAATGGTAAAAATTTCATAAGAATTTCAGACCAATATTCCAGTAAAATAATATTAGATGAAGCGCAAAACTCAAAGAAATTCTGATCATTTTAGGAATTATATAAGCAATACTTACCGTAGTAAGTTCAAATTTAGGAGTATGAAATGAAATATTATCACTTTCATAATATGTAATATGAAAGAAAATAATATTCTTTAAGAATATTGAAAAGAAATAACATCATTTACGAGAAAAATAATATCATTTACCTTAGTAAAATACTAGATCTGACTGGAATATCGGATATTATGTTGCAAAAATTTTGCACCGCAATCTACACTCAAACTATCCTTATACTCACAAGAAATACGCTCGATATTATAGAGAGAAAATTTTCTAATTCTGGTGTTATTTTTATTTCTAACTAAGCACCCTATTTATAGGAAATGCTTAGCACACCAGGATTGACAAATGCAACCCTCAGTAGCTTCTCAGCACACCAACCTTGGAAAAATAATAGCACACCACTTTTGAATCTAACATTCAACATGTTTATATATATATATATATATATATATATATATATATATATATATTAAAACATTTATAATTATTAAAAGAATTCTAAATTTCATTTTCTCTCTTCCACCTCATTTTATTTTTATACCATAAATTTATTATAAAAATGTTACCATTTAAATAATAAAATTATATTATTATATTATCACATTATACTATTATAATGTAATATTGTTAGTTCCCAGTAGGCACACAATAGATCTAGAAAGGGGGTTGAATAGATCATTTTCGTTTTTAAAATCTTTTCCTTTTTATTTTGTATTGCTAAGAAGTTAGCACATGACAAACATAAGAATCATTTCAAGCACAGCGGAATAAGTTAAATGTCCCCTTCATTGATATATTGATTAACATTGATACATTGTTCTTGGAGTTAGTTTAGTTGTAAGTAGTTAGTACATACATAGCAGTTATAGCAGTTAAGTACATAATGTAATGACAGAAAGTAAATGATAGAATGTAAAAGACACAAGGAGTTTTAAGTGGTTCAGAGACACAAGCTCCTAATCCACTCTTCTGCACTCTCGCAGGAAATCCACTAAGGAATAGGCAGCACCCTGAATCACTAAGATTCCTTCAAGGCCCGTAGCCCTGGAACTTCAATTAACTAAGAACTCTTCAAGTCCTCCGACTTGGAACTCCTCTAGTTCACTAAGAACTCTTCAAGGCCAGCAGCCCTGGAACTCCAGTTCTCTACGAACTCTTCAAGCCCCGTAGGCCTGGAACTCATTTAGTCCCTCCGGACAAGGACCCATTAGGCCGTGGCTACTCGTTGTTGTTGTTGTTGTTGTTGTTGTTGTTGTTGTTGTTGTTGTTGTTGTGCTTTGCTGCTAAGATGTCTTGAAGCTTGATCATCTTTGTACTTAGCAGCTAGGCTTGGTCCTCAGCATTCTGCTTCGTGTATGGACCTCTTCTTCTCAGGTGCAGTTGATCTTCATTCTGCTCAGCTCATCTTCATTAGATGTCAGCTGTGCACCATCACCACATAGGACTGCTAAGGCTTTTCATTGTGGGTCACTTTCCTCTGGTCCTTAGCAGCCCTTGAACCCTTCTTGAATGATATGCAGACATGGTTCTGCATCTTATCTGGTTCAGCTTCTGGTTCTTCATGGTGATCTGTAGAGTGGCTCTTCTAATCTTCTTTCTGCTCAGCCACATTTCTGAATGCTATCTTCTTGGCCTTCTCGGCTCTCAACTTGGCTGCCATCTTCAATGGCATTCTCATCTTTGTTGAGTGAAGCTTTAGTCTGTTCAAGTCCTTCTTCAAGTCTGCTTCACTTCCACCTTCGTTGTCTCACTGCCACTGAGACTTGTTCTCTTTTGTTCTGGTGGAACTCATAGAGTCAACAATATAGCATTCCAACAACTCGACGAATCTACAACTCAGTAACAACTCTTATCTTTGAAGCTTGTCTCTTAAATGCCCTTCCATGATCTTCCCGTTGGAAAGTAGCCGTTGGAAGCTATTTGAATTGCTTTCCAGATCTTGAGTTATTTGGTGCAGACTGCTGATGTGACGTGACAGCTCTTTTTTGACTTTACTGACACAACAGTCTGCTTTCTCACCTACCGCCTCAGAGATGTCACTATTTTGTGTCAGGCTGGTAGTCTTCTTTATTACTCTTTTCTGATTCCTTGATTCGAATCCTTAGAAGTTATCCTTCTGCATCGATGCTCTCAATCAGCAACGTTCGAATGTCAGTCTTCATATTGATACATTGCCAGAGCTTCAATATTCAAATGTCAGAACTCTATGATTCTGATGCATATGTTCTTGGACCTTGATCGTAGTGTGTCATGTTGAATACACCTCTTCCTTTACTCGTGCAGTGCTTCAACACTTCTGCTTGCCTCGATTGATCTTAGGAACTAATAGCTTGACTTGTCATTCTGACCTCTTCTGTAGCAAGACACTTCAGATTTATGGCATACCCAGCTCTCTTTTTCCTGGTGATCTCCCGTTCACCTATCTTCAAGGGTCTGACCCATGCTTAATCACTTTTGTCTTGTTCTTCATAAGCTGGCCGGTATCTCTATATAAATTGTATCAGTTCCTTCTTTGTTCAGCAAACACTACGATCCTGTGTGATTCTCAAGATCGTTGTCTTCTGTTCTCTTGACAGCAACTGTACTGGCTGACTTTTTCTAGTCAGTCACTTTACCTGAAGTCTTCTTTTGATAGGCTTTCGAAAGACTTCATCTTGAATGGCTTTACAACTCAACCTGGATGACGATTGAGTTGGTTCTTAGATCTTCTGATAGCTTGCCTGCCATTCGTTGAGTGCTCTCTGGTTTCCTTCTCGTGGAATGTATCGTTGCAGCTCAGACCAGAGGCTTTATCTTTGGATTCTATGGGAGTGCTCATCTATTGAGAATCGTGTTGACACTACGATTCTTCCTTGACATTGTGAGCAATCTTGTTGAAGCCTTAGTTTTGCAGACTACGATTTAGCTTTGTTTCTGCAGACACTACGACTCCGAGATCAGATCTCGACAGACTACAATTTTTGCCTTCATGCTTGCTGTCCTCATCTGATCTGACTCGACTACGAACTCTGCCTCTGATATGATCAGCAGACTCCACTGCTTCAAGTGTGATCTACGATTC
This sequence comes from Panax stipuleanatus, assembly GCA_020205555.1. NCBI lineage: Eukaryota > Viridiplantae > Streptophyta > Magnoliopsida > Apiales > Araliaceae > Panax > Panax stipuleanatus. The sequence goes on along the minus strand of CM035120.1, from coordinate 130,442,174 downwards.
TTGACTTAGCTCTGGCAGATGTTCAGTCGGCTCATAGACAGGCTGTCTCTATGATTCTGAATATGACTTCCTCAGCAGACTATGGCTCTGAGAAAGTTCTTTCCGACACACTACGATTCTTTCTCGTCTCTCCTGGCAGACTACGAACTCCGAGATCTACTATCCTTGCAGACTACGATTCTGCCTTGATAGTTCTCGAGTCTTTCTTGTCTCTCCTGGCAGACTACGATGCTGGTGCAGTGCTCGATGATCAGACAAGCCTATCTATTACATTGTATAAGATCAACCTAACAAGCTTGATCTTTCTATATTTATAGTCCTTGTATATCATTTCTTTTGAAGGACTTTAAAAAGTTGTTTTGCTTATGTAGGATCAACCTAACATATTTGATCAATTCATTCTAAGTCCTTGTATATATATTCCTATTATCTATCAAAGGACTTTACAGCTTTTGTCAATGCAAGCATACTTGCATATTCATTCATTTATATCATAATTAAATCATATATAAATAGGAATAACACTCTCATGTATATTCCTAACAATCTCCCCCTATTTGATTATGACAAAAATAATCAGTGCATATGCATGAGATGAATGAATCTTATATACAGTGAGCAACTGTATTTCTAAAGCAAATAATCATGAATGTCATTGATGATAATATGAAATTACATATGCTATGACATTCTACATTTTGGATCCAGAACATACTTAACTAGTATAGAGATGTACCTCTTCTGCTCCGTGTATGTTTTTAGAATGTCTGTTGATTAGCTTCTGCTGCTGCTCATCTTTCTTTCTTCTTTTTCTTCTTTCCCTTGCTCCCCCTCAGATGCATGCTTCACTTCCCTATCTGATCAGGCTCTGGTTTAGTTGCATGTTCTTCTTCTTTGTTTCGCTCCCCCTCAGATTCTGTGTTCTTGGGGTCATCATCTTTTGGCTCCCCCTTAGATGATGATTCTGCTTCTACTGCTGCTTCCTTCTTCCCTTTTTTCTTTCTCTGTTTCTCTGCTTCTCTTCTTGTTAGACTTCAGTCTCCTTATTGAGTACTCTCTTGAATGTCTCTTTTGATGTATCTTTTTCTCCCCCTTTTTGTCATTAATCACTTGTGAAAGCTGCTCCATGTTTGACATAAGCTATTCCATCAGGTGAGAAGAGTTACCAACCTCAATCTTGAGTTCTTGTTGGCTTAGCTCAAGTTGAAGAGAGAGAGACTGTTTCAGATCGTCAATCTTGTCAGAGAGAAATAGGATTTGATCTTCATTTGCCTTCTTAGCTCTTAAAGGTTCTTCCTTCTGATCACTCATGGCCTTCAAAAATAATTGATCCCTTAGTTGAAGCTTGAGGGATATGTCTGAGAGTCTGTCTTGAAGTCTTTTGGACAGCTCATCATCTTCCTCAGTTGACATGTTCTTTACTTCTGCAGCAATTTGAGAAATCTCCTCAACCAATTCTTCAGAGTTCTTTAGTAACTCTTGCTCTTGAGGAGATGTGGTATCAGGTTGTTCATTTTCCATCTGATCAGCTGTTTGGTCAGGCTCCTGCTGAGCATCTGATTGATTGTCTTCCTCCTGGACATCAGATTGCACTCTACGATTCTCACTCTTGGATAGACCTTCAAAGGTAGTGAGAATCTGATGAATCGTTGAGTTCCATGCTGCTTGAGCAGAATACAGTTTTTCAATTTCATCTTGATCATCATCATTTATAGAGTTAAGGGACTCTACGATTGTAGATTTGGGTAAGATCCTTCCACCATCTGAATTTGCTCGACAATCATATGGGATGTAATGATTTTCAGCATGTCTATATACCTTGAAATGAGATTGATCCTTGATCAGCAGAGTTGCAAACTTCTTTACCCTTGGAAAGTTCTGTGCTACCAGTTTTAGATTGGGGAGGTGAGAGAAGCACCATGAGAGATAGCTGTTGTCTCCAGTGAGAGATGCATTTGCTCATGGCATGTGAGGATGAAACCATCTTATAGCATGATCCTTGATTTCAGTGTCATAAATCAAGGTTGAAGAGTCTAGCTTTATAGTATCACGATGGTTGAGCAGATGTGATGCAGTCATTTTCACCACATGCAGCCTTCCATTTCCATAATTATTCCATTTCTCCGGAAGTGCCTCTAGTGGTTCTTCATCAATTTCTACCACTATTCTCCTCTTGCGTTGAACAGGATAAGGGATATGAAGATCTTCTGGCACGTCATCCTCAGAATTGGAGTCTTCTTTACTTTCATCCTGACCTGAGCTGGAGTCAGACTGGCGTAGACTTCCTTCAACTGACTCATCAGTTTGTTCATGCATTTGATCATCATTAGTATTATCATCAGCAGAGTTTGCTTTTGCAGATTCACTAGCCTCTTTTAGCTCTTTAGTCTTCAGCCTTTTTCTGCTATTCTCCTCAGACATCTTTCTTTGTCTTCCCTTTGATACAGCCTCATCATCACTTAGTTCTATGAAAGCTGTAGACAATTCTCCTCTCTTTCCAAGAATAGCTTGAGTATACAATCTGTTGCTCTTCCCTCTTTTTGGGGATCCAGCTATAGGAGATTTAGACTTTTCATCATCTTCAGTCTTTGAAGTTTCTGAGTTATCAGACAGACTTTTTTGACTTGTTAATATTCTGACCTTATTATTTTGATGATGATTATATATTGTGTACTAAATTGTTTATTGTGAAATTTCAGGAAGTTAAGAAAAGGTTCATTGATGAAAGGTATTGAAGACTTTGAGTCTTAAGAATAAATTGTAAGGTCATTGCAAATATTTGATTTTTTAATACAAGGCTCTAGGACATTTTATGTGTGCATTTAACATGTTTATTTATTCATGCATGCGTTGAATTATGATAAAATAATAATTATTTTATCGACCGATTTAATTGATTTATACTACCATGTGTTAGAATATTTCATAAGTATCCTGATCCTATAAAATAACATGGCACACGTGGAGATCAGATTTGTTGGAAAGTGTTTAGCATGCAACGGCAAAATAATGATTACTATCGTTTAAGTGATTTGCTTACATATGTCTCGGAATTCACATATTAAAATTATTCTGGGAAGTTGGTTTGAAATTACATGTTGCATTATTTACGGAATGGTTATATGATATATGTGGCGGTTGTATCATCTTGCTTTAGTGGATCAGTTCTAAGAAGTCAAATATGTGTATGATTCTTGGAACTCAAAGATAATGATTATCCTGAGTAAGATACACTTGTTGCTAATTACGAAACTAACACTGCGTTGATTACTTCAAAGATATTTATTTCAAAAGCAGTATTCTTGGGTGAATTAACTTTGAAGGAGTCCAACTTATTATATAAGAGATTTTCACGGTTTTGGTTTTAACTGATACATCCCTTATCCGTGTCAATTGGTTTTAACAGAAATAAGTTTAATTGTTTGCAACGACACTAATTAAAAAAGAGCAACGGTAATATTATTTTGGGCTATAAAATGATTGAGATATCAGTGTTAAAAATACAACACTTGAATCAATCTTTGCACTTATATACTTGAAAAGCTATTCTATTATTTTCGGTGCAAAATTACAAGCTGCTGTGCAATTAATATTCAGATTATTTTCAACAAGTTTTTCGTGAGCTTAAACTGGTGATATCTATTTTATTATTTGATCATCACATTCATTAGTTGAGCCTTGCATTGTTAAATTGTTTATTTGCTTTGATCATTAGACCTCTATATTTGTAATCTTATATTTTTAGACTAAGTGTTGTCTAAAGGAATTTAATCTGGGTGGATTAAGGATTGTTTATGTGACACCCCCAAATCCAGTATCTTAATTTCCACAGGATTTGGTGTTCACTGTTCCAATATCATACAACTATCTACCCATAAATAATGAAATTCATTTATTAGATAAATAAATCATCATCTTACATCATCTGAAATAAAAAATACATCATAAATCCCAGGTTATACTTAACCTTAAATCTCTGTTGCGGAAACGTAAATAAATAAGTCTTAAATCATCACACATAAGTCTTGAACTTTAACATTATTCATGACAACACAAGTCTTCATCACTTGTTAACTTTTCCTTTGCCCTTGCTACTAGAAGGTACATCACTTCGTTCATTATTAGCTGCAATGTTATTATGCAAGAGTGAGCACGAATGCCCGCAAGTATAAAAATATGACAGAATAATAATATGCGAGTGAAAGAATTCTGAATAACAGAAAGCTCAACATTTGAATCAAGAATATTAATCAAGAGTCAAATTACTTCTCAACTTTTGAATCAAGAATATTAATCGAGAGTCAAATTACTTCTGAGAGTCATTAAGACCTTGAACCAAGTCTTAGGTTGTCAAGTATATTAACCTTTCCAACCTTTAACAATCATAAGACTATAGACTTTACTTCTCGTACTTAGGGAGATCAGCCCTTCGTACTGATACTGTGCACATTATCTTAACGCCTTAAGCATCTTCATTAATTTCCTATATTAGGGTTGTTCATCTCAGTTTGACATCAGAATCCGCACCAAATAAAGTTGGTTTGGATAACTCAATAAATGATATTCAAATTGAATATTAACTTCTCAAGGTATACAATCGAATAAGTATTGTACACTTAAATGATACTTTTAAAAGAATCATGGCATCTCATGTAAAATTCTAAACTTGGATATTCAAGAGTAAGAATTTGCTCAACAATAGTGATTAAGCATAGCAATTGCTTAATTTAAAGAGTTTAGTTTAGGAAACTTGCCCAACAATAATAATAAGTTAAGGATAGAAAACTTGCCTCGTGCGCAAGCTACAGTTATTACTCACTTCTTTAATTACTCTTACCTATCACACATTTACAATATCAATTAATCACAGGTTCGATATGATTATTGATTTACAATTATATTCTTCAAACTCATTAGTAGATTTTTTTTCAAATAATGGTTTACGTTGATTAATTAACTTGTTAATTAATCACATAACTTAAGTTATTAACTTGTATTAATAACTTATTACTTACATCACATGCCTTCATATTTATTAGACTTAAAATAATGTCTTCATATTTATATCACATTATTTAACCTTTACAAATAATAGTTTAAGTCACGTAATTAATTTATTAATTAATCACATAACATAAATTATTAAACTCATATCAATATTTTATCATATTTATAAAACATGTGTTCATGTTCATTAGACTCAAAACACATTTCAAAATTTTCCAACACTTAGCAATTTTTTTCAAAATTTTTGGACAGGCGCGGCCGCGCGCCATTTTGCCTTGCAGCTGGCGCGGCCGCGCGGCTGCGGAATTTCAGAATCTGAAATTCGCGAACGAACACAGATTTTCTCCCATTTTCTCCCAATTCACATCATTACACTGATTTATAATGTTATCCATGAAGTATAAACTTCACAGGAACATTATATATCACTTATAACATGTTCTTAACATTCCAAGTCATGTAATTACACAAATCAAAATATTAATTTTCACTGTTCTTCAAAACTTTCAAGAGTTTAATGAAAAACATAAAAAACATCTCCTTACGGATTCGTTACTACACCAAATCCATTCATTTCAATTCCATTTCCTTTGTTTTAACATATACAATCATATTCATGTATCAATTTAAATATAAACATATGATTTAATCATTAATTTAACCCATATGGGTTATTCACCCATATTCAATACTCTGTAATTTCATAAACCCAATTATTAACAAAATTACTTGGTGTGATCACTGTGAATCATGAATGGATAGCCTAAATTATATCATGGACATATGTTACTATATATATATCCATGAAATCAATCAATTGTCAACTTTCTCCATTCACAGAGGACTTTTACAAAACACGTACATGAAAACTCTGTAAATCCTTAACAACCCAATTAAGGCCAATTAAATCAAACTGATTACTTTAAAACATGTTTATACGTTAGAAAAACACGTTATGATTCCATACCCATATAGATAAAGCCATATCGTAACCCAATTTTCACAGAACTTAAAAATATACGTAATGAAGACTTTGAGAAAAACAGATTTTTTTTAAATTAAAAAGAAAGATTACCCTTTTTGTGTGAAGATAACACAATCACAGATAATACTTAGGATTTCTCAAATTTCTTTCTCTCAATCTCTTCTCAATTCCTTCTTCCCTTTTTCTCTCTGACAATCTCTAAATTTTCTTCTGATAAAAATAACTTAGGCAATACAAGATATACGTATATATAATATTACCGTTGTATAACAACTACTAACTCCTACAAGGGCCCTGTTTGGTAACCCTCCTAATTCCTTTTTCATTTATTTTAATTAACTAATTTAGTATATAGTTAATTGTAACACTTTAATTAATCAATTAATTTTATTTAAATCAATTAAATAAAATAATATAATTCACATTTAAATCATATTGTCATATAATTAATATATTTATTTATTAATTATGTTAATTCACTAATTCTTTAATTAATTATTAAATTAATTAAAGTAACATATGCTTATTTAATTAATTAAATTAATCAAATAACTCAATTAATTAAATACTTTGAACTACTAAATCACTACACATTAATTTAATTAATGTAACACATATAATTAAATTAATCTACCACAAATTCATAACTTAATTATTTAACTCAATAATTAAATCATTAAAAATATTTATTTATTTTAATAAATATTCAAATATATTTACAAAATTCTCGTTCGTCACAGTTTACAAACAGGTTCAAGGAAGCATAGGTGCTTAAGGAGTGCATTGGTGCACAAGGAGCAAAAGTGCTCAAGTGAATTATTGTAATTCAAGGTTTTGAACTATTTTGTAAAAGGAGTCAATTTAAAGAAATAAATTGAGTCTCCAATACTAGTTGGTATTGGACGTGGACTAGGCTATTATTATAGAGGGTAATAGCTGAACCACGTAAAAATCTTGGTGTTCATATTTTTACTTGCTTTATCTTATTTGATCACAAAAAGATATTTAATTATTTTGATAAATAAAAAAAATTAAGTATTTTCATTATCATAAGATAAATTGTTGACACTAAGAGTTTTTATAAAGAAATCAATTAAGCTAGTTATTTTCATTAAATAACAAGAGTAAAGTTTTTATTCAGCAAACCGTATTTATCCAGCACGCTGCATTAGTTAATATAGTAAGCTGAATTCAGTAGTTGTTACTTAAGTTTAAAAATTGGTCATAGTTGTTCCTACACTTATTCAACCCCCCTTCTAAGTGTGCCTTATCTGAATTTCAATTCGTATCAAAGCTTGGCTCTACTTATCTTGGTCTTAAAGGTAACTTGTAGGGAAAGATTCTAACATGGCACAATTCGGGAACAACAATCAAGAAGGTCAATCAACAAATAGACCTCCTCTGCTGCATGAAACAGAAAACTACAACTTCTGGAAATTTCGAATGAGGATCTATCTTAAAAGGGATCCTTGGGAATGGTGGGTCGTAGAGAATGGACCAGTTACTCCAAGGAAAGATGACGGTACTTCAAAGAACTTGCTCGAAATGGACTCAACTGAAACGTACATGGCCTCCTACGATTCAAGGGCAATGAACACATTACTTAGCGGCATGGTACAATCTGAGATCGACAAAGTTTTATCTTGCAACACTGCTAAGGAAATGTGGGACACTTTAATAGTGAGCCATGAAGGTACATCCAAAGTTTGAGAAGTCAAACTAAGTATGCTCATGCATGACTATGAAATGTTTAAACTTGAGAAAGACAAAACCATAAAACTAGCTCAAGCGAGGTTCCTTGTTCTACTAAACTTTCTGAAGCTGCTTAACAAATCCATCCCACAAAGTGAGATTAACTGTAAGTTACTTCGGGCTATGCCTAAAAGGTTTGCTTCTAAAATTACTACTCTTCAAGATTCTGCTACTATTTCTACTATGGATACTTTAACTCTGTTTGGTGAACTTGAGGAATATGAACATCAATTAAAGAGATATGATGACGAGGAGGAAACCCCTCAAAGAAAAGTTTTAGCTCTTAATGCAGAAAATGAAGATGAGCTTGATGATGACTCCGATGAAAAATTGCTATGATGTCAAGAAGACTCAAAGGACTACTTCAAAGGAAGAACAAAAGGAGGAATACGTTCAACTCAAACAAGTTCAAGGGAAAGCAAACCGAAGAAACATGCTTCGAATGTGGACGTCCTGGTCACTTCAAAAAGGACTGCTTTCAGCTAAAGAACAAAGGAAAAATAGGTTTCAAGGACAACAAGAGAAACAAAGCACTTGTCACTTGAAGTGATGAAGAGGAGACCGAAGTCGAGGTTGATGCCAAGGATGAACTAGCTCAAGTCTGCTTTATGGGAATAGAAGATGAATCAAACGAGGTATCTATTTATGAGTTTAATTCTTTGAAACAAGAAAATGAAAAATTGAAAGAAAAGAATGCATGTTTAAAAGGACTAGTTAATTCATTAATGAGTGAAGTTGACTTTTTAATAGATGAAAAGAAAGAAATCGAAAAAGAATCATTCTGTAAAGAAGAAAAGGTTTTGATTGCAAAGAATGATTACCTTGATAATTATAGCAAAATACTTTTCAATAGAGTAAATTTTTTGAATAATGAAGTTCAAAAATTGAATAATGAACTTAAAATGAGAGATGTATGTATTGATGCATTTAGTGATGAATCTCTTTATAAAACCATTCGTACTAATGGACTTCAAAAGAAAATAGATTCATTGAAATCATCTCTTGCTAAGTTTGTTCAAGGAAAAGAAAACTTAAATGTCATTTTAGGTAAACAAAGACCTACTTTTGAAGGCAAGGAATTGGTTACAACCCTATGCATAAAAAGGGGAATGTGAACATGATAAAATCGAAATCAAGTTTTAGATTAAATTATTGTTCTCCTTTCACAACATGTAGAAATTGTGGTATTAAAGGTCACTTAGACATAAATTGTTTTAAGAGAAATAAGATTAAAAAGGTATGGATTAAAAAGAGTGATATACTTGCAACTAACATTAAAGGACCCAAAAAGATGTGGGTACCAAAAGGATGAATTATCTTTTCTTGACAGGTGTGTTTCAAGGCAAGGGTTCCATCTCAAAAATGGATTCTTGATAGTGGATGTTCTCATCACATGACTGGTGACAAATCAAAGTTCGTGGAATTAAAAATCAAGAAGAAAAATGAAACGGTTACTTTTGGAGATAATCGAACTTACGACATTATCGGGAAAGGTAAAATCGGCAATGGTAAGGTCAATATTGATAATGTACATCTTGTTAATGGACTTGAATTTAATCTTATAAGTGTTAGTCAATTAATGGATAGTGGTCATCAAGTATCTTTTGAAAAAGAAAAATGCACAATTTCCCATGGTTCTAACAATTCTACTCTAGTTGCACAAAGGGAAGGAAATATATATACTTTTTGAGCAACAGGATGAAGAACTATGTCTTGTCATTATGCAAGATGAGGCTAACTTATGGCATAAAAGGATGGGACATGTTCATATGGATTTAATCAAGAAACTATCCTCAAAGAACCTTGTCAAAGGATTGCCTAAGATAAAGTATGAAACGAAGGGAGTTTGTGTTCCTTGTCAACTCAGGAAACAAGTAAGAACATCATTCACCGTAAAGAACATGTTGTCAACTTCCTCTCCCTTACAATTACTTCATCTTGATTTGTTCGGACCAGAAAGACGTGCTAGTATTAATGGTAAATTTTATGCATTTGTAATAGTTGATGATTTTTTTAGATACACATGGGTATTGTTTTTAAGAACAAAAGATGAAGCATTTAAAGAGTTTGAAAAATGGATAAGAAATCTTGAAACAAGATATAGCTTTAAACTCATTAGAATTAGGAGTGATCATGGTACTGAATTTCAAAAAGACTTCATAATATTTTGTGATCAAAAGGGAATTAGCCATGAATTTTTAGCTCCGAGAACTCCTCAACAAAATGGAGTAGTGGAGAAAAAAAATAGAACATTACAAGAAACAGCTAGAACCTTGATACAAGAGAGTAAACTTCCTAAGAAGTTTTGGGCTGAAGCTGTAAATACATCTTGTTATATTTTGAATAGAGTACTTATTCATCCAATTATTTTGAAAACCCCTTATGAACTTTTAAATAGTAAAATTCCTAACATAAGTTATTTCAAAGTTTTTGGTTCTAAATGCTTTATTCTCAATACTAGTGATAACTTGGGAAAATTTGATGCTAAATCATATGAAGGTATTTTTATTAGCTACTCACAAAATAGTAAGGCATATCGTGTATTTAATGTTAACAAGTTAAGTGTTGAAGAATTTGTTCATGTTACATTCAGTGAAACTAACAATGATCTTCCAAAAGAAAGAGATGAGGATGCAGGTAACTTGGAGACCTTAGCGAATCCAGCAAACCGAAAAGGTATATTCAGCAGACCTAATGAAGAAGTTCAGCAAGCTGAATTAGACAATTCACATGAAGAGGAACAAGAAATAACACAAGAACTTGAGGAAGACATCCCCCAACAAGAAGAAATAATACACGATGTCCATATGCCAAAGACTGCAAGATATCTCAAGAATCATCCACCAGAAAATATCATTGGGGATATCAACAAAGGAATCACCACTCGAAGAGGCTTACAAAATCATTGTGCATTCTCTGCATTCTTGTCAAAAGTTGAGCCAAAGAATGCTAAGGAAGCTATCCTTGATGAAAGTTGGCTTATGGCAATGCAAGAGGAACTTCAACAGTTTGAAAGATGCCAAGTATGGGAACTTATGCCTCCTCCTGAAGGTTTTTCTGTTATAGGTACGAAATGGGTATTCAAGAATAAGCTTGATGAGCATGGAACTATCACTCGCAACAAAGCTAGATTGGTAGCTCAAGGTTACAATCAACAAGAAGGGATTGACTACGATGAAACTTATGCCCCAGTTGCAAGACTAGAGTCTATTTGTATCTTGTTAGCATTTGCATGTTACAAGAAATTTAAGCGACGTGAAAAGCGCCTTCCTCAACAGATACATCAATGAAGAGGTATATGTAAAGTAACCTCCCGGATTTGAACATGAGAAATATCCAAATCATGTCTATAAGTTAAAAAAAGCTCTCTATGGTCTCAAACAAGCTCCAAGGGCTTGGTATGAGAGGTTGAGTAAGTACCTACTTTCAAATGGATTTACTAGAGGTAAAATTGATTCTACATTATTTATTAAACATGCAAATAAGGATATTATTATTGTGCAAATATATGTAGATGACATAATATTTGGTGCTACTAATAATTTTCTTTGTGAGTGGTTTTCAAAGTGTATGCATAAAGAGTTTGATATGAGCTTAATGGGAGAACTGAATTACTTTTTGGGACTCCAAATCAAACAAACAAAGGAAGGGATCTATATTCAACAAATCAAGTACACAAAAGAGCTTCTCAAAAGATTTGGTTTCGAAGGATCAACCTCAAAGGCTACACCAATGAGTACATCAATAAACCTTACTTCTGATGAAAAAGGTATAAATGTAGACTTAGCCAAATACCGAGGTATGATCGGCTGCTTATTATATTTAACTGCATCTTGACCTGACATAATGTATAGTGTATGTCTTTGTGCTCGATTTCAAGCAAAACCAAAGGAATCCCACTTACAGGCTGTTAAACGAATACTCAAATATTTAAGTGGTACTATCAATATAGGTTTATTTTATCCAATTTGTAATCATTTTGAACTAATTGGGTACTCAGATGCTGACTATGCAGGATGTCAAATCAATAGAAAAAGTACAAGTGGTGCTTGTACATTTTTGGGACAAAGTCTTGTATCTTGGCACAGTAAAAAGCAAACATCAGTTGCCTTATCAACCACTGAGGGTGAATATTTAGCTGCAGGGAGTTGTTGCTCTCAAATACTGTGGATGAGACAAACTTTATGTGATTTTGATATTCTATGTGATAGTGTGCCTATATACTGTGATAATTCAAGTGCAATTGATATTTCTAAAAATCCTGTTTTGCATTCACGAACAAAATATATTGAGGTAAGACATCATTTCTTAAGGGATAATGTTTCAAAAGGTTTGATTAAATTAGTTTTTATTCCTACCTAGAATCAGTTAGCTGATATCTTTACAAAACCCTTAAGTGAAGAACGATTTTACATGTTAAGAAGGGAACTTGGACTGTGCATGGTATAATCTGTGTTCATGTACTTAATATGGTCTAGTATATTTGCATGTTATTAAATAGAATACGTTTGCTTGTTTTGTTTCATTTTTTTTGGTTCGTGAATCTGATACTAACTCCTGATATTTATTGCTGGAAATCATAATGATAAACGTTAGGCGTGTTATTAGGCTACATTCTTGATATTATCTCAACAGTATTTTTGATATCTTTGAGATTTGAAAAGACCGGACAGATGAGATGAGTTATCTTCTCGAACCGTCTTCTCGATTTCCAACTCTTGCATATTAATCTTTTTCTCTATCACTTTATTAACGCACTGTAGTTGCTCTTTTGAGAACTCTTCGTTTTCTTTCTCTGTGTTAATCATCTTGAATCTTTGTACAACATGAAGACCCGAGCCAATCTGGTATCACCATTAAAGAAGGACAACAGTCTAGATCTCCTTACACTATGAGATCGCCGAAGAAATCCAAACGACAGAATCGCCCGGCGTCTGTGCATGTTTCGTCCGATGATGCTTCCTTGTCCGATGGGTCCGATTCGAGTTTTTCCTTCCTAAAGTCTTCAAAATCCAGTCTAAAAGAGAAGCCAAAATAATCTCCAGATGCCGAACCTCCCACTTCTCAACCTGAATTTCCATATAATCTGGTAAATCTTTTCTGTTCTTCTGAGTTGCCGAATAATTACTTTAGAGGTCAGAGTTTTGAAGCTCGCTTTAAAACTTCAATTGCTAGAAAACAATTTGTCTATGAAAAAAATCATGGATTCATTCTTTTTCAAAAATTCCTCTTTAGAAAGTCTTTTTACTTCTTGTGGTATGCCTGCTATGCTTTTTCCCCCAACTAAAGCATATCCTCGGTTGGTACAACAGTTTTACACAAATCTGGAATGTAATGGGGATTGTTACACGACTTTTGTGAAGGGAAAATCTTTATTTTTCATAGTTGTTGATTTCGACAGTATTTTCAGTATTCCATCATATGGTCCTTGTCCTTTTACTTTGAAGGGTGCTGCTAATATTCCTTTTTCTCCACTTGAGCAACTTCGTACTGTTATGAATGACTCTTCTGTGTCTACTCTGTTCACTCCTAAGACTGTTGATGTGTGTCCAACTGCATGTGTTCTTCATAAGTTGTTACGCTACAATATGTTTCCACGACTTGGTGGTGGAGCCAATTTTACGTATCAAGATCTTGTGGTTGTTGCTATGATCTTAAAAGGTGTCATTTTTAATTATTCTCTCATGATGTTGTCACACATGCTCAGTTGCATTCGACAGGTTAAGAAATGTCTTCCTTATGGTCTGTTTCTTACAAAAATGTTTCAACATTTTAATATTTGGTTTGATGATGAAATTGTGATTTCACATAGTGAATTCATTGATTCTGCCAGTCTAAAACAGTCTCATATATCTTTTATTGATGGTCTGTTTGTCCGAATTGTTCCTGATCCATCCCCTATTCTACCAAATTCTGTTTCGAATAATTTGCCATCCAATATTCCTACTTCATCCACTGTTCCCAGTTCATCAGTCTCATCTCCTAAAGTGGTCAATTTATTGACTCAAATTCTTAAGAATTAAGAGTCTATGCGTACTGATATTGTTGATATTAAACAAAGGCTTTTGGTTTTGGAAAAAGAGAAGTTGCCTATTCAGGTTACTGATTTGAAATAATGTTTTTCCTAGATAGAGGATGAGTTTATCGATTTACAGGCTGGTTTTGAGTTACAAACAGTGGCTATGGTTGAAGCTCTTTCAAGAAAGATTAACAGAAATTCTTGTCAATTGAGTCAAGAGCTTAAATTTGTGAGTTGTCAAATTGGGGAATTTTTTGATTTTGTGGCTGTTCGTATGAATGATGTTGGTCGGAAGCTATATTTTGAAAGGATGAACTCTCCAATCCGTGAATGGCCTCAATGCAATTGGATGGCCGAGTATATTGGAGATTTTTTAGACCTACCTCTACCAAATGAGACTTTTATTCCTCATCCTCCTCGTTTTGCTCATGATTTTTCTTGGGAAGAAAAACTCCATCGTCTTTTCCATTGTCCTTACTTTACTAACCGTCCTCTCCCTGTGGTACATATTGATGATATTGATATCTGACCACATGACTGTGTGTTTTTGCCTAATGACAAAGGGGGAGACTAGCAAGGAGAAGCAAGGGGCTAGGAGGAGCTGATGCTGGTAGTTTGGTAGTTTGTTATGGTAGTTGCTGTTATGTTTTTGTTGGTTTTGTTTAAAAACGATTGGTTGGCACCTTTATTACGTTTCTGTTTTTGAATGGTTTGTTTTGAACAATATTAGATAGTTTGATATTATGTTGATGGAACTTGTTTATCTAATAATTGTTAAAGCTAACAGTTTTGCAGGATAAACAAAACTTAAACAAAAAGCATGACATGATAATCATTGAATATTTCTTATCCTGAAATTTTTGAATATGCATGAATTTAGGGGGAGCTGTATTTTTTTTGTTGTCATCGTCAAAAAGGGGGATAATGTTGACTTGTTAATATTCTGACCTTATTATTTTGATGATGATTATATATTGTGTACTAAATTATTTATTATAAAATTTCAAGAAGTTAAGAAAAGGTTCATTGATGAAAGGTATTGAAGACTTTGAGTCTTAAGAATAAATTGTAAGGTTATTGCAAATATTTGATTTTTCAATACAAGGCTCTAGGACATTTTTTGTGTGCATTTAACATGTTTATTTATTCATGCATGCATTGAATTATGATAAAATAATAATTATTTTATCGATCGATTTAATTGATTTATACTACCATATGTTAGAATATTTCATAAGTATCCTGATCCTATAAAATAACATGGCACACGTGGAGATCAGATTTGTTGGAAAGTGTTTAGCATGCAACGACAAAATAATGATTACTATCGTTTAAGTGATTTGCTTACATATGTCTCGGAATTCACATATTAAAATTATTCTGGGAAGTTGGTTTGAAATTACTTGTTGCATTATTTACGGAATGGTTATATGATATATGTGGCGGTTGTATCATCTTGCTTTATTGGATCAGTTCTAAGACGTCAAATATGTGTATGATTCTTGGAACTCAAAGATAATGATTATCCTGAGTAAGATACACTTGTTGCTAATTACGAAACTAACACTACGTTGATTACTTCAAAGATATTTATTTCAAAAGTAGTATTCTTGGGTGAATTAACTTTGAAGGAGTCTAACTTGTTATATAAGAGATTTTCACGGTTTTGGTTTTAACTGATACATCCCTTATCCGTGTGAATTGATTTTAACGAAAATAAGTTTAATTGTTTGCAATGATACTGATTAAAAAAGAGCAACGTTAATATTATTTTGGGCTATAAAATGATTGAGATATCAGTGTAAAAAATACAACACTTGAATCAATCTTTGCACTTATATACTTGAAAAGCTATTCTATTATTTTCGGTGCAAAATTACAAGCTGCTGTGCAATTAATATTCAGATTAGTTTCAGCAAGTTTTTCGTGAGCTTAAACTGGTGATATCTCTTTTATTATTTGATCCTTGCATTCATTAGTTGAGCCTTGCATTGTTAAATTATTTATTTGCTTTGATCATTAGACCTCTATATTTGTAATCTTATATTTTTAGACTAAGTGTTGTCTAAAGGAATTTAATCCGGGTGGATTAAGGATTGTTTACAAACAGGTTCAAGGAAGCATAGGTGCTTAAGGAGTGCATTGGTGCACAAGGAGCAAAAGTGCTCAAGTGAATTATTGTAATTCAAGGTTTTGAACTATTTTGTAAAAGGTGTCAATTTAAAGAAATAAATTGAGTCTCCAATACTAGTTGGTATTGGACGTGAACTAGGCTATTATTATAGAGGGTAATAGCTGAACCACGTAAAAATCTTTGTGTTCATATTTTTACTTGCTTTATCTTATTTGCTCACAAAAAGATATTTAATTGTTTTGATAAATAAAAAAAATCAAGTATTTTCATTATCATAAGATAAATTGTTGACACTAAGAGTTTTTACAAAGAAATCAATTAAGCTAGTTATTTTCATTAAATAACAAGAGTAAAGTTTTTATTCAGCAAACCGTATTTATCCAGCACGCTGCATTAGTTAATATAGTAAGCTGAATTCAGTAGTTGTTACTTAAGTTTAAAAATTGGTCATAGTTGTTCCTACACTTATCCAACCTCCCTTTTAAGTGTGCCATATCTGAATTTCAGACTTCCTTGAGATTCAACAACAGGAGTGACATATACTTCTTCTTTAGATCCGTCACCTTTTGCCCCATCAGATGGACTCCTTGGTATTTCAGCACTAATAGATCTAACTACTTCATGTTTAGATTCTCCCTTATCAGAAAAATGGCTACTCTGTGAATTAGTCATAGGACCTTCACATTCTTCTTCATCACCAGACTTGTTTCTTGAAGATTCATCCTTAGATTTCTCAGTTTCCATCTTATCTTCTGACTTTACGTTTTCTTCTTTAGTAGATGAACTTCTTTTGGAAACTGACTTCTGCTTTTGCACCACCTTGGCTTTCTTCTTCTTCGAAGGCTTTGCAGACTTGGGCTCTAGGATAATTGCACCTTCAGAGGATGAAGTCTCTTCTTCTTTCATGGCAATTGCCTTCCTCTTCCTTGAAGTACTTTTGCTGCTGCTGCCATGTGTCAGCCATTTGTTCTCCATTGGGTTTTTCTTCCAGTTTACAAACAGCTGTGTAGTCATTATCTTATGGCTATTAAGAACTTCACCTTCTTCATCCTTAATTTTGTTCTTCAGCCTCTTCTTCAGAATGATACTCAGTAATCTTCCATGAAAAACCTTTGTGAGTGGTTTTCCTGTTAACCTTTTCTTCTCCGCCTTGTTCAGCCATTTGGACATTTGATCAAGCAGGATAGCTCCAAAATTTACTTGCTTCTTCAGAACTATGGCAGACAAGATCTTCAGTTGTTGATCAATCACAGTGTCATGTGCAGTGTCCTTGCATAGTATACATTTGCCTACAATCTCTGCAAGGAACTCAAACTCTTCAGGAAACTCCTTTTTCTTTATATCCTTCAAACTAGGATTTCTTTTGTATCCCATAATCTCCTTGGCTCCTTCAATATCAACTTCATCAAGGCTTTTCAGTCCTAGGTCAGGAAAACCTAAGCACTGATTGATGTCAGAAGACTTCCGCTTCAGAATCTGCCCTTTTACCTTGGTAGAAAGAGTTCCAGAACTCATAGTTGCATTTGAGTGAAATTCTTTAACCGGGTCAACATATATTCGAGTGTTTGACTCAAGATATTATGAGAATCCAGCCTTCTTCACAAGTTCAAGAATATCTCTGAACTTCTTCTCAGATTTCTCAAACGTCTTGGTTCCGAGCTGAATGCCAGTGATTACTCGCCAGTTTTCCATTTGAAGAGTTAGGGTTTTCTGAGTATAACTCTGTGAAGATCTTGTGAGATGTCAGAGAGCGATTCAAGGTTTGATAACTGTTTGAGAAGATCTTGGCTATTTGGAAGTATTTAGGTTTTGGCTTGAGAAGGTGAGTGTATGGATTTTACAGGTTTGCAGCTTTTGATGAACCCGTTAAAATAAAACTGCCAATTATTTGAATTTCCCTATTGTAACTATTCCTTCCACGTTTCTTAGTGGGACAGTTGTAAGATGTTGATAGGTCACAATCTGCAACTTCTCCATCGTGTCAGTTAATCAGATTTGACTTTTCTTCTGTTGACTATTGACTTCTTAAATCCGTGGAGTGACTTATGTCTTAGCTTAGTACTCCACGATTTCCCAGACTGGTCTACAACCTTTGCTTCATCTTCGATGATCGTACTCTATGGTCATGCTTTAATAGACAACTTCTTCATTAGACTCTGAGGGATTGGCAATTCTCATTTGTAGCTAGTAATCTTCTGATGAGATGCTGCTTGCTTCAGGAAAGATTCTTGTGATGCATTCCATATTAGTATTCCTTCTAAAGTAAGGTAGCTCAGGAAGGGCCAACCTCTTAGCTAAATGCTAAGGATCAGGTTTGTCCCTGAGGAGCTTACTAGATGAAAAACTTTAGACATGACTAGTACTGACATCACATTTGACCTCTCTGCTGGGGAGTTCATCTACCAATTCTGGATATTCATTGGTGTTGGTTTTTATATAGGTTATAATCGTGGTGTCTTCCTGCTCATTTGCTATGATCAGATGGTTGATCATAGACACTCCACGATTTTTGAGATGGGTGGCTGATAGGATTATCAGTAGCATGTTTTGGGGACATTATTACTGACTGTGATGGATATTCATTTAGTTCATCAGTTACAGAATTTTGGGATTCTATAACTGGAATCTTTCTGGTTTAGGTTAGTTTCTGTTTACTATGAACTTTGACAAAAGTGATCTTGATGTTCGTGGTGTGGTTAACAGACATGCATCAAGATTGATTTATCTTCCGAATTTATTTCACAACCTCTGGCAAGAATTCTACTTCTTCATTTTGCTCCTTTGAGCTTTACCATCTCCATATCTTCCTCTGTTCTTTCACCATCTTCGACATCTCTTTCTCAGCATATATCATAATTTGATCAGGTACAATGATGTACTTTGTATGACTGATCATGACTTAATCTTCTATAGTTCTGGTCTCGTTAGACCAGATGCTTGAGATTGATTGCTTTGCTCATCCTTTTTATCAGCAATCCTTTGATCATCTTCCTCATCTGCCAGATCAATCTCCTTG
This sequence comes from Panax stipuleanatus, assembly GCA_020205555.1. Taxonomy (NCBI): domain Eukaryota; kingdom Viridiplantae; phylum Streptophyta; class Magnoliopsida; order Apiales; family Araliaceae; genus Panax; species Panax stipuleanatus. Next base: position 130,423,261 of record CM035120.1, on the reverse strand, counting down.
ATAACTCTCCTGGTCCTTTTCTTTGATTTGGACACAGCCTTTGTACTTTCTTCAGATTCAGCCTTGATGGTAGTTCAGACTGAGAGAACTTCTTTGTTTGGTGATTGTTTTTCTTCTTCTCCTGAAGTTCAAAGCTTTTTAAGCTTTTCACTTGATCTTTCTGAGTTAATCAAGTTGCTATCTTTTCTGTTTGGAGGATCTGAAGAATTTGCTTCATCAATCATCTTTGACACCTTTAGTGCTGTTGTTCTTAGCAGATCGCTGCTCCCCCATAGATGATGCTATCTCTTAAACGAAGCATGAATTTCTCTTCTTTATATTAATTAGAAGGCAGCCTTGAAGATCTTCTTTTGACTAGAATCATCTCCTTCATATAAGCTTCCTTAAATCAAGGAGAGAGATGTTTTTAGGATTGACCACTCCACGATTGTTGACAGAACTACGAACGTAGTTTTCTTTATCTGATCCTTGAACAAGCATTTTTAGTAGGCTTGCAGTTCTTTCTTAGTTTCATCAATATCCACGAAGGATGAATGAAGACTCATTTGGGACAATCAGCTTGTCACCATCTACCAGCTTTCCTTCAGTTAGTTTCCCTTCTTCCTTAATTAGAACTGCGAACTTTGATGCTGACTGGAGGAACACTATGATTATGATTGTTGTACCATAATCGTTGTGTGTTGGCTTGCACAGTTTTCATGGTAGAGAACACTACGATTTTCTTTAAGCTTTCTGACAGGCTGCACTCGTGGAGTTCTTCATAATCAATACTTGATGATCCCTTGATGTGAATTTCTTTGCGTTTCCTTCTTTGAAGATATTTCTTGCATCATAGAAGATCTTTTTCATCTAGGTATAAATGGTCAGCTTCCATATGGAGATCAGCAATTTTGTGAGCTTCATTCATGTTAACTCAGCAAGTCTTCAAGAACTGGCTTTGGCATAGAGTGATTTTGACAAGAACATTGCTGAAATGTCTTGAGCCTCCAGCTGGTTAAGTCCTCGTGACTGAAGTCATCTGCTTCAGTATTTCTTGGTGTGGTTAGATAGATCAAGTACCTGCAGGTTTAGATAAATTTCTATTTTTGGTACCCATGGTTAAATGGGTCCTGCTAGGTTAGTTTCTTAAACTATTCCTCATATGCTGGAATTTACATCAACTTAAGCATCAATAATTATATCTATGCATGTATCAGATCTAGATGTGATATTTATCATGCATGCTGATGAGTGTGTGTGAGATTAATCATTTTAATAAGACACTCTTTTCCTTTGATGGTTTCACCCTTTGCTTGGTTATGTTCACAGATTTTGAATGTTAGCAGAGTAGGAATCAACTCTATTACTCATTTGTATCTGGTTGATTCATGGAGATGATCAGTTTCTAAGAATCATCAAGATACTCCTCTAGAACTGATCATACTCTACACATTATCAAAAAGTTAGAACATAGGTTTGTACATGCATACTAGCCCTTTAGCAAGGATTACTCCACTTAAACTTAATTAATTCTTGATATGCTTATGACCTATTTCAGACTTCTTTCAAGATGTTATCTTCAACCTAAAACTTGGATGGAGAGAAAGTTTGTTAGCAATTTAAGTTTCCAACTTTAGTGTACTTTCTCTCTTCCTCTTTTTAGGTAGAGTATGGTCTCTTGATAGAATACTGTTATAGTACATAAGGTGATGCAACATGATGTATACATTTATATTAATGAGGAACGTACCTTTACACTATCAGTTTCTTGACAGTCATTTACCTTGCTATAATGAGGTTAGGCATTGATGTGCATATCTTTACATTTATTTGTGACAGCATGTTGCTCCAGTTGTCCTTCAATCAATCAGTCATAGTCTTGAAGAGTTAAGCTAGGAAAGTCTTGGCATCTTTAGTTCTTTAACATTCTTGAACCTAAGGGTTCACATCTAACTGCTGATTTGCCAAATACATAGTTGAGAGATTCTTCTTTTTCCTCTGGATAAGCACTTCTTAGCATGAGTGGCCTTTCATCTTTCAGAACAGAGGATGCTTGATTCTTTGCTGTTGATACTTCTTGCCTTCCCATCTCTGGTCTTCAGACTACAAGATTGACTATGGACAAGGATTGGTCTTGATGCTATGGCATTTAAGAACTGGACCAATCTGAGCAGCTTCAGGTATATATATACACATTTACCTGTACACATTATTTTCAACATGTGAGCTCATCTGCATTTACAAGTGACTTACTGCTAAACTAAGTTTAGAACAATGTTTATGCCTAGGATTAGACTCAAAGCGATTAGCTTTTGAATATAGCATGAGAACCTGCTCTGATACCAATTGTTAGTTCCCAGTAGGCACACAATAGATCTAGAAGGGGGGTTGAATAGATCCTTTTTGTTTTTAAAATCTTTTCCTTTTTATTTTGTATTGCTAAGAAGTTAGCACATGATAAACATAAGAATCATTTCAAGCACAGCGGAATAAGTTAAATGTCCCCTTCATTGATATATTGATTAACATTGATACATTGTTCTTGGAGTTAGGTGGTGTTTGATAAAACTGAGTGTTAAGACCTGAACAGTTTAGACGTCTGAATAATATAGAGTATCTGAATAGAATTGTATCTGAATGGAAAAATATTATTTGATAATTACTTTTTTCAAAATGTCTGAATAAAAGTATTTTACCATTTTAACCTTTTAAACAAAACTATAAAATAAAATACAAAAAAACAGTGCTCCTTCTTCCCCAACCTCACGCCCCCCGCCCCACCCCCTCCCACCGCTTTCCCCCGCCCCACCCCCACCCTTGCCCTCCCCCTCCTCTCGCCTCTCCCCTTTCTCCTCCCCCACTCCCTTTAATCTTTCCAGTTTCCCCTCCAGTTCCTTCACATTTCTCACCAACCCATTTACATTCTCCTCCATTAAATCCCTCTCCTTTTGCAATTTCTCCAAAAACCTATTATCCTCATTCTTCACAGTAGATTTATTCAACTTTATCGGACAATTGAGATGTTTAAGCACTATAAACAAATCTTCATCTTACTTGGGGGGCCGAAAATTGAGCAGAGAGAGAATGAACCTTAGGGTTTCTGTGACGAACGAGAATTTTGTAAAGATATTTGAATATTTATTAAAATAAATAAATATTTTTAATAATTTAATTATTGAGTTAAATAATTAATTCATGAATTTATGGTAGATTAATTTAATTATATGTGTGACATTAATTAAATTAATGTGTAGTAATTTAATAGTTCAAAGTATATATTTAATTGAGTTTATTGGATTAAATGAATTAATTAAATAAGCATAATATAGTTTAATTAATTTAGTAGTTAATTAAAGAATTAATGAATTGACATAATTAATAAATAAAAATATTAATTATGTGACAATGTGAATTAATGTAAATTTATTATTATTTTATTTAATTGATTTAAATAAAATTAATTAGTTAATTAGTAGTGTGACTATTAACTATATTATAAGAGTTTATTAAAATAAAGGGAAATGAAGAAAATAAAAAAGCCAAACGAGGCCTTAATAGGAGTTAATTTGCAACGAATATAATTCATACGTATAATACCCATATCATATCGACATTTGTTATTATTATTTGGGTTAGAAAGTCAGAGAAAGTTTGTGAAGTCAGAGAGAAAAAAGAAGAAGAAGAAGAAGAGATTGAGGGAGATTGAGAAAGGAAGAATTGAGAAATCAATTGTGTTTCTTTGATTTATCTTCACTACTAAGGGTAATCCCTTCTTTTCAAGTTTTCAAAATTGATATTTCTTCATTATGTGTTTTAAAGTTTTCTGTGAAAATTGGGTTTCACAATTGGGTTATGATATGACTTTATCTATATGGGTTTATGATTATAATGTGTTTTATAATTGGTATGAATGATTTAAAATGATCAATTTTATTTAATTTGGCCTTAATTGGGTTTTGAAAAAAATTACAGAGTTTTTATACGTCTTTGTAAAAACTCTCTGTTAAGAATCACTTTGGAAAATTAAAGTATAAGGTTATCATATATGTGACCGTAGATGTTAGTATTATGTGTTAGATCATGTATCCATGATTTACACTGATCACACCAAGTAATTTTGTTAATAAATGGGTTCTATGAAATTACAGAGTATTGAATATGGGTAAATAACCCATATGGGTTAAATTAATGATTGAATCATATGTTTATATTTAAATTGATACATGAATATGATTGTATATGTTAAAACAAAGAAAATGGAATTGAAATGAATGGATTCGGTGTAGTAACGAATCCATAAGGAGAATTTTTATGTTTTTCATTAAACTCTTGAAAGTTTTGAAGAACAGTGAAAATTAATGTTTTGATTTGTGTAATTACATGACTTGGAATGTTAAGAACATGTTATAAGTGATATATAATGTTCCTATGAAGTTTATACTTCATGGGTAACATTATAAATCAATGTATTGGTGTAAAATTTGAGAAAATGGCTAAATTTCTGTGTTCTTCGCGAACTGGAAATTCTGGGAAAACGTAGCCGCGCGGCAGCGTCGGCTACAAGGCTAAATGGCGCGCGGTCGCGCCTGTCTGAAATTTTTGAAAAATTTGCTAAGTGTTGAAATTTGAGAAAAATATTTTTAATCTAATGAACATGAAAACATGTTGTAAATATGATAGGATGTTGATATGAGTTTAATAAATTATGTTACGTGATTAATTAATGAATTAATTATGTGACTTAAATTATTATTTATAAACTTTAAATAATGTGATATAAATATGAAGATATTATTTTAAGTCTAATAAACATGAAGACATGTTATGTATGTAATAAGTTGTTAATACAAGTTAATAACTTAAGTTATGTGATTAATTAACAAGTTAATTAATCAACGTGAACTATTATTTGAAAAACCTAATAATGATTTCAAAGAACACTAATTGTAAATCAACAATCATATCGAACCTGTGATTAATTGATATTGTAAATGTGTGATAGGTAAGAGTAATTAAAGAAGTGAGTAATAATTGTAGCTTGAGCACGAGGCAAGTTTCCTATCCCTAACTTACTATTATCGTTGGGCAAGTTTCCTAAACTAAACTCTTTAAATTGAGCAATTGTTATGCTTAATTACTATTGTTGAGCAAATTCTTACTCTTGAATATCCAAGTTTAGAATTTCACTTGAGATGCCATGATTCTTTTAAAAGTATCATTTAAGTGTACAATAGTTATTCGATTGTATATCTTGAGAAGTTAATATTCAATTTGAATATCATTTATTGAGTTATCTAAATTAACTTTATTTGGTGCGGATTCTAATGTCAAACTGAGATGAACAACCCTAATATAGGGAATTAATGAATATGCTTAAAGCGTTAAGATAGTGTGCACAGTATCAGTACAAAGGGCTGATCTCCCTAAGTACGAGAAGTAAAGTCTATAGTCTTATGACTGTTAAAGGTTTGGAAGGTTAATATACTTGACAACCTAAGACTCGGTTCATGGTCTTAATGACCCTCAGAAGTAATTTGATTCTCGAGTAATATTCTTGATTCAAAAGTTGAGCTTTCTGTTATTCAGAATTCTTTTATTCGCATGTTATTATTCTGTTATGTTTTTATACTTGAGGGCATTCGTGCTCACTCTTGCATAATAACATTGCAGATAAGAATGAACAGTTTGGTGAGCCTTCTAGTAGCAAGGGAAAAGGAAAATTTAACAAGTGATGAAGACTTGTGTTGTCATTAACAATGTTAAAGTTCAAGACCTATGTGTGATGATTTAAGACTTATTTATTTACGTTTCCGCAACAGAGATTTAAGGTTAAGTATAACCTGGGATTTATGATGTATTATTATGTCAGATGATGATTTATTTATCTAATAAATGAATTTCATTATTTATGGGTAGATAGTTGTATGATATTGGAACAGTGAACACTAAATCCTATGAAAATTAAGATACCGGATTTGGGGGTGTCACAGTTTCGACAATGTCTTTGGCGGAGGGGAGTGGGGGTTTTAGGGAAAAGGGGGCAGAATGAGAGGAAAGGAAAGAGTTGATTATGTGGTGGCGGTGGTGGTAGATCTGGTAGTGGTGGTGGCGGCGGCGGTGGCGGTGGTGGCGCCGGTGGTGAGATCTGGTACTGGTCGTGGAGGATAGAAAATGAGAATAATAATATTAAGGAGGGTATTTTTGTCCAAAAAATAGCAATGTTCATTCAAACATGACTCTTAAATATTTAGACTTAATTTTGTAGCTTAACTATCTAGAGGCATTAAGAGGTAAAAAAAAAAATAGCACACCGCCTCTGACCGAATCAGAGGAGGTCCAATTAGAGGCAATAAGAGCTAAACAAACACCACCTTAGTTTAGTTGTAAGTAGTTAGTACATACATAGCAGTTATAGCAGTTAAGTACATAATGTAACGACAGAAAGTAAATGACAGAATGTAAAAGACATAAGGGATTTTAAGTGGTTCAAAGACACAAGCTCCTAATCCACTCTTCTGTACTCTCGCAGGAAATTCACTAAGGAATGGGCAGCACCCTGAATCACTAAGATTCCTTCAAGGCCCGCAGGCCTGGAATTTTAGTTCACTAAGAACTCTTCAAGTCCTCCGACTTGGAACTCCTCTAGTTCACTAAGAACTCTTCAAGGCCAGCAGCCCTGGAACTCCAGTTCTCTACGAACTCTTCAAGCCTCGCAGGCCTGGAACTCATTTAGTCCTTCTGGACAAGGACCCCTTAGGGCCTAGCTACTCATTGTCGTAGTTGTTGTTGTTGTTGTGCTTTGCTGCTAAGATGTCTTGAAGCTTGATCATTTTTGTACTTAGCAGCTAGGCTTGGTCCTCAGCATTCTGATTCGTGTATGGACATCTTTTTCTTAGGTGCAGCTGATCTTCATTCTGTTCAGCTCATCTTCATTAGATGTCAGCTGTGCACCATCACTACATAGGACTGCTAAGGCTTTTCATTGTGGGTCACTTTCTTCTGGTCCTTAGCAGCCCTTGAACCCTTCTTAAATGATATGCAGACATGGTTCTGCATCTTATCTGGTTCAGCTTTTGGTTCTTCATGGTGATCCGTAGAGTGTCTCTTCTGATATTCTTTATGCTCAACCATCTTTTTGAATGCTATCTTCTTGGCCTTTTCGGCTCTCAACTTGGCTGCCATCTTCAATGGCATTCTCATCCTTGTTGAGTGAAGCTTTTGTAAGACCCCAACTTTTATAAATAAAGATTTAATTTTTTTTATATATTATTTCGAAACAGTAAGGTGTTGTTTTGATAAATATAAAAAGTTATGGGTGAAATGTGCAAATATTTTAAAATAAGCAAGTGGTTATAAAATATTCATTGTTGTCGGGGAATATTCGTTTGGTCGTGGAATATTCTTGTTGTCGGAGAATATTCGTACGACGGCGCAGCTATTTGTGGGCCCCACAACGGAATAACTGTCGGATATAGAAAGCGACAGAAATAACCTTTTTATAAAATAACGGCGTAGTTGTTACCGTTAGTACTGTTGAAATACCCGGTGGTTAAAATACAGTAATACGCGGTGTTACATAGTAGCACACGGTATTGCACAGTATTTTGAATTATTGATTCTTACGTGAGAAGACACTTACTCAATTATTGTTACAGTAATTACTGTTCAATATTTTATATTATTGATTCAATAATTGCATAATATTTTATTGACTCAATAATTGTTACATTGATATTTTATTGACTCAATAATTGCTACGTTGCTATTTTATATGATTGATTCAATAATGACTACAGTTGATATTTTGTATTATTGATTCAATAATTGTCACTGCACAGTATTTCACATTATCAACTCAATAATTCATATTATTTGAATAATATTATTAGATAGCATTATTGACAATGTCTAAGGAAGTTCTGTCTAGGAGGGGTTATTTAATTACGCGCCAGTAAGGAGAAGTCCTTTTCGGAAGGCCCCCTCTTTCCTAGGAACGACCTGGTTGTCAATATTGTAGTTCTATAATATTATTTGTGAATAATTAATAATTGATTTATATGATAAGGAAATATTTATTTTGTGAATATAAAAGAAGGAATTAGCGCTGATGTGTTTTTATCAGTATTTTGGTGTGAAAATCATCCGTTTATGGATTTCGGATAATTTATGTGTGGAATTTGGAAAAACTTTCTTCTACAAAGTTGTAGAGAATTAAATTTTCTATAGAAGGACATAGAATTTGTATTTTTCTGACAAAAGGGCTATTTATTATGAATTAAAAGGGTGGGTTCCACTCTTGGTTGGTGGCTGATGGCTTTCTTTTGGTCATGAGGCGGCTGGAAATTAAAATAAAATAAAATATTATTTTATTAATTTAGTCTACTTTGGCATCCTAAGTTTTTTCTATAAATAGGGTGCTTAAGTTAGAATTGAAAATCACACCAGAATTAGAAATTTTCTCTCTCTATAATATCGAGCGTATTTTTGTGAGTATTTAGATACTTTGAGTATTACTATTCAGTGCAAGTTTCCTTCAGCCTTATATCCGATATCCCAGTCAGAAGTACTATCCTTTTGAGGTAAGGGATGTTATTTTCTTTCGTAAATGATGTTATTCTTTTTAATATCATTATACCAAAATATTGGCATAGATTTTGTTATGAAATTCTTACTTTTTTCGTCGGGGTTACTATTCATGTATACGGCACTATTCACGTATACGGTACTATTCACGAAAAAACTAAATTTTCTTCTATTTGTCCAAATTGTCTGTTATAGTTACTATCTTTGATTGGATCTAAGTTTTGAGCTTCATTCTTGAATTTTGCTCCGCAAAGTATTATTATAGAATATTCTTGAACTTGAATAAACTAAAATACGAATCCTTAATCTTATCCTTTATTTCACTGGATTCGTTATTTATATTATTTTTCATCATCCTCAGTCCTAAGTGGTGATATAACTGAATATCTTTGGCCTGCAGAGCAAAGATGAATGATTACCTGATGAATATCTTTGGCCGTAGTGCAAAGATGACAACTGTTGAGATGAACATGACCACTGATGATACAAATAAATATCTTTGGCCTGTAGTGCAAAGATGAATATTTGATTTGAGATGTATATTGATTGATGTTATAGGGATAAAATATTGATGATGAACGATTATTTTCGCTGTGAATATTGATCTAAAACTTGTTGTCAATAATATTTTATCTGAATTGTTGAAGACTAACGATAATTTATTTTTCATTATCTTAGTCATAATATTCTTTACTGGGCTAGTTGAGCTCACCCTTTTCATCTGTTGTCCTCTTCAGGAAATGAGAATATTGCGGGAACTAGTCGGGGGAAAGAGTGATGGTCCGAATTAGAGCAGTAGTAGTCCTCACTATTTCTGATAAATAGTGTGATAATAATTGTAATGAGGACTTAGTTTGAATATTAATATTTTCTACATATTTGTATTGACACTCACAGTTGTGTGGTCGTATTTTGCACGACCATGTGATATAAAAGTTTGTATTTGAATTCTGTACCATGTATTTGGCGACTCAGAATGGGTTGGGTTGACTGGACCTATTCTGGGGGCGTCACAGTTGGTATCAGAGCTTAGGGATATGATCTCTGGTGGAGATCGGGGAATAGAACTAGGAGGGGAGAGACGAGTAAATCCTTCACTAGTATGTCCTACCTAAGCTTATGTGGTATTTAATTGGTCAGTCGGAGCATAGGGTTAATATGTGATATGTTGATTTGTTTAATTAACCCTTGTTTTATGGCAGTATTTGAGAATGGCAGCTGAGAATGTTAACAACGAAGTGAATAAGACCGTGGAGACACCTTTAATCACTAACCAGGAGAACGTGCAACAAGAAGGCATTGTTCATCCTAAAAATAACGCTGGTCAGACGATAAACGATGAGATGTTTAGAAGTTTTTTGCAGTTCATGCAAAACCAGACGAGGAAAACTCGTGTGCAAAATACAGGTGGAGATAATAACAACACGCGAATTGTCACTGCCAAGCAGTTCAAAGAATTGGGACCACCAGAGTTTCTGGGAAAGCCGGATCCGATCAAGGCAGAGACGTGGATTAAACAAATTACCAAGATATTTGATGTCTTGGGATGCACGGAGGAACAAAAGATTCCATTTGCCACGTTTATGTTCCGTGGAGAGGCAAATTACTGGTGGAAATTTGTGAAGCGTACCCAACTTGCTGCACTCAAGATGTCTTGGGAAGCGTTCCAGAAACTGTTCAATGACAAGTACTTTCCTGAAAGTATTCATCATATGAAGGAAGTAGAATTTATCAGACTCGAGCAAAACAATATGACGGTATCCCAGTACGAGGCTAAGTTCGCGGAGCTGTCCAGGTTTGCACCTCATTTGGTGGAGAATGAGGAACGTATGACGCGGATGTTTCTAAGAGGTTTGAAACCTGAAATACGTCAATACCTCATTTCTCATAAATTTTCTCTATATTCGGATGTAGTGAACAGGGCCCAGTTGTTAGAACGAGATAATGATTATGTTCAACCGAGGGACAACAACCAAGGTCGTACCGGTGGCAGCAGTCATCGGAGCAATGACAACCAGCGAGGAGGAAAGTATGACAGAAGCGGTAACCACTCCGGTGGTAATCGTGGCCATGATAGTAGGAAAAGCGAATCGGGAGGAGATTTCAAGAAGAGAAGATACAACAATGAGAACGTGAAGACGTCAACATCAACACCAGCATCAACTGTTTCTAGGGGAGGAGAACGACCACCGGTCGTATGCTATAAATGCTGGAAAGAGGGACACATAAACCCAAACTACCCACAACAGTTCAAGACATGCTATAACTGTGGAAAAGAAGGACATATAGCTCGTGATTGTCCTGTTGCGAAACCAAGTCCAGCGGGGTGGTGATTCCAAAGGCGGTTTCAGACAAGTCAAAGTCGGTGATTCCTGGAAGAGCGTTTGTCGTGACAGCCCAAAACGCGAGGAACCCACATGAGGTGATTACGGGTAAGCTAATCATAAACTCTTGCGAAGTTTACTCCTTGTTAGATACCGGTGCTACCCATTCTTTTATTTCACCTGCTTGTGCTCAACGTTTGAACTTGACTTCTGATAAATTAGACTTTGACTTATTTGTTGAAACTCCGTTGGGAGAAACCTTTGTTACATCCATAGTTTACAAATCTTGCTTAATTCAGATTGGTACCCTTACCTTACCTGTTAATCTTATCTCTTTGAAAATACTTGCATTTGACGTGATTTTAGGAATTGACTGGTTAACCACTTACCATGCCAAAATTGATTGTTTTTGTAAGGTTGTTAGTTTTCATATTCCTAATCAACCTGTTGTGCGAATCCAAACCACCAAACCACTAAAATCAGTCAATATCATTTCAAGTCACAAAGCTATTCGTTTATTGAAAAACGGATGTCAAGCTTTCTTAGCTCATGTCACTGATTTAAACCAGAATACGTCAGATTTGAATGATATTTCCGTTGTTAATGAGTTTCCTGATGTATTTTTCGAAGAACTTCCCGGTCTACCCTCAGAACGTGAAGTTGAATTCTTTATTGATCTTGAACCCGGTACAAAACCCATTTTTAAAACCCCATATCGAATGGCTCCTATTGAACTTCAGGAGTTAAAGGTCCAACTACAGGAGTTGTTAGACATCGGTTTTATTCGTCCTAGTACGTCTCCTTGGGGTGCTCCTGTTTTATTCGTAAAGAAGAAAGACGGGAGTATGCGACTTTGTATTGACTATCGGGAGTTGAACCATGTCACCATCAAGAATAGGTATCCGCTACCTCGTATTGATGACCTGTTTGACCAGTTGCAAGAAGCACAATTCTTTTCAAAGATCGATCTTCGTTCTGGATATCATCAGCTGAAGATTAAAACTGAGGATATTCCAAAGACTGCTTTTAGAACTCGGTACGGGCATTACGAGTTCTTAGTCATGTATTTTGGATTGACTAATGCTCCTGCTGCTTTCATGGATATGATGAACCGTGTATTTAAGGAGTATTTGGATCAATTCGTTGTTGTCTTTATTGATGACATCCTCATCTATTCTAAAAGCCGTGAAGATCATGAGCACCACTTGAAGTTAGTACTTCAAAAGCTTCGTGAGAACAAGCTATATGCCAAACTGAAGAAATGCGAGTTCTGGCTTGAGGAAGTAGTATTCCTTGGGCACGTGGTATCGAAACGTGGAGTATCTGTTGACCCGACGAAGATGGAAGCAATACAAAGCTGGGAGCAACCTAAGTCGGTGACTGAAGTACGAAGCTTTCTGGGCTTAGCTGGTTATTATCGGAGGTTCGTAGAGGGATTTTCTCGAATCGCTACTCCATTAACTCAGTTAACTCAAAAAGATACAAAATTCATTTGGAGCGAGGAATGCGAGAAGAGCTTCCAAGAGCTCAATAGAAGACTTATCTCGGCACCTGTTCTGACAATACCATCTGGTTCGGATGGATTTGCTATCTACAGTAATGCTTCGGGCAAAGGGTTAGGATGTGTTCTCATGCAACATGGAAAAGTCATAGCCTATGCCTCGCGACAACTCAAAGAATATGAGATGAATTATCCTACTCATGATCTAGAGTTGGTAGCTGTAGTTTTCTCATTGAAGATCTGGAGACATTACTTGTACGGAGAGAAAGTGGAGATTTATACGGATCATAAGAGCGTTAAATATTTCTTCACTCAAAAGGAACTCAACATGCGGCAACGACGTTGGCTTGAACTATTGAAAGATTACGATCATACCATCCAATACCATCCTGGAAAAGCGAACGTGGTAGCTGACGCGTTGAGTAGAAGATCATATGTGGGAACGAGTGCGATGATGTCAAGTATACGCGTAGAACCAGCTTTGATTGATAAAGTTAAAGCTGCTCAAACTATGGATGCAGAGCTGATGAACATGAAGAAGAAGGTGCAAGAAGGTGCCATTCCAGAAGCAAGAATCGATGAAGAGGGAATACTTCGAGTCAACTCCAGACTTTGTGTTCCTAACGATTCTAACTTAAAGTATAGAATCATAATGGAGGCACACAACACACCATTTGCAATCCATCCTGGGAGTACTAAAATGTATCGTGATCTTCGACATATATTTTGGTGGAGCAATATGAAAAGAGAGATCGCGGAGTTTATTTCGAGAAGTTTAACGTGTCAACGTGTAAAGGCGGAGCATCAAGTACCGAAGGGTCCATTGCAACCACTGGAAATTCCAAAATGGAAGTGGGAACATATTATGATGGATTTCGTTACGGGTCTTCCCAAGGTTTCTCAAGGCATAGATGCGATTTGGGTTATTGTTGATAAATTAACCAAGTCTGCTCATTTCTTGTCGATACGAGAGACTTATTCCCTTGAACGTCTTGCTCATATGTACGTGAATGAGATTGTGAGATTGCATGGCATGCTAGTACCCATAGTTTCGGATCGTGATCCCAGATTTACTTCACGATTTTGGATCGGTTTGCAAAAAGCTATGGGCACGGATTTACTATTCAGTTCAGCATATCATCCTCAAACGGACGGACAATTGGAAAGAACTATTCAAACTCTTGAAGATCTATTGAGACTTTGTGTTCTAGACTTCAAAGGGAGTTGGGATAAGTACTTACCATTGGTGGAATTCTCCTACAACAATAGTTATCAGGCAAGTATAGGCATGGCTCCATTCGAAGCGTTGTATGGGAGAAAGTGTCGTTCTCCAGTTTGTTGGGATGAGGTGGGTGAAGCAACATTGTTGGGACCAGAGTTAGTACGTATGACTACGAAAAAGATCCAAATAATCCGACAACGTATACAAACAGCACAAGATCGACAAAAGAGTTATGCGGATCTTCATCGAAAGGATGTGAAATTTAATGTTGGAGACCATGTGTTATTACGTGTTGCTCCGTGGAAAGAAGTTACGAGGTTTGGCAAAAGGGGAAAGCTCAACCCACGATTCATTGGTCCATTTGAGATTCTTGACCGACTAGGAAATGTGGCTTATAGACTCGCTTTACCTCCAAGCATGTCTCGTGTTCATAACGTATTTCACATATCCGTGTTACGTAAATATGTGAAGGATCCAAACCACATTATTGAGTTAGAACCAGACGAGATAGCTGAAGATTTAACGTACGAGGAGGTATGTAAGACCCCAACTTTTATGAATAAAGATTTAATTTTCTTTATATATTATTTCGAAATAGTAAGGTGTTGATTTGATAAATATGAAAGTTATGGGTGAAATGTGCAAACATTTTTAAAATGAGCAAGTGGTTATAAAATATTCTTGTTGTCGGGGAATATTCGTTTGGTCGTGGAATATTCTTGTTGTCGGGGAATATTCGTACTACGGCGCAGCTATTTGTGGGCCCCCACAACGGAATAACTGTCGGATATAGAAAGCGACAGAAATAACTTTTTTTACAAAATAACGGCGTAGTTGTTACCGTTAGTACTGTTGAAATACCCGGTGGTTAAAATACAGTGATACGCGGTGTTGCACAGTAGCACACGGTATTGCACAGTATTTCGAATTATTGAGTCTTACGTGAGAAGGAACTTATTCAATTATTGTTACAGTAATTACTGTTCAATATTTTATATTATTGACTCAATAATTGCTACGTTGATATTTTATATTATTGACTCAATAATTGCTGCATTGATATTTTATTGACTCAATAATTGCTACGTTGCTATTTTTTATAATTGATTCAATAATGGCTACAGTTGATATTTTGGTATTATTGATTCAATAATTGTCACTGCACAGTATTTCATATTATCAACTCAATAATTCATATTATTTGAATAATATTATTAGATAGCATTATTGACAATGTCTAAGAAAGTTCTGTCTAGGAGAGGTTATTTAATTGCGCGCCAGTAAGGAGAAGTCCTTATCGGAAGGCCCCCTCTTTCCTGGGAACGACCTGGTTGTCAATATTGTAGTTCTGTAATATTATCTGTGAATAATTAATTATTGATTTATATGATAAGGAAATATTTATTTTGTGGATATTAAAGAAGGAATTGGCGCTGATGAGTTTTTATCAATATTTTGGTATGAGAAATCATCTGTTTATGGATTTCGGATAATTTATGTTTGGAATTTGGAAAAACTTCCTTCTACAAAGTTGTAGAGAATTAAATTTCCTATGGAAGGACATATAATTTGTATTTTTCTAACGAAGGGGCTATTTATTATGAATTATTGAAGTTTCGGAAAATAAATATTATTTAATGGGTGGGCCCCACTTTTGTTGAAAATCTGAATTTTGGAAAGCCGCCAGGCGGCGATTTTTTTTTTAAAATAATAATATTTTATTATTTTAGTCTCCTTTGGCATCCTAAGCTTTTCCTATAAATAGGGTGCTTAGGTTAGAATTAAAAATCACACCAGAATCAGAAGTTTTCTCTCTCTATAATATCAAGCGTATTTTTGAGAGTATTTCTATACTTTGAATATTAGTATTCAGCGCAAGTTTCTTTCGGTATTATATCCGATATTCCAGTCAGAGGTACTATCTTTTTGAGGTAAGGGATGTTATTTTCTTTCGTAAATGATGTTCTTCTTTTCAATGTCATTATACCAAAATATTGACATGGATTTTATGTTGAAATTCTTACTTTTTCCGTCAGAGTTACTATTCACGTATACGACACTATTCACGGAAAAAAATTAAATTTTCTTCTATTTGTCCAGATTGTTGTCAAGGTTACTATCTTTTGTTGGATCTAAGTTTTGAGCTTTATTCTTGAATTTTGCTCCATAATTGACTATTACGAAGTATTTTTGAATACTAAAATGCGAATCCTTAATATTCCTTTATTTCACTAGATTCGTTATTTATATGGTTTTTTATCATCCTTAGTTCTAAGTGGTGATATAACTGAATATCTTTGGCCTGTAGAGCAAAGATGAATGATTACCTGATGAATATCTTTGGCCTGTAGTGCAAAGATGACAGGTGTTGAGATGAATATGACCACTGATGATACAAATGAATATCTTTGGCCTGTAGTGCAAAGATGAATATTGATTCGAGATGTATATTGATTGATGTTACATGGATAAAATATTGATGATGGACTTTTAAATCATAGAAGATAGTAGACTTCATTCTCTGCTTAACTCTTCTAATGAATTGTTATTTCCGCTGCGAATATTGATCTAAAGTTGGTTGTCCATTATATTTTATCTGATTTGTTGAAGACTAACGATAATTTATTTTCCATTATCTTAGTCATAATATTCTTTACTGAGCTAGTTGAGCTCACCCTTTTCATCTGTTGTCCTCTTCAGGAAATGAGAATGTTGCGGGAACTAGTCGGGGGACAGAGTGATGGTCCGAGTTAGAGCAGTAGTAGTCCTCACTATTTTTGATAAATAGTGTGATAATAATTATAATGAGGACTTAGTTTGAATCTTAATATTTTGTACATATTTGTATTGACACTCACAGTTGTGTGGTCGTATTTTGCACGACCGTATGATATAAAGTTTGTATTTGAATTCTGTACCATGTATTTGGCGACTCAGAATGGGTTGGGTTGACTGGACCTATTCTGGGGGCGTTACAGTTGGTATCAGAGCTATAAGTAAAGAGCCCCGAGCCTCTCGCTGGTGACTTCCTGTTTATGGGGGATGCACCGAAGCCAGACTCTCCGTAGGGGACGCCGTTCTGCGGTGGCAAACTGATAGGTATTAATGTAAGGTGCTGTCCAAGTTTGGGACATGAGTTACAGTTGGTATCAGAGCTTAGGGATATGATCTCTGGCGGAGATCGGGGAATAGAACTAGGAGGGGAGAGACGAGTAAATCCTTCGCTAGTGTGTCCTACCTAAGCTTATGTGGTATTTAATTGGTCAGTCGGAGCATAGGGTTAATATGTGATATGTTGATTTGTTTAATTAACCCTTGTTTTATGGCAGTATTTGAGAATGGCAGCTGAGAACGTTAACAACGAAGTGAATGAGACCGTAGAGACACCTTTAATCACTAACCAGGAGAACGTGCAACAAGAAGGCAATGTTCATCCTGAAAATAACGCTGGTCAAACGATAAACGATGAGATGTTTAGAAGTTTTTTGCAGTTTATGCAAAACCAGACGAGGGAGACTCGTGTGCAACATACAGGTGGAGATAATAACAACACGCGAGTTGTCACTGCCAAGCAGTTCAAAGAATTGGGACCACCAGAGTTTATGGGAAAGCCAGATTCGATCAAGGCGGAGACGTGGATTAAACAAATTACTAAGATATTTGATGTCTTGGGATGTACGGAGGAACAGAAGGTCCCATTCGCCACGTTTATGTTCCGTGGAGAGGCAGATTACTGGTGGGAATCCGTGAAGCGTACCCAGCCTGCATCTTATCTGGTTCAGCTTTTGGTTCTTCATGGTGATCCGTAGAGTGGCTCTTCTAATATTCTTTATGCTCAACCATCTTTTTGAATGCTATCTTCTTGGCCTTTTCGGCTCTCAACTTGGCTGCCATCTTCAATGGCATTCTCATCCTTGTTGAGTGAAGCTTTTGTAAGACCCCAACTTTTATAAATAAAGATTTAATTTTTTTTATATATTATTTCGAAACAGTAAGGTGTTGTTTTGATAAATATGAAAAGTTATGGGTGAAATGTGCAAATATTTTAAAATAAGCAAGTGGTTATAAAATATTCATTGTTGTCGGGGAATATTCGTTTGGTCGTGGAATATTCTTGTTGTCGGAGAATATTCGTACGACGGCGCAGCTATTTGTGGGCCCCATAACGGAATAACTGTCGGATATAGAAAGCGACATAAATAACTTTTTTTATAAAATAACGGCGTAGTTGTTACCGTTAGTACTGTTGAAATACCAGGTGGTTAAAATACAGTAATACGCGGTGTTGCATAGTAGCACACGGTATTGCACAGTATTTTAAATTATTGATTCTTACGTGAGAAGACACTTACTCAATTATTGTTACAGTAATTACTGTTCAATATTTTATATTATTGATTCAATAATTGCATAATATTTTATTGACTCAATAATTATTACATTGATATTTTATTGACTCAATAATTGCTACGTTGCTATTTTATATGATTGATTCAATAATGACTACAGTTGATATTTTGTATTATTGATTCAATAATTGTCACTGTACAGTATTTCACATTATCAACTCAATAATTCATATTATTTGAATAATATTATTAGATAGCATTCTTGACAATGTCTAAGGAAGTTCTGTCTAGGAGGGGTTATTTAATTGCGCGCCAGTAAGGAGAAGTCCTTATCGGAAGGCCCCCTCTTTCCTAGGAACGACCTGGTTGTCAATATTGTAGTTCTGTAATATTATTTGTGAATAATTAATAATTGATTTATATGATAAGGAAATATTTATTTTGTGGATATAAAAGAAGGAATTAGCGCTGATGTGTTTTTATCAGTATTTTGGTGTGAAAATCATCCGTTTATGGATTTCGGATAATTTATGTGTGGAATTTGGAAAAACTTCCTTCTACAAAGTTGTAGAGAATTAAATTTTCTATAGAAGGACATAGAATTTGTATTTTTCTGACAAAGAGCTATTTATTATAAATTATTGAAGTTTCAAAAAAAAAATATTTTTTTAAATAAAAGGGTGGGCCCCACTTTTGGTTGGTGGCTGATGGCTTTCTTTTGGTCATGAGGCGGCTGGAAATTAAAATAAAATAAAATATTATTTTATTAATTTAGTCTACTTTGGCATCCTAAGTTTTTCCTATAAATAGGGTGCTTAGGTTAGAATTGAAAATCACACCAGAATTAGAAGTTTTCTCTCTCTATAATATCGAGCGTATTTTTGTGAGTATTTAGATACTTTGAGTATTACTATGCAGTGCAAGTTTTCTTCAGCCTTATATCCGATATCCCAATTAGAAGTACTATCCTTTTGAGGTAAGGAATGTTATTTTCTTTCGTAAATGATGTTATTCTTTTCAATATCATTATACCAAAATATTGGCATGGATTTTGTTATGAAATTCTTACTTTTTTCGTCGGGATTACTATTCACGTATACGGCACTATTCACGGAAAAACTAAATTTTTTTCTATTTGTCCAAATTGTCTGTTATAGTTACTATCTTTGATTGGATCTAAGTTTTGAGCTTCATTCTTGAATTTTGCTCCACAAAGTATTATTATGGAATATTCTTGAACTTGAATAAACTAAAATATGAATCCTTAATCTTATCCTTTATTTCACTGGATTCGTTATTTATATTATTTTTCATCATCCTCAGTCCTAAGTGGTGATATAACTGAATATATTTGGCCTGTAGAGCAAAGATGAATGATTACCTAATGAATATCTTTGGCCGTAGTGCAAAGATGACAGGTGTTGAGATGAACATGACCACTGATGATACAAATGAATATCTTTGGCCTGTAGTGCAAAGATGAATATTTGATTTGAGATGTATATTGATTGATGTTATAGGGATAAAATATTGATGATGAACGATTATTTTTGCTGCGAATATTTATCTAAAACTTGTTGTCAATAATATTTTATCTGAATTGTTGAAGACTAACGATAATTTATTTTTCATTATCTTAGTCATAATATTCTTTACTGGCTAGTTGAGCTCACCCTTTTCATCTGTTGTCCTCTTCAGGAAATGAGAATATTGCAAGAACTAGTCGGGGGGACAGAGTGATGGTCGGAATTAGAGCAGTAGTAGTCCTCATTATTTCTGATAAATAGTGTGATAATAATTGTAATGAGGACTTTGTTTGAATATTAATATTTTCTACATATTTGTATTGACACTCACAGTTGTGTGGTCGTATTTTGCACGACCGTGTGATATAAAAGTTTGTATTTGAATTCTGTACCATGTATTTGGCGACTCAGAATGGGTTGGGTTGACTGGACCTATTCTGGGAGCGTCACAGCTTTAGTCTGTTCAAGTCCTTCTTCAAGTCTGCTTCACTTCCACCTTCGTTGTCTCACTGCCACTGAGACTTGTTCTCTTTTGTTTTGGTGGAACTCGTAGAGTCAACAATATAGCATTCCAATAACTCGACGAATCTACAACTCAGCAACAACTCTTATCTTTGAAGCTTGTCTCTTAAATACCCTTCCATGATCTTCCCGTTGGAAAGTAGCCGTTGGAAGCTATTTGAATTGCTTTCCAGATCTCGAGTTATTTGGTGCAGACTGTTTATGTGACGTGACAGCTTCTTTTTGACTTTACTGACACAACAGTCTGCTTTCTCACCTACCGCCTCAGAGATGTCACTGTTTCGTGTCAGGCTGATAGTCATCTTTATTACTCCTTTCTGATTCCTTGATTCGAATCCTTAGGAGTTGTCCTTCTTCATCGATGCTCTCAATCAGCAACGTTCGAATGTCAGTCTTCATATTGATACATTGCCAGAGCTTCAATATCAGATGTTAGAACTCTATGATTCTGATGCAGATGTTCTTGGACCTTGATCGTAGTGTGTCATGTTGAATGTTGCTTTGACTGGTTGAGACAACACTACGATTCTGAAGAGTGTTCTTGGATCTTCAATGTAGAACACCGCTTCCTTTACTCGTGTAGTGCTTCAACACTTCTACTTGCCTCGACTGATCTCAGGAACTGATAGCTTGACTTGTCGTTCTGACCTCTTCTGAATAGCAAGACACTTCAGATTTATGGTATACCCAGCTCTCTTTTTCCTGGTGATCTGCCGTTCACCTATCTTCAATGGTCTGACCCATGCTTAATCACTTTTATCTTGTTCTTCATAAGCTGGCCGGTATCTCTGTATAAATTGTATCAGTTCTGTGACGAACGAGATTTTTATAATTTAATTTGAATATTTATTGAATTAAATAAATATTTTTTGATGATTTAATTATTGAGTTAAATAATTAATTGATGAAATTATGGTAGATTAATTTAATTATATGTGTTACATTAGTTAAATTAATGTGGTGAATTTTATATTCAAAGTATGTATTTAATTGAGCTTATTTGATTAAACGAATTATTTAAATAAGCATAATGTTATTCTAATTAAATTAATAATTAATTAGAGATTTAATGATTTGACATAATTAATAAATAAGAATTTTAATTATGTGACTATGTGAATTATTGTGGAATTATGCAATTTTATTTAATTGATTTAAATAGGATTATTTGATTAATTGGGTGTAACATTAATATACTATATAATAGTAAGTTAATTAAAATAAATGGAAAAGGAATATAAGGAGCTAGCCAAACAAGGTCTTAGAGGGAGTTGGGAAGTTAGCCTATTATGGGATTAACTGACCACTATGTGGTCAGTTCACATATACACGTATATTTATATTTCATATATACTACATATACATATAACGTATATTTTATCAGAGAAAGATCAGAAAGAATTGAGAGAGAAAATCTGTGAGATTAAGTTTGGAGAATCAGAGGAGGCTTCCATCATTCTATTATCATCTAATCTAAACAAGAAGCAAAGGGTAATCCCTCCTCCTATGTTTTTAAATTCAAGTTCTTAAAGTTTCCATTAACGTATGTTCAAGTTTACTGTATATATATAATCTGTGATTATCACATATAGTAATGATATAAGTGTTACTAATTAGCCATAACATGTTTTCTATCGTATATTCATATTTTAAAACAGTCAATTTCATACATATATGTATTAATTGAATTCTTGTGAAGTTACAGAGTTATGTTTTCCCATGTACGTGTTTTAGAGGTTCTCTGTGTATGGAAAATTGTCAATGCTTGATTATATGTCGATATATTTATTAATTGATGTCCATAACATATTATATGCTATATATGCATAACTTTCAGTGATCACACCCATGGAATTTTGTTGAGAATTGGGCTTTTAAAAATTACAGAGTCGTATATATGGCCATATGACCCTTACGTACAATTTGTATGCCATGAATGATTTGTTCAACTTAAATTTGACAGTAGGTTATGATAATACATGTTAAAACAAAGAAAATAAACTTTGAACGGACGGATTCGGAGTTATAATGAATCCGTGACGTCAAATTTTATGTTTTTCTTCAAAACCGTCAAGAACACCAAGAACGGTGACGTTTAATGATTTGATTCGAGTAATTGCATGATTTAAGATGTTAAAAACATGTTAGTAACATTGTATGATGTTTCTATGAAGTTTGTACTTCATAGAAATCGCTGTGTGAGTTTAATTTGCATTTAATTGGAGTAATTGGGCCAACAAACTGTCAAAATCGCAAACCAGAGAGTGCACCAGTAGGGCCCCCCTCCCCAGCGGGTGTTCATGGGCATAAAGACCCGCCCCAGCGGGAATAGGGGCTGTTCGGGAGCTTTTTTTTGGTTTCTGAGACTGTTTTGACCTCCTGTAGTAAAATAAGCATAACGTTTTTATACGAACTCCGATTAATACAGTTCAAGATGATTCGGAAAGATAACGAGTAGACCTACAATTTTTATTCTTTAAGTTTTTCAATTTGAAATCGTTAAAATGGGTAAAAATGGCCATCTTTGTGACTGACGCGTATTCGGAGGCAATCGGAGGGGTTCAGACATGCACGCACACAATTGTAGTGCTCTCGATAATAAAAGATGTTGTTCTAAGTTACATACATGAATATTATATGATTTGAAGTTCATGATTAATAAACTATGTTATTGACATGTATAAGATAATGTGAAGGTTCAAGTTAACGAACTAAGTGCGAACTTGAATATCGTAATTGTAAAACTTGATTATGATTGTTTAAAGGGATATACATGTGTGATATGCATGTTGTGAGTTTACATTCAAGTTATGTGGTTAGCCATTGAGTAATATTATAAACCAAGTTGTAAGTCGAACTTAAGTGAATAGTTCAACAGTTAAACATGGTAGTTATGAAAACTAATCGATGTCGTATACATAATGTAATGTGTAGGGCGTTGAGAAAGTGAATTATAATTATATTTGTAGCTTGTGCAAGAGGCAAGTATCCTATCCCTAACTTATTGATTTAGCAAGTTTCCTAAATTCTAATTTATTCATTTATTAAGTCTTAGACTTGTGTTTCTATATCGAGTAAGCTCGTGTTCTTAATTGTTCCAGTTCGAAATTCATATTAGATATTGTAACTCTTTTAAAAGCATGATTCAGTTATACAATACTTATTCGATTGTATACTTTTGAGATTTATTATTCAAGTTGAATATCGATGTTATTGTTGAACCTTATAGGACTAGTGAACCCTTATTGATTCGACTAGTCCATAGTTGATGAACGTTCTAAATTCTAGAATACTTATTGAGCTTATCCAAACCAAACTTCCTTTGGTGCTGACTCTGATGTCAAGACTGAGATGAACAACCCTGTAAAAGGGGATTATTTACGCTTTAGCGTTGAGATATTGTGCACAGTATGGTACTAAGGGCTAATCCCCCTAAGTACGAGAAGTAGAGTCTATAGTCTTATGACTGTTAAAGGTTTAAAGCATAAAAACTTTACAATCTAGGACATAGTTCAAGGTCTTATGACCTTCAGACGTTCTTTTGATTCCTGTTATTCATTCTTGAGTCAAAAGTTGAGTTTCTTATTTTAGATGTCTTTGATTCACTCGCATGTTATTATATTATTGTTGTATTATTATACTTGTGGGCAATCGTGCTCACTCTTGCGTAATAATAACATTGCAGTTAAGAACAAAAGGTCCGACGAGCCTTCTACTAGCAAAGGCAAAGGCAAGGTCAACAAGTGATGAAGACTTGTTGTTTATTTTTATATGTTTATGTTTCAGACTTATGTTAAAGTTGTGTAAGACTTATTTATTTGTTTATGTTCCGCACAGATGTTTAAGGTTAGTATAACCTAGGATTGTATTTATTATTCAGATGTTGTAACCCCATAATAGAAGGATTTATTTCTATCTATTGCATGGTTTGCATTTATTATGGATAGATAGATAGATGATATTTGTACAGTGAACACCAAATTCCGTGGAATTGAAGTACCCGAATTTGGGGGTGTCACAAGTTCCTTCTTTGTTCAGCAAACACTACGATCCTGAGTGATTGTCAAGATCGTTGTCTTCTGTTCTCTTGACAGCAACTGCACTGGCTGACTTTTTCTAGTCAGTCACTTTACCTGAAGTCTTTTTCTGATAGGCTTTCGGAAGACTTCATCTTGAATGGATTTACAACTCAACCTGGATAACGATTGAGTTGGTGCT
The DNA here is from genome assembly GCA_020205555.1 of Panax stipuleanatus. Taxonomy (NCBI): domain Eukaryota; kingdom Viridiplantae; phylum Streptophyta; class Magnoliopsida; order Apiales; family Araliaceae; genus Panax; species Panax stipuleanatus. The sequence continues at coordinate 130,399,037 of CM035120.1, read as the reverse complement.
TAGATCTTCTGATAGCTTGCCAGCCATTCGTTGAGTGCTCTCTGGTTTCCTTCTCGTGGAATGTATCGTTGCAGCTCAGACCAGAGGCTTTATCTTTGGATTCTATGGGAGTGCTCATCTGTTGAGAATTGTGTTGACACTACAATTCTTCCTTGACATTGTGAGCAACCTTGTTGAAGCCTTAGTTCTGCAGACTACGATTTAGCTTTGTTTCTGCAAACACTACGACTCCGAGATCAGATCTCGACAAACTACGATTTTTGCCTTCATGCTTGCTGTCCTCATCTGAACTGACTCGATTACGAACTCTGCCTCTGATATGATCAGTAGACTCCACTGCTTCAAGTGTGATCTACGATTCTTAACTTACCTCTGGTAGATGTTCAGTCGGCTTATAGACAGGCTGTCTCTACTATTCTGAACATGACTTCCTCAGCAGACTATGGCTCTGAGAAAGTTCTTCCCGACACACTACGATTCTTTCTCGTCTCTCCTGGCAGACTACGAACTCCGAGATCTATTATCCTTGCAGACTACGATTCTGCCTTGATAGTTCTTGAGCCTTTCTTGTCTTTCATGGCAGACTACGATGCTGGTGCAGTGCTCGACGATCAGACAAGCCTATCTATTATATTGTATAAGATCAACTTAACAAGCTTGATCTTTCTATATTTATAGTCCTTGTACATCATTTCTTTTTAAGGACTTTACAAAGCTGTTTTACTTATGTAGGATCAACCTAACATATTTGATCAATTCATTCTAAGTCCTTGTACATATATTCCTATTATCTATCAAAGGACTTTACAACTTTTGTCAATGCAAGCATACTTGAATATTCATTCATTTATATCATAATCAAATCATATATAAATAAGAATAACATTCTCATGTATATTCCTAACAAATATTATAATAATATATTTGAATAAATATTTTATCGAAAAAGATAAAATATCAACTTTCAACAATTGTCTCTTTTGCTAAAAATTCTACCATTTATATCAAAATTGAATAAATATTTACTTATCATTTTATCAATAATTAATTATTATTCACAAATAATATTACAGAATCACAATAATGACAACCAGGTCGTTCCAAGGAAAGAGGAGGCTTTCCGATAAGGATTTTTCCTTACTGGGGCGTAATTAGATTAAGTAACCCCTTTTTAAGACAAAACTTCTTAGATATTGCCAATAATGCTGTCTAATAATATTTTTCAAATACTATGAATTATTAATTTGATAATGTGAAATACTGTGCAGTGGTTACTATGACAATTATTGAATCAATAATATAAAATATCAACGGTAGCAATTATTAAATCAATAATATAAAATATCAACGTAGTAATTATTGAATCAATAATAAAATATTGAGCAGTAATTACTGTAACAATTATTGAGTAAGTGACTTCTTACGTAAGAACCAATAATTTAAAATACTGTGCAATACCGTGTGCTACTGTGCAACAACACGTATTACTGTATTTTTATCACCGGGTATTTCAACAGTTTAACTGTAACACCCCCTTCCCGAAATAGAAAGGGAGGTTACTCAAAACACAACAAAACCGAACGAAACCTCTATGCCACGAAATAATAATATTTCACCAATAAATATCAAAAGGTCAAACTAGAATAAATGCCACATTGGCCCAAACCACAATCTAAGGTATTTATTACAACTCCAAATAAATCAATCTATCAAGCCTAAACAAAACATCTAAATCATTGGATTGAATGGATCTCTCATCACACTTGCCCTTGATCCCCCTGATTACCTGCCAGAAGAAAAATACAGCATGAGCCAAATGCCCAGTACGGATATAGAATACAAAACAGAGAATTGAAATAACTAACTCAATTAATGAACTGAACTGAAACAAACAAAACTAATACAATAAAATAAAAGGCTGAATCAAATGGCTGAGTTTATTTCATACCGAGCTCAAAATAAAATAGAAATATACCTTGCCACACAGGCAAGGTCAAATAATGCCACACAGGCAAGTCACACACATTGGACCGCGAATCCAATACATGCAAAATCGAAAGACGTGTTTGGCACAAACATCACCACTCCGCAGAACAGAACAGAAACAGAAAACTAGGGTCGACCCATACGCCTCCCACAACAAAACACCAAATGGCCAACTCCCACCGGAGCACAAAACAGAGACGCCGTGGACTGATCACACCGTCACGGAAGGTGTCATGTCTCTCGTGCCAAGAGGACATGCCTGTGGTACCCCCACATGTGGTTATAGCTCAGGTATACCCTACGGTATATTCTAACAATAATATTATGTCACAACACATGCGACACAATATTAACACAAGGGGTTCTAGTATGTACATGTAACAACGAAACAAATATAACTCCAAAAGTACGTTAACATGTACATCTCTAAAAGATTAAAATAAATACTAATTATGTTAACCCAATTCAAAGAGTACAAACACGAGTTCTAGGTATCACTACCAAGACGAAACTATCACAAGAATTTGAGAACGAACGATCATGAGAAATAATAACCATTTTCGAAATAAGAAACAAAACGAACAAATTAAATTTAATAAGAGAATCGCTGAAGGAGTACGAAATCCGTACCTGAAGCAAGCAATGTAATACCCAAAATTATATTCCAAATGTAACTCCTTAAATTCCTTCCGTTCGAACTAATTAAACAAAATAATAATAATTATAAGTACAATTGTAAAATTATTCTTTCATCTTTAACCCATAAATAAACTCATTTTATTATTATTATTATTATTATTATTATTATTATTATTATTATTATGCAGCTTCATGCACGAATAGGCTGGCCTTCCGGTTTTTTTTTCCAAATTGATAATCACCATTTTTTTTCATATAATTACTATACAGTACGTATCATATATATATATATATATATATATATATATATATATATATATAATAATATAGTACCCCTCCGTTCCTAATGAGAACCTCACTTGGAGTTATATATATATATTAGAAATCCAAATAGCAATAATAGTAAAGTTTGCTGGGAAAGTATAAAATCTTATATAGGTGCACAGAATTCAAAGTCAAGCTATTCTCCAATTCCTAAGTCCTCCAATTCCTAAGTCCTCCTACAATTGCAGAATAAAATTACATCATTCACAATAAATTACTTACCGATACAATTAGCTATAAGAATATCGTCGCCCTTTTTCTCTGTCCTTTTTTCTCAGCCAATTCGTGCTAGGCGTAATGTTGACCAAATTAGGTTTTAGGTATTTGTTCACTTAAAAACAGATTTTATTAACAAATTAAATTTAATAAGAGAATCGCTGAAGGAGTACGAAATCCGTACCTGAAGCAAGCAATGTAATACCCAAAATTATATTCCAAATGTAACTCCTTAAATTCCTTCCGTTCGAACTAATTAAACAAAATAATAATAATTATAAGTACAATTGTAAAATTATTCTTTCATCTTTAACCCATAAATAAACTCATTTTATTATTATTATTATTATTATTATTATTATTATTATTATTATTATTATTATTATTATTATTATTATTATTATTATGCAGCTTTATGCACGAATAGGCTGGCCTTCCGGTTTTTTTTTCCAAATTGATAATCACCATTTTTTTTTTCATATAATTACTATACAGTACGTATCATATATATATATATAATAATAATATAGTACCCCTCCGTTCCTAATGAGAACCTCACTTGGAGTTATATATATATATTAGAAATCCAAATAGCAATAATAGTAAAGTTTGCTGGGAAAGTATAAAATCTTATATAGGTGCACAGAATTCAAAGTCAAGCTATTCTCCAATTCCTAAGTCCTCCAATTCCTAAGTCCTCCTACAATTGCAGAATAAAATTACATCATTCACAATAAATTACTTACCGATACAATTAGCTATAAGAATATCGTCGCCCTTTTTCTCTGTCCTTTTTTCTCAGCCAATTCGTGCTAGGCGTAATGTTGAGCAAATTAGGTTTTAGGTATTTGTTCACTTAAAAATAGATTTTATTAACAAATTAAATTTAATAAGAGAATCGCTGAAGGAGTACGAAATCCGTACCTGAAGCAAGCAATGTAATACCCAAAATTATATTCCAAATGTAACTCCTTAAATTCCTTCCGTTCGAACTAATTAAACAAAATAATAATAATTATAAGTACAATTGTAAAATTATTCTTTCATCTTTAACCCATAAATAAACTCATTTTATTATTATTATTATTATTATTATTATTATTATTATTATTATGCAGCTTCATGCACGAATAGGCTGACCTTCCGGTTTTTTTTTTCCAAATTGATAATCACCATTTTTTTTCATATAATTACTATACAGTACGTATCATATATATATAATAATAATATAGTACCCCTCCGTTCCTAATGAGAACCTCACTTGGAGTTATATATATATATATATATATATATATATATATATATATATATATATATATATATATATATATATATATATTAGAAATCCAAACAGCAATAATAGTAAAGTTTGCTGGGAAAGTATAAAATCTTATATAGGTGCACAGAATTCAAAGTCAAGCTATTCTCCCATTCCTAAGTCCTCCAATTCCTAAGTCCTCCTACAATTGCAGAATAAAATTACATCATTCACAATAAATTACTTACCGATACAATTAGCTATAAGAATATCGTCGCCCTTTTTCTCTGTCCTTTTTCCTCAGCCAATTCGTGCTAGGCGTAATGTTGAGCAAATTAGGTTTTAGGTATTTGTTCACTTAAAAATAGATTTTATTAACTCTCCTAATTCTAATAGGATTTTAATATTATACAAATATAAATTTGATCCAATTAGTTTTAAAGACCCAAATTAATAAAATCCCTTACTTATTATAGTCCACATAAATTAAATACAATTTGACCCAAACACAAGAAAAGCCCAATTAAAATATTTAAACCAAAAACTTTAAAATGCCATTTATTTATTCATTTATTTTTCGGGTATTACATCACCTACACCTTAAAAAGGATTCCGTCCCCGGAATCAAAAGAAAAGAACGAACCTAATAATTAAAAAGATGCGGATACTCCGCTCGAATAGACTCCTCCATCTCCCAAGTAGCTTCTCGCTCCGAATGGTTTCTCCACAAAACCCTAACAAACGGAATTGTCTTCCTCCTCATAACCCGCTCTTGACGATCCAAAATCGCCTCGGCTTGCTCCACACAAGTAAGATCATCACTAATCTCATCGAACGGATATTGCACCACATGCAACGGATGATATTTATAACTCCTCAACACCGACACATGAAACACATTGTGCACAGCTAGCTGTGGAGGCAAAGCTAACCGATATGCAACCTCACCAACCCTCTCCAAAATCTCGAATGGGCCAATATAACGCGGACTAAGCTTCCCTTTCAGACCAAATCGCCGAATACCCTTCCAAGGAGAAACTTTTAGGAACACATGCTCCCCAGGTTCAAACTCTAAGGTCCTCCTATGCTTATCAGCATAACTCTTCTGCTGTGATCGAGCCGACTTCAATTTTTCCTTAGCCACTGCTACCTTCTCTGTAGTGATTTGAACTATCTCAGGCCCTTCTATGGCTCTCTCACCAACCTCATCCCAACAAGTTGGTGCCCGACACTTCCTACCATACAATGCCTCAAACTGAGCCATCCCAATACTCGCATGCCAACTATTGTTATATGCAAACTCAACTAGGCTCAGATAATCATCCCAATTACCTGACCACTCAAGTGCACAAGACCTCAACATGTCCTCCAACGTTTGAATGGTCCGTTCGGATTGCCCATCGGTCTGCAGATGGAAAGCAGTACGAAAGTTGAGCCGAGTACCCCAAGCTCGTTGAAACCCTTTCCAGAACCGTGAAGTGAATCGTGGGTCCCGATCCAAAACAATCGACACCGGAGTACCATGAAGTCTAACAATCTCTTGCTGAAAGATCTGTGCCAACCTATCCACCGAGTAACCCTCATGGATAGCCAAGAAATGTGCCGATTTGGTCAACCGATCCACCACAACCCAAATGGCATCATTCTTCCTGAAAGTCTTCGGCAAACCAGTCACAAAATCCATCGTGATATCCTCCCACTTCCACACTGGAATGTTTAGCTGTTGCAGCAAACCACTAGCTCGTTGATGTTCTATTTTCACTTGTTGACAAGTGAGGCACTTCCCAACATATTCAGCCACATCTCGCTTCATCCCATTCCACCAAAAATTTTCTTTCAAATCCCTATACACCTTTGTAGAACCTGGATGAATAGAAAATGGCGAACTATGAGCTTCCGCCAAAACCGCCTCCCGAATAATTGGATCCGACGGTACACACAACCACTCATCCAACCAAATCACACCATGGTCATCAATACGAAATTCGGGCTGCTTGCCCTCCTCCAGATTCTGCGTCATACTCCACAAAAAAAATATTCCCCGACCAAACGAATATTTTCCGACACAATGAATATTTTATAACCACTTGCTTACTTTGTAAAATTTGCACATTCGACCAATAAATTTCAACATTTATCAAATCATCCATTACTATTTCAAAATAATATATAGAGAAAATTAAATCTTATTCATTAAAAAGTTGGGGTCTTACAGAAAACCCTATCCCCCTCATTTGTCCTATTATATTAAATATCTAGCTCACTTACATTTCTAAACTCGTAACACTCTCTCCTCTTTTTTCTTCACTCAGTTCAACTAAAAAGACAAAAATAAATATTTTTTATGATTCACAATTTTACCTAACATTAAGATTATTTTTTTGTTGGTTCATTAATGGAAATTCTTTTAGAAAGTTCTTCAAATCAACTGGGATGCTAACCCAAAAACTTAACCGAACCCCCCCTATGAAGAAGCTGTATGCCAAATCACAAATCCTTTTACACCATCAAACAAAAATAGCAACAAGAAACCCCCATTATGACTGCAGTAGCACCTGCATCTTCCTCCCAATCCCCGTCAACAAAAATAGTATCCCCAAACAAACTGAAGAACTCACCTCCAAAAATGGTGAACCTGAAGCAACTTCCGCTAACAAAATTCATCCCCTGTTTCTTAACGTTCACCTAGGTTGTCTGAAATTGTGTAAAGTCCAAACTACGGTCGGGTTTCACCAAGGGAAGTAAAAGTTTCGTTTAATGTGAACCTGCGACGGCATTCCAGTGGCAGCGATCGCAGAGGAGGTGGTGGCGCCGGCGACGGGGAGGAGGTTGTAACTTGCAGTTCGAATAAGTCGTTTTGTTGGGAATCAAGATTGATGAGGACGAAGTCGTGGTTATTGGATCCACTGGAGCAAGATGAGAGATCTCTGAGAATATTCCCTTAAATTGTGTGTATATTCTCTTGAACTTTGTGTAAATGCAGAAATCAAGAGAATATACACACAGTTCAAAGAAATATTCTCTTAAATTGTGTGCTTAGCATGTGCTCTAAGAGCACATGTTAAGATGACTATGTAATTATTAATAATCTTAATGTTAGGTAAAATGGTGATTCACCATAAAGAAATAATTGTTTTTGTCTCTTTAGTTGTACTGAGTGAAAAAAAGGAGAGAGAATGTTAAGAGTTTAGAAATATAAGTGAGCTGGGTATTTAATATAATAGGACAAAGGAGGGAAGGAGCTGGGTATTTAATATAATAGGACAAACCCATCTCTCTATAACTCTCTCTCTATATGTACATATATATATATATATATCATATATATATGGCTTCTGTTTATAATTCCTCAAAGAGGTCAAAAACCGCAGCTTCATGGTACTTGGCTATTATTGTCTTTGTTTTGTTCTTGTTGTTGAGGCTATCAGAGGGAAATAATGATCAGCAGATCCAAATTAGCCGATCAGGTTGCGAAGAAATATACGTTGTGGGAGAAGGAGAAACCCTTCACACCATTAGCGACAAGTGCCAAGACCCTTTTATTGTTGAGCAAAACCCACAAATTCAAGACTCTGATGTTTTCCCTGGACTTGTTATCAAGATCACTACCTCATTATCAAAGTCTAGAAATTGATCAGAAAGGAGGTCCTTATTTGTGTTATAATTTATGTAAAACAATAATTTTTCCCTTTTTATAAACCAGCTCTTGTTCTTAATTGGCATGCTCAAGGAATCAAAGAACTAGCTTGTGTGATGATTATGAAGTTGTATGTCTTTCTTTTCTTTTTTCTTAATTTTGATCACATGATATATATATACACACACACACACACACACACACACACATATATATATATATATATATATATATATATATATGCTTTATATACTTGTACTACAAGTTTCAAACTTACATTAATAGCTAGTACTCCCTCCATTCCTAATTATTTGACGTTTTAGAGCTTTGCACAACTATTAAGAAAGTTAAAACTCCTATAATTACTCTTGTATATATAAATGAAAAGATAAATTGTGGATGATAAAGATGAGAGAAACATATTGTTAGAGAATAGAGAAAATATAAGAATTATAAGAGCAGAGAAAGAGAGTATACCATTAAGATATTAAAAGAGGGAGAAAAAATAGCCCCGAAAAAGTAAGAAAGAATTAAGGAGAATATTAAATGTTTAGGGGAGGGGAGAGGGGAGTGGGGGTGGGAAGGGTGGGGCGTTGCGGGGTGGAGGTAATCAGTAAATATTATTTTTTTGGGTGGGGGGTGGGGGTGGGGTGAGTGGGCAGGGTGGGGGTTGGGGGGTGGGCAGGATGGGGGTGTATATATAATCAGTAAATATTATTTTTTTTGAGTGGGGGTGGGCTGGGGATGGAGTGGGGTGGGGGTGTATATATAATCAGTAAATATTACATTTTTTGAGTGGGGGTGGGGGTAGGGGGGTTGGCGGGGTGGGTGTATAAATAATTAGTAAATATTTTTTTTGGGCAAAGGTGCAAAAAATCCCCTGACCTTTTTCCCGATGTCCCACTTACACCCTAAACTAATTTTTTTTTCCAAAAGTATACTTAACGTTTTAATTTTTGGGTCAACCGTTCCCTTGCCATTAAAACAAATCCAGCTAGACAAACGGGAGTGCTAATCAATTGACACGTATCAAAAATAAAGTTTAATAAAAAAAATTATTATTTTCTCTCCTTTTATCTCTCCCCAATCTTCTTCCTCATTCTCTCTTTCTCTCCTCCATCATCCTTTATCAAATTTCTCAAAGATCGACCACGTTTCTGATTGAAATTAACCCAAAATCCATCAAGTTAGCCACGTTTCTGATTGATAAAGATTCAAGCCCATGACAAAGTCCAATCCCATCCAGCTTCGATTCCTCCGACATACAAATCCCATGTAACTGCCCTAACTTAAGCTTCCTCAATTTGGGACATTTCGAATGAAGACTCTCAAATGCAGGACCACTCTCTCGAACATTATTACAAACATCTAGAGCAAATTCCTCCAGCAATGGAAGACCTGAAAACATCTCAGTTAGCGTCGAAACAGTGATTCAATCATTCTCAGTAGTAATCCCTTCATCATTTGGATCCACTCTGGCATTCAGCAAAGTCGAGGTATCGGAAAGATGTAGCCGTGACAGTTTTGGACAATTGGCAGCTATGGATAACAGGGGTTTGATCCCCAACAAAGCCAATGTACCTAGGATCAAACACACAAGCTACAAGAAACTCTTTCAAATTGGGGCAAGCTTTTGTAATATCTATTAGTTCCCAAAGGCACGTTAGTTATCTAGAAGGGGGGTTGAATAGATATTTTAAATATTCTTCGTTTAAAAAACTTGGCCAGTATTGATTATACTGACAACAGCAAAATATATGTTTTGTTCCCCTTCAAGATGTTGCAGTTATGGTTTGATAAGCAGTTATAACAGACATAACAGTTATAGCAGTTAATGAGAGACAATGAGACACAAGGTTTTAAGTGGTTCAAAGCACACAAGGCTCCTAATCCACTCTTCTACTCCACGAGTAGGAAATCCACTAAGGATGTCTCTTACAACTGGATCACTTAGATCCCTTCAAGGCCAGCAGCCCTGGAACTTCTCTTAGTTCACTTTTGAACTCTTCAAGTCCTCTGACTTGAATCTTTTCTTAGTCCACTTTTGAACTCTTTAAGTCCTCTGACTTGGATCTTCACTTAGTTCACTTTTGAACTCTTTAAGTCCTCAGACTTGGTTCCTCACTTGGATTGACAGTAGTTGTTTGAGGTGTGCTACTCAGTTGCAATTAAGCATCAGCTCTAAAGAACTGAGTAGCGAAGCAAGATTTCCTCTTTCAGGATCGTAGTGTTGATCGTTGAGTGTTCTTGAGCTTTTCTCTTAATAATCTTTCTTGTTGTATCTTGATTGCTTAGTCTGAATCCTTGTCTGATTTACTTATAAAAGAGTCTCAAAATATGTCCATTTGAATGCTCCAGTTGCTGCATTTAATGCTTCAGACGTTTCTGTGTAGTTGATGTTGACGTCTTGCTTTCCTATTGCACTGTCGACTGGCCCACTGACACAGCAGACTACAACTTCACCTAACACCTGAAAAGGTGTTTTCTGCAGGCGGTTTAGTCGTTTCCTTAGCTTCTTCAATACGCTTCTTCGATTTGAACTAAGGATAAATATAGAAATATTGGGACCACCAAATTGTCAATGGCTATAAGCCTTTCTTCATTTGTTGCTCTTCCTCCCTTCATCAGAACTACGATCTTTGATGCTGACTGGAGGAACACTACGATTATGGTCATTATGACATAATCGTTGTGTGTTGGCTTGCACAACTTGATTCAGACTTGATCGTAGAGAACACTACGATTTTTCTTAAGCTCTTTGGTAGACTACGATTCCTGCTTGCTTGTCTTGCAGACTCCACACTTCTAATAGCACAATGCGATTCTCAACTTGACTCGGAAGATGCTCAGATCTTTTATGATACTCAGTGTGGCTTTCAAGGCAGACTACGATTCTTTGATGCTTTCACTTAAGCTCAACGGATCTTGCCTTGACCTCTGCAGACTTGATTCTTTGGCAGACTACTACTCTGGACATCTTCATTTAAGCTCCACGATTCTGCCTTGTCTTCTGCAGACTCGAATCTCTTGGCAGACTATGATTCTGGATATCTTCGTTTAAGCTCCACGATTCTGCCTTGTCTTCTGAATGCTACCTTTGACAGACTACAATTCTGTCAAGGCTTTAACTTTTACAACTCAAATAGATCAACCTAACAAGTTTGATCTTTTCTTCTATACATTTATTTACATAAATGATAAACATTAAAGCTCAGATCAACCTAACATTTTTGATCTATCATCTAAGTCCTTGTACAATGATTCTCTTAAGGACTATACACTTAAGCATTTATATTTACTTTCAATATCAAATATGAATATGCAATTCCCAACAATCTCCCCTTATTTGATGTTGACATAATCAAGGAGATTTGGATCATAGCATCATTTTCTAAATGCAGAGTGCTAGAAAGTAAATATGGCTTAGTGTTTCAGTGAGCAACTGAAATTTCTAAAAAATAAACATGAATTTATTGATGTTTGAAAAGATATTACAATCTAGCATAGAAACATTAATACACAGTTAAGTTTAGACTTATCTCTATCTTCTTTGTCTCTTATTTCTCTGAGAGTCATACTCTGCAGCTCTCATCCTTCTGGTTTGCTCATCTCTCCAGGCAATGTCTTCAAGCTCTTCTCGAGACAGCTGTTATGTAGAAGTTATGCTTTGTGAACCAGAAGCTTGACCTTGATTCCTTTGAAGAGGTATCCTTATGGGAGGACGCTGCAGATTTTGATCAGATCGTGGAGTTTGAACATTTGGACTCCTAGGGATGCCACCCAACGATTGACCAATGTGAGTTTGCCTCTGCCTTCCCTGCGGAGGTGGTTAAATGTGTGTTTGCCTTTGCCTTCCACTACTTCTGTTGCTACTTCCTCTGCCTCTATCTCCTTCCATATTATTCTCCCCCTTTATGTCAGCATCAAGGGTTCGAATGTCTTCAGAGAGGCGTCTGACTCCTTCTACCAGCTCATGCATTTGAGATCGGTATTGAGAAATGCCACTAATTTGTTCAGCAACTATAGCCTCAATGTTTCTTCTTTGTTGCTGAAGTAACTCCATGGCATCGTTATTCTGGCTGATTTGAGCAACACTGCATTCTTGGACTTATTGCAGAGAGATACGCAATGCTGAAATTTGTTCTGCCATCAGCTCATTTTGAGATTGCTGATTCTTTTGCATTAGTTCCATAACTTCTTTATGCTTCTTTGTCTCAACAAAATGAATGACATCCCTTGCCTTGAGGCTTGCAGCCATTTCTTTGAAAATCTCCCTCAACGTTTTAGATAGTTCAGTTCCCAAATGTCCTGGTAGAGTCTTGACTGAGTTAATGATGTGGTCAAATTTGAGATGAAGCACAAGTGAGTGTGCTTCAAGAATCTCTCCAGACTCTGAACCCATTTGGTTTATTGTTTCAGTCAGCTCCTCCTTAATTGGCATTAGAGCCAATTGATCTAGAATTCGTTGTGTCTCAGGAGGAGTAGTCATAGTGTGTTCATATCGCCTTAATATGCTTGCGAGGGCAAGAGTCATATCGAAATATTCATTATTGGAGGATGAGGGGATATCAGCTTGAGAAAGGGGGTGTTTGCTGTATAGGTGTAGTGTTTGGCTCAGGTGTTTCTGATTCGACGAGTAATTCTGGTGACTCTACGATTGCCGAATCAGATTGATCTGTAGGCATAGATCGTAGTTCGTCGTCTTGAGTGGATGTCTCAATGGTTGAGTTATCGATCATTTCCTCGACGATGTTGGTGATGTGCTCAATGTGCTCAAAAACCATTGGGTCACTGGTATTTTATTCGATGAGAACAAGTTGGTTATTTGGTTCCTCAGTCACAGAGTTTTGGGACTCTGTAACTGGAAATTGGTTTAGTGGGTGAAGAACCACTTCCATCCATTTAGGCAACTCATAGAATTCATTGAAGTGCGATGATGGAGATTGATTGACAATGAAAGAGAGGGGAGTGGAATGTACCTCATACATAGATCCTGAAGTTGATTTATTTGAAATCAGCTTCTGAGCAAACTTCCTCTCTTTTGGGAATCCATGGGCAAGCACTGAGATCGCTGGATTTGCTTTGAAAGTCCAGAATATATGATCGTAGTTGCTGAAGATCAGAGCTTGTGATAAGGCATCATAGGCAAGTAGTTGAACAACTGTGTGTAGTTAGCTGCCCTTTCGGCATTCCTGCTTATGGCTAAGATCTCCAGATCATCATCTTCCTCTTCATCATTAATTTCCACCACAACTACCAACACATCATAATTTTCAACATCCATCATTCCAGCTTCTGCAGACACTACGATTTCTTCATTAACTGAGGAGACCACGTTTTCTACATACGTTGGTAGCTCCCCCTCAATTTCTGCAGACTCTGAAACTTGTTCTCTTAACAGCTCCCCCTCAGCTGTAGCATCCTCTTGATCAACATGAGTTTTCAGAGTTTCGTTTAATACTTCATCTTGGCTCATCTCAAGTGCTCCTGGCACTTCTTCCTCAGACTGAGCCGTTTCTTCTTCCATCAGAACCTTTTCAGAAGGACCATCATCTTTAGTCAGCTCCTCGTCATCATTGATCATGACCTGATCAGGAGCAACAATGGTTTCTGCCTGACTGATTGTGGTCTGATCATCTTCTTCAATAGGTCTGGTCTCTTCTGGGTTTTGACCAGATGCTTGAGGTTCAGTGATCTGTTCAGCCTTCTCTTCATCTCTTCTTCTATCCTCTTCCCTTAATATTTCCTCATTGGCAATAATATATTTCTTAACCAACGTTTTCTTTTTCTTATGCTTGACTACAGGCTTAGATCCTTCTCTAGCTTCAGCCCTGATAGTCTGTTCAGGCTGAGAGGCTGTTGCATCACTCCTTCAGTAGTAGTGGCCAACCTAGACTCTACGATTGGTGAAGACTTCACAACCGTAGTCAATGTAGGCTTCCTTGTTTTGTGGCTGTGATTCTTCTTTTTCTGGGGCTCAGAACTTCCTTCAGCCACTTCATCACTTGTTTCCCTCTTCTTCTTTGTCTTCTCTTTCAGAGCCTCCTCTGGTGCTTGAGTTGCCTTAGAAGTAATAACTCTGTCAGTCATTAAGCCTCTAAACTCTATTTCAGCACCAGGACATGCTTGAATTGCATCAGTAGTTGAGCCTTGGGGTTCCTCTGCCACTGGCATTCCTTCATTCATCTTCTTCTTTCCTTTGCTCTTTCTGACCAAAGCTGCAGCATTTTCTTGATTTACTTCTTCTTCTTCTTCCTCCCTGGCTTCCCTCACAGTAGATGAAGTTGCAGATTTCATCTTTACATTCTCTGTCAGGTTTCTCTTCCAGTTCTAAAACAATTGCTGGGTCATCTTTTTGTTGGAGATAATGGAGACACCTTCCTTATTTTCAATCTTGTCACCCAGTGTAGCTTCTAGTATCATGCTGATAAACCTTCCATAGGGCATCTTTGCAGTGCTCTTGGTCTTCTTGGGACTTTCCATCCATTTCCCAAACTATTCCATTAGTAGAGCTCCATAGTTGAGTTGAACTCTGTATCTGATAGCTGTCATGAGCTTCAGTTGCTTCTCATTGACAGTATCGTGGCCCGAGCCCTTGCATCATATGCATTTGCCAACAATGTCAGCAAGAAACTCATATTCTTGGGGAAACTCTTTCTTCTTGTAGCCACTCTTTCCTTCAGTTCTGACGTGCTTCATCTTCTTTAGGCCTTAAGAAAATCGATTCGTTCCAGTGATGGAAGACCTTCATTGTTAAGGCCCAGAGGTAGGTTTATGTTTTCAGCGTTGAGGCGTATTTGCTCGCCCTTGACCTTGGTGAGGATGGAGTTTCCTTCAACAACTCCATTGATGTAGAATTCTTTCACCAGTTTTGTAAAGATCAGAGTGTTGGTGCTTAGGGCATCTTCGATTCCAGCTTTCTTTAGCAGAGAAAGAACTTTGTGAATTTCTGGACCAGCATCTTCAAATTTGTCAAAGCATAGTTGATAGCCCGAAACAACTCTGGAAGCAGCCATTTATGTGGATTGATTTTCCTGTAATGAACGAATTTAGCTTAGCTTTCTGAAACTTAGGGTTTCGTTTGAGAGAGAGAGATAAAAAGAGAAAGTAAGAAAGAGATAGTCTTTTGAAATTTAGAGGTAAACTATCAAAAAGAAGTTCAAAATGAATTTAACTTCCCTCCATATGTTCTGCATCGTGGGACACGTGTCAGATTCTACAGAACTCCACGATTTTAGTCCATGTGGAAATCTCCGTTCTGCTTTTAGCTCCCCCTGAGCTAGTGTGTCCTTGTGAGAAGACTACGAATGCCGAGAACCACTCCACGATTGTTGAGTTCAATCCTTTTCTCGCTTATTGACCGATGATTCTACAGTTTTCTGTGATGCCTTCTAAAATGGCGAACCTTCTGGATTAAGGTTAGTTTGACACTAAGGATTAGGTTTGTCCCTGAGACACTTATCAAAAGGGTTGCTTGGCTTGATGTTGTTGCTACCACAGTGAGCCTTTCTGTCTTGACTGGATCACTCCACAATCGTGGTTCCTCTTTATTATTTCTACGATTTTGACTTAGCCTTTATATCTGCAAGGTTAGCACCATCTAGGGCATAGAATTTATGGTTGCAAATTCAACATACCTAACTCACTTATCAGTTTATTAAATCTGGATTCATCTAAAGTTGATTTTCAGTAGGGATATATTGCAAAGATATTGTTCCATTTTGAATATGATCCCTAATAAAATGATATCTTTTTTCTATATGCTTGGTCCTAGAATACATGACAGGAATATTTGTTATTGCTATGGCACTTGTGCTATCATAGTGTATGGGTATAGATTTGAAATCAAACCCATAATCTGCTAGCTGATTCTTCATCCATAAGATTTGAGCACAACAGCTGCCTGCAGCAATGTATTCAGCTTCTGCTGTTAAAGTTGATATTGAGTTTTGCTTCTTGCTGAACCAGGACACTAGTCTATTTCCTAGCAGTTGACAAGTGCCACTGGTACTCTTTCTGTCTATTTTGCATCCTGCAAAGTCAGCATCTGAATATCCTGTCAGTTCAAAATGAGGACTCCTTGTGATACCATAGACCCAAGTAGGGTGTACCTTTAAGATACCTGAAAATCCTTTTTACAGCAGTTAAGTGTGATTCCTTAGGATTAGCTTGAAATCTAGCACATATACATGTTGCAAACATTATATCTGGTCTACTGGCAGTTAAGTAGAGAAGGGAGCCTATCATACCTCTGTATTGAGTAATATCAATACTTTTACCTTTCTCATCTTTGTCAAGCTTAGTTGCAGGAGCAATTGGTGTTTTCATGGGAGAGGCTGATTCCATGCCATACTTCTTAAGTAAGTCTTTGATGTACTTGGCTTGGCTTATGAAGATACCTTCATCAGTTTGCTTCACTTGCAGTCCAAGGAAGAAGTTCAGCTCACCCATCATGCTCATTTCAAACTTGCTCTGCATAAGCATGGCAAATCTCTTGCACAGATTTTCATCAGTAGAACCAAAGATAATATCATCTACATATATTTGAACTAGTAGAACTTTATCTTTGTACTTCCTAAGGAATAGTATAGTGTTTACTCTACCTCTAGTGAATTTTTTTTCAATAAAAAAGTTTATTAGTGTTTCATACCATGCTCTAGGTGCTTGTTTAAGTACATATAAGGCTTTATCTAATCTATAAACATAATCAGAGAGGGTTGGATTGACAAAACCTGGGGGTTGTTCCACATATACTTCTTCTTGAAGTTCACCATTTAAGAATGCACTCTTGACATCCATCTGGAATACTTTGAACTTCATGTGGGCAGCAAATGCAAAGAATATTCTAATTGCTTCAAGTCTGGCAACTGGTGCGAAGGTCTCATCGCAGTCTATGCCTTCTTCCTGAGAATAACCTTTAGCCACCAGTCTTGCTTTGTTCCTTGTGATCACCCCATATTCATCCATCTTGTTTCTGAAGACCCATTTGGTGCCGATGACTGGGTGATTATTTGGTCTTTGAACTATTCTCCAGACTTTGCTTCTCTCAAATTGATTTAGTTCCTCTTACATGGCTTCAATCCAGCTTGCATCTAACATTGCATCTTCAATATTCTTGGGTTCTATTTGAGATAGAAAACTCAAATAGAAACACTCATTCTGAGTTGCAGATCTTGTTCTGATTCTGGCAGTTGGATCACCAATGATCAGATCTTGAGTGTGATCTCTTGCCCACCTGTTCCCTGTTGGAACATCTGTTCTGGTGCCTTCTTATCTGAACTCCTCAAGATTAACTTCTGGTTCTTGTCGTTCAGAATCATCGTCTGGTTCAGCTCTCTCTACGATTTCTTCTTCGGACACTACAATTCTTTGTTCAGGGACTAAGGTCGTAGTGCTAGGCTCGACCACTTCATTCGTAGTGTCGGTATCGTCAATCGTAGTGTCTTGTGGTGCAGACTTGTCCTAATCTGTTTCATCAAAGATGATGTGGATTGAGACTTCAACACTTAATGTCTTCTTGTTGAACACTCTGTATGTTTTGCTGTCTGTGGCATATCCAAGGAAGATTCCCTCATCTGACTTGGGTTGGAACTTAGTCAGATATTGCTTCCCATTGTTGAGAATGTAGCATGAACAGCCAAACACATGGAAGTAACTGACATTTGGCTTTCTTCCTTTCCACAGCTCGTAGGGAGTCTTCTTCAATGTAGAGTGTACAAGAGATCTGTTCTGTGTATAGCACGCAGTGTTGATGGCTTCTGCCCAGAAGTATTCAGGCAGATAAGCTACTGCTAGTAGAGTTCTTCCAGCTTCTATAAGTGTTCTATTTTTCCTTTCAGCTACTCCATTTTGCTGAGGAGTTCGTGGTGCTGAGAAGTTGTGACTGATGCCATTGTCTGCACAGAACTGATCCATTTTTGAGAAATCGAACCCTCTGCCATGATCACTCCTTATTGCCTTGATAGTCTCTCCTTTTTCATTCATCACCAGCTTGAACATCTTTATCAGTTGGGAGCTTGTCTCATCTTTTGAGTTAAGAAAGAACACCCATGTGTATCTGGTGTAGTCATCCACTACGACCAGTGAGTATCTCTTTCCTCCTAGGCTCACAGTTGGAAATAGCCCAAAGAGATCCATATGTAGTAACTGTAGGGGCCTGTCAATTGAGTTGACTGCTTTGTCTTTGAATGAGTTCCTTGTTTGCTTTCCAAGCTGGCATGCATTACATGGTCTTTCTTTGATGAAGCTGAACTTGGGTAATTCTGCTACCAAATCTTTGGAGGCCAGTTTAGACATACTCTTGAAGTTGAGATGAGATAATCTTCTATGCCAAAGCCAACTTATTTCTTCAGTGGCTTTAGCAAGGAAGCATACTGTCTCATCAGAACTGAGCAAGATTGACAATGTACATATTTCCTTCTCTTGTTCCTGTCAGCTTGATAGAGGATGTCTCCAGATCTCTGACTTGACACTGATTGTTGAGAAATGTGACTTGATGGCCTTTATCGCAGAGTTGGCTGATGCTAAGAAGATTATGCTTTAGACCATCAACATAAGCTACTTTGTTGAAGGACACTGCGCCATTTCCAACTGATCCATAACCTTTTGTCTTGCCAGAGCTATTATCTCAAAAGATAACTGTTGGTCCCTCCTCTGTGTAGTTAGACAGGAGGGCTTTGTTTTCGGTCATATGTCTTAAGCAACCACTGTCCAGATACCATGTTGTAGTCGTGGTGCTCATTTCCTGCAAACATATTCAGCTTTCATGTTGGTACCCAGACTAGCATGGGTCCTGCAATGTTAGTACCCTTAGGAACCCAAATCTGTTTGACTTTGGGTCTCCTATGCACAGTATTATGAAAGCATGGTGCAGTTTTATGACCAAATCTTCCACATGCAAAGCATCTAATATAATTTACGTTTGTGTGTGTGTGTGGATTCTTTCTCCATTTGGACTTGTGTGGGTATTTGTTGGCCTTACCCTTATATTGCATCTTCCTTTTCCATGCAGCCTTGGAGTTCACGTTTTGTGCTGAGTAAACCTCAACACCACGATTCCTTCTAAGTTGATCCGTGGAGTCAGTTTTATTTGACTCTACGATTCTTTGAGGTGGGGTAGTGGTGACTGAGTTTCTCTTCACCTTTCAGAACCCTAAGCCAGTATGAGATCCGTAGTGTTTAGGAACATGTCTTGGATCAGAAGTGCAAGATTCTACTGGTTCATCCTTCTGTGTGGACTTTACAAATGTGATGCTTCTATTTAGGTTAGAAGCACTAATCATGTTAGTTTCCTTTGTCTTTTCCACACAGGGTTCTAAGGTAGATTCCCCAAACCCTAAGCCTATTCTATCGGAGATACTTCTCTGATTAGATATCAGGGAGTCCATGGATGAAGAAGATCTATTCCATGCAGAGATAGTCTTTTCTAACTCCTCAATCTTAGAGGTTAGATTTGACTCTCTTTGCATGTTCAGTTCATTGGTCTCTCTTAAGATTTTATTCTCAGCTTCAAGCTTAGAGAGAGAAAAAGTCAGAACTTAGTAGAGCTGCTTCCAGCTCTTTCTGAACTTTCTCTTTCTCCTTTTGAAGATCAGTATAATCTTTAGATAGAACTCTTAACCACCTCATATTAACATATCACGAATGCCAGTTCTTAAATCAATAATGTCTATACCAGGAGAGTTGAAGTCAAATACCTTGTCTATGACTGCTTCAGCATCTTTCCTGCTTAGTGCATCTTTGGCCATCAGACATATGTTAGCTTTTTGAGGTGCTTCATCATCTTCAGACTCAGTGTTAGTGTCATTGTTTGAATCACTCCAAGAACTTCCAGCTACAAGCCCTTTGTCTTTCTTCATATTCTTTTTGTAGCCTTTGAGCTCCTTCTTTGTATTTGACTTTCTCTTCAGCTCTTCTCTGATAGGCTTGTTGCAGTTGGCAATGAAATGCCCAGGCTTCTTGTAGTTGTAGCATAGGTCATTGATCTGCTCCTGACTACTGCTATTGTTGACCCTTTTTGGTTTGTTGCTTCTGCCTTTGAGCATAAGCCTTTTGAATCTTCTGGCAAACATTGCAGCTTCATCATCATCATCGTCATTATCTTCCTAAGAGTTAGACTCATCTTCAATATGTGCTATGGATATCTCTTCCTTTGCTTTGAGAGCAACTCCTTTGTCCTTCCTTCTTCCTTCTGATAGAGTTTCTGCACGTTGAGTCAGTTCTAGCTCGTAGGTAAGAAGGTTTTCATAGAGTTGTTGAAATGTCATCTCATGCAGATTCTTTGACTCTCTGATTGCAGTGGTCTTGATATCCCATCTGCTTGGTAACGACCTCATGAACTTGATGACTAGATCTTTGTTTGGATAGGTCTTTCCATAGGCTCTGAGAGAGTTGAGCAATGTAGTGAATCTTTCATAAGTGGAAGTGACATTTTCTCCTGGAACATGAGCAAATATCTCATACTGTTGAGTCAGTAGAGATTGCTTGTTTTCTCTGACTTCTTCAGTTCCTTTATGCATGATGAGTAATGCTTCCTAGACTTCCTTTGCAGTTTTGCAGTTAACCACATTCTCGAACAGATTGTCTTCTAAAGATTGGAACAAGATATTCTTAGCCTTCTTGTCAAGCTGAACATCTTTCGTCTCATTTTCAGTCCATTCAGATTTGACCTTAATCACCACTCTGTCTGGTTCTTCTGTAGTTGGTGCAGGCCTTGTTGGAACATAGGGCCCATTCAGAACGGTTTCAAATAGATCATCATCTATTGAATCCATGTAAGCCTGCATCCGAACTTTCCAGTTGGTAAATTTATCTTTGTTGCACATTGGTGGCTTACTTCCTCCACCTGTCTTGGTCTCGCTTATCAGTTGTGCCATTGGATCTACTCAAGCTTGTATGCTTTGTTGAGAGAACCTGCTTTGATACCAATTGTTAGTTCCCAAGGGCACGTTAGTTATCTAGAAGGGGGGTTGAATAGATATTTTAAATATTCTTCGTTTAAAAAACTTTGTCAGTATTGATTATACTGGCAGCAGCGAAATATATGTTTTGTTCCCCTTCAAGATGTTGCAGTTATGGTTTGATAAGCAGTTATAGCAGTTATAACAGATATAGCAGTTAATGAGAGACAATGAGACACAAGGTTTTAAGTGGTTCAGAGCACACAAAGCTCCTAATCCACTCTTCTACTTCACGAGTAGGAAATCCACTAAGGATGTCTCTTACAACTGGATCACTTAGATCCCTTCAAGGCCAGCAGCCCTGTAACTTCTCTTAGTTCACTTTTGAACTCTTCAAGTCCTCTGACTTGGATCTTTTCTTAGTCCACTTTTGAACTCTTCAAGTCCTCTGACTTGAATCTTCACTTAGTTCACTTTTGAACTTTTCAAGTCCTCTGACTTGGTTCTTCACTTGGATTGACAGTAGTTGTTTGAGGTGTGCTACTCAGTTGCAATTAAGCATCAGTTCTAAAGAACTGAGTAGCGAAGAAAGCTTTCCTCTTTTAGGATCATAGTGTTGATCGTTGAGTGTTCTTGAGCTTTTCTCTTGATAATCTTTCTTGTTGTATCTTGCTTGCTTAGTCTGAATCCTTGTCTGATTTACTTATAAAAGAGTCATTCAAAATATGTCCATTTGAATGCTCCAGTTGCTGCATTTAATGCTTCAGACGTTTCTGTGTAGTTGATGTTGACGTCTTGCTTTCCTGTTGCACTGTCGACTGGTCCACTGACACAGCAGACTACAACTTCACCTAACACCTGAAAAGGTGTTTTCTGCAGGCGGTTTAGTCATTTTCTTAGCTTCTTCAATACGCTTCTTCGATTTGAACTAAGGATAAATATAGAAATATTGGGACCACCAAATTGTCAATAGCTATAAGCCTTTCTTCATTTGTTGCTCTTCCTCCCTTCATCAGAACTACGATCTTTGATGCTGACTGGAGGAACACTACGATTATGGTCATTGTGACATAATCGTTGTGTGTTGGCTTGCACAGCTTGATTTAGACTTGATCGTAGAGAACACTACAATTTCTCTTAAGCTCTTTGGTAGACTATGATTCCTGCTTGCTTGTCTTGCAGACTCCACACTTCTGATAGCACACTGCGATTCTCAACTTGACTCGGCAGATGCTCAGATCTTTTATGATACTCAGTGTGGCTTTTAAGGCAGACTACGATTCTTTGATGCTTTCACTTAAGCTCAACGGATCTTACCTTAACCTCTACAGACTTGATTCTTTGGCAGACTACTACTCTGGACATCTTCATTTAAGCATCACGATTCTGCCTTGTCTTCTGCAGACTCAAATCTCTTGGCAGACTACGATTCTGGATATCTTCATTCAAGCTCCACGATTCTGCCTTGTCTTCTGAATGCTACCTTTGACAGACTACGATTCTGTCAAGGCTTTAACTTTTATAACTCAAATAGATCAACCTAACAAGTTTGATCTTTTCTTCTATACATTTATTTACATAAATGATAAATATTAAAGCTCAGATCAACCTAACATTTTGATCTATCATCTAAGTCCTTGTACAATGATTCTCTTAAGGACTGTACACTTAAGCATATATATTTACTTTCAATATCAAATATGAATATGCAATTCCCAACAATATCCTCAAGCTCCCGCACTTTAAACCCTTCAGAAAATGAAGGGTATAGCAAATTGAGGGAGGTCAATTTGATTGCAATGCGTGGGTTCGATTGAAGTGCCGAAAAAAGATCCTCAGTCCAGCAATAGAAGCTGGACAAATCGAGCTTGTTAAGGGAAGTAAGATTCTCAAACAGAGGGGCAAAATCAGAGCCAGATGGAAATTGGGGCCTCTGGTGCCAATGGACTAGTTTGACTTGGTTCAAATTTGGCCAGTGAGGGGCTAGGAGCTGAAGGGTTGATGGGTTTCGAGCGTAAACCGTGAGGGATTTGAGAGAAGGGAAAGATTAGCGAAGGAGATAACAGATGAGGGCGGGGGCAGGGTCGGAGGAGGCGGGGGCGGGGTCAGAGAAAAGCGGGTGGCCCCAAGGAGAGAGGAGAAAGAGGTCGAGGTAGATTATGGATCGGAAGCAAGATGGGAGCATGAAGAGGTCAAGGGCGTTGGCGCGGAGAGTGAGGGAAGAGCGGGTGGATCGTTCGAGGTGGAGCCATTTCCGACAGACGAACGTGGCGGAGTTGCTGGAGCGGACGTGGGAGACAGTGGCAATTATGTTGGAGAGGATTACATCGGGGTGGTTAATGGTGGTGGAGAGAATGAGGAAGAAGATTGGGGAGAGATAAAAGAAAGAGAAAATAATAACTTTTTTTATTAAACTTTATTTTTGCCACGTGTCAGTTGATTAACACTCCCGTTTGTCTAGTTGGATTTGTTTTAACGGGAGGGGCACGGTTGACCCAAAAATTAAAATATTAAGTGTATTTTTGGAAAAAAAAAATTAGTTTAGGATGTAAGTGGGATATCGGGGAAAAGGTCAGGGGATTGCACTTGCCGCAGCTCCTCTATCTTCTGAGAGATATGCCATGTTGGCATTGCTGGCCCGCTTATCCTTGGGTCCATAGACTAGCTTTATTTTTTCTGCACATACTAGATTAGCCATTTTTGTCATGTACAGGACACTATGTATATATCAAACAGTGTTATATATCAGAGAAATATATTTTTGATTCACTTCCATGTTTGCATATGTATCGTCATTACTGAGTGATTACCACTTCTTTCATGACTCGCGGTTGTTGATGTATCTTGAGCTTCTCCTTGATGGACTGACAGTTGAGATGTCAGAGAGTATCTCAGATGGGTCTGTTGACCAAGAGGCTTGATAGAGTTTATGTTTTATATGGTTTTTGGTGTCTTAGAACTGGTTTTTATTTGGTTTTTGTTTTTCCTTGAAGGTCAAACCGCATCGTAAATGGTTGCCTACGTACTCCCGGGTGTAGGGAGATCAGGTCATTCGTAGTTCTGTTGTTGTGAGAGAGAGAGGCTTGAAAAGTGTTTGTCTTGAGTTTTTGAGCTTGGTTTGATGAGTTTTTGAGTCTTTATTTGGTTTGACCACACCAGAAATGGCTGCCTACGTACTCTCGGGTTGAGGGAGATCAGGTCATTCGTAGTTCCAGCTTTCTAGTGAAAACCCAAACCTAATTTGATTTGTAGGACCCGGATGCGGGTGTGCATGTGTTTCAAACATAATACCTTTTCACGGTGTCTGAATTGAGGAGTTGGGGAAACTCAGTCCTATCCATTTCTTGTAGTCTGATAGCTCCCCCTGTCAACACCTCCTTGACAATGAAAGGGCCTTCCCAATTTGGGGCGGACTTTCCTTTTGCTTTATCCTGATTGGCCAGGACCTTCTTCAGCATCAAGTCATTTTCTTTGAATTACCGATTTCGGACCTTCTTGTTGTAGGAACGAGCAATCCTTTGTTGGTACAACTGTCCGTGAAAAATGGTTGTAGCCCTCTTTTCATCTATCAAAGACAACTGATGATACCGTTCTTGCAACCATTGATCTTCATCTATCTGAGCGTCGATTAACACTCGCAAGGATTCCATCTCTACTTCTATGGGGAGGACGGCTTCCATACCATAGACCAATGAATAGGGAGTAGCCCCAGTAGAGGTGCGCATTGACGTCCTGTAGGCCAACAGGGTGAGAGGCAGCAGGTCAGGCCATTCTTTGTGATTGGCGGACATTTTCTGCATGATCTTCTTGATGTTCTTGTTGGCCGCTTCGACAGCACCATTCATCTTGGGCCGATAGATGACGGAATTGAGATGCTTGATGTGGAACTTGCTGCATAGTTCTCTCACCATCTGATTGTTCAGGTTTTTGGCGTTATCTAATACGATTACCTCCGGTTGTCCGTATCGACAGACGACATTGTTTCTGATGAAACTAAAGATGACCTCTTTTGTGACCTTGGGAAAAGAGGCAGCTTCAACCCACTTTGTGAAGTAATCGATCATGGTGAAGATAAACCAATGACCATTGCTGGCTTTGGGTTCAACTGGACCTATCACATCCATTCCCCACATTGAGAAAGGCCAAGGTGAACTCATGTTGTGTAGCTCACTTGGAGGAGCATGTATGGCATTTCCATGTACTTGGCATTGAAAGCATCTCTTGACTTGATCATCGCAGTCAGCCTTGAGAGAGATCCAATAATGCTCCGTTCTTACTATTTTCTTGGCCAGCAGATGACCGCTCATATGTGGACCACAGACCCCACCATGGATTTCATCCATTAATCTATGGGCTTGCCCTTTGTCGAGGCATCACAACAGGCCTATTCCAGCATCCCTTTTATAAAGTGCATCTCCGCTTAGGTAGAATTTCATAGCCATCTTATGAATCCGTCTTCGCTCGAATTGGCTTGCCCCAGCGGGTGTGGATCCATCTCGAAGATATTCCTTGATGTCTTGATACCAAGGCTGCTCGACAGGAGGTATTGCATCTGATAGTTCTCCAATATAATTCCCGTATGTTGGGGCTTTTCGAATTGTGAACTTGATGTTGGGAAACCCACTCCTATCGGATACTCGGATTAATGAAGCCAACATTGCCAATGCATTAGCAAAGTCATTTCGACCCCGAGGAATATGGACGAAGGTTATGTCTTCAAATTCCAGGGATATTTTGACGACCTGCCGATGATAGGGCAGCAAATGCAGTTCTTTTATGAGATACGCGCCGGTGGTTTATCTGATGACCAGCTCAGAGTCTCTAAAGACAAGTAGGTGTTTGATACCCATGGAGTCGGCCGTGTTGTTGGTGTTGCCAAATTGAAGTTTGGTAGCCACAGGATATTGTTCTCCTGTACCAGAGATAAGAACTGCCCCAGCTCCGGCACCTTCCATGTTTACCGCTCCGTCGAAATACATTTTCTATGATTAGACCGTATTCTCTTACTGGAGTTGTTGAATTGTCATGATCCCATCATCTGGGAAATATATCTCCAGGGGCTCGAACCCTCTTGAAGGTGCTTCAGCTAATTGATCTGTAATGCTTTGACCCTTGATGACTTCTGTGTCACGTAGACAATGTCGAATTGCTGCAAGATTAACTGCCATCTGGACAGTCGACAATTTAACATTAGCTTATTGAATACGTATTTGAGTGGATCCATGCGGGATATGAGGTACGTCGTATGCCCATGCAAATAGTGTTGCAATCTCATGGCAGCCCATACTAATGCACAGTATATCTTTTCGATTAGGGTGTACTTTTGTTCACCACTGCTGAATCTTTTGCTGATGTAGTAGATAGCTCTCTCTTTGTTACTATCATCATTTTGTCCTAGCATGCAGCCCATTGCATTGGCATTGACTAACAGGTACATGAACAAAGGAACTCCATCCTTTGGGGGTACCAAAACCGGTGCTTCGATCAGCTGCTTTTTAATAGTAATGAAGGCTTTCTGACAATCCTCATTCCATTTGGTGGAGGAATTCTTTCTCAGTAGCTTGAATATGGGTTCACAGGTTGCTGTGAGCTGGGAAATAAATTGGCTTATGAAGTTGATCCTTCCTAGGAATCCACGTATCTCTTTCTCTGTTCGAGGTACGGGCATTTCAGTGATAGCTTTGATCTTAGCAGGGTCAAGCTCGATGCCTCGATTATTTACCAAAAATCCTAACAGCTTGCCTGCTTTGAAGCCAAAAGCACATTTGGGGGGATTTAACTTGAGGTTATACTTGTGAAACCTATTGAACAACTTTTTGAGATGGTCAATGTGATCATCCTCTCTCCGAGACTTGATGATGATGTCATCCATGTAGACCTCTATCTCCTTGTGCATCATGTCATGAAATAGGGCCATCGTGACTCGCTAATACGTGGCTTCGGCATTGATGAGGCCGAAGGATAGTCGCCTATAACAGAAGGTTCCCCATGGAGTGATGAAAGTTTTTTCCTCCTGGACCTCCTCAGCAACCATGATTTGATGATAACCAGCAAAGCAATCCACGAAGGAGTACATGCCATACTGCGCCGTTTTATCTATTATAATGTGGATGAAGGGCACCGGGAAATTATCTTTGAGGCAGGCTTTATTTAAATCCCGGTAATCCACGCAGATTCGCATCTTCCCTCTAGGTTTAGGCACGGGAACGATGTTCGACAGCCATTCCGGGTATGTAGATACCATGATGATTCTGGCTTTGAATTGTTTCACGACTTCTTCTTTGACTTTCAGACTCCACTCAGGTTTTAAACGCCTGAGCTTTTGTTTGACTGGTTTGAACCCTTGTTTGATGGGCATTCGATGTATGACAATGTCAGTAGACAAGCCAATCATATCTTCATGTGACCATACAAATACATCCTAAAACTGTGTTAGGAGTTCGATCAGGTCGCTTTTTGATCTGGTGTGAGGTCTAAACTTATCTGGATTTCTTTGATGTTTTCGGAGGTTCCTATGTTGATAGTGGTGGTTTGGTCGTGGTTTGGTTTGGATTTGTCTTCGACCCATTCTTTGATCTCCTCGGGCACCTCATATTCATCTTCCTCCTCTTGATCAATATCCATCAAGTCGAAGTTTAGTTCTGCATCAAAGTTGTAGTCATTCTGACAGGCTGGCATCTCATCAGCAGAGACATACACATCCAATGCTTGGGTCCTGAAAATAAAAATGCTTTCATTTTAATATATAAAACTGCTTAAATATACAGAGCATTTGGCAAAGCATGGCAAAAGCTACTGCTATAGCTGTGCAATCAAAAGTAAGCAGTAAATGAAAGCATGTTTAAAGGGCAGATGTACTCTCTGCCCCTTTACCCTTTTCGACTGAGGCAAGGGACACTGCTCCAGTTATCCAGTGTTAGATTCTCGTGAGCTGGGAGGATCAAGGATTTGTGGTCATCTGCTTCGTCTCGGATGATGACGAAGACATCCTTTGCGATCGGACTGGGGTTTTTCTTTGCACTACCCCCTGTTCCCTTGATGCAAGGAATTCGAGCCTGATCCTCGTCGTCGCTGTCGGGGAGCTCGTCATTCATACCCTCATAGTTTATGATGACTCTCATGTTAGCGAATGGGTCTCGTCCTCTGTACAGGATCTTTTCTTTTTCCTTTCTGCTATCCGCCTCAGGCTTGAGGGCTTTTCTTTCATGGACAGGTATGATTGAAGGAAATAGCATGGTTAACACCGCAGTCAGGATTTTCCTTATAGGTTTCACCCATCTGGCATTGGTGAGGTTTGGCAGTAGAATTGTGGAGGCGTGAGCCTTGGGATGCTTATGTGGGTTCCGATGGCTTGACCCGGATGAATATCCCAATCCTGCTCTCCCAGTCTGACTTGGGATTTGTACCGGGCTCTTGATACCTTGCTGATTCTTTCCCAACCCTTCTCCAGGTTGGAAACCCAAAGATACCATCTCTTGGCCCACTGTCATTACTTCGGTGGAGACTTTAGGCTTCAGGGCCGATGCCCCGATAGGTAGATACTGAGTATCACTCACCTCTAGAGCTTGAAAACTTGCAGGTTCAATCCCTGCATCCAGGCTAATCACTGGCATGTCTCCCTGTATGCAGAAAGGGTATTTTGGTTCAGCATTGACTATGATGAGGTTGCCGTTGATAATGTACTTGAGTTGTTGATGGAGGGTGGATGGCACTGCCCCTGCCATGTGGATTCATGGTCTACATAGCAACAAGTTGTATCCAGTGGCAATATTGAGCACCTAGAAAGATACGTAGAAAGTGTGTGGGCCAATCTCTAAGGGTAGCTCTATTTCTCCCATATCTTGGCGTCGTGATCCATAAAAAGTTCGGATGACCACGTGACTGGTTTTGATCCGGTTCGGATTGATCTTTATTTTTTCCAAGGTATCGTAGGGACAGATGTTGAGGGATGATCCTCCGTCGATGAGCACACCTCCCATCACATACCCAGAATATATCACAGCTATATGCAGGGACTTACGATGGCCCGTCCCTTCCGCAGGGATATCATCGTTAGTGAAGGATATCACATTGCTGTTAAAGATGTGTTCCACCACGTGACCGAATTTCTCGGCATCCACTGTATGCGGCAAATGAGCTTCTTCTAGCACTTTCAATAGAATGATGCGATGATCCAATGATGATAAGACCAAGTCGAGGATGGAGGTTTGCTTTTGTGCATCTTTCAAGCTTTGCACTATCTTGATTTCATTGTGTCCCATTTTGTTGAGGAACTCTTCGATTTTCTCATCGGCCACCTTTTCTTTAGCTTTGATGACTGGTTTGATTACCCGCTAAGGCAGGTAAAGTGGATTCTCCTTTGATAGGATGGTAATGTTGTTTGAAGTGGAACTTTCGTCATTCCCGTAATTCCAAGGGACCTTCTTCAGACTGATGACTGGATACTGAGATCTGAAGAGCAAGATTAAAGGCTCGGGTGCGGCCACCTTCACATGATTTTGTATTTCTTGGACCCCTTTCCCTGGCAGTACTAAGGGTGTGAGGGTTGACTCCCTATCGCAGGATATGACAGCCACTGTGTTTTGGTTCCATGCAATGGGGATCCAGAGAGTGTCTTTATCTGAAAGGTCGAGAACTTGATTTCCCATTATCAGGTCACCATTCTCTATCAAGTCCTGAATTAAGTTACGAGTGCCCAGCACTCTTCGATATCATGGCCGGGTGAATTGGAATGGTACTAACATATTTGGTCAGGTTTAAACTTTCTGGATCGAGGGTTTAGTGGAGGTAACAGGTCTGCAACCATCCCCTCGTTGATTAACATCTGGAGGATTTCTTCCATCGGCTGATTCAGATTGGTGAGATTCCTTTGAAACAAGAACTTCCTGCCAGTTTGGACATTTTCCTCCATGGCCACCCTGTTGGCCCAGGGTTCATTCTCATGAGACTGGTATTGATCCCTCCCGGGATTGATCTCTGGTGTGGAAAAACGATCGGCGTCACACTGGTTGGCCTTTTTTATCATCTTCTTGGTAATCTTGTGTTGGTAGACGACCAATCCTAATAATTGTTTGATTTGTTCCTTAATAAACTTGATCTTCTGTTCTATCAAGAATTGTCTTTCTGAAATTTCCCAACTGTCTGGGCTGTTGTCATTGGATTGAGTTAATTCCCCAACATAGCAGAGGTACTTAGATCCCTCCCCGCTTGAGGTGTTGATCATATTGACATTCTCCTCTTTATGTTATGGGAGAGGGTTGTCTTGGACATGCGGTTGCTCGGGTCTTGTTAGCACAATCTCTTCGTTATCAATCAAGTCTTGGATTTTATGCTTGAGAGACCAACAGTCTTGGGTGTCATGTCCCGGGGATCCGGAGTGATAAGCACACTTCTTGTTAAGGTTGAAATTCCGTCCATTAGTGTTGGTTGGTGGGAGGAGTTGGACAATTTTTGTAAGACCCCAACTTTTATGAATAAAGATTTAATTTTCTTTATATATTATTTCGAAATAGTAAGGTGTTGATTTGATAAATATGAAAGTTATGGGTGAAATTTGCAAACATTTTTAAAATGAGCAAGTGGTTATAAAATATTCTTGTTGTCGGGGAATATTCGTTTGGTCGTGGAATATTCTTGTTGTCGGGGAATATTCGTACGACGGCGCAGCTATTTGTGGGCCCCCACAACGGAATAACTGTCGGATATAGAAAGCGACAGAAATAACTTTTTTTACAAAATAACGGCGTAGTTGTTACCGTTAGTACTGTTGAAATACCCGGTGGTTAAAATACAGTGATACACGGTGTTGCATAGTAGCACACGGTATTGCACAGTATTTCGAATTATTGAGTCTTACGTGAGAAGCCATTACTCAATTATTGTTATAGTAATTACTGTTCAATATTTTATATTATTGACTCAATAATTGCTACGTTGATATTTTATATTATTGACTCAATAATTGTTACATTGATATTTTATTGACTCAATAATTGCTACGTTGCCATTTTATATGATTGATTCAATAATGGCTACAGTTGATATTTTGTAGTATTGATTCAATAATTGTCGTTGCACAGTATTTCACGTTATCAACTCAATAATTCATATTATTTGAATAATATTATTAGATAGCATTATTGACAATGTCTAAGGAAGTTCTGTCTAGGAGGGGTTATTTAATTGCGCGCCAGTAAGGAGAAGTCCTTATCGGAAGGCCCCCTATTTCCTGGGAACGACCTGGTTGTTAATATTGTAGTTCTATAATATTATTTGTGAATAATTAATTATTGATTTATATGATAAGGAAATATTTATTTTGTGGATATTAAAGAAGGAATTGGCGCTGATGAGTTTTTATCAATATTTTGGTGTGAGAAATCATCTGTTTATGGATTCCGGATAATTTATGTTTGGAATTTGGAAAAACTTCCTTCTGCAAAGTTGTAGAGAATTAAATTTCCTATGGAAGGACATAGAATTTGTATTTTTCTGACAAAGGGGCTATTTGTTATGAATTATTGAAGTTTCAGAAAATAAATATTATTTAATGGGTGGGCCCCACTTTTGTTGAAAATCTAAATTTTGGGAAGCCGCCAGGCGGCGGAAATTTTTTAAAAGATAATAATATTTTATTCATTTAGTCTCCTTTGGCATCCTAAGCTTTTCCTATAAATAGGGTGCTTAGGTTAGAATTGAAAATCACACCAGAATCAGAAGTTTTCTCTCTCTATAATATCGAGCGTATTTTTGTGAGTATTTCAATACTTTGAGTGTTGCTATTCAGTGCAAGTTTCCTTCGGTATTATATCCGATATTCCAGTCAGAGGTACTATCTTTTTGAGGTAAGGGATGTTATTTTCTTTCGTAAATGATGTTATTCTTTTCAATATCATTATACAGAAATATTGTCATGGATTTTATGTTGAAATTCTTACTTTTTCCGTCGGGGTTACTATTCACGTATACGGCACTATTCACGTATACGGCACTATTTACGGAAAAATTAAATTTTCTTCTATTTGTCCAAATTGCTTGTTAAGGTTACTATCTTTGATTGTATCCAAGTTTTGAGCTCTATTCTTTAATTTTGCTCCTTAATTGATTAGTACGAGGTATTTTTGAATTGGATATACTAAAATACGAATCCTTAATCTTTGTCTTTTATCTCACTGGATTCGTTTTTTTTAAATGTTTTTCATCATTCTCAGTCCTAAAAGGTGATGTAACTGAATATCTTTGGCCTGTAGAGCAAAGATGAATGATTACTTGATGAATATCTTTGGCCTGAGAGCAAAGATGAATGATTACCTGATGAATATCTTTGGCCTGTAGTGCAAAGATGACAGGTGTTGAGATGAATATGACCACTGATGATACAAATGAATATCTTTGGCCTGTAGTGCAAAGATGAATATTTGATTCGAGATGTATATTGATTGATGTTACAGGGATAAAATATTGATGATGGACTTTTAAATCATAGAAGATAGTAGACTTGATTCTCTGCTTAACTCTTCTAATGAATTGTTATTTTCGCTGCGAATATTGATCTAAGATTGGTTGTCCACTATATTTTATCTG
The DNA here is from genome assembly GCA_020205555.1 of Panax stipuleanatus. Taxonomy (NCBI): domain Eukaryota; kingdom Viridiplantae; phylum Streptophyta; class Magnoliopsida; order Apiales; family Araliaceae; genus Panax; species Panax stipuleanatus. The sequence goes on along the minus strand of CM035120.1, from coordinate 130,366,495 downwards.
ATTTATTGAAGGCTAACGATAATTTATTTTCCATTATCTTAGTCATAATATTCTTTACTGAGCTAGTTGAGCTCACCCTTTTCATCTGTTGTCCTCTTCAGAAAATGAGAATGTCGCGGGAACTAGTCGGGGGACAGAGTGATGGTCCGAGTTAGAGAAGTAGTAGTCCTCACTATTTTTGATAAATAGTGTGATAATAATTGTATTGAGGACTTAGTTTGAATCTTAATATTTTCTACATATTTGTATTGACACTCACAGTTGTGTGGTCGTATTTTGCACGACCGTATAATATAAAGTTTGTATTTGAATTTTGTACCATGTATTTGGCGGCTCAGAATGGGTTGGGTTGAATGGACCTATTCTGGGGGGCGTCACAGTTGGTATCAGAGCTTAGGGATATGATCTCTGGCGGAGATCGGGGAATAGAACTAGGAGGGGAGAGACGAGTAAATCCTTCGCTAGTGTGTCCTACCTAAGCTTATATGGTATTTAATTGGTCAGTCGGAGCATAGGGTTAATATGTGATATGTTATTTGTTTAATTAACCCTTGTTTTATGGCAGTATTTAAGAATGGCAGCTGAGAATGTTAACAACGAAGTGAATGAGACCGTGGAGACACTTTTAATCGTTAACCAGGAGAACGTGCAACAAGAAGGCAATGTTCATCCTGAAAACAACGCTGGTCAGACGATAAACGATGAGATGTTTAGAAGTTTTTTGCAGTTCATGCAAAACCAGACGAGAGAGACTCGTGTGCAACATATAGGTGGAAACTCGCGAATTGTTACTGCTAAGCAGTTCAAAGAATTGGGACCACCAGAGTTTCTGGGAAAGCCAGATCCGATCAAGGCGGAGACGTGGATTAAACAAATTACCAAGATATTTGATGTCTTGGGATGTACGGAGGAACAGAAGGTTCCATTCGCCACGTTTATGTTCCGTGGAGAGGCAGATTACTGGTGAGAATCTATGAAACGTACCCAGCCTGCCGCACTCCAGATGTCTTGGGAAGCGTTCCAGAAACTGTTCAATGACAAGTACTTTCCTGAAAGTATTCGTCATATGAAGGAGGTAGAGTTTATCCGACTGGAGCAAAACAACATGACGGTATCCCAATACGAGGCTAAGTTCGCGGAGCTGTCCAGGTTTGCACCTCATTTGGTGGAGAATGTGGAACGTATGACGCGGATGTTTCTAAGAGGTTTGAAACTCGAAATACGTCAATACCTCATTTCTCATAAATTTTCTTTATATTCGGATGTAGTAAACAGAGCCCAGTTATTAGAACGAGATAATGATTATGTTCAACCGAGGGACCACAACCAAGGTCGTACCGGTGGCAGCAGTCATCGGAGCAATGACAACCAGCGAGGAGGAAAGTATGACAGAAGCGGTAACCACTCCAGTGGTTATCGTGGCCATGATAGTAGAAGAAGCGAATCGGGAGGAGATTTCAAGAAGAGAAGGTACAACAATGAGAACGCGAAGATGTCAACATCAGCACCAGCATCAACTGTTTCGAGGGGAGGAGAACGACCACCGGTCGTATGCTTTAAATGCGGGAAAGAGGGACATATCAGTCCAAACTGCCCACAACAATTCAAAGGATGCTATAACTGTGGAAAAGAAGGACATATAGCTCGAGATTGTCCTGTTGCGAAACCAAGTTTAGCGGGGGTGGTGATTCCAAAGGCGGTTGCAGACAAGTCAAAGTCGATGATTCCTGGAAGAGCGTTTGTCGTGACAGCCCAAAACGCCAGGAATCCACACGAGGTGATTACGGGTAAGCTGATCATAAACTCTTGCGAAGTTTATACCTTGTTAGATACTGGTGCTACCCATTCTTTTATTTCACCTGCTTGTGCTCAACGTTTGAACTTGACTTCTGATAAATTAGACTTTGACTTATCTGTTGAAACTCCGTTAGGAGAAACCTTTGTTACATCTACAGTTTACTAATCTTGCTTGATTCAGATTGGTACCCTTACCTTACCTGTTGATCTTATATCTTTGAAAATACTTGCATTTGACGTGATTTTAGGAATTGACTGGTTAACCACTTACCATGCCAAAATTGATTATTTTCGTAAGGTTGTTAGTTTTCATATTCCTAATCAACCTGTTGTGCGAATCCAAACCACCAAACCACTAAAATCAGTCAATATCATTTCAAATCCCAAAGCTATTCGTTTATTGAAAAATGGATGTCAAGCTTTCTTAGCTCATGTCACTGATCTAAACCAGAATACATCAGATTTGAATGATATTTCCGTTGTTAATGAGTTTCCTGATGTATTTCCCGAAGAACTTCCCGGTCTACCCCCAGAACGTGAAGTTGAATTCTTTATTAACCTTGAACCCGGTACAAAACCCATTTCTAAAACCCCATATCGAATGGCTCCTATTGAACTTCAGGAGTTAAAGATCCAATTACAAGAATTGTTAGACATCGGTTTTATTCGTCCTAGTACGTCTCCTTGGGGTGCTCCTATTTTATTCGTAAAGAAGAAAGACGGGAGTATGCGACTTTGTATTGACTATCGGGAGTTGAACCATGTCACCATCAAGAATAGGTATCCATTACCTCGTATTGATGACCTGTTCGACCAATTGCAAGGAGCGCAATTCTTTTCAAAGATCGATCTTCGTTCTGGATATCATCAGTTGAAGATTAAAACTGAGGATATTCCAAAGACTGCTTTCAGAACACGGTACGGGCATTATGAGTTCTTAGTCATGTCTTTTGGATTGACTAATGCTCCTGCTGCTTTCATGGATATGATGAACCGTGTATTTAAGGAGTATTTGGATCAATTCGTTGTTGTCTTTATTGATGACATTCTCATCTATTCTAAAAGCCGTGAAGATCATGAGCACCACTTGAAGTTGGTACTTCAAAAGCTTCGTGAGAACAAGCTATACGCCAAGCTGAAGAAATGCGAGTTTTGGCTTGAGGAAGTAGCATTCCTTGGGCACGTGGTATCGAAACGTGGAGTATCTGTGGACCCGACGAAGATTGAAGCAATACAAAGCTGGGAGCAACCTAAGTCGGTGACTGAAGCACGAAGCTTTCTGGGCTTAGCTGATTATTATCGGAGGTTTGTAGAGGGATTTTCTCGAATCGCTACTCCATTAACTCAGTTGACTCGGAAAGATACAAAATTCGTTTGGAGCGAGGAATGCGAGAAGAGCTTCCAAGAGCTCAAGAGGAGACTTATCTCGGCACCTGTTCTGACAATACCATCTGGTTTGGATGGATTTGTTATTTACAGCGATGCTTCGGGCAAAGGGTTAGGATGTGTTCTCATGCAACATGGGAAAGTCATAGCCTATGCCTCGCGACAACTCAAAGAATATGAGAGGAATTATCCTACTCATGATCTAGAGTTGGCAGCAGTCGTTTTCGCGTTGAAGATCTGGAGACATTACTTGTACGGAGAGAAAGTGGAGATTTATACAGATCATAAGAGCCTTAAATATTTCTTCACTCAGAAGGAACTCAACATGCGGCAACGACGTTGGCTTGAGCTGTTGAAAGATTACGATCATACTATCCAATACCATCCTGGAAAAGCGAACGTGGTAGCTGACGCGTTGAGTAGAAGATCATATGTGGGAACGAGTGCGATGATGTCAAGTATACGCGTAGAACCAGCTTTGATTGATAAAGTTAAAGCTGCTCAAGCTACGGATGCGGAGCTGATGAAGATGAAGAAGAAGGTGCAAGAAGGTGCAATTCCAGAAGCGAGAATCGATGAAGATGGAATACTTCGAGTCAACTCCAGACTTTGTGTTCCTAACGATTCCGACTTGAAGTATAGAATCATGATGGAGGCACACAACACACCGTTTGCGATCCATCCTGGGAGTACTAAAATGTATCGTGATCTTCGACATACATTTTGGTGGGGCAATATGAAGAGAGAGATCGCGGAGTTCATCTCGAGATGTTTAACTTGTCAACGTGTAAAGGCGGAGCATCAAGTGCCGAAGGGTCCATTGCAACCACTGGAGATTCCGAAATGGAAGTGGGAACACATTACGATGGATTTCGTTACGGGTCTTCCCAAGGTTTCTCAAGGCTTAGATGCGATTTGGGTTATTGTTGATAGATTAACCAAGTCTGCTCATTTCTTGCCGATACGAGAGACTTATTCCCTTGAACGTCTTGCTCATATGTACGTGAATGAGATTGTGATGTTGCATGGCATGCCAGTATCCATAGTTTCGGATCGTGATCCCAGATTTACTTCACGATTTTGGATCAGTTTGCAGAAAGCTATGGGCACGAATTTACGATTCAGTTCGGCTTATCATCCTCAAACAGACGGACAATCGGAAAGGACTATCCAAACTCTTGAAGATCTATTGAGACTCTGTATTCTAGACTTCAAAGGGAGTTGGGATAAGTACTTACCATTGGTGGAATTCTCCTACAACAACAGTTATCAGGCAAGTATAGGCGTAGCTCCATTCGAAGCGTTGTATGGGAGAAAGTGTCGCTCTCCAGTATGTTGGAACGAGGTGGGTGAAACAACATTGTTGGGACCGGAGTTAGTACGTATGACTACAGAAAAGATCCAAATAATTTGACAACGTATACAAACAGCACAAGATCGACAAAAGAGTTATGCGGATCTTCATCGAAAGGACGTGGAATTTAATGTTGGAGACCATGTGTTATTACGTGTTGCTCCGTGGAAAGGAGTTACAAGATTTGGGAAGCGAGGAAAGCTCAATCCACAATTCATTGGTCCATTTGAGATTCTTGACCGAATAGGAAATGTGGCTTATAGACTCGCTTTACCTCCAAGCATGTCTCGTGTTCATAACGTGTTTCACATATCCGTGTTACGTAAATATGTGAAGGATCCAAACCGCATTATTGAGTTAGAACCAGACGAGATAGCCGAAGATTTAACGTACGAGGAGGTACCTGTCAAGATCTTGGATAGGAAGGAGCATGTCCTACGCTCGAAAATTATACCTCAAGTTAAAGTTTTGTGGAGAAATCATGCAATTGAGGAAATGACCTGGGAGTTGGAATCGGAAATGAAAGCGAGGTATCCTCACCTTTTCGACATACCAGGTACGTACGTCAATTTCGAGGACGAAATTTCATAAGGAGGGGAGGTTGTAAGACCCCAACTTTTATGAATAAAGATTTAATTTTCTTTATATATTATTTCGAAATAGTAAGGTGTTGATTTGATAAATATGAAAGTTATGGGTGAAATGTGCAAACATTTTTAAAATGAGCAAGTGGTTATAAAATATTCTTGTTGTCGGGGAATATTCGTTTGGTCGTGGAATATTCTTGTTGTCGGAGAATATTCGTACGACGGCGCAGCTATTTGTGGGCCCCCACAACGGAATAACTGTCGGATATAGAAAGCGACAGAAATAACTTTTTTTACAAAATAACGGCGTGGTTGTTACCGTTAGTACTGTTGAAATACCCGGTGGTTAAAATACAGTGATACACGGTGTTGCATAGTAGCACACGGTATTGCACAGTATTTCGAATTATTGAGTCTTACGTGAGAAGCCATTACTCAATTATTGTTACAGTAATTACTGTTCAATATTTTATATTATTGACTCAATAATTGCTACGTTGATATTTTATATTATTGACTCAATAATTGTTACATTGATATTTTATTGACTCAATAATTGCTACGTTGCCATTTTATATGATTGATTCAATAATGGCTACAGTTGATATTTTGTAGTATTGATTCAATAATTGTCGTTGCACAGTATTTCACGTTATCAACTCAATAATTCATATTATTTGAATAATATTATTAGATAGCATTATTGACAATGTCTAAGGAAGTTCTGTCTAGGAGGGGTTATTTAATTGCGCGCCAGTAAGGAGAAGTCCTTATCGGAAGGCCCCCTATTTCCTGAGAACGACCTGGTTGTTAATATTGTAGTTCTATAATATTATTTGTGAATAATTAAATATTAATTTATATGATAAGGAAATATTTATTTTGTGGATATTAAAGAAGGAATTGGCGCTGATGAGTTTTTATCAATATTTTGGTGTGAGAAATCATCTGTTTATGGATTCCGGATAATTTATGTTTGGAATTTGGAAAAACTTCCTTCTGCAAAGTTGTAGAGAATTAAATTTCCTATGGAAGGACATAGAATTTGTATTTTTCTGACAAAGGGGCTATTTGTTATGAATTATTGAAGTTTCAGAAAATAAATATTATTTAATGGGTGGGCCCCACTTTTGTTGAAAATCTAAATTTTGGGAAGCCGCCAGGCGGCGAAATTTTTTTTAAAAATAATAATATTTTATTCATTTAGTCTCCTTTGGCATCCTAAGCTTTTCTTATAAATAGGGTGCTTAGGTTAGAATTGAAAATCACACCAGAATCAGAAGTTTTCTCTCTCTATAATATCGAGCGTATTTTTGTGAGTATTTCAATACTTTGAGTGTTGCTATTCAGTGCAAGTTTCCTTCGGTATTATATCCGATATTCCAGTCAGAGGTGCTATCTTTTTGAGGTAAGGGATGTTATTTTCTTTCGTAAATGATGTTATTCTTTTCAATATCATTATACAGAAATATTGTCATGGATTTTATGTTGAAATTCTTACTTTTTCCGTCGGGGTTACTATTCACGTATACGGCACTATTCACGTATACGGCACTATTCACGAAAAAAATTAAATTTTCTTCTATTTGTCCAAATTGCTTGTTAAGGTTACTATCTTTGATTGTATCCAAGTTTTGAGCTCTATTCTTTAATTTTGCTCCATAATTGATTATGACGAGGTATTTTTGAATTGGATATACTAAAATACGAATCCTTTGTCTTTGTCTTTTATCTCACTGGATTCATTTTTTTTAAATGTTTTTCATCATTCTCAGTCCTAAAAGGTGATGTAACTGAATATCTTTGGTCTGTAGAGCAAAGATGAATGATTACTTGATGAATATCTTTGGCCTGTAGAGCAAAGATGAATGATTACCTGATGAATATCTTTGGCCTGTAGTGCAAAGATGACAGCTGTTGAGATGAATATGACCACTGATGATACAAATGAATATCTTTGGCCTGTAGTGCAAAGATGAATATTTGATTCAAGATGTATATTGATTGATGTTACAGGGATAAAATATTGATGATGGAATTTTAAATCATAGAAGATAGTAGACTTGATTCTCTGCTTAACTCTTCTAATGAATTGTTATTTCCGCTGCGAATATTGATCTAAGATTGGTTGTCCACTATACTTTATCTGATTTATTGAAGGCTAACGATAATTTATTTTCCATTATCTTAGTCATAATATTCTTTACTGAGCTAGTTGAGCTCACCCTTTTCATCTGTTGTCCTTTTCAGGAAATGAGAATGTCGCGGGAACTAGTCGGGGGACAGAGTGATGGTCCGAGTTAGAGCAGTAGTAGTCCTCACTATTTCTGATAAATAGTGTGATAATAATTGTAATGAGGACTTAGTTTGAATCTTAATATTTTCTACATATTTGTATTGACACTCACAGTTGTGTGGTCGTATTTTGCACGACCGTATGATATAAAGTTTGTATTTGAATTCTGTACCATGTATTTGGCGGCTCAGAATGGGTTGGGTTGAATGGACCTATTCTGGGGGCGTCACAATTTTCTTCTGAGCTGTCAGAAGTTTGAATACGTTCTCGAGTGGATCCCCTAGAAGGGTGAAAGTTCTTCTACGCCTGACCTCCATATTTTTCTGAAATGGAGGGTTTGAAGGTTGTGCTGCAGCTTGGAAAGGGGTAAAGTTTCTCCTTTGAATAGGCATGCTATTTGACTCGCCCCTTGGATTCTGTCCTTGTAACACTAAGGACACTTCTTCGTCTTTCTTTTTGTGTACCCTCCGGGGATTACTCCCATAATTTTTGGACTGAATATGTTCAGCAACAGCTTCGAGGGCGGTTAGATCCTTTATCTTTTCGGATTTGAGCCCCATTTCTGCCATCTCGCCATGCTTGATTATTTTAGAGAATGGTTTTCCTATGCCTGCTAGGACCTTCTCGTAATATGGAGCTTCTTGGATGTCGATGAAGGTCATGACTATCTCAGACTCCGTCATGGCTGGGGTGACTTGTGTTGCGACCCTCCTCTATCATTGGGCATACTCTCTGAATGATTCAGTGTTCTGCTTCTTGATTTTCGTTATTTGATATCTGTCTGGAGCCAGCTAAGACTGGAAGTTGTACTGACTGAGGAAGGCATGAGCCAGCTCTTCCCAGCTGTGGATTTTAGAGTTGTCCAAACGAGCATACCAGGCTCTGGCTTCTCCAGTTAAACTTTTCTGGAATAACTGCATTCAAAGTTTCTCGTCCTCTACATAGGATCTGAGTTCTCCAATGAATACTTTTAAGTGTGTATAAGGATCCCCCAGTCCATCGTATTTTTCAAAATTGGGGACTTGAAACTTTTTGGGATAACGCGCCTCGGGGAATATACAGAGGTCAGAGTAGTTAACACTGCCAAATGCCCCAGTCCTTTTGATAGACCGGAGAGTTTCCTCCATCTGTTGTACTTTTTTTAGAATGTCACCAGCTTCCTGTTCTTTGTTGAGAGTGGTGATTTCAGGGGTTGGTTGGGTCCTGGTTTTGTGATCCAGGAATCTGAGTATCGACTTTTTCAATCTCTTGACTGCCACCACTACCACCAGGTGTTCCTGATTCTGTGTGAGTTTAGGCTTGCTTCCCTTTAAGGGCCTTGTTCTGTTCCCTCAGAAAACTAGCTAATTCAGCTATCTGATTTTTCAGTCCTTCGAACTCTTCCCTAGAGACAGGGGTAGATTCTGGTTGAGCACTTGAAGCCATGTCCGTGGATGGACTGAGTGCTTTTTTAGACTTAGACCTAGTAACCGGACCAATTTTTACCTACAACAAAACGTAGGTGTGTCAATTTCCTGATATAGGTAGGGATATGATGCAAGATGTGTTTTTTAGATCTTATCCTGCAAAACCAAGGTTAGTTGTTTTGATGACAGGATGACATGGTATTTATTTGACAGGGAAAGTAAATCTTTCATTATGATATTTATATTGTGCTCCTCTATAATTGGAGACTTGACATGGAATTTAAAGAGGAAGGCATGAAGAAGCTTCCCTTTAGATTTGGTTAATCAGAGGCTGACCTATCCTAGGTTACTCTCGCGGCTTTGTTTTGGCATGAAGGTTCCCAGATCATCGCAATATACTAGAGGGAAAATTAATCCGATCTTTCAACTGGAGCAAATCTGGGTGGTGCATTTTCATGAGCCCAGGGACTTAGCCATCCCCAGAGACATTACTTATCACCGACCGGGTTTGCCTCCTTGTGAGAGGAATCACACAACATACATTCATATACATCGTGCCTCACCATTATGCATATGATGATTTTGTTTGGAAAGCAAGAAAACATTCATCTGCATTCATTCAATGTAAAGACGTAGCATTCACACATTCATTCAATTGCAAAGACGCAGCATTCACGTATTCTTTCAATGTGGAGACGCGGAATTCATGCATTTATAGTTTTGAAAGGGAAATATTTGAAAAGATTTGAAAGCGGCCTAAGCCCTCTACTGTCCCCAGCAGAGTCGCCACCTGTCGACATTGGAAAAAAATCCGCGAGTCGGGTCACAACCCGAATTTTCATCTCTTCCTAAGTTATCTCTACCCTCACTCTTTTTATTGCGAAAAAAGGTTTTGAAGGGTTTTTTAGGAAAAGGCCAACATGTATCATGTCGACGATTTGAACGTTTTACAGAGTCGCCAGTTGGTAGATTTTGAAATGGTTGTACCAACTCAATCGAGTTTTGTTTTGAAAAGAGGCCCAATTGTTGGACATTGTCGAAACTTGATCTTTGAAAACAAAGTTTGAGTTCGGGGGCTTGGTTAAGTGTGAGGAAGGTGTTAGGCATCCCACGACTCGCGTGTAAACACGGTACCGCATCTTTTTAATATTTCACTTAAAACTGAAATGCGTGTGTGAATGCTGTTTGAAAATTGGGTCTATTGATTGATTTGAAAGTAGGGCTTTGCTTCGTTGAACCTATATACGAAGGGTTTGATTTGATTTGCAAAAATAGTCTTTGATTTGATTTCCAAAAGCATTTTTTAATTAGATTTGCAAAAGCTTTTCTTTTCAATGTAATTTGCAGTGATGTTTTGAAAAGCGGTTTTTAAACCCCTACGCTAACATAGGAATTGAAGCCTTTTGATACTTCTAATTTTATCTTTTTAGCCTTAAGGCTGCATTAAATGGTGATTTGAAGCATACTCAACCACAATAAATATACAAGTGTCGGTCTCCTCATGGGCATGAAAGCCATCGGAGGGACGCTGACACGGCAATTCACATTTTCACTATGTTGAGACCTTAAATCCGGATAACCGTTTTAAGGTCTGTTTGTATGTACATTTTACAGAAAAACCGACAGGGTACATTAGTAAACTGGAGTTTGTCCATCGCGGGCATCAAATTTCGATCGATTTGATCGTGAATCCCATGATTCCTAGGCTCACATATGAATAACCAATAAACATGCACGACTCAAATTTGTACAGAAATAGATATATTGATGAGAATGAAATATGTTATATTTTATTCCCTTAATACTTAATCTTTTATATCTCTTTTGTACCTAAGTACATTCATTTATCTTATATTTATATTTTAGGTACAATTGATCCAAGGAATCAAAATGGGCTCAAAAGGAACAAACAAGGTTATATCATGTGGGCCAAGGATATTACAAAGGAAGGTGTAATCAAATTGCAATTCTAAGTAATAAAGTTGTGGGCTTTTAGAAACCCAATTCGGTTTCAATATGTAGCAAGCATGGCCAACTAATTCAATTGGGCCAACGGATCAGCATCTTCCAATTAAACAAGCAGCTCACAAAGCAATTAAAGGAAAATGCAAGGAGCCTATCATAATCATCACGCCAACTTGGAGATGATCACATTATTTACCAACTTGCAAAGGAAATAAAGTAGCATGAGCATCATTATGGGGCCCCACGAATTTAAAGGAGCAGCTTGCATAGGATGTATCATGTGCCACGAATTGGCAGCAGCCTTTGATTTGAAATTAACATGGTGCAGCCCAAGCACGAAAATGAAGACTGAAGAGCAGCTCACGGTTGATGATGTGGGCCACGGGCACACAAGCCTTGCAAAGGAATGGGCTTACGGTAGCAGCTGGCAAAGCAAGGGAATGTTACGTGGGCCACGAAATAATAACATGCAGTCCGCCAACTTGAAGCTGCTCACTTATTTCAGCAGCTTGAATGTAATATGGCAAGCACGTGAGCAGTTTGGAAAAGATTACTTGCAAGTTACATGGGCCCACAAAATTAGTATATTGTAATTGAATGTTACATTAGCAGCCACGAACATGCAAATGAGTGCTGGACAGTAAAGACTTCCGCCCTAGCGGGACTTTACACTTGGCATGACCCACCCCAGCGGGGAGGCGGTAACACCAATGCTGATTTCCTTCATCAACTTGGATTCGGGAGTAATAAGGAAAGCAGCTGGGGCATAATGAGGGCTTAGTTTTTATAGTTATAAATAGGGACTTAAGCAAATATATTGAGATCGGATCTGAGGTATTAAAAAGAAGATATTTTTCTCTCTATTTTCTTTGGTATTTTCTATAACCATGTGCGGCTAATTTATTGTTCTTGGATTAAGGAGACGGAAGCCTTGGATTAAATACACTGTGAGATCTATTTAATTTTAATTGTTCAATTATTATTTTGAGTATTGATTATTTTTCTGTGCTTGAATTATATGATTGATTTGTTTAATTGCTAGGTGCACACTAGTTTATTATTCATTGAAATTTACTGCTAAATTAGATATCGGATCCGTAATTGTTTGGTCACTCTAATTTGCGAAGCAACTAAGATTAATAATTGACTGCAGATCACGAGATTATTATATCTTAGGAAAAATATTCAACTACCGCTTGTGCTTGTGTTGTTTAGCTTCATCGGTTTTTCTAATTCTTAAAGCTTCTACTAGATTAAACTTTTAGCGCTTGACTGAAGTTGTTTAGTAGTTAGGGTTATTTAGATCGCTTGTTTCTATCTAACTAAAATTAAGGAAAGACATGGAATTAATTCTAACGATGAATATTCAAGATATTAATTGTGTATGCTTGAGTCAATGATCAATGTATGTTTCTAAGGTGAAAGTTGACTTAACCCAAGGTTTGTTCTCTTGATTTAATTCGTTACAATATTTTATACATTAGTTTGTTTTAATTAAAAATATTCAAAAACCACCTCTTTTGGAATACAAAGTATATAAAAATAGATTAATCAGTCTCTGTGGGATCGACTCTTACTTGCACTACTATATAATTATTTTTCGCAGTAAGATTTATTTTTGGTTGTCTGCGACAGCACACCAAATTTTGCAGTCATCCAAAGAAAGCTACCTACTAAGTGCCCAGATCCGGGTATGTTCACTATTCCGTGCACGATAGGTAGCGCTAAAATTGAAAAAGCCATGTTAGACTTAGGAGCCTCGATAAATGTAATGCCATATTCTATATATGTTAATCTATCACTGGAACCTTTGAATAAAACTGGAGTTGTAATACAGCTGGCTGACAGATCTAATGTCTTTCCCAAATGTGTAATTGAGGATGTTCTTGTGCAAGTCAATAATTTGATCTTTCCTACTGATTTTTATGTGCTTAATATGGAAAACGGTGACCAAAATGCCCCTATTTTGTTAGGAAGACCATTCTTAAAAACATCAAAGACTAAAATAGACGTTCATAGTGGAACACTTTCAATGGAAATTGATGGCGAAATTGTTAAATTCAATATTTATGATGCCATGCAATACCCCACTGATGATAAATCTGTTTATTCAATTGATGTGATTGACTCTTTAGTACAGGAAATCGGTGAACTTGATGGTAAGGATAAATTGGAAAGTGCAAATTTGACATTGAACACCGAGTTGCAAGCAACTGTAACAACTCTGTCTGACGATCCGAAAACAGGTAACAAATTTTATGATAAAGTGCCGATTTCTAACGAGAAGTCTTTACCCTCTGTTTTGCAGGCACCAATTCTGGATTTGAAGCCTCTTCCTAGGCGATTAAATATTTCTATGAGGGTTCCCGAGAAAAAAAGGTGGAAAATATGGACCTTGAAGGATCCGGTCTATACTAACAAAGAAAGCGTTGGGTTGAGCCAACGACCATAAACAAAGGCGCTGCATGGGAGGCAACCCATAGGGGAGTATCTCTTTACTTTTCTTTGCATTTTAGTTTACATTGGGGACAATGTAAGTTTTAAGTGTGGGGGGAAGCATTTAGATATTTTCCAAATTTTTTTTTATAATTTTTTATTTTTTTATTATATTAATTTTGAATTTTGTGGGTATATTCACTGTAAACCCTTACGAGACAAAACTCGTCCACTTAGGATAACTTTGGGGTTTAAAGGCTTGTTGCACATGCTAAGTGCAATCGTGTTTCCTACGAAAAGGGAGTAGTTTTAGGATGTGTCACTCGAGAAATAAGTTAATTTGGACTTTGATTTTTGACCAATGATAAAATTTTGATTTCTTTGTGATAACTTCTGGGAGGACTAATAAACATTGGGTAATCTAAATTCAGGTTTTCTTTATTGATCACTACTTTATTTGAGACCCTTCACTATTAAGCACATATCCATTTGTTCGACCTAGTTTCGACTTGGAAGAAATTTATCTGATTGAACGTCTAGGGAAGAAATTTTGAACTCTCTCAATTGTTTGATCACTACTCAAAGTTAATATGCTGTACTGTTTAAGAAAAGGGAAATGATTTAGGCAAATTTTGCAAGATTGAAAAAAAAATTAATTAAAAGAGAAAAATGATGATGATTCATGTGGTGAGCTGAGATGGAGCGTAAAACGCACTTACTCATAAACACATGACATGCGAGATGGAGCGTAAAACGCACTCGCGGGTAAAATGGAGCATAAAATGCACTTACCGAAGAAAAAAAATAAGAAAGAAAGAAAAGTCTTTTGATCCTTTGATGTTATCTGTTGGTTTGACTGAGATTTGTGAGAAAACAAGTGGTTGAGTTTATCTTTTTCCTTTAAGGCTTCAATTTCATAAGTTTTTCTGTGGTCTGATTGGTTTGATAAAGGTGGAGTCACACACACACATAAGGGATTGAGAATAGAGTAAGATTGGTAAGTAAAGTTGGGTTGGATAATACATTATTTTGAAGTTTCCCAAGGGTTATTGTTTTGAATCTTTGAGGTCAAGGTTGAAATTCGTATTAATTCGTGGCTCAAGTTTGACGTATCTGTTTAGTTGAAATTTTTTTTGTGTTATAGTTTAGTTTTTATTTTGCCCGAGGACGAGCAAAAGATAAGTGTGGGGGTATTTGATGAGAATGAAATATGTTATATTTTATTCCCTTAATACTTAATCTTTTATATCTCTTTTGTACCTAAGTACATTCATTTATCTTATATTTATATTTTAGGTACAATTGATCCAAGGAATCAAAATGGGCTCAAAAGGAACAAACAAGATTATATCATGTGGGCCAAGGATATTACAAAGGAAGGTGTAATCAAATTGCAATTCCAAGTAATAAAGTTGTGGGCTTTTAGAACCCAATTCGGTTTCAATATGTAGCAAGCATGGCCAACTAATTCAATTGGGCCAACGGATCAGCATCTTCCAATTAAACAAGCAGCTCACAAAGCAATTAAAGGAAAATGCAAGGAGCCTATCATAATCATCACGCCAACTTGGAGATGATCACATTATTTACCAACTTGCAAAGGAAATAAAGTAGCATGAGCATCATTATGGGGCCCCACGAATTTAAAGGAGCAGCTTGCATAGGATGTATCATGTGCCACGAATTGGCAGCAGCCTTTGATTTGAAATTAACATGGAGCAGCCCAAGCACGAAAATGAAGACTGAAGAGCAGCTCACGGTTGATGATGTGGGTCACGGGCACACAAGCCTTGCAAAGGAATGGGCTTACGGTAACAGCTGGCAAAGCAAGGGAATGTTACGTGGGCCACGAAATAATAACATGCAGTCCGCCAACTTGAAGCTGCTCACTTATTTCAGCAGCTTGAATGTAATATGGCAAGCACGTGAGCAGTTTGGAAAAGATTACTTGCAAGTTACATGGGCCCACGAAATTAGTATATTGTAATTGAATGTTACATTAGCAGCCACGAACATGCAAATGAGTGCTGGACAGTAAAGACTTCCGCCCTAGCGGGACTTTACACTTGGCATGACCCACCCCAGCGGGGAGGCGGTAACACCAATGCTGATTTCCTTCATCAACTTGGATTCGGGAGTAATAAGGAAAGCAGCTGGGGCATAATGAGGGCTTAGTTTTTATAGTTATAAATAGGGACTTAAGCAAATATATTGAGATCGGATCTGAGGTATTAAAAAGAAGATATTTTTCTCTCTATTTTCTTTGGTATTTTCTATAACCATGTGCGGCTAATTTATTGTTCTTGGATTAAGGAGACGGAAGCCTTGGATTAAATACACTGTGAGATCTATTTAATTTTAATTGTTCAATTATTATTTTGAGTATTGATTATTTTTCTATGCTTGAATTATATGATTGATTTGTTTAATTGCTAGGTGCACACTAGTTTATTATTCATTGAAATTTACTGCTAAATTAGATATCGGATCCGTAATTGTTTGGTCACTCTAATTTGCGAAGCAACTAAGATTAATAATTGACTGCAGATCACGAGATTATTATATCTTAGGAAAAATATTCAACTAAATTAAATGCAACCGCTTGTGCTTGTGTTGTTTAGCTTCATCGGTTTTTCTAATTCTTAAAGCTTCTACTAGATTAAACTTTTAGCGCTTGACTAAAGTTGTTTAGTAGTTAGGGTTATTTAGATCGCTTGTTTCTATCTAACTAAAATTAAGGAAAGACATGGAATTAATTCTAACGATGAATATTCAAGATATTAATTGTGTATGCTTGAGTCAATGATCAGTGTATGTTTCTAAGGTGAAAGTTGACTTAACCCAAGGTTTGTTCTCTTGATTTAATTCGTTACAATATTTTATACATTAGTTTGTTTTAATTAAAAATATTCAAAAACCACCTCTTTTGGAATACAAAGTATATAAAAATAGATTAATCAGTCTCTTTGGGATCGACTCTTACTTGCACTACTATATAATTATTTTTCGCAGTAAGATTTATTTTTGGTTGTCTGCGACAGCACACCATATATACATCCTCACGTCGCAATGGAACCAAGAATTCATCAGTAAATCCCGGCTGCGCGTGGCCAAAGTGTCTCGTTCCCACTAGATAGCGATCTAAGGGCTGCGAGGTTGCTTTTATGACTGAAACTATAAAAATAACTAGATTTAAATAAATCTCAGCCATTATAGCTTCCAGGTTCGGTCTGAACCTATTTGAACCGTTTAAAAGCTAGAATTGGCGAGATTTAAAGAAATCTAGTCCGCCCGCAGATATGTCAGTATCAATTCATATAAAAATTTGATATTTAACGCAGCAATTGAATAAACTGAGTAAAGCAATATATATATATATATATAGTTATATATATATATATTAAAAAAAACTGTAAAGGGCGATGGGTTTTCACTCGCAGGCCCAAACTGGAATTGAAATATATATATATATATATATATATATATATATATATATATATATATTTATAAAAACTGTAAATAGCCACGAAATAATCCAAGCTTGACAGAAATAAAATATATATATATATATAAATAGTAAAAAGGGCGATGGGTTTTCTCGCTTGTGCCCGGACTAGAATTGAAATAGACAGAAAAGTAGTCAACCAAGACTGGGAAGATAACCCAGTGTGGTGAATTTGCTTATATATGCATATTTATATATAAAAGCAGTAAAAAGGCCATAGAATGATCCAGGCCGATCTAGAATGTAAATGTACAGAAAAATAGTCAACCAGTGACTAGGAGGATAACCTAGTAATGGTGAAGGGTGCAAAAACATTAAAAAGGCCACGAAGTAGTCCAGGTCGTACTGAAAAGTATATATATATAGACAAAAATATAGTCAACCAAGACTGGAAAGAGAACCCAGTGATGGTGAAAATTGCTTATATATGCATAAATATATATAAAAGCAGTAAACTACCTCGGATTTGAAATCCGGGCTTGACAGAATTGAAATGTTAGTATATATACAGTTAAATATATACAAAAAAGAGCTAAACCCGGACTGGGAAGATAACCCAGTCCGACAAAGTTGCCAAAACGAAGGTGCAAGTGCTGTAAAGCTATTAGAGCTGACGGATCGTCAATTCGAGTTGTAGAAATGCCAAAAATTGAGTTTATGTACAAAAATATACCAAATTTTGACGAAAACGGCCACAGAACTAAGTTCTGAGCATATTTAGAAAACAAAAATTAACGTGCAAGTGTATAAAAGTGCGAAGAAGTAATATTGACTTGCTGATCGTAAAAATATTTACAATAGCCTGCAAAACGGGCTTTTTGCCACTTAGTGAGCTTCAAACGTCCAAATCCACTGGTTATTTTCTGATATGTGGTAGTATGTGGGTATATCTACGTGTTAGAGTAAAAATATTTGGGTTTGGAAGAGGGGTAAAAGTTAGAAAATCAAACGGGCAGATGTTCGTTGCGTTTCGGGATTTTTGAAAATGAGGGGGGCATATTTATTTATAGGCCAGGGAGCCTCCACTCTACCGCTGCTGCCTCAAGTAGAGGTGCGGCTCCCTTGGTAAGGCCCACGTGTTCGGCTTCGTCGTCTCGAAATATGTGCACTCCGAGAAATGTGATGTTAGGCTTGAAACTTTTTAACTTTTGATCAGAGCGTCCGTTTGAGGCGTGTTGTACCTTTCCGAAAAGCCCTCGCCGAGAGTGTCACAATGACATGGGATAAAATATTTTTTGGGTCCAGGAAGACGGGTTCATAACCAGGTCTTCAATTCTCCGCAGTTTGTCCGTTGAGCTGTCTTGCATCGTTTGCACTCGGGATCATCGTTATGGTTCGTTCTGACCTTGGTGGCATCGATTCAGATTGAGTTTGACCGAATCGGCTTAGGGTTGGTAAAATGAGCGTGTTACCCCTCCCGGGGCTACCCTTAGTGTCGGCATGGCCTCTAGTTGACTTTCGGGAGCTGTTTCCAAGACTTGAATCTCATTCGAGTCTGTTTGTCCTCCTCAGTGTTGTCTCTGAGGCTGACGTGGACATTCCAGGTTTTCCTCTGGAGCTGTTGTGATGCTTCAGGTTTATGTCTGAAGTTGACCTGACTTCCCGGGTTAAGACCGGGGATGACCTATACTTCCCGGGTTGATGCTGGGGCTGATCTGTATCTCTCGGGTTGATGTCGGGGCTGTCCTTGACTTCTCGGGTTGCTGCCGGAGTTGATTTAAAGGCCCGATATTGAGATCGGGATTGAACTGAAGGCCCGATTGAAGATCGGGGTTGATCTGATGGTCCGATATTGAGATCGAAGTTTGAATTGACGGCCCGATTAGAGATCGGGGTTGATCTGATGGTCCAATATTAAGATCGGAGTTGAACTGACGGCCCGATTGGAGATCAGGGTTGATCTGATGGTCCGATATTGAGATCGGAGTTGAACTGACGGTCCGATTAGAGTTTAGGGTTGATCTGATGGTCCGATATTAAGATCAGAGTTGAACTGACAGCCCGATTAGAGATCAGGGTTGATTTGATGGTTCGATATTGAGATCGGAGTTGAATTGACGGCCCGATTGGAGATCGGGGTTGATCTGATGGTCCGATATTGGGATCGAAGTTGAACTGACGGTCCGATTGGAATCGGGGTTGATCTGATGGTCCGATATTGGGATCGGAGTTGAAGGACCGGTATTGGTGACCGAATTTGATTTGATGGACAGGTATTGGGACCAGATTTGACTTGAGGACCGGTATTGAGATCGGATTTGATTTGATTGACCGGTATTGGTGATCGAATTTGATTTGATTGACCGGTATTGGTGATCGGATTTGATGTGATTGACCAGTATTGGTGACCAGATTTGATTTGATTGACCGGTATTGGTGACCGGATTTGACTTGATTGACCGGTACCGGAAAGACGACTTTGTCCTCCTACAGTGTTAGTAACAGGGAAGCGAAATTTCGAGTGTCTACATTTATAATATAAAATTATAAAAAATATATTTACAAGACTTTTCTAAATATATTATGGGAATTACTATTTCCACAATGTATCCATTTTTTTTTTTACCATAATAGTAATTGTCCAGATCAAAATAGTAATTAGAAAAGTCTTGTGGAAATATAATTTTTTTTCTTGTGAAAATAGTAATTTCCATAATATATTTATATATAAAAAAATGAAGTATGAAGATTCATGGTTTAAGTAATTAGAAATTGGGTTAATTTTATATTCATTTTTTATTTTTTTGCTAACTGGTATTTCTATTTTTTTATTAGCAGAAATTCTCTCTTAGTGGTTTGGCGGGGGAATAAAAAAGTATGATTCAAAACCTTTAATTTTAAATGCTAGTATTTCTTTCTTTGAGCATGGTTCTCTACAACTCAAAAATAAACCAAGAGGAAAATGATGAAAAAGTACCATCATTATGCTATTGCTATTTGCTACTGATATGATGTTACCATGCACCCTGCCGCAACAGCTTGTGCCGATAGGGGATAAAATTAAATGCTTTGAAATGGATGAGGGCAGGAGGGGCTTTATGGTCATTAGCCCTACGGCAACCGGTTGGAAGACTGTCCATAGCAACAGGTTGATATATATATATATATATATATATATATATATTCCAAGACTCTAGCTTAATGAATTATTTCCTAGTTAATGCATGCTTTGATTTTTTTTTCCTTTTTATATTTCTTTCTTGAATTATAATATTCATGTCTTTACAATTTCTTATTTCTTAATTAATTTGTGGCATTCTATGGAATTGATTCACTAAAATTGTTCTTCGTTTAATTACTACCATGCATATATATATATAGGATAAGGTTCTGAAACGAACATATGTAGGTTCTAGTGTTGAAAGTTGTTGATTGGCCCAATTATGTACCATCATATATTCCTAATTAGTGTTAAATATTCTCATCTAATCAACAACCTTCAACACTGGGGCCTATATATGTTCCTTTACGAACAGTTCGTTTCAGAGTCTTATCATATATATATATATATATATATATATATGAGTAATGATCCATAACATCTATTTGCTATGAATCAAAAAATAGCATATAATATCATAACCTTCCATTAGAATTATTAAGGGCCCAGATTTAATAATCCTACTCGTCGTCCGCTAGAACTTCTAGCGAACAGGATTAACAAAAATTTAAGTCAATTATGCCCTGAGATTATACCCCACAGAAGTAATGAATTAATGCGTCCGCTAGAAGTTGTAGCGGATTCAAGGAAGTTATATACAAAATCCTAATCGCGCTAGCTTTTGAAATCCAAGAAGAATGAAGAGTTGATACATTATTATTATAAGGGTCATAGCTTTTCTCTTAATTTCATCCGTCCACTGTCTAGAAACATCGTCAATGGCTATAGCCGTACGTCTCAGCAATGTTAGTTGAAAGAATGATTTTGCGGCAACCTGGAGGAGGCCTAGATCTTAAAAACCTTCTTTTGCTCCAAATAAGGGACCATAGAATCAAGTGCTAATATATATAACAAACTTGGAAGAATCCTTAAAAGAGTAGTCAAGGAGCTATATATTCTGTAATTTCTCTCGTTCTCTTTATATCATCCCACCCACGAAGAAAAATAAGGATGGCTCCATTTGTCGAGTCACTACATATTTTTCGTAATAACTGCTCGCTTTATGAGGACAACATCAATTAGTTCTGGATTGATGATGCGAACTCCATACTAGACCGTAAGGAATAGTCTCACATCGGTTGCAAATGCAACTTGATGTGGGTTGATATAAGCTTTAGTCTCTCTACTTAAGTACCTAGGTTTTCAAAATGGGTCAAAGGGGTTAAGGTTTGGATCAATTAGCAGGCAGTCGAAAGAAATTTAGTTGGTAATATCTTTTTCAATGTGTTTCTTACCGCTTAAATGTTGTGTCCGCTAAAAATTCTAGTGGGGGCATAATCAACTTAAACTTTTGTCCGCTAAAAATTCTAGCGGGGGGCATAATCAACTTAAACTTTTGTTAATCCTGTCCGCTAGAATAGCGGACGACAAGTAGGCTTATTAAATCTAGACCCTTCATAATTCTAATCAAAGGTTAAGATGTTATATGTCATTTTTTGATCCATAACAAATAGATGCTATTGATCATTACCCTATCTATATATATATATATATTTGAGCAATAGTCAGTTGGATTTCTCAATGTCATCGCTTATAGTGTTTCCTTGTAGAGTAACTGAATATACTTTTTCGTTTTCTTTAATAAGACTAGAAGGGCCTGTTCGGCAACTACTTATAAGTTGGTCAAACTAACTTATAAGTAGTTTTTTACTGTTTGAGTGTTCGGAAACGACTTATTTTTTGATTTATAAGTCAAAAAAAATAAGTAACAATTTCTAACTTAAAATAAAATGACTTATAAGTCGTTCTTAATAAGTTATTTGACCAAATATAATGACTATTTTACCCCTCCTCTATCTTGACAAATTACATATTGTACCCTCCAACCTATTTTTATGGATAATTTTAATAAGTCAAAATGGCTCTCCCTCCCCCCCCCCCCCCCCCCCTCTCTCTCTCTCTCTCTCTCTCTCTCTCTCTCTCTCTCTCTCTCTCTCTCTCTCTCTCTCTCTCTCTCTCTCTCTCTCTCTCTCTCTCTCTCTCTCTCTCTCTCTCTCTCTCTCTCTCTCTGGATTTGATTGCATTTTAGAAAGATGAGTTCTTTTAGTGATAAATAAGTGATGAGAGCTTTGCATTGCATTCCCCCATTGGTTTTGGATGGTCACCCAAGCAAGATTCACTGAAATTTTAATTAGAAAAAACATTAATAACACACAAATTGTAGAATTCTAATCTTTTGGTTCCCTTTCCTAGCTGCTCTCTAAATCAACGAGTTCATGAACTGGACCCATGAGTTGATCAATTGCACCCAATTACAAATATTATTAATTTGATTATATCTGGCCAGGCTTAATAGTAACGACTCTCATTTTTCATTTTTTTTTAAACTTTATATTACTACAATTTAGTAAATCTACTCGTCAGATTACCAAATAATGGAGCAACAAATTTAATCATGGAACAAATAATGAACACACCAGAAGTTTAATGACCTAAATATTCAAATTACCCAGATTTGATAAAATAGATTGTTAACACAAAGATCATATTCAATTTACGACAAAACTAATGATTTAGTAATTGTAGTTGACAAGTTTACTTAATACATTACTGAACTTTTAATTTTTTAAATTATCCCAAAAACTAATTATTATTTTAAAATTATGTTACTCCGTTTAAAAAACTAAACATACGTTAATTTTTTATTTACGTGGCTCTGGAAATAAATATAAAAATAAAAAATATTACTTATGTGGCAAAAAAATAATAAAATAATGAGCAACCTCTTTTTTAATATTAGCTATCTGTTTCTTTTTTTTTTCATTTTTTATTTATTTTAATTGGATAAGTAATTCAAGCATAATCTCCTTTCATCTTCAAATAAGCTGTTTAAATAATAAGTTGTTTACCAATAAGCTGTTTAAATAAGTTGGTTACCGATAAGCTGTTTAAATAATAAGTTGTTTACCTAGCTATTTAAATAATTAGTTGTTTATCAATAAGTTGTTTACCAATATGTTGTTTGAAATAATAAGTTGTTTATCAATAAGCTGTTAAATAAGTTGTTTACCAATAAGCTGTTTAAATAAGTTGTTTATCGATAAGCTGTTTAAATAATAAAGTGTTTTCCAATAAGCTGTCTAAATAATAAGTTATTTACCAATAAGTTGTTCGAAATAATAAGTTGTTTACCAATAAGCTTGTAAATAAGTTGTTTACCAATAAGCTTGTAAGACCCCAACTTTTATGAATAAATATTTAATTTTCTTTATATATTATTTTGAAATAGTAAGGTGTTGATTTGATAAATGTGAAAAGTTATGGGTGAAATGTGCAAATATTTCAAAATAAGCAAGTGGTTATAAAATATTCATTGTTGTCGGGGAATTTCGTTTGGTCGTGAAATATTCTTGTTGTAGGAGAATATTCGTCCGACGGCGCAGCTATTTGTGGACCCCACAACGGAATAACTGTCGGATGAAAAAAACGACAAGAATGAGTTTTCTAAAAATAACGGCGTGGTTGTTACCGTTAAAACTGTTGAAATATCCGATGGTTAAAAATATAGTAATACGCGGTGTTGTACAGTAGCACACGGTATTGCACAGTAATTCTAATTATTGATTCTTACGTAAGAAGTCATTACTCAATAATTGTTACAGTAATTACTGTTCAATATTTTATATTATTGATTCAATAATTGCTACATTGCTAATTGCATAATATTTTATTGATTCAATAATTATCATTGCACAGTATTTCAAATTATCAAATCAATAACTTATATTATTTGAATAATATTATTAGATAGCATTATTGACAATGTCTAAGAAAGTTCTGTCTAGGAGGGGTTATTTAATTGCGCGCCAGTAAGGAGAAATCTTTATCGGAAGGCTTCCTCTTTCTTGAAAACGACCTGGTTGTCAATTTTGTAGTTCTGTAATATTATTTGTGCATGATTAATTATTGATTTATATGATAAGAAAATAATTGTTTTTGTGAGTATAAAAGAAGGAATTAGTGCTGAAGTATTTTTATCAGTATTAGTCGTTAATATTGTGAATTATAATATTAATGATGAAAAAAATATTATTAAAAATATATTTTGTGAAGCCAAGTGAATTGAGATAAATAGAGGGATTTTTATTGAAGTAATTGCTGTAAGTTTTGCTTGTTACATGGACTCCCACTTACCTATTTTTTAAAACTGTCGGTAGAAATTATCTCAGTTTTATTTTATATCTATATATATATATATATATATATATTTGACTTTAGAAATGGGGGGGGGGGAAGGTAACGTGGATGGGAGGGAATTATTATTATATATATTTATTTATTTAACCTGCCATATAAGGCAGGGTTTATATATATATATATATATATATATATATATATATATATATATATATATATATATATATATTATAAATTTTGTTTTATTAGAATGTTTTATTGCACAATAATGAATAGTAAAATTAAATTTTTTTGCCGGTGCGCGCCCGTGAATTCGTCCGAAATTTTTTACTGTGCAGTCCGTGATTTTTATTCAAATAGTACCCTTCCATTCTCCTATAAATAGGATGCTTAGTTTAGAATTGAAAATCACACCAGAATCAGAGAATTTTTCTTCTATAATATCGAGCGTATTTTTGTAAGTATTTAGATACTTTGAGTGTTGTTATTCAGTGCAAGTTTTCTTCAGCATTATACCTGAAATTTCAGTCAGAAGTACTGTTCTTTCGAGATAAATGATATTATTTTTTTTGTAAGGGATGTTATTTTCTTTCGTAAATGATGTTATTCTTCTCAATATCATTATACCAAAATATTGGCATGAATTTTATTGTGAAATTCTTACTTTTTCCGTCGAAGTTACTATTCACGTATACGACACTATTCACGAATACGGTACTATTCACGAGTACTATTCACGAAGAATGATTTTTCTTATGAAATTGCTATCTTTTTCATGTCGGGTTACTATTCACGTATACGGCACTATTCACGGAAAAATTAAATTTTCTTCTATTTGTTCAAGTTGGCTATTATGGGTCCTATCTTTGATTGGATCCAAGTTTTGAGCGTTATTCTTGAATTTTGCTCCACAAAGTATTATTATGGAGTATTTTTGAACTTGGATAAACTAAAATACGAATCATTAATCTTTGTCCTTTATCTCACTGAATTCGTTATTTATATTATTTTTCATCATCCTCAGTCCTGAATGGTGATATAACTGAATATCTTTGGCCTGTAGAGCAAAGATGAATGATTACCTGATGAATATCTTTGGCCCGTAGTGCAAAGATGAATATATGATTCAAGATGTATATTGATTGATGTTACAGGGATAAAATATTGATGATAGACTTTTAAATCATAGAAGATGGTAGACCTTATTTTCTACTTAACTCTTCTAATGAATTATTATTTTCGCTGCGAATATTGATCTAAAACTTGTTGTCCATAATATTTTATCTGAATTGTTGAAGACTAACGATAATTTATTTTCTATTATCTTAGTCATAATATTCTTTACTGGGCTAGTTGAGCTCACCCTTTTCATCTATTATCCTCTTCAGGAAATGAGAATGTCGCAGGAACTAGTCGGGGGACAGAGTGTTGGTTCGAGTTAGAGCAGTAATAGTCCTCACTATTTCTAATAAATAGTGTGATAATAATTGTAATGAGGACTTAGTTTGAATGTTAATATTTTTTACATATTTGTATTGACACTCACAGTTGTGTGGTCGTATTTTGCACGACCGTGTGATATAAAATTTGTATTTGGATTCTGTACCATGTATTTGGCGACTCAGAATGGGTTGGGTTGACTGGACCTATTATGGGACCGTCACAGTTGGTATCAGAGCTTAGGGATATAGTCTCTGGCGGAGATCTGGGAATAGACTAGGAGGAGAGAGACAAGTAAATCCTTCACTAGTATGTCCTACCTAAGCTTATGTGGTATTTAATTGGTCAGTCGGAGCATAGGGTTAATATGTGATATGTTAATTTGTTTAATTAACCCTTGTTTTATGGCATTATTTGAGAATGGCAGCTGAGAACGTTAACAATGGAGTGAATGAGACCTTGGAGACACCTTTAATCACCAACTAGGAGAACGTGCAACAGGAAGGCAATGTTCATCCTGAAAACCACCATGATCAGACGATAAACGATGAGATGTTTAGAAACTTTTTGCAGTTCATGCAAAACCAGACGAGGGAGACTCGTGTGCAAAATACAGGTGAAGATAATAACAACACGCGAATTGTCACTGCCAAGCTGTTCAAAGAATTGGGACCACCAGAGTTTTTGGGAAAGCCGGATCCGATCAAGGCGGAGACGTGGGTTAAGCAAATTACCAAGATATTTGATGTCTTGGGATGCACGGAGGAACAGAAGGTTCCATTTGCCACCTTTATGTTCCGTTATGTTCCGTGGAGAGGCAGATTGCTGGTGGGAATCTGTGAAGCGTACCCAGACTGCCACATTCAAGATGTCTTGGGAAGCGTTCCAAAAACTGTTCAATGACAAATACTTTCCTGAAAGTATTCGTCATATGAAGGAGGTAGAGTTTATCAGACTGGAACAAAATAACATGACTGTGTCCCAGTACGAGGCTAAGTTCGCAGAGTTATCCAGGTTTGCACCTCATTTGGTAGAGAATGAGGAACGTATGACGCGGATGTTTCTGAGAGGTTTGAAATCCAAAATTTGTCAATACCTCATTTCTCACAAATTCTCTCTCTATTCAGATGTAGTAAACAGGGCTCAGTTATTAGAACGAGATAATGAGTCCGTTCAACCAAGGGACCACAACCAGGGTCGTACCAGTGGCAGTAGTCATCGGAGCAATGACAACCAGCGGGGAGGAAAGTATCATGACAGAAGCATTAACCACTTCGGTGGTAATCGTAACCATGATAATAGAAGAAGTGAGTCGGGGAGAGATTTCAAGAAGAGAAGGTACAACAATGAGAACGTGAAGACGTCGACATCAGCACCAGCATCAACTGTTTCTAGGGGAGGAGAACGACCACCGGTCGTATGCTATAAATGCGGGAAAGAGGGACACATCAGCCCAAACTGTCCACAATAATTCAAAGCATGCTATAACTGTGGAAAAGAAGGACATATAGCTCGAGATTGTCCTGTAGCGAAACCAAGTACAGCGGGGGTGGTGATTCCAAAGGCAGTTTCGGACAAGTCAAAGTCGGTGATTCCTGGAAGAGTGTTTGTCGTGACAGCCCAAAACGCGAGGAACCCACACGAGGTGTTTAACTTGTCAACGTGTAAAGGCGGAACATCAAGTGCCGAAGGGTCCATTGCAACCACTTGAGATTCCAAAATAGAAGTGGGAACACATTACCATGGATTTCGTTACGGGTCTTCCCAAGGTTTCTCAAGGCATAGATGCGATTTGGGTTATTGTCGATAGATTAACCAAGTCTGCTCATTTCTTGCCGATACGGGAGACTTATTCCCTTGAACGTCTTGCTCGTATGTACGTGAATGAGATTGTGAGATTGCATGGCATGCCAGTATCCATAGTTTCGGATCGTGACCCCAGATTTACTAAACGATTTTGGGTTAGTTTGTAGAAAGCTATGGGCACGGATTTACGATTCAGTTCAACATATCATCCTCAAACGGACGGACAATCGGAAAGGACTATTCAAACTCTTGAAGATCTATTGAGACTTTGTGTTCTAGACTTCAAAGGGAGTTGAGATAAGTACTTACCATTGGTGAAATTCTCCTACAATAACAGTTATCAGGCAAGTATAGGCGTGGCTCCATTCGAGGCATTGTATGGTAGAAAATGTCGCTCTCCAGTATGCTTGGATGAGGTGGGTGAAGCAACAGTGTTGGGACCAGAGTTAGTACGTATGACTACGGAAAAGATCCAAATAATCCGACAACGTATACAAACAGCACAGGATCGACAAAAGAGTTATGCGGATCTTCATCGAAAGGACTTGGAATTTAATGTTGGGGACCATGTGTTATTACGTGTTACTCCGTGGAAGGGAGTTACGAGGTTTGGCTAGAGAGAAAAGCTCAATCCACGATTCATTGGTCCATTTGAGATCCTTGACCGAGTGGGAAAGGTGGCCTATAGACTCGCTTTACCTCCAAGCATGTCTCGTGTTCAAAACATTTTTTACATATCCGTGCTTCGCAAATATGTGAAAGACCCAAACCGCATTATTGAGTTAGAACCAGATGAGATAGCCGAAGATTTAACGTACGAGGAGGTACCTGTCAAGATCTTGGATAGGAAAGAACATGTTCTACGCTCAAAGGTTATACCTCAAGTCAAAATTTTATGGAGAAACCATGAAATTGAGGAAATGACCTGGGAGTTGGAATCGAAAATGAAAGCGAGGTATCCTCACCTTTTCGACATACCAGGTACGTACGTCAATTTCGAGGACGAAATTTCATAAGGAGAGGAGGTTGTAAGACCCCAACTTTTATGAATAAAGAGTTAATTTTCTTTATATATTATTTTGAAATAGTAAGGTGTTGATTTGATAAATGTAAAAAGTTATGGGTGAAATGTGCAAATATTTCAAAATAAACAAGTGGTTATAAAATATTCATTGTTGTCGGGGGAATATTCGTTTGGTCGTGGAATATTCTTGTTGTCGGGGAATATTCATACGACGGCGCAGCTATTTGTGGACCCCACAACGAAATAACTGTCGGATGAAGAAAACGACAAGAATGAGTTTTCTAAAAATAACGGCGTGGTTGTTACCGTTAAAACTGTTGAAATTCCCGGTGGTTAAAAATACAGTAATACGCAGTGTTGCACAGTAGCACACGGTATTGCACAGTAATTCTAATTATTGATTCTTACGTAAGAAGTCATTACTCAATAATTGTTACAGTAATTACTGTTTAATATTTTATATTATTGATTCAATAATTGCTACATTGATAATTACATAATATTTTATTGATTCAATAATTATCATTGCACAGTATTTTAAATTATCAAATCAATAACTTATATTATTTGAATAATATTATTAGATAGCATTATTGGCAATGTCTAAGGAAGTTCTGTCTAGGAGGGGTTATTTAATTGCGCGCCAGTAAGGAGAAATTTTTATCGGAAGGCCCCCTCTTTCTTGGGAACGACCTGGTTGTCAATTTTGTAGTTCTGTAATATTATTTGTGCAAGATTAATTATTGATTTATATGATAAGAAAATAATTGTTTTTGTGGATATAAAAGAAGGAATTAGTGCTGAAGTATTTTTATCAGTATTAGTTGTTAATATTGTGAATTATAATATTAATGATAAAAAAATATTATTAAAAATGTGTTTTGTGAAGCCAAGTGAATTGAGATAAATAGAGGGGGTTTTATTGAAGTAATTGTTGTAAGTTTTGCTTGTTACATGGACCCCCACTTACCCATTTTTTAAAACTGTCGGTAGAAGTTATCTCAGTTTTATTTTATATATATATATATATATATATATTTGACTTTGGAAATGGGTGGGGTGAGGGGGGGGGGGGAAGGTAACGTGGATAAGAGGGAATTATTATATATATATATATATATATATATATATATATATATATTTATTTATTTAACCTGCCGTATAAGGCAGGGTTTATATATATATATATATTATCAGTTTTGTTTTATTAGAATATTTTATTGCACAGTAATGAATAGTAAAATCAAATTTTTTCGCCGGTGCGCGCCCTTGAATTCGTTCGAAATTTTTTACTGTGCGTCCGTGATTTTTATTCAAATAGTACCCTTCCATTCTCCTATAAATAGGATGCTTAGTTTAGAATTGAAAATCACACCAGAATCAGAGAATTCTTCTTCTATAATATCGAGCGTATTTTTGTGAGTTTTTAGATAATTTGAGTGTTGTTATTCAGTGCAAGTTTTCTTCAGCATTATACCTGAAATTTCAGTCAGAAGTACTGTTTTTTTGAGATAAAGGATATTATTTTTTTCGTAAGGGATGTTATTTTCTTTCATAAATGATGTTATTCTTCTCAATATCATTATACCAAAATATTGGCATGAATTTTATTGTGAAATTCTTACTTTTTTCGTCGAGGTTACTATTCACGAATACGGTACTATTCACGAGTACTATTCACGAAGAATGATTTTTCTTATGAAATTGCTATCTTTTTCATGTTGAGGTTACTATTCACGTATACGACACTATTCACGGAAAAATTAAATTTTCTTCTATTTGTTCAAGTTGGCTATTATGGGTCCTATCTTTGATTGGATCCAAGTTTTGAGCGTTATTCTTGAATTTTGCTCCACAAAGTATTATTATGGAGTCTTTTTGAACTTGGATAAACTAAAATACGAATTATTAATCTTTGTCCTTTATCTCACTGAATTCGTTATTTATATTATTTTTCATCATCCTCAGTCCTGAATGATATAACTGAATATCTTTGGCCTGTAGAGCAAAGATGAATGATTACCTGATAAATATGTTTGGCCCGTAGTGCAAAAATGGACAGGTGTTGAGATGAAAATGACCAACTGGTGATACCAATGAATATCTTTAGCCCGTAGTGCAAAGATGAATATATGATTCAAGATGTATATTGATTGATGTTACAGGGATAAAATATTGATGATGGACTTTTAAATCATAGAAGATAGTAGACCTCATTTTCTACTTAACTCTTCTAATGAATTATTATTTCCGCTGCGAATATTGATCTAAAACTTGTTGTCCATAATATTTTATCTGAATTGTTGAAGACTAACGATAATTTATTTTCCATTATCTTAGTCATAATATTATTTACTGAGCTAGTTGAGCTCACCCTTTTCATCTATTATCCTCTTCAGGAAATGAGAATGTCGCAGGAACTAGTCGGGGGACAGAGTGATGGTCCGAGTTAGAGCAGTAGTAGTCCTCACTATTTCTAATAAATAGTGTGATAATAATTGTAATGAGGACATAGTTTGAATGTTAATATTTTCTACATATTTGTATTGACACTCACAGTTGTGTGGTCGTATTTTGCACGACCGTGTGATATAAAGTTTGTATTTGGATTCTGTACCATGTATTTGGCGACTCAGAATGGGTTGGGTTGACTGGACCTATTCTGGGGCCGTCACAAAGCTGTTTATCAATAATAAGTTGTTTACCAATAAGCTGGTTATCAATAATAAGTTGTTTACCAATAAACTGTTTAAATAATAAGTTATTTACAATAATAAGTTGTTTAAATAATAAGATGTTTACTATTAATAAGCTTTTTACGACTGATAAGTTGTTTAAATAAGAAGTTGTTTATCAATAAGTTATTTAAATAAGTTGTTTGCCAATAAGATATTTAAATAATAAGTTGTTTACCAATAAGTTGTTTACCAATAAGCTATTTAAATAATAATTAGTTGTTTATCAATAATAAGCTGTTTAAATAATAAGTTAGTTATCAATAAGCTGTTTAAATAATAAGTTGTTTACCAATAAGATGTTTAAATAATATGTTATTTACCAATAAGCTGTTTAAACAATAAGTTGTTTATCAATAATAAGTCGTTCACCAATAAATTATTTTAATAATAAGTTGTTTACCAATAATAAGCTATTTACCAATAAGTTGTTTACCAATAATAACCTTTGATATGATATTGAATCAATGTATCTTTTTATAATGTCCTTTTTAGTAATCTTTATATTTTATTTTAACTTATAAGTCATTATCAGCCGAACACTTTCATAACTTGTTTTAACTTAATTTCTGACTTATAAGTCATTATCAGCCGAACGCTTTTACTTATAAGTCCGAACTTAAAACAACTTATAAGTCAACTTCTATTTTAACTTATAAGTCATTTTAAAATAAGTCATTCCCGAACAGGCCAGTAAGGATTGTTTTCATGCAAAAATGCCCCACCTGATTTTACATTTTTCTTACATGATAAATTTTGTGGGTAAATTAAGAGAGGATATGCTCTAATATAATCAGATTTGTGATGAGTTTTGAACTTTTTCAGCATGCATGCATGCATGAGACAATAGAACGCTATCGCATACACACAAAAGATGTTCAAAGTGACAAAGCACCGGTGGTACAAAACATGCAGGTAAGGTATATGCATAATGCATCCACCCTATTTGATCATAATTACTCGCAAACACATACATTAAAATGATTAATAGCACATTGTGACTATGGCAGTTTATATATATATATATATATATACGGTCCTTTTCTCCAGCGAACCTTAAATAGCGAACTAAAAACGAACCGATTATAGCGACGGTTTTTTCCGTCGCTATAGCCGGCTCGTTTTTAGTTCGTTCGCTGGAGAAGGTGACCGTATAGGTCGCTAAATCTTGTATCGTTAATTCATTGCACAATTTGTCAGATATAAAAACAAAATTCTCCCGCTACAATATGATGTTGCGGTTTGAGAGTTGGTTATTTGCTAATTGCTTGTTCCTACTGCACACATTTTTCAAAATCGTAGTCCCACATCTTGTAATGAACGGTGCAAAATTTGGCAGCCATATAAACTCTCGTAGCCACAATTAATGTGCTATGAATCATTTTTATGTGTGCGTGTGTTTTGTGAGTAACAAGTCCTGTGGAAAAATCGTGGTCGCCACATTACAATAAATGACCATATAAGCTCTCATGGCCACAGATCGGACCCCATATATATGAATATATACACATAAATATAAACATCTTTATACATACATACATACATACATACATATAATTCAAAAAAATAGAGTAAGCTCGCTCAAACTCTAGGATAATGGCAGATGATAATCCATCTAATTGGTGTTGAAAGATGGGTTTTTTTTTCTAATTACATGGTTATAATTAAACTGAATGACAGCATTTGAAGCAAGAGACAGCATTTGTAGTCCTCTTTTTTATTTATTGATGATAGTATAGAATGACATAATAATGTCTTCAAGTATAATAGCACAATTGCGCAACCATAGCAATCGAGTCCTGTACAAGAGTTCCCATACTTTATATAGCAGAAAATCATATCATATATGTCTCCATAATATTATATAATAGCTATTATGAGATACCAATAATGGCTAGTTTGGTGAGGCTATGTTTTGTCCTTTTGAGTACTAAGCCTGCTTAATTTATTATACACGAGAAGATCAAGGAAAATTAACTAACCAGAAGATATCTGAGGGAGCAGTAAGAATTTGTTTGAACTTAAATGCAAGAAAATATATACATGTGTAACACAGAAGACTGTTTGAACTCATTTCTTCTAGGTTTAGTGTTATTGGCAGGTAACATAGTCTAGTTTATATTTTAGCATTTAAATTTGATAAAGCATATGCTCTGTTCTACAAATAGCTTGGGAGTTGAGGCACATAGGTAGCAAAGGCAGTTCTACAAAGAAAACAATTAGATATTTCCAGTAGCCAAGAATGTTTCAAAATCTCTCGAAGACATTATTTGTATATGTAGTAACTGAAAAATTCTGAGAGGATATCAAAATTATTTAGCTATGATGATCACCTCTTTTATTTATCAATTTTAGACACACTTGATGTCATCCTTTGTGATCACCAAATGAAAAATTACTAAGAGTCTAACCACATCAAAACCTTTTTACTAAACTTTTTACCGGAATAAAACAATTTTTTTCCTAATTCAACCAAGATATTAAGTATGACACAAAAAAGCACGATCAGATCATCTAAAAAAATTTCAAATCATATAAGAGTTTAAAATTCTCCATAATAGAATAATGACTCCACAGAGATTTGAATTGCAAATGACCAGAGGAAGCCATTCAATCATCTCATTACTTTATTTATTGGAATAGGGAGGAATATGAGAATCTGCTATGAACAAACATGAAACAAACTGCTCTTTCCAGATATATTAAAAATCTACCAAAGAGCAGATTTTTTAACCCAGAAACAATATGCAAAACAAATAATATAAAAAAGACCAAAAAAAACAGGTATGTTAACCCAGAACTAACCAATATATATAAATCAAACCAATTGAAAACCCCATATTGATGCAACAATGTAAACTTCAGTTCATCTTCCTTGACAACCTAAAAACTACGAACCTAACAATGATCTAGAATTGTACAATGAGAGCAGGCTCTGCTAAAAACTGGGAATGCAAAAAACTGAAGGATATATACTGACATCCAATAAAATGCTAGTTAATGGATAAATAACAAGACCTAGAACTACACCCTCTTCAATGTAACCAAAAATTTACAATACATTACTCCTTAAAACACTATTCATCAATGATTTGGGAGAAAATTTTCCAAGTTTCTAATTTCTCATGTCTCAAGAAACAAAACGTCTTCCCATAAGACAGCCAGACAGGACAAAATGGTAATTAAGGTGGCCAATCTAGAAAACCAAAATTACAAACTATTTCCACTGACCCAGGTGAAAATTTTGTCACACACACTCCATAATTTTCATAAGAATAGCATTTTGCCTCAA
Source organism: Panax stipuleanatus (assembly GCA_020205555.1). Taxonomy (NCBI): domain Eukaryota; kingdom Viridiplantae; phylum Streptophyta; class Magnoliopsida; order Apiales; family Araliaceae; genus Panax; species Panax stipuleanatus. The sequence continues at coordinate 130,332,169 of CM035120.1, read as the reverse complement.
GAACCAAAATGGGTATGCATAAAAATTGAAGAAAAACCCCAAACACAAAAAGGGTGCAATCCCATTTTGCAATTACTTCATCCCCAAGAAATTAAAGAAATATCGAAATGAGGAACAAAATAAACAATAAAAGTTAAAAGGAAATTGAGAGTAGTCTCCTGTCTCCCTCAACAATCTATCAGATGAAGGGCTCCTGTTAATGGCAACAGGGAAACAGCAAGACATTTTGGCCTTGTTTGACGAAGACATTGGAGTTTTATCCATTTTTACAGGAAATTAGCAGCAACACGATGAAGATAAACAAAGGGAAAATTAGCTCAATTCATCAAATACAGAATTATATATACATTTAGCTTAAATCCCACCAATATAGAATCAGATTCCTATAATCTTTCCTTTCCTTTTCTGTTTCGATTCGAAGCCCTACTGTGTAGGAAAAACAAGGAGTTTTCAGTTTTCGTATTTTCTGATGCACCCACTTGCCATTTTATCCTGCTTTGTCTATTTTGCTCCCAATTTAGATTAGGGGCTGAAAGAAATATTGGACCTGTTGGCCTGAAGCTGCATAGGCTGGTTGCCGCTGTTGGTAGGATCCGAAGTGGACCTATTGGGATTTGGGGTTATAAATGTCAAATTTCTTAAAGATACTGGAATTTTGGTGTACCAATGAAAACATGACATCTGTTCTTTGACTGGCAAAGTCAACGGGGGCCATGAAATTATTATTATTATTATTATTTTATTTAACAAAAGTCAAAAAACTTCTGGCTCATAGTTCAACTATGGCGGAATTTCCTCTATGCGGACATGAAAATTATACACAAATGCTTTACAATTCACATATTTGTATTCTCAATTGGGAGTCAAAATACAAATAAATAAAACTTTAAAGCTGTACAATTGTTATATCCAATTATAATGTTCGTATAGAAGAAATCTTCGAGGTATGGTTGTGAGTTTAATTTCGATTGACACGTTTCTTGGTGATAAAGTTTCGGTGCATGGGCTAATGCCGGCGCGATGGATGCGGAAGAGTGAGGCTCAAGTTAGGGCACGAGGGGGTTACATACTTGCATGATGATAAACAAACTTTTGTACATGTATTTTGTGGAAATTGAAGCTTGAAATTAATCAAATATAACCAATAAGGGCTAATTAATTTATTGTTTCTTCTTGTTATTAATGAATGTACGAGTGGTAAAATAGTTATTGAATTATTTAACCTTGTTACCAAAAGTACTATTAAAGAAATATAAAATTTTACCTATTAATTTGAGATTAATATATTAATTTCAAATATAAAGTTTTTGAATCAAATGAGATTGAAAAATTGTCCTTGGATTAAGATTTATTTTATTTAACTAGACTCCTAGACTCGTTTAAACTTGCAAGCAGCCTTATTTACAGTTCTAATAGCACACATTTTTTCTAACAATTCCCTACATTTGATATTTGAGAAAGACTAGACAGGATTTTCATCAATCAGCTGCAAGCATAAAATGCATAAAAAGATTCAGTCTACCAATCGCATACATAGAAGGCCTTACAATTATCAAATTAACTTAACCTAAATGCAAATGTAAATTGAACTTCTAGCTGACCCTAATACAATGTTGTAATATTTTTTTTCCTGCCAAAATATTGCATCATTTGAAAAATGTCTTGTCAAACAATAAAACGGCACTTGCGAAATGCTCAAGCAAATGTCCTGCGCAGCTCGTTGGCTCCATGTGCAAAATGACATCTTTCCCCAAAAGTGCACGACCCCTTTGTAAAATTCTCACAAACCTTTGTTTTGAAATTTGCCGCTGCTGCTGGAGGAGCTTGCGCGGGCATAGCCATAGGGTTTCTCCCAGGCCCTCTGTTGGCAGCACCAATGTTCAGGATAAGCTCATGTACCATAGCACTAGCCTGTTTAATTTGATCAAAGGTCCCCTCGAGCTCAATGTTCCGTTGATTAGAATCTGTGTCATGCTCCCTTATGGCAAGCTTGACCCCAGTCATGCGGCATATTTGCTTTGAATTAACGCCACCCTTTCCGATAACAGCTCCAGCAAGTGATGCATCAATGCTTATCTTGGCTGTTGCTGATGCACCAAAGTTGGCTGCCGCAGCTAATGCAGGTGGGGATGGTTCAACCCTTCCACCGTAGGCGCCCATATGTCGCAAGGCTCGAGGATCTTCGTAACTTGAGAAAGCTGGTTTACCAAGCTCCATCTCACTATGGGCATAATGACATTTATCACCAAACTTGCACCCTTCTGCAGTGTTGTATTTGTTGCAGAGCTTTGTTTTGACCGTTGGAGCAGGACCATCAGCGAAGGGTGGCATGGCAGGTTTTCTTGCAACTGGCCCACCCAGATTTGTCATCTGATTTGGTGCAGTATATCCACCAGGAACATAATGCAGAAAGTGACACCCCTCACCAAACTGGCATCCAGAGGTGCTGCATGTCATGAAGAACACTTGAGAAACAAAATGGTTGATAATCCATTACTGGGACACAAATTAAATACAACACTCTTTCAACTTCATAGATATCTGATCAACTCCATGTTTTCAGCACAGCATAATGAAACAGTGAGACATCAAGAAATTAACAAACAAGTAAACGGAGGCACAACAATTGAAGCATCCAAATATCCTATGCTCAATCACACTTTACGTTCATTTTTTCTATCTTCTTCAACCAAAGATCCAATCCAAACGGACCATATAGTCAAATGTTGTATGTGTGATATTGGTCTTCTTTCAGAATCTTGCTTTTACAATTAAACAAGGTATGCTTTCTCAAAGAGAAAAAGATGGTATAAATAACACCCATGCAGCTTTGCCAGGATCTTCTACATTATGTTTCAAGTCTATTACTCTAAAGCAGATAATGCGTGTTACTTTTTCCTTTTCCTATTTGGATTAGTGACGAGGCATGTTCCTTAAAGAGGTGTTGCAGAAAACATGGAATTAGTGCATATAGTAATTGCGCATACAAGCAGTTTAATAACACCAACTTGTAATTGTGTGAGAAACATATGTAGTAACACCACATATGAGTCTACCTTGAGCAAAAAATAAAGCTCAATCTACTGCCCTAAAGCAACATTGAGTTATCTTGGCCCACTACACGCCCACTCAAGCGTGACAAGTTATTGGACAATTGTTAGTAAGCCTTAGACATTATAATACAGCCGGTCCATCACAAATGTTCCAATGTGGTACTAGGGTATCACGTAGGCTCTCTTTAGCTTTTAGAACCAAAGGTGAAGAAGTGGGATTTGGCATAAATCACAGGCACTAAATTGCATTTTACTCGTATAAAGATATACATGTATATACGTATACATAAATTTTAACTTTTGTTCATCATTCATTATTCATGACGTGTAGGTATATGATTTAGAACATCAGTAAAAGGTTGGGTTTATAAGAAATGAATTGAATATATAGAGGTGATATTAGATTCCTTTTGAATGATTAGGTTTTCTATGAGCAGTTCTAATTATATACCAGAGTTTTCTATTGAGGATATCTGAAAAGACGGGGCACATGGTCATTTCAAGAAGAAATTTGGAGCCTCAAAATCCCCTCATTGATTCCAATGAATTTTAAATTTTTTTTGTTGCTATCCAACAAAGGATTTAAATATACTATTTAAAGTCAACTTCTTAAATTTATAATCCCCAATCAAGTACTTTGTGATGAGAATGAAAAGCTTATGAGAAACAATATAAAACATGTTCATAAGATTCAAAGTAGCAAGTAACTCCTGTATGTATATAACTTATAAGCTATTCCTTTTTTGATTGATTATCTAAAGTAACATGGTCATTTAACACATTGCAAGTCTAATACATTCATGTTTTAGGACTGGAGTTGGCTAAAGGCATAACCATTGGTTATCTAATAATAATACCAAAACGATCGCCCGCCCGGGAGTGGGGGGGGGGGGATGTAACAACTGTAACCAATAAGGTTTGAGAGAGCAAAAATATATTTTATATCTCTAATAGTATGTATATAATGATCAATTGCACAAAAGTAGTACTTCTATAAAAAGGGTGAACTAAAGTATACTAGGCATTTATCTGGTCCAAAATCTCTGACCAAAAACTTGGTAGTGCATGCATCCAGACTACACCCGATGACAACTTCAAAAAAAAATTCACCAACAGTATCAACTATCAAATCAATTAATAGGAACCCAGACACGACTTACTAAGTTACCACAAATAATTTTAACAATACATTATGAAAGTTAATTACATTAATATATTTAAAATGATTTCCTGAATATATAATTAAACTTCAAGCATATTAAATTACCAGAAATGGCTTTTTTCAATATTATAAACTTATAATTGCTTGTTTACAATTGCATTCTCCCTGAGAACCACTGCCTCTGTTCAACAACCTTTTCACATTCTTAAGTTGAGAAGAATAATCATTAACTCCAGTATAGACAGCATAGAATGCCTCTGTCTCGCTTAAAAGTTTAAATACAAACTTGATTTGATACTTGAAGATAACAATTAATATTTAGAGCATTATTTAGGATGAATTAAGATTACAACCTGAAAAACTTCATGCATGGCTTTTTGCTTCCTACACCAGTTCCAAAGGAGTCCATTTCTGTTGCAGAAAATTTGATTACTTTGTTTCAGTTCAAATTTCAAGTATTCTTAATTAAACAACTTTGAAGAACATCCAGAAAACTGAAAACATTATTATTAACTTTAATGACAGCCACATCATTAGCAAAATTAACAATTCATTAAAACCAAGCTAACTAAACACCGCTTCACAAATCTGGAATTTATCAATGCACTAAATTCATAAAATCAAACCTGTTAAGTAAAAATTTACCTTTGACAAATAGTATAAATTTTAACAATACTGATTAAGTTTACTAAATGTGCTTTTAGGTTTGTCAAAAATGAAGTCCAAAAACAAATGCAAACACAGAACCAACTTAGACACCATCCATACATGGCAAGATCTCTTCTTCTCTTTTAGTACTTAACGAGATCCTCAATACAATTCTCTTATCTCATTACAAGCTTTTTTCAGGTCTAGTCATACTTCTATGTAAGCTAATATAATGCAAGGAATGGAGGGAGTTATAGTTAATTAATAATAATTAGAGGTTAGTTAAGTTAGGGGGTGTTTGATAAAAATTAAATGAATCTGAATCTGAATGAAAAAAATTATTTGATAATTGACATGTCTGAACCATTTGAATAACAGATTTTTATTATTTTACCCCTCTGAAAAAATTCAAAAAAATGTTGCAAATTTATTTAATATTACTTAATATAATAATTAATATTGTAAAAAAAAAAAATCATTCCACCACTCATTCAGCCCATTCATCCAAAAAAAATGAGACTAAACCATTTAGCCCAAATCGTCTGAATGGCTGACCGATTCAGTCACTTAGACGATTTTTTCCCAAAATAAATGCCCTGAATGGCTGAATCGATCAACCATTCAACCGTTCAGTGCTAATCAAACAACCGCTTAGTTAACTAAGTAAGGGTGTCTTAGTCTTTCTAATTGCATTAGTCAGGGCAATATTGTTTGTTCCACTTTGCTACTCATGTGTTAGGCATGAGGAGGGAGCATGTGCAAGCACATGGCCTCACCTCTCTTGGCTGATGATGTGAGGGTATATGTATTGGATCTGATCCATATTTTGATTTGGTTAAGAAATTAATGATTGAAACCCAATTTCCTTCCCAATTTATTTGTTCTCTCTCTAGTTCTCCCTCTACTTTCCTTTTCTCCTTCATTGTCCTCCATCTCCTTACAATTTACTACAGTAAGCTCCATTTTAGCTTGCTAAGTATTGAATTGGTGATAACCAATTCATTACAATTGGTATCAGAGCCTTCGAACCTGCACATATGGCAACCAACAACCAACGATTGAGTAACCTAGAGTCTCATGTTCATGAGCAACCCAATACCATCCAACAGCTGCAAACACAGCTGCAGGAGTCGGTCTCCACAATGCAACAGGGATTCGATACAAAATTGGAGCTGATGATGAAGAACTTTGAGCTCCTTTTGACCCTATGAGTGCAACAGAAGGATCCCAACCAACCAGGGACTTCAAGTTCTCTTACTGGGTCCATTTTGGGCCCTTATGAGCCCCCTTCAAAGCCAGATAAGCCTAATAACATTCCTGAATCCCAGAAAGTATATTCGACTACTTTGAGTTTGGAAGGGGAGGCTGAGTCACGGTACTCAGGATTTGTGCAGGAAGGGCAAGAGCTGACCTAGGAAGGGTTAATAGAAGCCAGGTTTAGCCCAAAAGCTAGTGATAATCCCATAGGAGAGTTTAAGAAATTGCAACAAATTGGGTCAGTTGATGATTACAAGAAGAAGTTTGAGGAGAATTGAGGGGTTGGGCCTAAGCTAGGAACCCCACCCTTAATGAAGAGTTTTTTATGGATTGCTTCATGGGGGAATTGAAATTGGAAATCTGGTTGGGAGTTTGGGAACGCAAGCCAAAAAACCTTAAGGAAATGATTAAGTCGTCTAGGGTGGAGGAGGCCAAATTAGAAGTTTGGCTCAAAAGGAGTAGGATGATGAATAAGCCCATTGGGAGTCCATTTTTCCCTAAACCTGTGCTCATGCCACAAAACAAACCTGCTGCAGTGATTAATGGTGATACTGTGAGGTCATTACCCATAAGGGGACTCACTAGGGAACAAATCAATGAGAAAAGAAAAAAAGGATTATGTTTCTCATGATGTTACCCTCAGATTGCAGGGCCATATTTGTAAGAAACCTAAGTTGTTCATGATGTTACCCTCAGATTGCCCCGAACTTGAAGAAGCTGAACATTGTGGTGAGCAAAAAAGGAAGGAATGCTAGGGGAATGTGAGGAGCATAAAGCCCAAACCCTACATGCCCTCTCAGGCCATAGCACTAATAACACTACAAGGCTTTTGGGAATAGCACTAACAACACGTGGCAAGTTTCTAAGGATGTTGGTGGATAATGACAGTACTAATAACTTCCTCAATCCCCAGGCAACTAAGAGAATCAAAGCTACATTAAGGGAAACCAGCTCCATCTCTGTGACTGTTGCAGATGGATTTAAGGTTTCTAGCCATCAATAGTGCCCTAAATTGTCCTGGTCCATACAAGGGAAAGAATTTCATACAGATTTTAGAATACTACCATTGGGAGGCATTAATGCAGTATTGGGAGTACAGTGGTTGAAGCTCTTTAACCCAATCACCTTTGACTTCACCAATTTGCAGTTGACACTAGCAAAGGAAGGAAAAACTATTATACAAGGTGAATATGATTAAGCGGCCCCAACTATCCAACTTACGAATTCTGGTGAGTTCAAGAAGGTGTTAAACTCTGCAACTCGTGGATATTTTGGTTATCTGTTTAGAATGTACCAAGGAGAAGAAAACACATTAGTGAAGGACCGGGACAGTAGCGGTGGAGAACGTCACTGATTCCATCAGTGGAAAATGCTCTCATATGGAAAATCTACTACAAGACTTTTATGTGGTTTTTCAAGAGCCAAAAGGACTGCTTCCAGCTAGAACCCAGGATCACCACATAAAATTAAAGGAGGGTCAGCCCAGTCGCTCGCGACCCCAGCCTGCCCTAACCCTGCTCTGCATCCCAGAATACAAAGATATCAACACCAATTTGGTCTTAAAACCACGTGTTCAAAGTCTGTCATATTTCCTAATATCAATGGCACTTTATTGAATATTTTTTAAAAAAACGATTTTTTTCTATAAGCCAGCCAGGGAAACGGTACCCTTATGTTCAAAAGGTAGAGATAGAGAAGATTGTAAAGGAAATGTTGTAGAATGACATAATTCAACCTAGTAATAGCCCCTATGCATTCCCAGTTCTCCTAGTTAAGAAGCATGATGGAACATGGAGAATGTGCATAGACTATAGAGCACTGAACATGACAATAAAAGACAAATTTTCCATCCCAGCCATTGATGAGCTACTTGATGAATTATATGGCTCCAATTGGTACTCCAAATTGGATCTAAGGTCTGGATACCATCAGATTAGAGTCAACAAGGACGATATACCAAAAACAGCCTTCAGAACTCATATTGGCCACTTTGAGTTCCTAGTGATGCCTTTTGGGCTCACTAATGCCCCAACCACCTTCCAATATTTCAACCTTACTCAAGGAAATTTATACTAGTATTTTTTGATGATATAACGAGTTTACAGTAAAAGTTATGCGGAACACTTGGAGCTACATTACAATTATTACAAGACCATTGTTTGTTTGCCAAAAAGAGTAAATGTGTTTGGTACAAGAAAAATTCAATATATAGGCCATGTAATCACTCATGAGTTGATAAGATAAAATCAGTCGCATGATTAAATGGTCCTTACCAATCAAAATAAAAGGATTGAGGGGGGGTGGTTCTGAGATTAACTGGATACAATAGGAAATTAATAAGAAACTATGGGGCAATCAATAAACCCCTAACTGAGTTGCTTAAGAAATATAAATTCTTATGGAATGACAAAGCCACTTTAGCTTTCCAAGCCCTCAAGGAAGCCATGACACAAGCTCCAATCCTTGGTATGCCAAACTTTAATGAACCATTTGTGCTGGAAACAAATGCCTCACACTTTGGCATTGGTGCAGTTTAATGCAAAAAGAAAAGCTCATAGCCTTCCTCAGTAAAGCCATAGCACCTCAGCATTTGGGGTGGTCAATATATGAGAAGAAATTAATGCATTTGGGGTGGTCAAATATTTCAGGCTATGGATGGACCACCATAGCCTGAAATACTTGTTGGATCAAGGATTACAACTACACACCAACAAAAACGGATTACCAAATTGATGGAACTTGACTATGAGATACCATATAAGAAGGGCAAAGAGAACATTGTGGCTGATAGTTTATCTAGAGAAGTGGGGAAACCCACACTGCATAACCACTGCTTGACTATCACTCTAGTAAACACTACTGAAATCACATGAGACTGCAAAACAATGACTGCAGAAGAGATAGCACATTGGAAAAAGATGATTGGTTGAGGGAAATTATAATCCAGCTGCAAGTAAATCCAAATGCCTTACCTGGATATTCTTTCCACAATGACAGACTCAAGTTCCAGGACTAAATGGTGGTGGGTCCAGATTTAGACCTAAGAAGTTCCTAACTAAGTTCCATAGTTCACCTATTGGAGGACACTCGGGTATAAAAGGTACCTTTGAAAGGATCAACAAGTTTTTCTGGTGGCCTACTTTGAGACAGGATGTCACTGCTTTTGTGAAGGAATGTGACATCTGTCAACAACAAAAGCATGAAATTGTGACTTCCCCAAGACTACTACAACCCTTACCCATCCCAGATACACATTGGGCTAACATTTCTATGGATCTCATAGAAGGTTTGCCAAAATCAGAGGGAATGACAATAATTTGGGTGGTGGTGAATAGACTTGCAAAATATGGGCATTTCATTTTACTAAAACATCCTTTCACTGCTGCACAGTTAGCTTAAGTCTTCATTTCACACATTTACAAGCTCCAAGGATTACCTTCTACTACAGTATCTGATAGGGATAAAGTATTTATCAGTCTTTTTTGGCAATCCCTCTTTAGGATGGTGGGGACTAAACTACAAATGAGTACAACCTATTACCCTCAAATAGATGGGCAAACTGAAAGGTTACATCAAGTCCTAGAATGCTATCTCAGGTCACACAGAAACTTTATAACTAGGCATCATGGTAGCATTAGCTGAGTGGTGGTATAATTCCAAGGCCTACAAGCTACTCTTTTTGAAATGCTCTATGGATATAAGCCTCCTCACCTAAATTTCCATCAGTTTGGACAAATAAATAACCTCACTACCAGACAATTTTGCAAGGACAGGTCTTGGCTGTTGCAAATGATGAGGCAACATTTGGTGGAAGCTCAATCCAGAATTAAACACTATGCTGACAAGAATAAAACAGAAAGATCATTTGTGCCTGGAGATATGGTCTACCTTATGGTCAAACCATACAAACAAACTTTACTGACACAATCTAAACATGGAAAAAGACTGTTAGGCATGAGGAGGGAGCATGTGCAAGCACATGGCCTCACCTCTCTCGGCTGATGATGTGAGGGTATATGTATTGGATCTGATCCATATTTTGGTTATGAAATGAATGATTGAAACCCTTTTTCCTTCCCAATTTATCTGTTCTCTCTTTTTCTCTCTAGTTCTCCCTCTACTTTATGTTTCTCCTTCATTTTCCTCTATCTCCTTACCATTTACTGCAGTAAGCTGTAATGAATTGGAGGCGCAGAACTTGAAATTATTAGGGAAATTCAGGAAAATAGACAGGAGTGGATTGAGAAAGAGAGAGATTAGAGCAGAGAAGTTAGAGTTGGGAGGAAGAAAGAGTAAATAGAGAGAGAAACAGATTGTTTTCATTCATTCATGCCTTCAATTGTGAATTGATTTCCATACATATACTCTCATCTCACTCACACCTCAGCAAACAAAAAGGATCTGAGCACATGCTCCCTTCACAAGACTAACATCAGCTCATAATATTTCATGATGGAAAGACAATAATGACCCAAACATTACAACTGAAAGGACTGAAATACCCTGCTACTATCCTGACTTATTAACTAACTGAATTTACTACTTCATTCCTTACATTCCTTCCTCCTTTAAAGGCACCCTTGTCCTCAAGGGTGAATGAAATTGTGGAACCCTTTTGTGCAATTGAATCCAATTTTCCCAAGTGGCTTCAGAGGGCAGAGTATTAGCCCATTGCACAAGAACCTCCACTTCAGCTGCATTATTTCTCTTGACCATTCTTCTATCAAGACAGCAATAGGCCCCACTAAAAATTGCCCTACTGAGTTCATAAGAGGTAATATAGGTGAAGCAGTACAGTGTAACCCAAGAATGGCCCATAATATTTAGGAGTTATCTTTCCATGCCTGGACTGTGTTGTAAGGTATGACTTTGAGGTAGACCATATCTCCAGGCACAAAGGACCTTTTTGTCATTTCTGTCAACATAATGTTTGATTCTGGACTGGGCCTCCACTTAATGTTGTTTCATCATTTGCAACAACTGAGATATCCTGGCAAAACTGTCTAGTAGTAGGGTGATGAATATGGCCAAACTTATGTAAATTTAGGCAAAGGCTTGTATCCATAAATCGCAAAAGGGATAGGTTGTAGGTCCGTGTGAAAGTGAGTATTATACCACCATTTAGCCAAAATCAGCCATGATGCCCACTTGTGAGGTTTATGTGTAACCATGCACCTGAGGTAACATTCCAGAACCTGGTTCACCCAATCAGTTTGCCCATCTGTTTGAGGGTGGTAGGTTGTGCTCATCTGCAGTTTATTTCCTACCATTCTTCAGAAAAGGCTGATAAACACTTTGTCCCTATCAGATACTATTGTAGAGGGTAATCCATGTAATTTATAAATGTGTGTAATGAATTCCGAGCCAATTGTGCAAGCAGTGAAGGGATGTTTTAATGGGAAGAAGTGTGCCCATATTTTGGGAGTGTCCACCACCACCCAGAAAACTATCATTCCCTCTGAATTAGGTAAACCCTCTATAAAATCCATGGAAATGTAAGCCCAAGGAATCTCTGGAATGGGCAGGGTTGTAACAGTCTTGAAGAAGCCACAATTTCAGGCTTTTGCTGCTAGCAAGTGTCACATTCCTTCACAAAAACAGTGACATCATGCCTGGCCACCATAAAAATTTGTTGATCCTCTCGAAGGTTCCCTTGATGCCCGAGTGCCTTCCAATAGGAGAACTATGGAATTCAGTCATACATTTCCTCCTTAAATCAGAATCCTACCACCAGTTTGTCCTGCAATTTGAGTCTGCCATTACTGAAAGAGTAGCCAGGAAGAGCACTTGGAGTCAGTTGAAGTATAACATCCTTCAACCCATCATCTTTCTCCCATGATTGAGCTATTTCGTGAACCCAAGTGGGAATTACTAAAGTTATAGTGTTGCAATCATCCACCCCATCTTGAGTGATGGTCACACAATAGCTCAAGGAAGTGGGCTCTCCCACCTTTCTAGATAAGCTATCAGCTTCAATAATTCTCTTTGCCCTTCTTGTATGATATCTCATAGTCCAACCCCATTAGTTTAGTTATCTATTTCTGTTGATTTGTAGTTGAAATCCTTTGATCCAATAAGTACTTTAGGTTGTGGTGATCTATCTTTATATAAACCTTGTTTCCTAACATTATCTACTTCTGTTGATTTGTAGTTGAAATCCTTTGATCCAATAAATACTTTAGGTTGTGGTGATCTATCTTTATATAAACCTTGTTTCCTAACAGATAATGTCTCCATTTATTGACTGCATACACTACTGCCATTAGCTCCTTCTCATAAGTTGACCACCCCAAGTGTTGGGGAGCTATGACTTCAGTTAAATAAGCTATAGGCCTCCTGATGGGGAAGGGGGTTTTGGGGCAAAGGGTTAATATCACACAATAAATTCTCACTCAAAACTCAATCAATTAATCATTCAATGTCTCCAAATAATGAAGTACATCACTATCTATAATATTCCTAAACAACTTTCCTCTTCTAAATTGGACTCTAATACGATAAAAATACAAATTAAAGAACCTAATTAAAATACAACTTCTAATTCATATAAGCTTCCAAAGTCTTTTATATTGTTCTAACCAACTTTCACGGACTCGTCCTACATCATTTCTCCTACGCTGAAAAAAACTCGACTCCGTCGAGTTATCAACACAAGAACAATCATGTCGAATCACCAAGAAAGTCTTTGCAAGCTTCAAATTTGATATGCCTAGAACACAAGAGTGAATTTGGTATTGCCTTTGATAATCGAATATATATTAACACGAGCAACATGTTGCGCGATCGTCATTTACGCCCTAAGATAATGTCACAAACTTTAAGGGGTAGAACATCACACATAACGGTATCCTTAAGCTTGCCAACGGAAAATATAACCATACACCTTTGGGTAACCCGCAACTTAGTATTGGTAATCCATGCAACATCATACAGCTCCGGGTGAAGCTCAACTTTTAACCCAAGTTTCTTAACTGCTTTCTCAGAAACAACATCCGTACAACTCCCAGTATCAATCACAAGAGAGCACACCTGTCCTGCACATTTGACTCTCGTATGAAAAATTCGCCCACGAAAGAATTTTGGAGCATCCTTATGTTTCTGGGCAACAAGTAAAGGTCGAAGAACACCTAAACATCCTTCCAAATGAGCATCATCTTCTAAATCTTGCTCATCGGGCTCATATTTGTCGTCTATCGGCTTGCAAACCTCTTCGTTTAAGTCGATTTTTCCGCACACTTTGTCAACAATAGCAAGTTGCCTAAAGGGAGAAGAGGCAACATTCATCTTTGGGGAAGGACACTCAAAAGACATGTGACCAAAACCACGACAATTATAGCACCTAGACGAAGTGTTGTTGCTAGCATTAGAAGAACTCGGGATACGATTAGGCCTGCTAGTAGCTGAAGAGCTTGTTGACGATCTTTCCATTAGCCTATTTAAAACAGGCTCCTCAAAAATACGCTCCCTCCGAGTTTGGACTTGTATTGGAGGCCTAACAGAATTTCTTTTCAAATTATCCTCTATTTGGGTGGCAACTTGAACAGCATCATCCAAACGCAAGACTTTACCTGTAGCTACACCACCTGCAATCTCTAGATTCAATCCTCGACGGTACATGGAGATTAAAACTTCTTCAACCCAAGGAAATTCAAGCCGTGCAACCAAACTGTAGAACATTTAAGTATACTCGGCTACAGATTTACTTCCTTGGACCAATTCAGTTAACTGCAAATATGCTCGCTGCTTATAATCCGAAGGTACAAAACGTCGTGTCATTGCAGCTTTCATATCCTCCCATCTTCTTGCAGCTGTATATAAATTTCGTTGATGTTGATCCCACCAAATTCGAGCTGTTCCTTTCAACTTCGCTTCAGCAAAGAAAAGTTTCCTTTTATCGGATAATTCATACCAACGAAAGAAGCTCTCCAAACTATGAATCCAATCGAAGAATGTTTCGAGACCATTATCGCCATTGAAATCTCCAACATCTAATTTTGCTCCTCCATCCACTACATTAACTCGTGGATTAAGGTTATGTTGTTGTAGTCTCAGGTGATTAAGATCCAGGATGGGGTCTTCAAAATTCTTAGGAGCATCTTCGTGTCCCTTATCTACGCGTTTCGTGAGTACATCAACTTTTACTATAAGAGCTGTAATAGAGGCCTGAACATTTGCAACAAGTGTTGTGATTGAGTCTTCAATCCTCTTGAGACGCTCATCTTGTTGTAACATATAATTATCAAGCTTGGCGTTGATTTCACTAGCATTTACCATGTTTCCTGCAAATAAAAATAGACTTTTTTTTTGCTCTAGGGACTTAAGTGCAGGAAGGGACTGAACTGAAACTGTTGAAACTCCAGGGCTAAAACAAAAGAAAATAAAACTACAAAGACTGATATGTAAAATTTCAAGGGCTATTTTGAAATCTAAGAAAACATGAGGGACTAAACTAAAAAAATTATAATTTATGGGGTACCTAACTATAATTTGCCATGAGATATGTTTTTATTTCAAGTCTTATTTTTCTTTCCTTCAAGTCTCTCTTTCACGTAAGTACATAGAGAGCAGCAAGCTTGAGGAGGCTAAGGATTAAACTTTTCTGGACAAAACTGAAGATGGTGGCAGCAGTGGAACGCGACGGCGGTGATGGTGGTGATGCGGTGGCGGCTCTTTTATACTTCTCTTCATCAATCTACTCTCTTCTTTTTTTCCAGTTGTGATGGCTGCAATTTGGGGCTGCTACTTGGGCTGTGTTTGGTTAGATTTTTTGCTGAAATTTAGGTTTGGGAGATGGTTTATGGTTTGGATATGATGGCTGCGATTTGGGGCTGCTACTTGAGATGTGTTTGGGTAGATTTTTGACTAAAATTTGGGTTTGGGAGATGGTTTAGGGTTTGGACAAGGCTTTGTTTGGCTGGTAGTTTTTTTTGTGATGATGATGGAACAATTATTTTGGGACAGAGGCTGGGGCGGCAGAAGGTAGTCAGGGTTGGTTTTTGATACCAAAATGATGGGGAAGGGGGTTTTGGGGCAAAGGGTTAATATCACACAAATAATTTTCACTCAAAACTCAATCAATTAATCAATCAATGTCTCCAAATAATGAAGTACATCACTATTTATAATACTCCTAAACAACTTTCCTAATCTAAATTGGACTCTAATATGATAAATACAAATTAAAGAAACTAATTAAAATACAACTTCTAATTCATATAGGCTTCCAAAGCCTTTTATATAACCAACTTTCACAGACTCGTCCTACATCACCTCCCTTTTTGCATCAGCACTGCTCCAATACCAGAATGGGATGCATCTGTTTCCAACACAAAGGGCTCATTGAAGTTAGGCCATAGCAAAAACTGGAGCATGTGTCATGGCTTCCTTCAAGGCTTTGAAAGCTTCAGTGGCCTCAGTATTTCATATAAACTTGTCCTTCTTTAACAATTCAGTTAAAGGCTTACTGATTATACCATAATTTTTTATAAACCTCCTATAGTACCCAGTCAGTCCCAGAAATCCCCTAAACTACTTTATATTAACTGGCAAGGGCCAATTAATCATGCAACAGATCTTATTTGGATCGATGGAGACACCCTCATGGGTGATTATATGGCCTAAATACTGCACCCGTCTTGTTCCAAAGACACTTACTCCTCTTAACAAACAGATAATGGTCTTGCAATAACTGCAGTGTTAGTCTCAAATGCTCCAAGTGATCCTCATAACTTTTATTGTACACTAGTATATCATAAAAAAAACCAGTACAAATTTTCTTAAGTATGGCTGGAATATCTTATTCATCAATGATTGGAAGGTGGTTGGGCCACTAGTGAGCCCAAATGGCATCACTAGGAACTCAAAGTGGCCATTGTGAGTCCGAAAAGCTATTTTTGGTATATCATCCTTGTTGACTCTAATTTGATGGTATCCAGACCTCAGGTCCAGTTTGGAATACCAACTAGAGCCATGTAGTTCATCAAGTAGTTCATCAATTGCTGGAATGGGAAATTTGTCCTTAACTGTCATATTGTTTAGTGCTCTATAATCTATGCACATCCATCAGGTACCATCATGCTTCTTGAATAAGAGAACTGCAAATGCATAGGGGTTATTACTAGGTTGAATAATCCCATTATGCAACATTCTTTTACAATCTTCTCTATTTCTCCCTTCTAAACATAGGGGTACCTGTAAGGCCTGAGGTTTACTGGTTGACTACCCTCTTTTAACTTTATATGATGATCCTAATTTCTGGTTGATGGAAGACTGGAAGTCCATTTGGCTCTTGAAAAACCACAGAGAAATCTTGCAACAAATTTTTCATCTGGGGACATTTCTTCAATAAAAGAGTCCACCTCTTTCTTCCCATTACTACTTCCCTGATCCCTTTCCACAATTATGTTTTCTTCTTCTCCCTGGTACATCCCAAACAAGTACCCCAAATACCCATGAGTTGCAGTATTTAACACCCTCTTAAACTCACCAGAATTCATGTATTGGATGGTTGGGGCCACTTGATCAGATTCCCCTTGCAGGAGAACAGTCCTTCCTTCCTTTTCTAGGGTCAACTGCAGGTTGTGGAAGTTAAAAGTAACTGGAGTAAAAAGCTTTAACCACTAGACCCCTAAAACTGCATCTATATCTCCTAGTGGCAGTATTCTAAACTTTGTTTGAAATTCTTCACCTTGTATGGACCAAGTCAGCTCTGGACAGTGTTAATGGCTAGAAACCTTATATCCATCTGCAACAGTTACAGTGATGGCATTGGTCTCCTTTAATGTAGCTTTGATTCTTTTAGCTGTCTGGGGATTCTAGGAAGTTGGTGCTACCACTATCCACCAATATCCTTAGAAACTTCTCATGTGTCATCCCTAGAAGCCTGACAATATTGTTAGTGCTATGGCCTGAGGGAGCATGTTAGGTGATTTGGGCTTCCTGCACTTCACACTCCATTGGCAACCCTCCCCATAGGACTCGGTGTCTTCAGATTCTAGGCCATCTATAGTTGAGGGCAGCATCATGAATAACTGTGCTTTCTTACAAATGTGCCCTAGCACAAAAGGCTAATTACAAGAAAAGCATAATCCCTTCCTCCTCACTGATTTGTTCCCTAGTAAGACCCATTATAGGTAATGTCCTTACAATATCCCCATCCACCATGGCAGCATGTTTGTGTGGTTGCAACAGTACAAGTTTGGGGAAAGTGGAACCCCCAATAGGCTTATTCATTACCTTGCTCCTTTTGAACCAAGCCTCCAATTTGCCTTCCTCCACTCTAGATAATCTAATCATTTCATTGAGGTTTTTTGGCTTGAGTTCCTGGACCCCCAACTGTATTTCCAATCTTAATCCCCCCATGAAACAGTCCATAAAAAATTCTTCATTTAAGGGTAGAATTACTTGTTAAAGCCCAACTTCTCAATTCCTCAAACTTATTCATATAATCATCTACTGATCCAATTTGTTGCAATTTCTTCAGCTCTCCTATTGGATTATCACTAGCCTCGGGGCTAAATCTAGCAATAATTTCCTCTATTAAACCTTCCCAAGTCAGCTCTTGTCCTTCCTGCACAAATCTTGAGTACCATAACTCAGCCTTGCAAACTCAAAGTGGTCAAGTAAACCTTTTGAGAGTCAGGCACCATGTGGTATGAAAAGAGTTTATTACATTTTCAGATCCATGACCTAGGGTTTTCCCCCATTAAACTTTGGAAATTCAAACTTCACAGTTTTAAAAATATCATCAAGATTATCTGGTTTAGGAGGGGTTCATAAGGGCCTAGAATGGACCCTGATGGAGAAACTGAGGGACCTGGTGACGCCGGGCTGGATAGCGATTATCTTGCGGGCTTAGATGGGATGAACTCACAGATTGAAGAATAAGAGGTTCACCGAAAAACACAAAGAAATCTCTCTACTGTGTAAGTTTATATTTATCAAAATCAAAATTATCAATTCTAACCCACAAACAGGGTTTATATAGCTTTAACAAAACTTTCTCCCCAAGATATATCTTCTGCCCGAGTTGCCCAAGCTACCCGGAAAAAACTAATAGAATCTACCTAGAGATATGTAATAAATCTGCCTAGAGATAAGAAAAACAAATCTTAACAACTTCCTAAATTTACGGAAATAAGTAACTAAATTATAAAAAGATTTACTGCCTAATAAAATCCTATTACTATAAAGAACTAAATAAAATCAACCTATTGTCTTCCGAGGCCATGACGCCATCCGAAGCCGAACTCCCGACCCCGAAGACATGAACCGAACGCTTATTTCCAAAGTTAACTGTTACTGACGCCATCCGAAGACGAACTCTCGACCCCGAAGACATGAATCGAACGCCTGACCCTGAAGTCAACCAATACTGTTGCGCTGATCCCTTAACTCATGCTCTTTTAGCATCCTCATCGAATTGTTTGACCTGTCCGACCAACGAGGAACTTCGGCCTGAAATCCTCCTGCATCAGTCTCCTTGTGTTGGAAAGAACTCATCCTCGAGTTCGGCACAGATAGAATGGAAAATGTACGAGAAGATGATTCGACAACTGAAATATTTTTCTTTTGATTTGATCCTAGGAACAAATATATTTGGTGTTGAATTTCCTCTAGGCGATGGTCCTGATAGAAGCTCTTCGGGCAATTCCTACACATCGGCTGACACTTCAGTGCTTTTCTCTGTCGAACTGTTCTCACAAGGAAGTAGAACATACTTCACACCATCACGATCTGTTTTAGATAGGAATCTGATCACAGACAATAGGTTCGGATTTTCGACTGCTCGAGTCGAACGGTCTTCTTCTCGCCGAGGTGCTAACACCACCTTCTTCCCTTTTATACTAAGGGAGTGCGTATTCTTTCGACCATTGTGAATGCTCTTCGGTCATATTGCCAAGGTCGGCCCAATAGCACATGACATGCGTCCATGGACACATAGCACCAGGCGTTATCCAAATACCTTTGACTGATTGAGAATGATACTAAACATTTTTTTTCACTTTTACCTCAACGCCTTTATTTAGCCATGACAACTTATATGGTTCGGGATGCCGATCCGTCTTTAACTGTAATTTCTGGACAACCACTTTGGACACCACATTCGTTTAGCTTCCGTTGTCAATGATTAACGTGCATACTTTATTTGCTACGGTGCAAGTTGTTTGGAAGATATTGGTTCTCAACCAATCATCGTTGGAATCACCTTTAGGAGTTGGTAGACTCTTGCGAACGACTAGGGTCACTTGATTATCCTCATATGACCAATTTTCCCCTTCGTCACCATCATCATATTCGTCATACTCAGATTCTCCATAAGATCCTCCTTCATCTTCATATCCATCATAGAGTTCTTCATCTGCATATTCATCATATACAGGTCCTCCATATTCATCTACTTCATCGGCAACGTCTTCCTCAACCAACTGTTCTTCATCAAAACCAGAATTAAAATTATAAAATTCCTCCATCACGATCAAGGTGTGAGAAATATTTCGAGACTTCCTCGGCCGGATACTGTCCACGAGAATAATAACCCTCATCATGATCAAAGTGTGGGATTTCCTCCTTCAGAACCTGTCCACGTCGACCCCGAATTAGCGCCTTGAGACACCAGGTTAACTCTGCAACTTGTCTCTACAAATCCTCAATCATCACGTCCTGAATGTTTCGATCCTGGTGTTGGACTTCCTCAATCAGAACCTGCCCTTTACGACCACGACCACCAGCCATTGAAACCGATGTGTCCATTCCCAGAAAGATGCTTGAGCTTTGATACCAACTGACGTCGGGCTGGATAGTGATTATCTTGCGGGCTTAGATGGGTTGAACTCACAGATTGAAGAATAAGAGGTTCACCGAAAAACACAGAGAAATCTCTCTAATGTGTAAGTTTATATTTATCAAAATCAAAGTTATCAATTATAACCCACAAGCCGGGTTTATATAGCTTTAACAAAACTTTCTCCCCAAGATATATCTTCTGCCCAAGTTGCCCAAGCTACCCGGAAATAACTAATAGAATCTACCTAGACATATGTAATAAATCTGCCTAGAGATAAGGAAAACAAATCTTAACAACTTCCTAAATTTACGAAAATAAGTAGCAACTAAATTATATAAAAAATTATTGCCTAATAAAATACTATTATTATAAAAGAACTAAATAAAATCAGTCTATTGTCTTCCGAGGCCATGACGCCATCTGAAGCCGAACTCCCGACCCCGAAGACATGAACCGAACGCTTATTTCCGAAGTCAACTGTTACTGACAACATCCAAAGCCGAACTCTCGACCCCGAAGACATGAATCGAACGCCTGACCTGAAGTCAACCAATACCGTTGCGCTTATCCCTTAACTCATGCTCTTTTAGCGTCCTCATTGAACTGTCCGACCTGTCCGACCATCGAGGAACTTCGGCCTGAAATCCTCCTGCATCACTTGGTTAGCTAGGCTCCTTCTGCTGCACTAGTTGAGCTAGGAGAGCCACAAAATTCTTCATCATATGTTCCAATTTTGCATCAAATCCCTGCTGCAAAGTTGAGACCGACTCTAGCAGCTATGTCTGCAACTGTGGTATATATGTGTTTTGCTCATGAGCATGAGATTCTAGATTGCTCAATCGTTGATTGTTGGTGGCCATATGTGTAGGATCGAGGGCTCTGATACAATTTGTAATGAATTGGAGGTACAGAACTTGAAATTATTAAGAAAATTCAGGAAAATAGACAGAGTGGATTGAGAAAGAGAGATTAGAGCAGAGAGGAAGAAAAAGCAAATAGAGAGAGAAACAGATTGTTTTCATTTATTTCATACCTTCAATTGTGAATTGATTTCCATACATATACTCTCATCTCACTCAAACCTCAGTAAACGAAAAGGAGCTGAGCACATGCTCCCTTCACAAGACTAACATCAGCTCATAATAGAAAAGTGATGGAAAGACAATAATGACACAAACATTACAACTGAAAGGACTGAAATACCCTGCTACTATCCTGACTTAACTTACTGAATTTACTACTTCATTCCTTACATAAGCTCCATTTTAGCTTGCCAAGTAGTCAATTGGTGATAACCAAATCATTACATATAACAACACAGCGGGAAAAAAACACAAAAGTACAACAAAATTAGATTCTATGAATATTCGATGCGTTTGACATTTGGGGATCGCAACACAGCGAGATAAATCGGAATATACACAATTATTTCAATCAAACAGGAAAATTATTAAAAGATACATATCACTTAATTGAATTCAATAGATGAACAAGTTAAACGATAGTGCATAAATACTTCTCGATAGAAAGAAAACAAATGAACAAACAAAAAAAGTAACCTTGATCCAAAATTCTAACTAGAAAGGAGTAGAAAGAGAGACTAACCATTCTTAGATCTCTTGGGACCTCCGTTCCAAACTCCATCTTGTCTTCCTCTCTTCCGTCCAAACTCCATTATTATCCTCAGATCCAAACAATTAACTCAACAAAAACAAGAAAAAAACAAATCTATGCTACAAAAAACCTGTGCGGATACAAATGTATGTTTATGTGGATGAAAAGATTTAATCTTGCGGCAGAGGAAGGAGATGATATTGCAGCTGCAAAATCCTAGGGTTTGGAGAGGCGGAGAGAAAGGCGGTTCCGCGGAACTGAAATTAAAGATTCAAATTTGATTTAGTTTTTTGGTCTCGATTTTTAGCTCGGTCACGTGACCTTAAATATGGGCCTTACGTCATATATTACCTATTGAATATTGAATCTGGTTGCACTTTTTTTACCAACTCGCGCCTTAATTGGGCCTTGGGCTCTTTTGTAGGCAGGCTAACATAGTGATGCTCCGCAAGAGTCAGCAAAAAAAACCAACTATCATCTGCATATATGACAATATAGACATGAATAATGTTATTTCGTGTTTAAATAAATATTCTTTGAAATCTTTATTTGTAAATTTTGAATGTATTGAAAATGTATTTTTGATTCATATTTCATCAATAAAATAATAAATCATCTTCTTATGATCACTAAATTCATCCCCTTCGAGTTGGCCACGTCGAGCAACATCGCCCCTTTCTAGTGTCATGTCAAAATATTGCATTAACATTAGGTTAATAATGATAACATAGATAAAAAATTGATGTAAGATTTTTTATTTTTTATTAATTTATTTATTTATAAAAGGCTAAATTTTATTTCTGAAAAGTTTCACAAATCCAAAAGTTATGAATATAGAAAACTAAAATACATCAATCTGGATATACCGAGAATTCTTACAAAAATTTAAAAATAATATGTAAGCATATATAATTGTAACTCTGCAACACTATATTAATTCCACATTACTGATGTAACTCTGCATAAATCACAATTCATTACTCCAAAAGAGAAGCACCAATGATTAGGGGTGAGTTTGGTGCGGTTTGAAGCTCAAACCGCACACGAAACCTCTTAAGTGCGGTTTGACAAATTCAAAACCGCACATGAAACCATTTGTGATTGGTGCGGTACAGTTCTAAACTGTGCGATTTGGTTTCATTTGGTGCGGTTTCGGTTTCAAAATCAATTGAAATAACAAAACCATAAAATATTTAGCAAAATCATTCACGCAAACGTATTATCCAGTGAACACAATCATGAAGCTAATTTAGCAAAATAGTTACAGGCATTAACAATTATATGGTTGATTAATACTATGTTATCACATTTGATTTAGAAAATACCAAGTCACTCTTGATTTGCAAACATAATTGATACTGTTGATTCTTCATTCAACCCTGCAATATCTGTCTTCTAAAATAAAATGAGGAGAATATG
Source organism: Panax stipuleanatus (assembly GCA_020205555.1). Classification (NCBI taxonomy): domain Eukaryota; kingdom Viridiplantae; phylum Streptophyta; class Magnoliopsida; order Apiales; family Araliaceae; genus Panax; species Panax stipuleanatus. Next base: position 130,309,230 of record CM035120.1, on the reverse strand, counting down.
TTATAGTAGAGAAATTATATATACTCGTAGCAAATTTGAGAAAACATGATAATTATTTAGTGCGGTTTCGGTTTTATGCGTACGATTTTGGCTAGCTACCAAACCGAAACCGTAAATTTAGTTTTTCAACCCACCTAAAACCGCCACATACGCCGGAACCGTTGATGCGGTTTTAATTAGTGTGATTTGTGCTGTTTTTGGTGCGATTTCGGTTTTAATTTGATTTCTTGTTCAGCCCTACCAATGATGCACCTCTGCAATCTCTACCTTGCTATCCCTCATAAATCTTCAAGTTATACTCAGGATGATGCTACTGCATAACAATACTCATCTTGATCTACAAAAATTGATGTTAGTGCTACCACCAGCAACAATTTGTCAAGGCCAGAAATAGTGCATGGGGTCACGAGGACGCAAGCATAAGCCCATATGAAAAGGCTGATCCGGATTATCAAAATAAATAAAATAAGCAAGGTCACTTATAAATAAATAAAACTCAATTTATGAAATAAAGGGAGTATTTAGTTCATCACCAACTAAAGAATTCACTCACCAATATAATCTTTGATGATGAAACTATCTATATTATACAAAATGAAAATTAAATTTTCAAATATTTTTTTTTCACAAAAAAATATATTTGAAAATAATAATATAAAACAATATAATATTTTAACATTAATCACAACTCATTTTTAAAGATATCATTATTATTAAGCTAACAATTGTCAATTTATGATATTTATATTTATAAATTCCGTCATTTTTAAATATGCGATATAGAAGAGTATTTTTCGAAAATGGCTACTTGACAATCTAAATTTTTAACCTACATCCAATTTGTTCAAATTTTCTTTTGTATAGCCTAAACCCTAATTCAATTGGTGTTGGAGAGGTTTTTGGAAAGTACACGCCACTTGAAGTGGCCTTGGCGAATAAACCAAATGGACTTACGTTAATTAATTACTGGTTGATTGGCACTTATGTCCCTCCAAGTTGCCACTCACTTTTAAAGTCATCCTTAAAGTTCAATTTTCGTCAGTTAGGTCCTTAAAGTGGTATTTTGTTGGCGTTTCCGTTCCTTCAACCCAATTTGGACCCATTTTGACCAATTTTAATTCAACCCGACCCAGTTTGACCCAACCCAAATTTTTAATATTTTAAAATATAATATTATTTTTAAAATAAGTTTAAGATAATAATTATATTTAACATTTTAAAAAATAATATTTAATATTTTAAAATAAATTATTATTTTTAAAATAATAATTATATACTATAATATAATATAAAATAAAATAAAATACTAAGTAGTATTTGCTTAGTCTTCCACAACTAAAGTAAACTGAATATGTTTGACACATGTAAATATTTACTTATGTAGTTTTTCACAGTTAAAGTAAACTAAATACGCTTGACACATCATGTAGTATATGCTGACACATCATGTAATATACGTAGGAGTTTTAGTAAATTAAGTATCATTTGCTTAGTTTTTCACAATTACAATAACCTGCATATATATACTTGTGCATATAATATTAATAGGAGCTTAGAAACTCGTTTGACATTCACTCATTAGGAGTGAATGTCGAATAGTCTCCAGTTTGGGACTGTTACTGGATGTTGTCTCTCTATTAGGTCGGTGCCAATTCACAAGGTACGTTTTTATAAACTTTTGAGGATTTTTCAGCTGGTGTCTCTACATGTTCTCCGAGTGCATACTTAGACTAAGTTGTCTTGGTCTATTTCATGTACTTGGAGACCATGGGAGGTGCTGCTGAAACTTTCTTAAAATAGAAGAAAAGTGCTCAAGATTAGCACTAGTGAGGAGACACATCCAAGAACAGGATAGAAACCTAACCCATGTGGAGTGAAGATATATACTAGGAAAATTAAATTAATGCATGGACCACATTCATGGATATTTTTGTTCTAATTGGGTATTTTCTTCAATTAAAGATGTCAGCCGACTAGAGTTGGATGTACCGTAGGATACAGATTGATGGGAGGGGATTAGTTGATGCGTTCCGTGACGGGGTGTACAATTTTATGAACATAGCAGTAGAACATGCTGATGATCCGAACGAAAAGATGAGATGCCCGTGTCTCAAGTGTAAAAACATGATCTGAAAGACTGCCGACGAAGTTAAATTTGACTTATATTCACGTGGGTTTGTGGATGGGTATTCAGTATGGATTCATCACTGGGAATCAGCTGAGTTTAGAGAACTGACAGATAGTATTGTAGACTAACCAGTTCGCGGGGATTCGTAATCTAATAACTATGATGTTGTGTAGATGTTGGTTGATGCGTATAGCCCTACCAATATTATTGACTGGGCTGAAAACGAACATGCGTCAAGCAGTGCTCAGCAAAAGCCAAATGATTCAGCTGCTGCCTTCTACAAGATGTTATCTGAATCGGGGGTCCCATTGTATCCTGGAAATGAGAAGCACACCAGGCTACCTACAGTGACGAAGCTCTTACACTTCAAGAATGAGCATAACTTCAGTGAGAGAGGATTCAATGATTTGCTTGCTATTATCAGTGAGTTCTTACCTAGGAATAATACTATGTCCGCGAATTACTATGAAGTGATGAAGATGGTTAAGAGGTTGAATCTCGTGTATGAGAAGATCAATGTTTGTCAATAGGATTGCATGTTATACTATGGGGATGACAAATATAAGGTTCATTGTGATATCTGTAACTTGCCTCGGTACAAAACTACAAAATGTTTGGGGAATGAGAAATATGTTCCAAAGAAGATCTTACGGTACTTTCCTCTTGTGTCGAGGTTGCAGCGGCTATTCATGTCTTCGCACACTGCTGAGCATATGAGTTGACATAGAACAAGGGATGTCGTGCCTGGTCAGCTGACTCACCCATCAAATGGAGATGAATGGAAGAATTTTGATGCCAATTTCTAGAATTTGGCGATGAAGTTAGGAATGTCAGGCTTGGCGTGGCTACAGATGACTTTTGTCCATTTAACAATTTTAGTAAGCCTTACTCTGTTTGGCCAGTGATCATGGTAACTTACAATCTTCCACCGTCAATGTGCATAAGGGATTCGTATTTTTTCTTGACTTTACTCATACCGAGGGATAAGAATCCTACAAAAGACATCAACATGTACCTCATGCCATTAGTCGATGAACTTAAGATGCTGTGGGAAACATGTGTTCAAATTTTTGATAAAGATGTCGGGCAGAATTTTGTGATGAAGGCAGCCTTGTTGTGGACTATCACCGACTTTCCAGCACTTGGGATGATCAGTGGTTGGTCGACTCATAGGAAGTTGTCATGCCCAGTCTTTATAGGTGATGTGCAAGGCACACAACTACGTCATGGAGGGAAAACTAGTTTCTTTGAAACTGCTCGTAGATTCTTGCCTGTTAAGCACAATTATAGAAAGATGTCTACACAATTCAACAGAAAGACAGAGAAGAAAGGGGTTGTTGGTCGATTATCGGGCAATGAGGTATTGGGCTGGCTAAATGATCTGACATTTCCACCATCAGGGAAGGAACATGGTAAATTGAGAGCAATAGAGTACGGGAACACTCATAACTGGACACACTCGCCAATTTGTTTTGAGTTGCCATACTGGGTCACACTAGCACTTCGTCATTGTATAAATGTCATGCATATAAAAAAAATGTATTCGAGAACTTGTTTTACACCGTGCTAGATACGAGTGTTAAAACAAAGGACAATGATAAAGCACGTAAAGACTTGGAGGTAATGAACATCAGGCGAGAATTGTGGCTCCGACCTAGCAACTCAAAACCAAAAGCTCTATATTATCTTACCAAGTAACAGGTTGAAGACATTTGCAAGTGGGTTAGTGCATTGAAGCTCCCAGATGGATATGCTTCTAACATATCTAGTTGTATTAAGGTTGAGTAGCTAAAAAATACTGGGTTCAAAAGTTACAATGTCCATGTATTCATGCAGAAGTTGATGCCAATTGCATTTCGTGAGATGTTACCGAGGAATTTTGTTGATGCCATGACGGCAATTTCAAATTTCTTTCGGGATATTTGCTCTACGGTTATTAGGTACGGTGATGTGGAGCAGATGGAGAAAAATATTGTGCTGACAATGTGCAAGCTTGAAATAATCTTGCCACCGGGGTTCTTTGACTCGATGGAGCATTTGTCTATTCATCTTTTATATGAATTTAAGCTTGGAGGACCGGTGCAATATCGATGGATGTATCCTTTTGAGAGGTAATATCACTTACATTGTGCAATATTCATGATATTTATAATTAATTCTTATGATACCGTCGTATTTCAGGTATATGTGTCGATTAAAGCAGAAAGTGAAAAACAAAACTCGTGTAGAGAGTTCTATTGATGAATGTTATACGAAGGAAGAGCTTGTCAACTTCTGCTCCTTGTACTTTGACGATGTAGTCTCAACGAAGCACAACCGTTTTAGTAGGAATGAGGTCGTCGATCCCCAATCTCGTGCTGATGAGTTGGCTATATTCACTTATCCGGCTAAACCATTTGGACATGAGACGAAGACTTACCTAACCGATATATATTTGAAGATTATATCTACATACGTGCTTCTTAGTATGCTTGAAGCATTGTCGTACATCAAGTATGTATTATTATATGTGGAAGCTTTAATATTTAAACCCTTAGACAAAAATTAAATGACATATTATTATTGCAGTTCATTCGAAGCGGAAGCGTATGCTTCTAACCCGGGACTAACTACATCACAGTTGGAAGCATTCAATACTGAAAATTTTCAACAGTGGTTTAAGAGAAGGGTTGAAGAAGATAATGCTTCTGAGCGTTTTAGAGATGCCATTTCAGATCTGTACAAACTTATTAGTTCATTTCCAGGCTGCATCGTTAATGGGTATAAATTCAAGGTTGATGACTTAAATGAACTGACATCAGTCAACTCTGGCGTTGTCGTGTTGGGAAGCAGTTACCAAGATTCTGAGACCAATTACTATGGAAGATTAGGGAAAGTTATTGTGCTCAATTATCTCGGGGGTAAAAAGATCGTTATATTTAAGTGTCGTTGGTTTGATACTGCAAAGGGTGTCAAAGTTTATCATTCTAAAATCGTCACAGTAGATATAAAGTCAAAGTTACAGTCTGATGACATATTCGTGTTAGCCAACCAAGCAACTCAAGTGTAGTATGCCCTTAATGTCATAAATTATAGATCCCCTGGTATACAGTTGTCACATCGAAGACTCGGGCATTTGATGGTACTAATTTTTCTAGAATGGATGACCCGTTGCAAGAACAAGTTAGTAATCCCAATCACGTAGTGCTAAATGATGACGATGTGCTGGTAGATGATGTGGTTGTCATACCCGGTGCTGACGAAGTCGAGGAAGATGTGGTTGTCAGTCCATATGTCGTCATAGAAGATGATACTGAGGAAGAAATTGATACGCAAAAGGAAGAGACGGAATCAAGGGATAAAAATGATTTTGATTAAGGCTGTAAAAGAGCCAACACAGTTCGGGCTCGACTCGAAAAAAAATGAGCGAGACTCGAATTCGTTGATAATATGATCTAAATTTGAGCATTAAAAATAGTTCGAATAAAAATATGAGTAGAATCTGAGCAAGGTTATACTCGACTCGTTTAAGATTCAAACTACTAAAATTCTTGATTGTGATTCGATACATACTCGGTTGATACAAATTCGATTAGATGTTCGATACATTCTCTTATAATATATACAAATATAAATCAAATTAGGATAATTAATTATTATTTTATTTTGTTTTTAATTTTAATTATGATTTTATATTTGTAAAGTGTAATAGTAAATATATTTTCTCATTTCTAAGTAAAATAACAAATCCAATTTATAATTATATTTATTATAAAACTAGTTATTATGTGGAGACTCGAATTCGAGCTTGAATTTGAAGCTAGCGAGTAGTTTGAATAAATATTCGAGTTGAGTCGGATCGAATTCGAGTAATAAATATTTGATTCGATTCGTATCGAATCTGCGTAGAAATTTTCAAATACAATTCGAATTCGAGTCGAATTCGAGTACGAATTTATCATTTCGAGTCATTTTCGAGTAGCTCTCTGTTCGCTTTGATTCGACTCGTTTACACTCTAAATTTTGATCTTGACGGGTTTGACGACGTACTAAATCTTAACTAATTATTTTTTGTAAATATTCTACTAATAAAAACGAGTATTAGAATAAATTAGCTGCAATTTAATTTGTTAATATCTGTTATTTTCAGTAGTATAGTTATGCCTAGACATAACGGTGGAGGTCGCCGTGGTGGCGGCCGTATAGGATCGGGTGACGGCTTCCAAGGCGGATCGTCTTCATCATCAGCTAGTGAGTTAATTTCGTTTAGGCTCAATCACACTCATTTTCATTACTTTTTTTATAGTTTATAAAAAAAGCCCATGTACTATTTTTTCACAATTTTGTCATAACTTAATTATACCTATAGATGCTATACGTTAGCGTCACCGAGGGCCTAACCTCGGTGTATTAGGTTGTCCCCTGGTAGTTCCACACACTGTTCAGGTTGATGTCGGCTCGTCCTAGTAAGTTTCAACTATAATATATCATGTTCAATTAAAATGATATTATTATGCGATTACAATTAAAATAATCCATTGCCTTTTTGAATTATAGTATTATAGACCTTGTCGCTAAGACGACCCTACAAGCCATATGCTTGACGCATCTACCGACTGGATGCATGCGATTTAGCCAATACACACAGTATGATGCCTCCTTTATGGTGAAAGTGTTATGCGAGTTTCACGTAAGTCAAATTACATATGTTAAATCAAAAAGTTGATCCTAGTTATTTACATATTATTCAAATTTTTACTGATACATATGTTATGGATTTTGTATACATATTATAGATATGATGATGGTATCTCTATTACAGACGGCAACGCTGTTATTATTGCACACATCTCGAAGAACTATGTTGTGACACCCCCAGAATAGGTCCAGTCAACCCAACCCATTCTGAGTCGCCAAATACATGGTACAGAATCCAAATATAAACTTTATATCACACGGTCGTGCAAAATACGACCACATAACTGTGAGTGTCAATACAAATATGTAGAAAATATTAACATTCAAACTAAGTCCTCATTACAATTATTATCACACTATTTATTAGAAATAGTGAGGACTACTATTGCTCTAACTCGGACCATCACTCTGTCCCCCGACTAGTTCCTGCGACATTCTCATTTCCTGAAGAGGACAATAGATGAAAAGGGTGAGCTCAACTAGCCCAGTAAAGAATATTATGACTAAGATAATGGAAAATAAATTATCGTTAGTCTTCAACAATTCAGATAGAATATTATTGACAACAAGTTTTAGATCAATATTCGCAGTGGAAATAACAATTCATTAGAAGAGTTAAGTAGAGAATGAAGTCTACTATCTTCTATGATTTAAAAGTCCATCATCAATATTTTATCCCTGTAACATCAACCAATATACATCTCGAATCAAATATTCATCTTGGCACTACAGGCTAAAGATATTCATTTGTATCACCAGTGGTCATGTTCATCTCAACACCTGTTCATCTTTGCACTACGGCCAAAGATATTCATCAGGTAATCATTCATCTTTTCTCTACAGGTCAAAGATATTCAGTTATATCACCATTTAGTACTGAGGATGATGAAAAATATTATAAATAACGTATCCAGTGAGATAAAGAACAAAGATTAGGGATTTGTAATTTAGTTTATCCAAGTTCAAGAATATTCCATAATAATACTTTGTGGAGCAAAATTTAAGAATAAAAATCAAAACTTGGATCCAATCAAAGATAGGAACTTTAACAAGCAACTTGGACAAATAGAATAAAATTTAATTTTTCCGTGAATAGTGCCGTATACGTGAATAGTGCCGTATACGTGAATAGTAATCCCGACGAAAAAAGTAAGAATTTCATAATAAAATTCATGACAATATTTTGGTATAATGATATTGAAAAGAATAACATCGTTTACGAAAGAAAATAACATCCTTTACCTTAACTGGAGAGTAGTTTTGGCTGAAATATCGGATATTATGTGGACGAAGACTTTCACCGTAATTCACACTCAAACTATCCTTATGCTTACAAGAAATACGCTCAATATTATAGAGAGAAAATTTTCTAATTCTGGTGTGATTTTCATTTCTAACTAAGCACCATAGTTATAGGAAAAACTTAGGATGCCAAAGTTGACTAACTAACCATCGGATGAAATTCCTTAGCCTACCATTTTTGAAGGTTGGCAGCACATCACTTAAGAATTCATCTCAGCATTTTTTTTCCACAAAAAAAAACAAAAATGGGGCCCACCTATATTTTTAATAAAAATATTTATTTTTGAAACATCAATAATTCATAATAAATAGCCCTTTTAACAGAAAAATATAAATTCTATGTCCTTTTTATAAGAAATTTAATTTTCTACAACTTTGCAGAAGGAAATTTTTTCAAATTCCCAACTGAAAATGGTCGAAATCCACAAACGGATGATTTTCCATACAAAAATACTGATAAAAACACCTCAGTACTAATTTCTTCTTTTATATCCATAAAATAAATATTTTCTTATCATATAAATCAATAATTAATTATTCACAAATAATATTACAGAACTACAATATTGACAACCAGGTTGTTCCCAAGAAAAAGAGGGCCTTCCGATAAGGATTTCTCCTTATTGGCGCGCAATTAAATAACCCCTCCTAGACAGAACTTCCTTAGACAGTGTCAATAATGCTATCTAATAATATTATTCAAATAATATAAATTATTGATTTGATAATATGAAATACTGTGCAGTGACAATTATTGAATCAATCATATAAAATATCAACGTAGTAATTATTGAATCAATAATATAAAATATTGAACAGTAATTACTGTAACAATAATTGAGTAAGTGCCTTCTTACGTAAAAATCAATAATTCAAAATACTGTGCAATACCGTGTGCTACTGTGCAACAACGCGTATTACTGTATTTTTATTACCGAGTATTTCAATAGTTTAACGGTAACAGTTTTACCGTTATTTATAAAAAGGTTATTTCTGTCGCTTTCTATATCCGACAGTTATTCCGTTGTGGGGCCCACAAATGGCTGCGCCGTCGTACGAATATTCTCCGACAACAAGAATATTCCACGACCAAACGAATATTCCCCGACAACAATGAATATTTTATAACCACTTGCCCATTTTGAAATATTTGCGCATTTTACCCACAACTTACTACATTAATTAAATCAACCCTTTACTATTTCAAAATAATATATAAAGAAAATTAAATCTTTATTTATAAAATTCGGGGTCTTACATATGTCTGCTGGCTGTATGAGATGAGGCAGAGGGCACCCCAATCAGTTGAAGTCCAGTCCGGGACTACTATAGGAGATCATCAGTCATCGGCCGTATCAGATGCAGCATGGGCGTCCATGTGTACGTACTGGGATGATGTTGCCTTCAAGACAAAGTCCGAGCAGATGAAGAAGAATGGAGGCAAGCTCCGGATCGAAGTCGTTTTAGGAGGTTAAGTCGGTTTGTATCTATATTTAGTGAGGATTAATATTGTTGGGATCTATAGTAAGGTAATGTGATATTAATTAATGTATAATTTAGGCCATGCGGAGCAACTTGGGTAGACCTCCTACTATGGTCGAGTTTTGGGATAGAATCCATACGCCGAAGGCGTCGACTTCGACGTCGAAGATGTCTCCCGCAGCATTAGCTATACGGGTAATACATCTACTATAATAATTGTTATTTAGCATCATATTACGTAATTTATATGCTGATGCCGAGTTAACTCACATGTATATATATTAAATTACAGGACCCGTTTGAGAAGCTCCGGGCCCAGCGTATAGCTGAGTTGCAGGCTGCTAGGGGCGATCCCGAGAAGTTAGATTCCACCATCCCTCCGCTCGAGATTAGTTTATCTCAGGATGAGGAGACGGCTCTTTGGGTCGCGTCTCAGGATCCTCCCAATAGCACTACCGGCCGATATCGAGTGCTGGATGTATAATATTTTAGTTTATTCCTTATTTATAAATAAAGTGAAATATAATCTTATTCATGTTATATTTATTTTTGCAGGCTCTAGCCAGCATCTGCGTCCGAGTTCACCCGTGGGACCATCACATACGGGCACTGGCTTAGACGATGTTATGTTCCAGAGGGTTATGGCGACGGTGTCGGAGAGGTTTGGTACGGATCTGATATTCCGTCGTCAGGACCTGCCCAGCCGTGCTCGCCTCCATCAGCTTGCTCAGGACATTGCACCTGGTTCCACCGCCGAGAGTACGGGTATCACTCCGGAGCAGTCGCGATACGCGACAAGGTGGTTCGGATGGTGATTACCTTACTCATGGAAGCTTTTAGGTCGTTGCTGAGTCAGCCCTCGACTTCTCAGGTATACTATCCGTTTTAAATTCAAGTATTCTGCATGTTATTTAATTTTCATTTAGTTATATTTAATTGTATCATATGGACTAATGAGTTACATTATATTGTGTTAATAGGGTGACGATCCCGACCGGGCTGGCGACTCCGATCACGTCGACGATTTTCATACGCCAGAGCAGCATCGTCGACGCCCCCCGATAATCCTCCTCATAACGGAGGTATTACTATTGGCATGACTTAGTTTTGTAGATGATTAGTACATATTTACTTTAATTTAACTTAATGGGATGTAAATTTTTGTAGTTTAGTTGATGTTTGTAGTTTAAACCTTGTCATTACTTTAGTTTTGTTGATGTTTGACATATTTTGTTTAGTTTAGCTTAATGGCATGACGTATTGTAGTTTAGTTGGTCTTGGTAATTCGTATTCATGTTATTGGATAGTTATATTCATGTTGTATGTGATGTTGGGAAAAAAACAAGTTTACAGGTACAAAAATGTGGGTTATTACCCTGGATATTGCCAAAACAGAAAAAATAATTTTAAAAAAATTATCTCTACGGAATAAGGATATTCTCGACGGATTTTCGTCGACCGTAAGGCTCCCACACGCTTACCTGTTTTACCACGTGGCGAGCTAAAGATCGACTGAATAACTCCGACGGACTGGATTCAGTCGAGGATAACGTAAGGTCGACCGAATATTTGGTAAAAATTATTTTCGTCGGAGTTGGATATTTTCGACCGAAAGATCGACGGACTTAATTTCGACGCTCCTATGTCCGATCGAATTTTCGACGGATTAGTCCGTCAGAATTAATATATTCTCGGCGGAATATCCTTAATCCAGACGGAATATTCCGTCGGAAATAACTATTTTTGTTGTAGTGACCATAAAATATGCAATAAACTAAACATAAATGAATCAAAATAAAGAAATATTATGCACTCGTCAGTGAATTAGGTGTCCAAGTTTTATAGATTGGAAGTTAACAATGCAATGACAATGGCGTTGATATTATGTTGGGCATTCCAGAAAGATGATACGACAATAATTGTGGAGTATATATATATCGAGTTTGATTAACAAGTTTGTTCATCTTTCATGGGTCCTGATAATTTTTTAATGAGGTATAGTAGATACATGATAGACACATGATTCATACATTTTATTCACTACTAGAAAAATAAGAATACGTGACGGAACTTTGTGACAGTTTTTAAAAACAATCACAAAAGATAGTAATTTGTGATGGACTTTTTAAGCAATCACAAAATAATAGTATATATGATGGCTCTTAGTGATGTCTAATTTTGCCATCATTGTATTATAATTGTGATGGTCATGTCAATCACCAAATTTTTCACGCAAAATAAAAAAAAAATTGTGACGCACTAAGTCATCACTTATAGATATACCCTTTTCGTGATTGCATTTAAGCTGTTACTAATATTTTAATGTAAGAAATAATCAAAACAATATTTTATGACGGCCATGACAATCATTAAAAAAGGTAGATTTTTGTGACGACTTTTATTTGCAATTACAAAAAGAAGCTTCTTTGTGATAGGTTTTTCAAGCCATCATAAAACAATAAAATATATGATGGCTATCAGTGATGACAAATTTTACCATCATTATAAAGTATTTGTGACTCTTATTGCAATCACCAAATCTTATGTGGAAGTAATTTTGTTTAGTAAGTCAACTCACATATGTTTTCTTTTATATTTTGTTTTAAAATTATAATCATGATCTGGGCTTTGGTTTAGTGGTAATTATACTCGTTATTTAGTTTGCAAAAGGGGGGAGGGTTCGAATCCTACAAGTATCATTTGATACAATTATTATAGTGAAGTAAATAATCCATAAATAGAAATTCACGTTCTTACCTTTGATCCCTAAAACCGTGTTTTTTTGTGATGACTTTGACAATCACAATAGATTACGTGTTAATATGATTGTATTAATCATCACAAAAGCACTAAGCGTTTGCGTGATTACCAAAACCATCATGTAAAATCTTTCATGATGGGCGTATACAAGACGGCCATTGTCATGCTTAAAGCCACCGCGTAAACCTTTGTGATGGTTTTTCTAGTTTTTGTGATGGATTTTGGCCATCACAAATGATCATTTTTTTAGTAGTGATTATCCCTAATTTTGTCCTTTTAATTGTATTCGTTTATTTTATTAATATGTTTTATTTTGTTTTGTAGGATTTAATATTTTGTTGCAATAAAGTAAAAATCTTGATGATCTAGTGATATTTAATGCTCTTATTCATATAAGAAAATATCCAAGAAGAATACTACAATGAGAAGGAAGGAGGTGGAACAATCTTGGTGTGCAAGTCAAATCCAGCAAGAGAAAGAAAAATCTATCTAGAAGATCTCATCGAGAAGTTGATTGTCACTAGGAAGTTGAAACCTACATCATGGAAATGGAACAAAAGAGACCAAGTTCATTGAATCTAAATTAGAGCACAAATTTATTTTTTCTATAAATAAGTATCTTGTTTTAAAGAGAATGAGAGTATTTTTGGGTAGTTGTTTAGGTTAGGAGTAGGAATAGATTAAATTACTTCTTCATTGTACGATCGTTGGATGATCGTTAATTAAAGGGAGTTTTCTTGTTTATTTTTAATCCTCTTCTCTTCTTTATTTTAGTTAGTTTACTTATTTTCATATCTAGTTAATTTTTCATATCTAAGATGAAGATGAAATTAAATAATTATTCATGATAATATTTTTCATCTCTTCTATTATTTATACTTCTATGTTTAATTGATTTCGCCTTCATGTTTTTTTATTGAAAAACCTTCATTTTATAGTTCTTATGTGATTTTAAATTAATTAAGAGGTTTTGATAGATTATTGTTAATGTATGAGTTTTTCATAATCCATGCTTACTCGAAGAAGTTTTGATGGGTTATAGTTAATCCTTAAATTTTTATAGTTTATGCTTGCCCACGTTAATTGTAAAATTAATAAATTAAAGGGAAGGGAGATCAAAATCATAATTAAGTTATAAAAATAGAAGAGATTGAATTACTTATTATGTTTATTGTTTAATGGATTCAGATTCCTAGATTGCTTCCTCATTATTAATTTTTATATTCTAGTTAATCAATTCTCAATCTTTATTTCTAATTCGCCTAAAATAGATATTAATGATACATTAAAATTAATCTAGTTTCTGTGGGTTCAACTTGTACTTGTCAGTTCTTCAATTTGACATTGTGCACTTGCAGTTACATATTTTTATCACATCAAGTTTTTGGCGCCGTTGTCGGGGACCAGAATTAATTTTATTTATTCCTTAATTTTTATTTATTTGACTTAATTTTTTTATTTCTAATTTTTTTTAAAAAATTTTCAGGATTATCAAAGCAGATCAATGGTGGGAAAAGACAAGATTTTTGCTGCGCTTTTCTGGTATTTTGTATCTTAACTCAAAAACAAAAAAATAGTAGCTTAGTTTTTTTTTCTTTTTTATTGTTAGTTAGAAAACTAATTGTCGCATTCATACATTCACTCACTTAGAGCACATCTTGTTTAGATTTTTATTTTATTTTTTTTGTCAAATATAAATTGTGGTGATTGTTGGAGGATTGAGATATTTCGAATTTCTCATTCTTTCGTAATTCACATAGTTTTAGGACATTTTATTTGTTTATAGTTTTTTTTATTTGTGCATTTGCATATTTAATATAATATTAAGGATAAAAACCTGTAACAAGATAAGGTGTGTATTTCATCACCCTTCCTTAGCCCACAAACCACCCATTCATTGTGTATAACCTTACCTTAATAAAATCAAGTAGAGGTTGGCCCCTAGGAATTTCGAGTTCAATTAGGACAAGTGACTCCAAGAGGAGGCTAAATTTTAAAGGTTGAATGACATTTCAGTCCCTCCAAGTTGTCACTCACTTTTAAAGTCGTTCCTAAAGTTCATTTTTCGTCAGTTAGGTCCTTAAAATGACATTTTATAGCGTTTATGTCCGTTTTACCCAATTTGATTATAACCCGACCCAACCCGACCCATTTACCTTTTACCCGATTCAAAATTTTTTGCACTTCTGTTACTCAAGTTACCTGGTTTTAATTTTTTTATTTTCTGAAAAAAAAATTATTTTAAAAAAAAATAATAGAAAATTTTCTTTTTTGTAAAAAAATGAGTAAAGTTTCATAAAATATATATTTAAAAAACTTTATTTTTAGAAAAAAATGGAATTTTTTTATAAAAACAAATGAGTAAAGTTTAATAAAATATAGATTCAAAAAAAAAAAAAAAATTTAGAAAAAAATATTTTTTTTTAAACCGAGTAAAGTTTCATAAAATATAGATTCAAAAAATAAAAATAAATTCTAAAAAACTAGAATTTTTCATTTTTAAAAAATGAGTAAAGTTTCATTAAACTATAGATTCAAAAAAACAAAATAAAAATAAAACTATAGTTTAAAAAAAATATAATTTTTTATTTTTTAAAAAATTAATAAAGTTTAATAAAATTTAGATACAAAAAAATAAAAATTTATTTTCAGAAAAAATAGAATTTTTTTATAAAAAAAAATGAGTAAAGTTTTAGAAAATATAGATTTCAAAAAAGTAGAACAAAAAAATAAAACTTTATTTTTAGAAAAAAATAGAATTTTTTATTTTTAACAATATTAGTAAAGTTTCATAAAATATAGTTTAAACAAACTATATTTTTAAAAAAATAAATTTTTTTTTAAAAACGATTAAAGTTTAATAAAATATAGATTCAAAGAAATAAAACTTAATTTTCAGAAAAATAAAAATTATATTTTTTAAAAAAATGATTAAAGTTTCGTAAAATATAGATTCCCAAAAAGTAAAACAAAAAAATAAAACTTTATTTTCAGAAAAAAATAGAAATTTTTATTTTTTTTCAAAATAAGTAAAGTTTCATAAAATATAGATTTACAAAAAAAATATGAAATTAAAAAATTAAAACTATATTTTTCAAAAAGAATAGAACTTTTTATTTTTGTAAAAATGTGTAAAGTTTGATAAAATATAGATTCAAAGAAATAAAACATAATTTTCAGAAAAAAATAAAAAAAGTTTTTTTTTGAAAAAAAGAGAGTAAAGTTTCATAAAATATAGATTCAAAAAAAGTAAAACTAAAAAATAAACCTTTATTTTCAGGAAAAATAGAATTTTTTATTTTTTTAAAAATGAGTAAATTTTCATAAAATATAGATTTAAAAAAAGTATAAAATAAAAAAAATAAAAATTTATTTTTAGGAAAAAAATCGATTTTTTTTAAATGAGTAAAGTTTCATATAATATAGATTCAAAAAAAAGTAAATAGAAGTTTTTTTATTTTTTAAAAGATGTTTAAATTTATTTTAAGAAACTTTACTCATTTACTTTAAATTTATTTTAATTTTATTTGAATCTATATTTTATGAAACTTTACTTTTTTTTAAAAAAAAAATTTCTATTTCTTTCTGAAAAATTAAGTTTTTTTTTTAATTTTTTTGAATCTATATTTTATGAAACTTTACTCATTTTTTAAAAAATAAATATTAAATTTTTTTCGAAAATATATTTTTATTTTACTTGTTTTTTTTGAATCTATATTTTATACAACTTTACTCAATTTGTTAAAATTAAAAAATTCTATTTTTTTTCTGAAAATAAATTTAATTTTTTTGTTTTATTTTTTGAATCTATATTTAATTAAAATTTACTAATTTTAAAAAAAAATTATTTCTTTTCTAAAAGTAAAGCTTTTTCTGTTTTATTTTTTTGAATCTATATTTTATGAAATTTTACTAATTTTTTTTTAAAAAAATTCTATTTTTTTCTAAAAATAAAGTTTTTTTTTAATATATATTTTTTGAAACTTTACTCAATTTTTTTTAAAAATAATATTTTTTTTTGAAAATAAAGTTTTTTTCCTGAAAATAAAAAAATAAGATCAGGTAACTTAGAGGGATAGAAGTGCAAAAAATGTCGAATCGGGTAAAAGATAAATGGGTCGAGTTAGGTCGGGTTACAGTCGAATAGGGGAAAAGGAACAGAAATACTAAAACATGTCACTTTAAGGAACTAACTGATGAAAAGTGAACTTTAGAAACGATTTTAAAAATAAATAACAACTTAGAGGGATAGAAGTGTCATTCAACCGTTTCAAAAGGATTTCTAACTTTTACAGGAGGTACGGTAACTTGTGGAATCAGCTCATGGACCCCTTCCAACCAACTTGGGGCACTTGGACTCTTCTTGATATTTTTGCTAAGAAACCAGTTGTTTTGATTCTCAACATGCTTTGCGTGTTTTTGCTAGTAGAAATTCTCCCAAGCCCTAAAGAACATATATTACTCATTAGTTTCTTTTTCAATAACAAAATATATTTCTATATTTTCCCCATATCCTAAACTCCGAATTAAAGTGCAAGTATAAAAGAGTTGTGAGACACTATTTTTACGTATAATTTTGATATTTCTACATAATTACCTCTCCCATGAAAGTGAGACTCACAGTATGCTCATGAGAGAGAGAGAATCATGGATCATGTGGAAATGTCAAAAATACTTGCGGAAATATCCGTTCCCAAGGTTTAAAATATAACTTTTAAAAAAATTGATTTTATAATTCTAATAAATATATTTTTATCAATAATTTTAAAATTATTTATATAATATATAATATTTTAATAATATTATTTTACTCTTACAATATCAACTATTTTCTTAATTATGTTGATTTTCAATAATAAAAGATCATTAATCAATAGACACCTCGACTTGTGTGAAACCAGTACTTAATATAAAAAAAAATAATGCTATTATCACATAAAAAATGGTCACATAAAGTTTACATATACATAAATATATACTATGGGTCCTATGTAAAAGGTAGAGTCCACAAATATATATGTATGTATATGTGAGTTTTATGTGACCATTTTGTACTGAGGCAAAGAAATGAAAGTAATAATCTAAAAAACATTTTAAGTTGTAGAGAGAGAAAGTAAAATATAAATGGACAACTTTAGAGAGAGGGAAAGGTTTTTGGATCTTACCACATCTTCGTGCCCAGCCCCCGCTCTTCTTCTCCCCTCTGCTTCTTCTTTCATTTTCTTCTGCAGCGTTAAAACCCATGAGGATCAGAAAAAACGCCAAAATCTCACCAGTTTTATTTCCTCTCTCATCAGCAAATAATCTCCTCCAAACCCATTCGTGTCAGCTGAACCAATCGCCTTGGGATGTGGTTATTTTTCCTCCAGCACCTTCAGATTCGTATCCATGCGAGGTCTGTCTGTTAAATCTCCTCTTATTTCTTCTCACACCCATTTATACTTTATATTAATAGATCTGTAAAACCCGTTCTGTTTCTCTCTACAATATCCCCAAGTTTTTCTGCATTTTCCCCTTGTCTAGGGTTCTTCTGGTAGGGTTGGAGAAAAAAAGCTTAAATCCCACCCTTTTTATCGTGTATTTAGACTCAAATATTGTGTTAATGTGTTGGGTGATTCTTGTTTGGCTGGATTTTTTTAACTTTATAGCTTGTAATATGTCTTGTTTTTGACTCGGTGATTATGTTCGTGCAGGTGGATGGAGAAGCTAGCTTTACCGGAAATGGGAGTTTGGGAGATTCTATTGGAGCTATAGAAAGGTAACCCGCAAACCATTATCTTTAATTTCAATGTTTGTATAAATTTTGGGCTCGTATTATTTTGCAAACAGTTATTAGGGTTTGTACTTTGAATAAATCATGATGAATATCATTTTAGAAATATGTAGCTGTGATTTTATCAAATTTAAACTGGACTTGCATTTTGGTATATAATTGTGGCTTGAAATATTCCCTACTTGCAGTGTTGCTTCGATGAGAATATTTTCGGATGAAGAAGACAATTATGTATATCAGGAGGAAGAGGAGGAGAGAGAAAATAAGCCTATTTTCTGCAGTAAAACTGTAGGAGAAGGCAATTGGGAATGTAGTAGGGAAGCTAAAGAAGGGCATTCATTGTGTGAATTCCATTTAGCCCACCTCGAAAATTACAACAATTCGGGTAATCCGGTTAGCAAGAAATCGGCAAAGCTGGCCAAGAATCGGCTTGCCCATTCGGCCAAAAAGTCGAAATCAGAATCAAATCCTTACGAAATTTACTATTATTCGGGTTTTGGACCACGGTGGGGGAAGAAGAGGGGTGCTGAAAAACAAGCTGAACCAGCCAAAGTAGTAGAATCTGAGATTGATGTTGCTGCCACAACACCTCCTTCCTCAAATTCGTCGCGTATTAGTACTGAAAAATTCGAGTATTTGGAGGATGAAGATGAAGAAGAAGAAGATGATGATGAGAGAATTGATGGGAATCGGATGAAAAGAGGTCGAAAAAGAATCAAGGCTAGATCGTTGAAGTCGCTTATGTGAAGGGAAGGATTATGAAAAGAGCAATTCCTTTTGTGTTTACTGGTAGTTTTAGTTATTGATTGAAGGGTTATATTTCGTCTTTTAATTTAGTTTTTGTTATAGCTTGTGGGTTTGTAGCATGAATCTGTCAGATAGACTGTTTGTTGAGTTGGTTCATGACAGGGCAAACTTGTAATCTAACTTATTAATCATTTTGCTTATACATTTGAAATTCCATTGAGGTGTGGCCATTGTATAACCTTGCACTTTTTTGGCCCACTTGTTGTAAATTGATTTACTGACAACTAGGCGGAGCCTGGGCTGGCTATGGGGCGGGGGCTGAATTTTACACTACTAGAATTTAGACTCAATGTTATTGGTTGGAACTTGGCTACCACGGACATCGCATATAATTGCATGACGTCGTTCGTAAAATTAAATACACTCTCTTTCCCATGTTATGTACAAAAGGATGTTTTTTTAATTTTTAAAAATATTATTATTCTAAAAGACAACTCATAAGGTGTCCTTCATACTTTTATATTATATATATATATATATATATATATATATATATATATATATATATATACGGTCCGAATCTTAAATTTACTCTTTATCCAACATATTTTGTTTACCCCCCTTTAGCGATACACTGAGCGACGGTTCGGTCCGTCGTTATATATACAACCGTCGTCTTAGCTTTTAGCGACGGACAACATATAGCGACGAATAATATATAGACGACGATTGTATATATAGCGACGGATCGAACCGTCGCTAAAGGGATAAGTAATGTATGTTGGATAAAGGGTAAACTTAAGATCCGGACCGTGTATATATATATATATATTGCACTTGGGTTCGGTATGAGTGCAAAACGAGGAGAACAAAGGCCAAATTAACTTGAAACTCAATTAATGATCAACATATTCGTCCCATGGTGGGGTTAAATGATTTTTAAGTCGCTATACTTTACGTCAACTTATAAATGGGTCACTAAACTTTTTTTTTTTTTACAGTCAACTCACTGAACTACTTTTTACTAACAAAACGTTGAAAAATCCGTTAGGTCAGTTGACTTTAGACGGAATTGAACAACAAAGATGCAAACATGTAAAAATATAATGATGTGGCACTTTTTAGTCCATGTGACACAACATTAGGTGGATTGAGAGGGAAAATCTCCCACCAAAGTGTTTCCCCAATGTTGTTCTACATTACTATTACTAAAACATACAGGAAAATGAACCATGAACAAATTAAAATGATCCACATTTTCTTGAGTTTTTCAGCTGATTGAACATTTTCCATAATCAACTTTTTTACCACTTTTAACTTGCTTCCATCTTCAATCAAGCTACGCCTTTGTACTTCTTCATTAGCAGCTATTGTGACAACCCAAAAATTATAAAATCTTGAATGATTAGAATAAAGGTTAAAGAATAAAACCTAGATGAAAATTTGAGAATTTATTTAAAATTTTCAAGTAAAACCTATGTGGTTTGCTATTCGAATGAAAACAGAGAAAATATGGGTTACAAAATTTCAAACCCTAGAAAGGAGTTATATGTATTTGAAGGAATGTTAAGAATAAGGTATTGTGATACATATAAATTTAATGTGAATTGAATAGTATTAGAAATGTTATAATGATATATGTGGACATTTATTAAGGAAATAAAATTTTTCATGAAGAGATACTATGAGGTTAAACAAAGATGAGTATATGTATAAAAATATATATATATATATATATATACTTAGTAAGGTGCTATATATTTTAACAAGAAGAATGATGAATTAAGTTAAGGATATGAGAATCAAGATAAAACTATGTCAGTAATTAACATAGTTTGAATGTTGGCCTTGATTGACAAATAAGAAGAGGAATAAGTGAAAAGTTATTAGCTAATATAATTAGCAATAAAAATGGAGTAAGTTTGTGACACCCCCAAAATAGGTTCAATACTCAACCCATTCTGAGTCGCCAAATACATGGTACAGAATTCAAATACAATCTTTCATATCAAACGGTCGTGCAAAATACGACCACACAACTGTGAGTGTCAATACAGACATGTAGAAAATATAAACATTCAAACTAAGTCTTCATTACATTTATTATCACACTATTTTAAAAAAAATAGTGAGAACTTCTACAGCCCTAACTCGGACCATCACTCCATTTTCCGACTAGTACCCACGATACTCTCATTTTCTGAAGAGAACAATGGAAGAAAAGGGTGAGCTCAACTAGCCCAGTAAAGAATATTATGACTAAAATAATGTAAAACAAATTATAGATAGCCTTCAATAAATCAGATAAAATATTATGGACAACACGTTTTAGATCAATATTCGCAGCGAAAATAACAATTCATTAGAAGAGTTAAGTAGAGAATGATGTAAGACCCCAAATTTTATGAATAAGATTTAATTTTCTTTATATATTATTTTGAAATAGTAAGGTGTTGATTAGATAAATGTATAAGTTATGGGTGAAATGTGCAAAGTTTACAAAGTAAGCAAGTGGTTATAAAATATTCGTTGTGTTGGAGAATATTCGTTTGGCCGAGAAATATTCTTTTTGTCGGAGAATATTCGTACGACGGCTCAGTCATTGGTGGACCCCACAACGGAATGAATGTCGAACATAGAAAGCGACATAAGTAAACTTTTTTATAAAAATAACGGCAAAACTGTTACCGTTAGTACTGTTGAAATACCCGGTGGTTAAAATACAGTAATACGTGGTGTTGCACAGTAGCACACGGTATTGCACAGTATTTCGAATTATTGATTCTTACGTAGGAAGGCACTTACTCAATTATTGTTACAGTAATTACTGTTCAATATTTTATATTATTGATTCAATAATTGCATAATATTTTATTGGTTCAATATTGCTACGTTGATATTTTATATCAATAAGTGCTACTTTTCTATTTTTTATTATTGATTCAATAATTGTCATTGCACATTATTTCAAATTATCAAATCAATAACTCATATTATTTGAATAATATTATTAGATAGTATTATTGGCAATGTCTAAGGAAGTTCTGTCTAGGAAAGGGGTTGATTAATTGCGCGCCAGTAAGGAGAAATCTTTATCGGAAGGTCCCCTCTTTCATGAGAACGATCTGGTTGTCAATATTGTAGTTCTGTAATATTATTTGTGAATAATTAATTTTTGATATATATGATAAGAAAATATTTATTCAATGTGGATTTAAACGGAGGAATTTTTAACATGTGACATTTGTTGAAAGTTGGTATTTTATCTTGTCCGATAAAATAATTTATTCAAATATATTATTATAATATTACATTATAGTAGTATGATGTGATTATATAATACTATGATTTTTATAATTTGAATGGTCACATTATTATAGTAAATTCATGGTATAAAAGTTAAATGAGGTGGAAGAGTGCAAATTAAATTTGAACTCTTATGATGCAAAAAATGATGTCATCGGAGCGATAAGGTAAGTAAAGATGTCACCGGAGCGATGAGGTAAGCAATGATATCATAGGATCGATAATGTAAGCGATAATGTCATAAATTATGGCGAAAAGATTATTTTACACTTACCCTGCCGAGCCTATAAATAGAAGCTCATTTCTTCATTATTTCTCACCAATTCACTAAAACTATAGAGAGAGAAAGTATAGAGATAATAAGAGAGAAAGTATAGAGATAATAAGAGAGAAAGAAGAAGAGTATTCTGCTATTACACTAGTGCAGTCTCCAAAATTTTAAGGTAAGGGGTATTATTTTTTTCGTATTCATGAAGAGAGTTATTTTCTTTCAATACTCGTAAGGGTTGTTACTCCATTATTTATTATTTGGTTGGAATAACTTGTCTACGCGGACTACCGCATGCGTGGTGACATCATGTTGTTATTCCATTCTTTATTATTTTGTGGGAATAACCTGTCTACGCGGACTACCGCATGCCTGGTGAATAACCCTTCGTATTTAGTTGTTATTAAATTGTGAAAATAATCTGTCTGAGCGAACTACCGCCAGACGGGTGAAAATCCAATTGAAGTTTCGTATATTGTTTCATTTTAGATTCCTATATCTAAACTTACTACGGTAAGTATTGCTTCTATAATTTCTGAAATGATTAGAAATTCCTTGAGTTTTGCGTTTCATCTAATATCGTTTCACTGGAATATTGGTCTGAACTTTCTTGCAAAATTTTTATCTTTTCATGTCGAGTTACTATTCATGAGTTACTATTCACAGGATACTATTCACGATAAAAAAATATTTTTTTTCCCAAATCATTTTTGATTGGATCCAGGTTTTGATCTTCATTCTTGAACTCTGGATAAATTCTCTATTATTTGTCCTTTATCTCACTGGATTCATTATTCGTATTGTTTTTCATCATCCTCAGTCCTAAATGGTGATATAACTGAATATATTTAGCCTGTATTGCAAAGATGAATGATTACTTGATGAATATCTTTGGCCTGTAGTGAAAAGATGAATGATTACCTGATGAATATATTTGGCCCGTAGTGCAAAGATGGACAGGTGTTGAGATGAACATGACCAACTGGTGATACAAATGAATATCTTTGGCCCTTAGTGCAAAAGATGAATATTTGATTCGAGATGTATATTGATTGATGTAACAGGGATAAAATATTAATGATGAACTTTTAAATCAAAGAAGATAGTAGACATCATTCTCTACTTAACTCTTCTAATGAATTGTTATTTTCGCTGCGAATATTGATCTAAAACGTGTTGTCCATAATATTTTATCTGATTTATTGAAGGCTAACGATAATTTGTTTTTCATTATCTTAGTCATAATATTCTTTACTGGACTAGTTGAGTTCACCCTTTTCTTCCATTATTCTCTTCAGGAAATGAGAATATCGCGGGTACTAGTCGGGGAATGGAGTGATGGTCCGAGTTAGAGTTGTAGAAGTCCTCACTATTTTTTTTGTAAACTAGTGTGATAATAAATGTAATGAGGACTTAGTTTGAATGTTTATATTTTTTACATGTCTGTATTGACACTCACAGTTATGTGGTCGTATTTTGAACGACCGTTTCATATAAAATATTGTATTTGAATTCTGTACCGTGTATTTGGCGACTCAGAATGGGTTGGTATTGAACCTATTTTGGGGGCGTCACTGTTGGTATCAGAGCTTAGGGATATGATCTATGGCGGAGATCTGGGAATAAAACTAGGAGGGGAGAGAAGAGTAAATCCTTCGCTAGTGTGTCTTACCTAAGCTTATTTGGTATTTAATTGGTCGGTCGGAACATAGGGTTGATATGTGATATGACAATTTATTCAATTAACCCTTGTTTTATGGCAGTATTTGAGGATGTCAGGCGAAGAAGAAATTAGAGATATCCATGTGGTGAGTGAAGAATTAATAGTTGCACCCGAGCTAATCGCAGAGGTTGCAGCTGAAAGTGAGGAAGAAGAGGAACCTGAAGAAGATTTATTAGGAGAATTTTATGATCGAAATGTAGAACTGCGAAATCGTATTCATGAGTTAGAAGAACAGGGTGAAGAACGGCAGGCGGCCGTGGAACAAAGGGATACAACAATTCAAGAAAGGGATACAGAAATTCAAGATTTTGCTACTCGATGTGCGAGGCTTGAATAGAAGCTCTCTCTGGCAGAACATATGATATTAGAGCTAGAATCTGAAAATGCAAATGTCAACGATCAGCTGAAAGAAGAAGCAACTAAACGATTGAGAATTGAAGATGCATGGGTAAAAGCCGCACGACGCATTGATATTTTAGAAAGAGACGTCCGATCCAAGAAGGCCAAAATAGACGACATGGATTTAATTTTTGGACAACAATTGAGAGAATCCAACATCGAGTTTGGAATTACCTTGTGCATAGCGATAAACCCCAATTCGATATGGATTGAAGAGTAATGATTCAAATCATGTATCAGGTGCGACGAAGCCGTTGAGGGTGGAATGAACTTTATAGCAAAGTAAAGACCAGCTGGGATAGTGACACTAAAGACTGTCCCAGGCAAGCCAAAGTCGGTGATTCCTGGAAGAGCTTTTGTCGTAATTGCCCAACAAGCGAGGAACCCGAACGAGGTTATTACGGGTAAGTTAATCATAAACTCTTGCGAGTTCTATACCCTATTAGATACTGGATCTACCCATTCTTTTATTTCACCTACTTGTGCTCAACGTTTGAACTTGACTCTTGAGAAATTAGACTTTGACTTATCTATTGAAACTCCGTTAAGAGAAACCTTCGTTACATCCACAATTTACAAATCTTGCTTGATTCAAATTGGTACCCTCACCCTAATTGGGGATTTTATATCTTTGAAAATACTTACAATTGACATGATTCTAGGAATTGACTGGTTAACCACTTATCATGCCAAACTTGATTATTTTTGTATGGTTGTTAGTTTCATATTCCTAACTAACATGTTGTGCGAATTCAAACCACCAAACCACTAAAATCAGTCAATGTCATTTCAAGTCATAAAGCTATTCGTTTATTGAAAAACGGATGTCAAGCTTTCTTTGCTCATGTCACTGATTTAAATCAGAATACATCAGATTTGAATGATATTTTTCTTGTTAATTAGTTTCCTGATGTATTTCCCGAAGAACTTCCTGGTCTACCCCCAGAATGTGAAGTTGAATTCTTTATTGACCTTGTGCCCGGTACAAAACCCATTTCTAAAATCCCATATTGAATGACTCCTATTGAACTTCAGGAGTTAAAGGTCCAACTACAGAAGTTGTTAGACATCAGTTTTATACGCCCTAGTACGTCTTCTTGGGGTGCTCCTGTTTTATTTGTAAAGAAGAAAGACGGTAATATACGACGTTGTATTGGCTATCGAGAGTTGAACCATGTCACCATCAAGAATAGTTATCCGTTACCTCGTATTGATGATCTGTTCGACCAATTGCGAGGTGCTATGGTTGAAGCACCATGAGGGTCACAGTTGGTATCAAATATTTGGATTATTTCGTAGTTGTCATTATTGATAACATCCTAATATACTCCAAAAGTCTCAAATATTTCTTTACTTAGAATGAACTCAATATGCGAAAACGACGTTGGTTGGAGCTGTTGAAAGATTACGATCATACCATCCTGGAAAAAACGAATGTGGTAGCTGATGCGTTGAGTAGAAGATCGTATGCGGGTACAAGTGTGATATTGTCAACACGAAGCCCATTTTGTATGACGTACAAAGGATGGAGATAGAGTTCAAGACTCCGGGGACTCATGTGATGATGTCAAGTATACGCGTAGAACCAGCTTTGATTGATAAAGTAAAAGCTGCTCAAGCTACATACCCGGAGCTGATGAAGATGAAAAAAAATGCAAGAAGGTGCTTTTCCAAAAGCAAGAATCGATGAAGAAGGAATACTTCGAGTCAACTCCAGACTTTGTGTTCTTCACGACTCTGATTTGAAGTATAGAATCATGATAGAAGCACACAACACACCGTTCGCAATCCATCCTAGAAGTCCCAAAATGTATCGCAATCTTCGACATACATTTTGGTGGAGCAACATGAAGAGAGAGATCGCGGAGTTTATCTCGAGGTGTTTATGTAGGGGTTTTCGGCACATAAACGCAGCAGAAATTAAAAATTTTCAAAACCCTAAAACAGGATCCATGCGAAAATATATTAATTCAGAGGTTAAGATATGTTTTACCGATTATTCAAGCCTGAAAGGAGACGATGGAGATTCTGGAACTTCTTCGAATCCTCAACGCAATCCAACGGAACTGCGCCTCTACGGAATCCACACGAACGTCCCGCGAATCGTCACACGATCTGCAGCAAGGAAAGCTGCGGTACTAGCCGCCAAGGATCTGGACTTTTTGAAATTTTTCTCTCTAGTCTCTCTCTAAGAGCGGCTAGGGTTTTGATATCGAATAATATCTTAGACGGCTGATATATCATAGATATAGCAGTTAAAGGAATTAACCAAAACCTAATCCAATTAGAAATATAAAATCCGAATTTATATATATATATATATATTATATCTTAATTAAGTCTTACTTAATTAATATACATATATATATATATATATATACAAATTATCCTATTAATTTAAATTCATAATTTAAATACTATCAATCATATTGATATATTTAAATCCATACAATTTAAATTAATTCCCTTTTAATTACGTTCTAAGTGTGTGACCCTATAGGTTATTATTATGTTGGCAATAATTTTAAAATCATATTATAAAATTATAAACAGTGAGCGGCATCTAGTAATGCATCACTGCTACCCAAATAATAATAAGATCGGTGATTCGATACAACCTTTTCGTGATCAATGTTTCAATGTAATTTAATCCTTTTAACCTTGACATCCTAGATTAAACTCGAGGCATGGAATGTGTCATCCTCTTCATAATTTAATCTGAGTTTTCTTGATCGATGAGTAGACTATATGAAACAAATAACTATTTGAGCATGGCCATGCATTTCATAGTCCTACTCAATCAAGAGGCCTATGGATATCACCCCTAATATATTGGAGGGTGAAATTCCATCTAGATCACTCATATTCCTCACACGATTCATGATGTACCCAATAATCACCTTTATCGTCCATCTATTAAAGGTGGCCTTTGATGATATCAAAGTACATAAATTCTCGTGTAGTAATATAGTGATTTCAGGTCGGAGGATCATTGCATCATTGTCACTATGAGAATTGCTTATGACACTTTGCATAATGCTCCACGTAGAATTCTCATGGTGGGTCTGCCCAGTACATTGTTCTCTAACATGTACCTATGCATTGACTCAATATCTCATATATTTATGACCAATGAGATTTGGCCATCAGTCAATCCACATACTAGTCTCAATGTATCATTGTTGTCCCATTAACAATGACAGTCGACTAGGGACATTTAATAGTAATGATACTAATTGTAACTATATGATCTCATGTTCAAGTCACATACTTGAAGCCATATAATTTGTATCACTATTCTAAGGACTTTTATTATGTTAACATTTATATAACGCAGTAAATAAAACCATAATAAAATAATTCATTTATTCAATCAAATATAATATCAAAAATGTTTAAGCAATTACATCAAAGAATTAGCCTCCAGGGCATAAACTCTAACAGTTTAACGTGTAAACGTGTCAAGGCGGAGCATCGAGTGCCAAAGGGTCAGTTTGCAGAAAGTTATGGACACCGATTTACGATTCATTGGTCCATTTGAGATCCTTGACCGAGTAGGAAAGGTGGCCTATAGACCCGCCTTACCTCCAAGCATGTCTCGTGTTCATAACGTTTTTAACATATCCATGCTTCGTAAATATGTGAAAGACTCAAACCACATTATTGAATTAGAATCAAACAAGATAGCCGAAGATTTAACGTACGAGGAGGTATCTGTCAAGATCTTGGATAAGAAAGAACATGTCTTACGCTCAAAGATTATACCTCAAGTTAAAGTTTTGTGGAGGAACCATGATATCGAGGAAATGACCTGAGAGTTAGAATCGAAAATGAAAGCGAGGTATCCTCACCTTTTCGATATACCAGGTACGTACATCAATTTCGAGGACGAAATTTCATAAGGAGGGGAGGTTGTAAGACTCCAAATTTTATGAATAAGATTTAATTTTTTTTATATATTATTTTAAAATAGTAAGGTGTTGATTTGATAAATGTGATAAATTATGGGTGAAATGTGCAAAGTTTACAAAATAAGCAAGTGGTTATAAAATATTCGTTGTGTTGGGGAATATTCGTTTGGTCGAGGAATATTCTTTTTGTCGAAGAATATTCGTACGACGACGTAGTCATTGGTGAACCCCACAACGGAATGAATGTCGGATATAGAAAGCGACAGAAGTAACCTTTTTATAAAAATAACGACAAAACTGTTATCGTTAGTACTGTTGAAATACCCGGTGATTAAAATACAGTAATACGTGGTGTTGCACAGTAGCACACGGTATTGCACAGTATTTCGAATTATTGATTCTTACGTAGGAAGGCACTTACTCAATTATTGTTACAGTAATTACTGTTCAATATTTTATATTATTGATTCAATAATTGCATAATATTCTATTGGTTCAATATTTGCTACGTTGATATTTTATATCAATAAGTGTTACTTTTCTATTTTTTATTATTGATTCAATAATTGTCATTGCACATTATTTCAAATTATCAAATCAATAACTCATATTATTTGAATAATATTATTAGATAGTATTATTGGCAATATCTAAGGAAGTTCTGTCTAGGAAAGGGGTTGATTAATTGCGCGCCAGTAAGGAGAAATCTTTATCGGAAGGTCCCCTCTTTCATGAGAACGACCTGGTTGTCAATATTGTAGTTCTGTAATATTATTTGTGAATAATTAATTTTTGATATATATGATAAGGAAATATTTATTCAATGTGGATTTAAACGGAGGAATTTTTAACATGTGACATTTGTTGAAAGTTGGTATTTTATCTTGTCCGATAAAATAATTTATTCAAATATATTATTATAATATTACATTATAGTAGTATGATGTGATTATATAATAGTATAATTTTTATAATTTGAATGGTAACATTATTATAGTAAATTAATGGTATAAAAGTTAAATGAGGTAGAAGAGTGCAAATTAAATTTGAACTCTTATGATGTAAAAAATGATGTCATCGGAGCGATGAGGTAAACAAGAATGTCATTGGAGCGATGAGGTACGCAATGATGTCATAGGATCGATGATGTAAGCGATGATGTCATAAATTATGGCAAAAAGACTATTTTACCCTTACTCTGCCGAGCCTATAAATAGAAGCTCATTTCTTCATTATTTCTCACTAATTCACTAAAACTATAGAGAGAGAAAGTATAGAGATAATAAGAGAGAAAGTATAGAGATAATAAGAGAGAAAGAAGAAGAGTATTCTGCTATTACACTAGTGCAGTCTCCAAAATTTTAAGGTAAGGGGTATTATTTTTTTCGTATTCATGAAGAGAGTTATTTTCTTTCAATACTCGTAAGGGTTGTTATTCCATTATTTATTATTCGGTTGGAATAACTTGTCTACGCGTTCTACCGCATGCATGGTGACATCCTGTTGTTATTCCATTCTTTATTATTTCGTGGGAATAACCTGTCTACGCGGACTACCGCATGCCTGGTGAATAACCCTTCGTATTTAGTTGTTATTAAATTATGAAAATAATCTATCTGAGCGAATTACTGCCAGACGGGTGAAAATCCAATTGTAGTTTCGTATATTGTTTCATTTTAGATTCCTATATCTAAACTTACTACGGTAAGTATTGCTTCTATAATTTCTGAAATGATTAGAAATTCCTTGAGTTTTGCGTTTCATCTAATATCGTTTCACTGGAATATTGGTCTGAACTTTTTTGTAAATTTTTTATCTTTTCATGTCGAGTTACTATTCATGAGTTACTATTCACAGGATACTATTCACGATAAAAAAATATTTTTTTTCCCAAATCATTTTTGATTGGATCCAGGTTTTGATCTTCATTCTTGAACTCTAGATAAATTCTCTATTATTTGTCCTTTATCTCACTGGATTCATTATTCGTATTGTTTTTCATCATCCTCAGTCCTAAATGGTGATATAACTGAATATATTTGGCCTGTAGTGCAAAGATGAATGATTACTTAATGAATATCTTTGGCCTGTAGTGCAAAGATGAATGATTACCTAATGAATATATTTGGTCCGTAGTGCAAAGATGGACAGGTGTTGAGATGAACATGACCAACTGGTGATACAAATGAATATCTTTGGCCCTTAGTGCAAAAGATAAATATTTGATTCGAGATGTATATTGATTGATGTTACAGGGATAAAATATTAATGATGGACTTTTAAATCAAAGAAGATAGTAGACATCATTCTCTACTTAACTCTTCTAATGAATTGTTATTTTCGCTGCGAATATAGATCTAAAACGTGTTGTCCATAATATTTTATCTAATTTATTGAAGGCTAACGATAATTTATTTTTCATTATATTAGTCATAATATTCTTTACTGGGTTAGTTGAGTTCACCCTTTTCTTCCATTGTTCTCTTCAGGAAATGAGAATATCGCGGGTACTAGTCGGGAAATGGAGTGATGGTCCGAGTTAGAGTTGTAAAAGTTCTCACTATTTTTTTTTATAAAATAGTGTGATAATAAATGTAATGAGGACTTAATTTGAATGTTTATATTTTTTACATGTCTGTATTGACACTCACAGTTGTGTGGTCGTATTTTGCACCACCGTTTCATATAAAAGATTGTATTTGAATTCTGTACCGTGTATTTGGTGACTCAGAATGGGTTGGTATTGAACCTATTTTGGGAGCGTCACAAATGATGTCTACTATCATCTTTGATTTAAAAATCCATCATTAATATTTTATAACTGTAACATCAATCAATATACATCTCGAATCAAATATTCATCTTTTGCACTAAGGACCAAAGAAATTCATTTGTATCACCAAGTGGACATGTTCATGTCAACACCTGTCCATCTTTGCACTACGGGCCAAAGATATTCATCATGTAATCATTCATCTTTGCACTACAGGCCAAAGATATTCATCAAGCAATCATTCATATTTGCATTACAGGCCAAAGATATTCAGTTATATCACCATTTAGGACTGAGGATAATGAAAAATAATACGAATATCGAATCCAGTGAGATAAATGACAAATATTAGATAATTTATCCAGAGTTCAAGAATGAAGATCAAAACTTGGATCCAATCAAAGATGATTTGGATGAAAAAAAAATATTAACTCGTCATGAAAAGATAAAAATTTCACAAGAAAGTTCAGACCAATATTCTAGTGAAATGATATTAGATGAAGCGCAAAACTCAAGGAATTTCTAATCATTTCAGGAATTATAGAAGCAATACTTACCGTAGTAAGTTTAGAGTTAGGAATCTGAAATGAAACAATATACGAAACTGCAATTGGATTTTCACCCGTCAGGCGGTAGTCCGCTCAGACAGATAATTTTCATAATTTAATAACAACTGAATACGAACGGTTGTTCACCAGGCATGCGGTAGTCCGCGTAGACAGGTTATTCTCACATAATAATAAAGAATGGAATAACAACAGAATTTCACCATGCATGCGGTAGTCCGCGTAGACAAGTTATTCCAACAGAATAATAAATAATGGAATAATAACCCTTACGAGTATTGAAAGAAAATAACTCTCTTCATGAATACGAAAGAAATAATACCCTTTACCTTAAAAATTTGGAGACTGCACTAGTGTAGTAGCAGAATATTCTTCTTCTTTCTCTCTTATTCTCTCCATACTTTCTCTCTCTGTAGCTTTAGTGAATTGGTGAGAAATAATGAAGAAATGAGCTTCTATTTATAGGCTCGGCAGGGTAAGTGTAAAATAATCTTTTCGCCATAATTTATGACATTATCGCTTACATTATCGATCCTATGATATCATTGCTTACCTCATCGCTCCGGTGACATCTTTGCTTACCTCATCACTCCGATGACATCATTGTTTGCATCATAAGAGTTCAAATTCAATTTGCACTCTTCCAACTCGTTTAACTTTTATACCATGAATTGACTATAATAATGTTACCATTCTAATTATAAAAATCATACTATTGTATAATCACATCATACTACTATAATGTAATATTATAATAACATATTTGAATGGATTATTTTATCAGAAAAGATAAAATACCAACTTTCAACCAATGTTACATGCTAAAAATTCTTCCGTTAAAAATCCACATTGAATAAATATTTCCTTATCATATATATCAAAAATTAATTATTCACAAATAATATTACAGAACTACAATATTGACAACCAGGTCGTTCTCAGGAAAGAGGGGGCCTTCCGATAAGGATTTCTCCTTACTGGCGCGCAATTAATCAACCCCTTTTCTAGACAGAACTTCCTTAGACATTGCCAATAATGCTATCTAATAATATTATTCAAATAGTATGAATTATTGATTTGATAATTTGAAATACTGTGCAATGACAATTATTGAATCACTAATATAAAATAGCAAAGTAGCACTTATTGATATAAAATATCAACGTAGCAAATATTGAACCAATAAAATATTATGTAATTATTGAATCAATAATATAAAATATTGAACAGTAATTACTGTAACAATAATTGAGTAAGTGCCTTCCTACGTAAGAATCAATAATTCGAAATACTGTGCAATACCGTGTGCTACTGTGCAACACCGCGTATTACTGTATTTTAACCACCGGATATTTCAACAGTACTAACGATAACAACTACGCAGTTATTTTATAAAAAGATTATTTCTGTCGTTTTCTATATCCGACATTCATTCCGTTGTGTGGTCCACCAATGGCTGCGCCGTCGTACGAATATTCTCCGACAAAAAGAATATTCCTCGACCAAACGAATATTTCCCGACACAACGAATATTTTATAACCACTTGCTTACTTTGTGAACTTTGCACATCTCACCTATAACTTATCACATTTATCAAATCAACACCTTACTATTTCAAAATAATATATAAAGAAAATTAAATCTTATTCATAAAATTTGGGGTATTACAAAGTTAAAATTCAAAATTTGAGTTAGAAATAGAATTTTGAAGCACGGACTGCTCGATTGCGTTCAGAAGGTCAAGTTTAGTCAGAAAGGACAATAAACACAAAATGTGTAAGGATTTGACTTTTTGGTCAAAGTCAATAGTTGACTTCTATAGAGAAAAGTCTAATTGGATTATGTAAGTTAATTGATATTATTGATATATGAGAATGTGTTTATATTAATAATAATGTATAAGAGTCCAAATGATAATTTATTTCATGGACTAAGGAGAATAAATAGTTTAAACAAGACCAATTATTTTATTAAGCATGAGACTTGTAGATAAAGTGAATTAAGGACAATTAAATTATTAATCTAACTCAATATATTATGTATGGAGCAATATTGTGATGACCCAATTTAACTATAGGAGGAAGCCCAAGCTTATTTTAACTAGTGAGCAAAATAGAATTTATTTGCAAGCTCAAAATGAATTAATCAAAGCTCAAACTCTAGCCCAATTAAGAGAGGACTTATTGGACTTCTATTAAGCTAAATGAAGAATAAAAAACAAACCAAATGGGCCAAATAAGGCCATCATGGCCGAAATTTTGAGGGTATTATGGGGAGAAAAAGAGCAACTTTGTAGCTTGTCCAAAATCTTGGTTAAAATCTACCAACTAAGCCATGTGTCACTCTATTAGCATGTACAACACTTATGGTTAAGTGAATAAGCAACCATTAGAATGATTAAGAGAGAGAAGTAGTGGAAGAGAATACTTACACACTTAATCATACTTACTCCACTTACTTCATTTTATTCCTTACACTTCCAAACTCCTTAGCTAGAGAAAAAGAAAATATAAAGAGAGAGGGAGAGCCATTTTAGGACACTACAAGGAAGAAAAAGAAGAGCTTTGATGTAAGACCCCAACTTTTATGAATAAAGATTTAATTTTCTTTATATATTATTTCGAAATAGTAAGGTGTTGACTTGATAAATATGAAAGTTATGGGTGAAATGTGCAAATATTTTTAAAATGAGCAAGTGGTTATAAAATATTCTTGTTGTCGGGGAATATTCGTTTGGTCGTGGAATATTCTTGTTGTCGGGGAATATTCGTACGACGGCGCAGCTATTTGTGGGCCCCCACAACGGAATAACTGTCGGATATAGAAAGCGACAGAAATAACTTTTTTACAAGATAACGGCGTAGTTGTTACCGTTAGTACTGTTGAAATACCCGGTGGTTAAAATACAGTACGCGGTGGTGCGCAGTAGCACACGGTATTGCACAGTATTTCGAATTATTGAGTCTTATGTGAGAAGGAACCTACTCAATTATTGTTACAGTATTTACTGTTCAATATTTTATATTATTGACTCAATAATTGCTACGTTGCTATTTTATATTATTGACTCAATAATTGCTGCATTGATATTTTATTGACTCAATAATTGCTACGTTGCTATTTTTTTATGATTGATTCAATAATGGCTACAGTTGATATTTTGTAGTATTGATTCAATAATTGTCGTTGCACAGTATTTCACGTTATCAACTCAATAATTCATATTATTTGAATAATATTATTAGATAGCATTATTGACAATGTCTAAGAAAGTTCTGTCTAGGAGGGGTTATTTAATTGCGCGCCAGTAAGGAGAAGTCCTTATCGGAAGGCCCCCTCTGTCCTGGGAACGACCTGGTTGTTAATATTGTAGTTCTATAATATTATTTGTGAATAATTAATTATTGATTTATATGATAAGGAAATATTTATTTTGTGGATGTTAAAGAAGGAATTGGCGCTGATGAGTTTTTATCAATATTTTGGTGTGAGAAATCATCTGTTTATGGATTTCGGATAATTTATGTTTGGAATTTGGAAAAATTTCCTTCTGCAAAGTAATAGAGAATTAAATTTCCTATGAAAGGACATAGAATTTGTATTTTTCTGACGAAGGGGCTATTTGTTATGAATTATTGAAGTTTTGGAAAATAAATATTTTTTAATAAAGGGTGGGACCCACTTTTGTTGGTTTGTTGAAAAATCAGAATTTTTGGGCAGCAGCCAGGCGGCGGAAGAAAAAAAATAAAATAATATTATTTTATTATTTTAGTCTCCTTTGGCATCCTAAGCTTTTCCTATAAATAGGGTGCTTAGGTTAGAATTGAAAATCACACAAGAATTCGAAGTTTTCTCTCTCTATAATATCGAGCGTATTTTTGTGAGTATTTCAATACTTCGAGTATTACTATTCAGTACAAGCTTTCGTCGGTATTATATCCGATATTCCAGTCAGAGATACTGTTCTTTTGAGGTAAGGGATGTTATTTTCTTTCGTAAATGATGTTATTCTTCTCAATATCATTATACAGAAATATTGTCGTGAATTTTATGTTGAAATTCTTACTTTTTCCGTCGGGGTTACTATTCACGTATACGGCACTATTCACGAAAAAAAATTAAATTTTCTTCTATTTGTCCAAATTGCTTGTTAAGGTTACTATCTTTGATTGTATCCAAGTTTTGAGCTCTATTCTTGAATTTTGCTCTATAATTGATTATTACGAGGTATTTTTGAATTGGATATACTAAAATACGAATCCTTAGTCTTTGTCTTTTATCTCACTGGATTCGTTTTTTTTAAATGTTTTTCATCATTCTCAGTCCTAAAAGGTGATGTAACTGAATATCTTTGGCCTGTAGAGCAAAGATGAATGATTACTTGATGAATATCTTTGGCCTGTAGAGCAAAGATGAATGATTACCTGATGAATATCTTTGGCCTGTAGTGTAAAGATGACAGGTGTTGAGATGAACATGACCACTGATGATACAAATGAATATCTTTGGCCTGTAGTGCAAAGATGAATATTTGATTCGAGATGTATATTGATTGATGTTACAGGGATAAAATATTGATGATGGACTTTTAAATCATAGAAGATAGTAGACTTGATTCTCTGCTTAACTCTTCTAATGATTTGTTATTTCCGCTGCGAATATTGATCTAAAGTTGGTTGTCCATTATATTTTATCTTATTTGTTGAAGACTAACGATAATTTGTTTCCCATTATCTTAGTCATAATATTCTTTACTGAGCTAGTTGAGCTCACCCTTTTCATCTGTTGTCCTCTTCAGGAAATGAGAATGTTGCGGGGACTAGTCGGGGGACAGAGTGATGGTCCGAGTTAGAGCAGTAGTAGTCTTCACTATTTCTGATAAATAGTGTGATAATAATTGTAATGAGGACTTAGTTTGAATCTTAATATTTTCTTCATATTTTTATTGACACTCACAGTTGTGTGGTCGTATTTTGCACGACCGTATGATATAAAGTTTGTATTTGAATTCTGTACCATGTATTTGGCGACTCAGAATGGGTTGGATTGAATGGACCTATTCTGGGGGCGTCACATTTGATCTTCATGCATGCTAAGTATCTAAGCTACTTTGGAAGAATACGAAGAATAGCAAAAAGAACTAGGTAATGATTCTCAAAAATCTCAAGTTTAGATTACTTATTTTGTTAGATTTTGATGAAACAAGGAGCCTTATGTTTGATCTTTAAAACCTCTTCATCTATATGAGTATACATATTTTATATGAGGATCAAAATATTTTTAAAGTTGAAAGTTAGATCAAAGAGAGAAAAGAGAGATTTGTACAAAATGGGTAAAGAAAAAGCTTATGCATGCATGTACTAGGTAACTTTATGTTAAAATATTGAGATGCATGTTGTATATGGTTAATATCATGTTAGAATGCTAGATCTTGAGTTTAATAAGTTAAACTTGTGGATTTGTATGTGTTCATATGAAAAAGTTTGGAAAAAGAAAGTTAGATGAATTTTTGGGAAAATGTTTATTTAACTAGTGTGCTATAACATGTGCATGTTGAAATCTACAAGTGATATTTGAGGTTTTCTTTCTTGTTATGCTAGACACATGAGTTAAGGGAAAACCCCCTTTAGAATCACTCAAATATGTTTAAAAATGAGCAAGTTATGATTTTAATCCCAAACTACCCAACTGTTGTAATCATGTTACTGATCAGTCACTTCTGGGCTATTTTCGGTAACCAAAAAAGACTCAAATTTGGTGTTTGATATATAAAAAATATAGTTCGGGAAAATACGAATCAGCGATACCAAATAGACCTAAATTCGAGATGTTGATCTCGAGATACAAACGTTTTCGTAAAGGACCCCAAATCTGAAAAACGAACCAACTGTTGTAAACGTCCTTGCTGATCAGTCAGTTTAACCCTGATTTTCGGGACCTAGATAGATCAGAATTTGATATTTGATAATTGAAAACTATAGTTCAAGAAGATACGAATCGAACGCCTTTGGCAGAACCTAAGTCCGAGTTGTAGACTTCGTTCTACAAGCGTTTCCGTGAAGGACTCCAAATCTGAAATTTAGACAAAAATCATAGTGATAATATGAAGTGAATGGAAAATGAGTTATTATAATAAATAACTTTTAAAGCCACCAATAGGCTAGTAAGTTAATTACATATAAAGTGAAATATAATTAACTACTTAATTATTATTTAAATGATGTTAAGTAATAATTAAATAGAGTTAGTGTTAATAAAATAACTAGTTATTATTTAATTAAGATTAAATAATAATTAGAGTTAAATAATTAATTAATTATTATTTAATTAATATTAAATAATGATTAAAGAATATTTTAGTAAGATTAAGTAATAATAAAGTAATTATTTACTTACATTGACATGAAAGTTTATAGAATTAATTATTTATTATTTAAATAATAAATAAGGACGAATGTTAATTAATTATTCTTTCAATACTAATAAGGAATAATTAAAGATTAATGAAGTGAATAAATCAATTATTTATTTATTAAAGGATAAGGAATTAATTAATTATTATTAAAGATAAATAATAATTTAATTATCCATTATTTAATTAACATTAAATATTGAGGAGATATAATTGGTTATTATTGATTATTAAATAATAACTAAATATAATTAATTAATTATTATTTAATTAATATTAAATAGTAATCAAATGAAGAGGGAGTTAACAATTAAAGAAAATTTAAATAACTCCTTAATTAAACAATTATAATAAATTATTTAAGGATCTAATAAGTGTTTATGACTTAAGAAAAGCCTTAATAATTATTAAATCATTAATCTAAGATCAATTAAATATCTTATAGGATTAATAATAGTACATTATATATATGTACCTTGTGATTGTATTATTGCTTAGATAATAATACGAGTAAGCGTATTGATGAACAAATTATACGCAGTACTAATTGATAGATCTACATTATTAATGTTAGGTCATTCAAAGAGTTTTAATTAAAGCTACTAAGCCGTAACTCATCGAACAGGCAAGTTCCCTAACTCAAACTCGAGTTATTATTTTCAAAGCATGTTAGTGAATAATTATTGTTGATTATTCATATCTATACTGATTATTGAGATTCGCACTTTGTGCAATTGAATTCCTGTTCTATTATTATTAAACTGTGAATTATATTAAAGTTCTTTTATTCATGAACTGTTTATGAATTGGATCTATATTAGTTGTGTCAGCTAGATCAAGCATGTTTAAAATTTATTAACTCAAATTCATTTTGAAGACTTAGTGCATGTTGCATATGTTCATCAGGTATGAAAGGCTGATCACCTTCATTACCCTAAGGTTCAGTAAAGTTGTTTATGGTCCTTGTTGACATTAAACATTATTGATTCAGTTGTTCAATTACTGAAGTTTTGATTCATGCTCTTTCACAATTATTATATTGTTGAAAATTCGAAAGTTTATTATTTCTTTCAATCATGATATATCTTTATTGAATTTAAATTTGCTGGACAAAATTGTTGCTCACCCTTGCTATATTATGATAACAAAATTACAGATTAAGACGAAGGTTCAAAGAAGAACATAGACAAGAGCAAAGTACAATCTTAGATTGATATGCGAATAACTATTTAGTTATCTTATGTAAACCTTTTGTAATTTTAAAGGTATGTATTCAGTTAAGGTTAGTAAACCTGGGAAAATATTATAGAATCATGTGAAATAAACAATATATGTTTATTAATTTCGTATTAAATGATAGAATATGTATGATGATGAAGTACCATAACGTACCAGATCCGAGATTCTAGGGACCCGGGTTTGGGGGCGTCACAGCTATGAGCTCATCCCTCAATTTTTTGATAACTTCCCTTGATCTTTCAGTGAATGGAGGATCACGCCACTTGAAAAATCCACAATACCTATTTTTATCCTTGTCAACAAAATAATAAAAAAAAATTTGTGAGGGAAAATTAGCTAAAACAAACGAATCTGGGGAGGGAAAATTAGCTACAACCCAATAAATTCAAAAGGGAAAATATCTTTCTCATTGACTTACATTGTATCTGCTACAACCAACGAATCTTCTACCTGGATCTAGGGTTCCTTATTTCCAAGCTTCCCACATGGGTGCAACGATTCCACAACGCAAACGATTGGAGAAGAAAACGTGGACTCGCGCTCAGAATCTGAAGATTTATTCACCGATTTCCTTTTGTAAGAAGTGTCTACTCCACTTGAGGTAGTCATCTCAAGAAACGCAACAACGGATTGTTAGTAGCAATTGATTTTTTGTTCGACTGAATGCAAGAACAACCATAAACCCTTAATTTTGCCCCTTTCTAAATCTAGTCGTTATTTATCTGGAATGATTTGTTGGGGTGGATCGGATCTTTCTTAGGTAGTTTAGTTTTCCATGGCTGGGTTATAGCTTAGGTGTTAAAATCAGTTACAAGTAGGCTCCAGCTAGGATTAAGTGGGATCTTTCGTTTTACACGTCACTTTCCATTTCAATTAATTAACGTCTGTTACAAAAATTCAAATTTTTGTTAGTAAAAAGTAGTTCAGTGAGTTGACTGTAAGAAAAAAAAGTTTAGTGACCCATTTATAAGTTGACGTAAAGTATAGTGACTTAAAAAACATTTAACCCTCCCATGGTGTATGGTGTTTGAGTTAGTTGTTATTTACCGAGCGTGTTAATTGTCACCTCTCATAGGAGCAATGTGGTACGAACAGGGATGGATTCAGAATTTTTTTTTATCAGGAGCGGATTTTAACTAATTTTTTTTGTTGAAGTTAAATAAAAAAAATCTTGAACTAATCATAATAATGTTTACAAATTGTAATAAATATTCATAATCTAAACTAAAAAAGAAATTTTAAATAAAAATATTTAGATACAATTTAGAAGATATAAGTATAATGAATCTACGTTTGTTTGTACTAGAATATGAATGAATTTTTTTCCTTCAAGTTTAACTCTTTTATTAATTTGTCCCCTTAAATTTATTCACTTACATATTTGTCTCTACCTTTATACCTATAAAAAAAAATCCAACAGAGGTAGCGGATTAAAGAATTATTATTAAAATTATACAAGATGATGTGTATATTTGTAGTTGATTTTAATCATACGATGGATTATTAATTAATTACATTTTAACACAGAACTTTGTATCCAATTTTTTGTAACCATGTTTTCTCACTATAATATGATTTTTTTATTTACAAATTATAGTCCTTAATTATTAAGTGATTCCATGTTATCATTCTAATCTTACTCACAATTTAATTATATTGATTTTGGGTTTTAATATAAAATTATATAATATCATGTTCATTTTCTAGAGAAATTACAATATTTATTATTATTTTTGTGTTGGCAAAGAGTACTTGAATATTTAGCACAAGTTACAAAGTCATAAAAGAAATATCTAGAGTGGCACCTTTTTATTTCCTATCTTAAAATATGTTGAGTGACCTGTTGGGCCAATACATAAATTGGAGAAGTTTGGATTGGGTCATGCTACGTGAGCTGAAGTAGTAATCACGGTCCAATATTTCCATAAGAAAAGTTCAGTCAAATAGATTAAGAAAAAGTCATAAGACGATTTCCCCACGTTGAAGATAAATCTCAAACACCTATGCAGCAAATATTCTATTTTGACTTTGTAGCTTTTCAAAAGTTCTTAATTTTGATTTCTGGGTACTAATTATGAGCGAGTGTCATTACATCAACTATAAAATGCAATTATTAGAAGGAATTTCTTAATATGTGTCCTTAGGGCACATATTAAGCACACAGTTCAAAAAAATATTTTTTTGAATTATGTGTATATTCTCTTAAATTTGGTGTAAATGCAGAAATCAAGGGAATGTACACACAGTTCAAGAGAATATTCTCTTAAAGTGTGTGCTTAGCATGTGCCATAAGTGCACATGTTAAGAGGACCCTTATGAGTAACCTTAACAAATATTCCCTCCGTCTCTTAATATAAGTTGTTTTAAAATTGTGCACAAGCATTAAGAAAATGATTGTATAACATTAAATATAATATCAAATGTCTATATTGCCTTTGTATTGAAAAAAGATAGTGTTATTTATTGGATCAAAAATAGTGAGAGAACCAAAGTTATATTTAATACTTGGGGTAATATTAGAAACTAAACGATTAATGCTTACTTAAAATTGTAAAATATCTTATATTAAGGGACAAAAATACTTCTCTAAAACTTCTTATATTAAGGGATGGAAGGAGTACAAAGAGCCAATTTATAATAGATCAGTTTCTTAATGATATTTTTTTTAAAAAAAAAGTGTTAAAATTTAAGATCGAATAATAAACAATCACATAAATTATTAAAGAGCATAAAAGATAAATGACACAAGAAATATCTTACTTGTCTAATGTATTCATCACTATTTTGAAATCCGGTCCGGACAGACCGATTCAATCGGTTGAACCAGGAACCCGTTATATGTCCGATTCGATTTGGTCCAGTTGAACTAGTTTGGTTAAAATCTGGATTGAACCGATTGACCACCGGTCGAACCGGTGATTCAACCAATAAAATTGATTAAGTTGACTCAGTTAACCGATTTTTTAGTTTTTTTAATAATTTTTTTGTACCAGATTTTTGTAATATTAAAATTAATCACTTTTAGTAGTACTGTAACTCAACTTTATTATGTTTTAGTTAATAAAAAAATGAGATTTTAAAATTTTT
Organism: Panax stipuleanatus; assembly: GCA_020205555.1. Taxonomy (NCBI): domain Eukaryota; kingdom Viridiplantae; phylum Streptophyta; class Magnoliopsida; order Apiales; family Araliaceae; genus Panax; species Panax stipuleanatus. The sequence continues at coordinate 130,266,676 of CM035120.1, read as the reverse complement.
TATTAATTACTAATAATATTAGTTTTATATATTTATGACGTCACCAGTGGCGGATCCATAAATTTTTTCTAGTAGGGACGGATTTTAACTAATTTTTTTGTTGAAGTTAAATAAAGAAAACTTGAACTAATCTTAATATTAACTAATCATAATAATGTCTACAAATTGCAATAAATATTCATAATCTAAACTAAAAAATAAATTTTAAATAAAAATATTTAGATACAATTTAGAAGATATAAGTAGAATGAATCTACGTTTGTCTGTACTAGAATATGAATGAATTTTTATTTGCCCCCTCCAAGTTTAACTCTTCTATTGTCCCCTTAAATTTATTCACTTACATATTTTCTACTACCCCTATACCTATAAAAAAAATCCAGCAGGGGCAGTTGCCTATACTGCATGCCCCCTTAATGGATCCGCCCCTAGACGTCATCGGTTTAATAACGGTTCAACCACTTATTGAACTAATGACTCATCTATTCGATAACTTTTTCAGTATGAAAACATTGGTATTTATGTATGTGTCTCTCACACTCTAAAATAATTCGCACACCAAACGATATTTATATAGTAACAAAAAAAAACTAACTACTATATATAAAGGGTTCAAACCCATGTGATCCAAAATATTAGCAAAACTCAAGACCGGGTTATAATAAAACTCCAAGCTCAAATACACCTAGGCTTCTAGAAGACGATTCCCCTTGCGCAACCCTATCAGCTCACCGACGAGTTTGGGTAGCAGGTAGCTGCTCGTTCGCTGGTGAGCAAAACCTCGATTACCCTATCGTAGTGATTATTGGCTGGACCCGTAAAAGTATGAGTCAATCTCACGAACTATTATTTCAGTAAGAAAAAAATGACATTTTCGCACGATCACTCTCATGTATGAATGGTAAGTGAGTCACATAACCATGTACCAGATACTTGTGAAAATATTATTTTTCGGCTGAGGAGATCTTGTTCAGGAATATCCTTTATCTCCAGGGACGAAACTAGCGCAGGACTGGAAGGGGCCACAACTCCCCCCCCCCCTCAAGATTTGAAAATTTTGTAAAGTCCACTTGTTCATTTTGCAAGTTGTTCATGAAGTCGCTTCTGATTGCAAATTAATTTTATTATTAAATTCATTATAATTACAGATTTGTATAATTGGAGCATAATATTGTATGTGTTATTTCAATTGAATGATACATTTATATCCAGATAACCAACTAAAACTCTTATTTAATTTTTTTAGTTTTTATTTATTTTATGAAACTTGATATTTTAATTTTTAAAAGTTTAATGAGTGATCATAATATTGTATATGTTAATTCCAATTGCATATTCAATTTGTTTTTCGGTAACCAACTAAAACCCTTATTTAATTGAAAATGTATGAAAATTTTATTATTAAAAAGTTTAATGAGTGGTCCAATAATATTGATTAACTCATTCTTGTAGTGTAGTTAATTGAATTTTTTATTTTTTATTTTAGAATCATGGAAAAATCACATACGGGGTACTGACTGCTATTTAAAAAACTAGAGGGGTGATGAGTGTTATTATAGTTATTTACAGGGGGTGTCAATGTATTTTACTCATAATCAATAATAGTGATGGATTACAACTATTTATATAGAAATAGAAAAAATCCTAATAATTGGAGGATACGTAAATTATTATGTAACCTAATTAAATAAGTAAATAAAATCCTAGTAATTATCTACTACCTTAAATTATAAATATTCTAGAGTATTCTACTAATATAATTAAATATAACCTAATATTATCTACTAAATAAACTAATTACATTAAATCATCCATAAATAATAATATATAATAATAACCTAATACTATTAAACTTCTTTTGCTTCCATCCGCATCAACTAGTCTTCGAGTTTTGAAGTATTGAAGAATCCACATTTCACGAATCGGACTCCAAATATGCAAGAAAATTTGTTCCTCCTTGTAACCATATTGATTAGTAGAAAACAATAAAGAGTAAACTTCCTTGTATTACATCTTGTTGGAGCTCTCGTTGATAATGAAGTCGATGACTTAAGCATTGATTTCTTCAAATAGTTTATCAAGTTGCGTTGGGAATGCATCATCGACTTTATGCTCGCTCTCACTCGTTGTATCCTCATCTTCAATTTTATCGTCACGTGACTTGTCATTAAATTAGAGAATTTTTTCATTCGGCTTTTTCAGTACATCTTGTTGAACTTCCTATTTAGGCTTGAATGGAATTAATTTGATAGTATAATACTCATGTTTAAAAGAATATATATCATCTTCTTCATGATCCACATCTAAGCATTCAATCCAATCTTGACCCAATAAAATATGTATAACATTCATGGGTATAACATCACACCATACTAAATCAGAGTATATGTGCATCTGGATCGAAACTAAACATATGTTTGTAACATGAAAAGAAGTATTACCTAGCCAAGGAATAATGTAAGGTCTCGAATGCGGTTCAACAATAAGGTGCAATTTTTTCATCGCACTTGGAGACACAATATTGACTACATATTCTTCTTCGATATATAATAATTTTACACTGTTTTCCTGCACAACGAAGAAGAGTATGAAAAGTAGTGTCTCGCTTTGAAGAATATTTTGTGCGAAGTTTCGGCATATCTAGTACCATGAAGAAATTCAATTGAGGGCGGATTTGAACTTGTATAGACTTTAGGGGCTTAACTAAAAATTTCAAAAACTTTGGGGACTGAATTGAAAAATTTAAAAACATTGGGGTGCAACCTGTAATTTTACCACGGATGACTGTAATAGAATTTTTTTTATTTTTTTGGATAAAAATTGGTTTAATTTTGAGATTACGTTGTCGTCTCGGATGTTGTGTCGACTCTCTAGCGAACTTTGACGATTGATGGAGGCCAGAAAAATTAGGGTAAAAAGAAATTGGATGAAATCAAAATATATGAGAAACTTTTGACTTTCGATACCATTATGATGTAGGATGAGAATGGAGGAAGGAATAAAGAGAATTCAAAGGAAATAATTAGGCTAAAGCTACAAGCACAAGACTTAAAATTTAATAACAATCAATCATTCAATAATCAATAATAGTGACGGATCACAACTGTTTATATAGAAATAGAAAAAATCATAATATACTTAGAGGATAAGTAAAATATAAAGTAACATAATTAAATAAGGAAATAAAATCCTATTACTTGTTTACTACCTTAAATGATTAATATTCTAGTGTAATCTACTAATATAATTAATTATATTCTTATATTATCTACTAAAATAAACTAATTACACTAAAATCATTTGTAAATAATAATATATAATAATATTAAATTTATTTTCCTTCCAACCGCATCACTAACACCAATCACAAGTATAAGCATATAACTTTGTGTGCAACTTTAACAAAAAAAATTCAATCACCAAAGTCGTTTTTTATGTTTGTTGATCATTTAAATATATTATTAATATGCAAATTTTATCCTTACATGTGTCTAGAAGTTTGTTTTTAATTTAGGAAATTAATATTTTCACAAATAAATTTAATAATTTCATAAGTTTCTTATCACATGAATAATATATGAGAGTGTATCTTATGAAACTATCAAATTTGGTTGTGATCAAAATATTAATTCCCTTAATTTATATAGCACTTTGTTGGACTTGATGACTAATAATCCCCGCTGGGGCGGGGTAAAGAAGAGGGAAACTCCCGCTGGGGCGGGAGGCAGGCTTAGCCGGACAGTGGAGAGCCCCGTTGGGGCGGGGAGGCGGGAACGGGCCAGACGCGAGTTGTTTCTTGTACGACTTGGTTTTTGGTCGGGTTTCCTACTTAGCTTAGGAAAGGATATTATGGGGACAATATACCATAATATATAATAGAGTTGGAATAGGATTGTTGGATATAAATAATGTCTATTGTATGACTCTATGTAACCAATTCATTCTGAATAAGAAAAGGAACGCCTCTCTCGTGGACGTACCCAAATTGGAGAACCACGTAAATCTGTCTGTGTTAATTCTCTTTAATCGTGTGCGTGTGTGTGATCCGATAATTCTAACACACTTTATGATTGGGAACCAAAAACCTTTCAAATTTCTTTAAAAAAATATTTTTTTATCAAAAACTCTATTATTAAAATTAATCTCGTCGTACCACACTACTCTGCCTAAAGCTGACAATTGATGCATTCGACGAGTAACGCCTGATGGGACGGATATTTTGATTATTAATCAGGTTTCGAGTCTGTTTGAATATTGACTACTCATCCTGCCCTCACCCCCGAACCCAAGAACAATATATATAATTTGTAATATATTTTCATAATTATTTTAAACAATTATATATTATTATTTTATATATTTGCATATATTTATAAATTTAAATTTTAAATTATGTAACCAGATTATATTAATACATAAATATTAAGTTAAAATACAGAAGTAGGTTAACGAGTAATACCGATCTCGAACCCAATGATATTTGGTCCGAATTCGTTCAGCCCCTAGCTTCGCCTAGGAGTAATTGAGCCCAATGACATCGGGTTTGAATTCATTCAGTCCCTAGCTACACTTAGGTGTAAATTTAGGAGTGTAAATTGAACCGAGCCGAATCGAATATTGAGTTGCTTATATTTGATTCATAAAATTTGTCGAGTATGAAATAAAGTTTGATTGAGACTCGTTTAGCTACCGAGTCGAGCACTATCTTGAATCGAGTTCGAGCAGTTTGAACTTTTCGAGCGAATATGATCCGAGTTTCAATAAAAAATTGTAATTTAAAAAGATTCGAATAATTTATCGAACTTTAAACTTTGGTCATATTTGAATCGTTAACATTTCCTAATGGCAAAACTAATGATTTGGCCACCGAAGTTGGCATGCTTTATTGAATACCTGATTGAACTTTTAATTTTTCAAATTAACTCGCTGAACTAATTATTATTTTCAAATTGGGTCATTCCGTTAAAAAATGTAAACTGACGTTAATTTTTTATCTACGTGGCGCTGATGTGGATGTAAAAAAAAGGAAAAAAAAATGACATGAAAAATAAAAACAACTTTTTGCAAAACAGATCTAACCATCTTCATCAAAACAAAAAGAAAAATTTAGATTTTTCTTCATTTTCTTCATCTTCCTCAAATTTTAGGGTTTTCTTCATTTTTTTCATTTTCTTCATCTTCCCCAAATTTTACGGTATTCTTCATTTTTTTCATCTTCTCCAAATTTTAAGATTTTCTTCATCTTTCCCAAAAGAACACTCTCTCTTTCATTCTCTTATCCCAAAAATGGTGTCGGTCGCCGCCACGGGAAGCCTCATCTCTCTTAATCTCACTCCTTCCGCCCGCTCCCACCGTAAATTAGCCCCCACCACCGTCACCGTCAGCTCCGCCACCACTTGCCTTCCCACCGTCAAATGCTCAGTTTCTTCTCTACGCTCCCGACCCTCCTCCCAAAACCCTAAACCCTTGATAACTACGCCTCAGAAACCCTCCATTTCCCTCCCTCTCAAAACCCCACTAGCCTTCACCGCGTTCTCGGTTGCATCCGGCGTCCTCATGAACCTTATCGGCGGCGGTGGTGGCAACTTGGGAGGAGGAGGAGGAACTGGCGGGGGTGGCGGTGGAGGGTCCGGTGGATCTGGCGGCAACAATTTCTGGTGTAAATTATTCTCCCCTGCCTCAGCCAACGCTGACGAATCACAATCCCCAGAATGGGATCCCCACGGCGTACCGGCCAACATTGTAATTCAGATATGCAAGCTTAGTGGATTCAAGAAATTCAAAATCTCAGATATTGTATTTTTTGATCGACGAAGATGGGCCAATGTGGACTCCCAAGACTCCTTTTTCCTTTTGTTTTGGGGAAGATGAGAAAATGAAAAAAATGAAGAAAATCCTAAAATTTGGAGAAGATGAAGAAAATGAAGAAAATCCTAAATTTTTCTTTCTGTTTTGATGAAGATCTGTTTTGATGAAGATGGTTAGATCTGTTTTACAAAAAGTTGTTTTGATTTTTTTGTTTTTATTTTCCATGTCATTTTTTTTCCCTTTTTTTTACGTCCACGTCAGTGCCACGTAAATAAAAAATTAACGTCTGTTTACTTTTTTTAACGGAATGACACAATTTAAAAATAATTAGTTCAGTGAGTTAATTTGAAAAATAATAAGTTCAATCAGATATTCAATAAAACGTGTCAACCCATTTCTAATCGAGCTCAAATTAATTTCAAATCGTTTGATTCATTTTCCAGTCTTAGGTGCAATAAATCATTTCAAGAGTGGGCCAAAAGGTTATACAATGGCCACACCTCAATGTAATTTCGAATGTAAGAAATATGATAAAAACAAGTTATATTACAAGTTAGCCCTACACAATTACAAGTTTGCCCTGTCATGTAATTGCTCAACAAAAGTCTAACCCACAAATTCATGTTACAACCCCAAAAGCTATAAAATAAACTAATTAAAAGACAAAATATAACCCTTCTTTAGCTTCTCTACCACATACCCAATTGCCTTCCCCAACAATTCTACAGCAGAAAATAGCAACACTGCGAAATACAAAATTATCATATACAATCCTCTTCTTCCTGATCATATACAAAATTATCTTCGCCTTCCATGAAAATATTTTCAACAATTCAAACCACTAATAAAACACATATCTATTTCAGTTTAAATTTGGTAAAATTAATTTCTAAAATGTATTCACAGTTCCAAGTACAAACCCAACCCTAATAACTGTTTACACAATAATAGGACTTCAAAATTTATCTAAACATTGAAATTAAAAATAATGGTTTATGGGTTACCTTTCTATAGCTCCAACAGAATCTCCCAAACTCCTATTCCCGGTAAAGACATAATAATCACCGAGTCGAAAACAAGACATACAAGCTATACAAGCATAATACAGCAAAACAAGAATGACCAAATACATTAAACGAGTATTTGAGTACGAATACACGATAAAAGTGGTTGGATTTAAGGGTTTTCTCCAACCCTACCACCACCACAAGAACCCTAGACCAACAAGGGGGGGGGGGGGGGGGGGGGGGGTAAATGCAGCAAAACTAAGGGATATTTGAGAGAAAACCAGAATGGGTTTTACATATCAATTTTATAAGGGGAAAGAAGTGTGGGAAAATGAGAGGAGATTCAGCTGACTTGGTATGCATATGAATTTGAAGGAGCTGGAGGAAAATAACCACATCCCATGGCGATTGGTTTAGCCGGCATGAATGGGTTTGGATGAGATTGTTTCCTGATGAGAGAGAAAATAAAACAGATCAGATTTTGTCGTTTTTTTTTATTCTCGTGGTGTTGGAAAATGACTTTTAACATTTCTTGATATACATTAGTATTTTAAGATACATTTGTATTGAAACATGAATATTAGTGTTCATGTATATTCATTTATTAAAGGATCCTCTTAACTCTTAACATGTGCCCTTAGGGGCACATGTTAAGAAATTCTTTTATTAAATTAGATTCATATTCTAGTTCATGTATGGAATCATAAAAGGTGAATGACACTTTTGTCCCTTCAAGTTGCATCCACTTTTAATGTCGTTCAAAAAGTTCATTTTTCGTCAATTAGGTCCTTAAAGTGACATTTTTTGTCGTTTACGTTCCTTTTACCCGATTTGACCCCAACTCAACCTATGTTGACCAAATTTTGATTCAACCCGACTCAGTTTGACTCAACTTTAATTTTTAATATTTGTAAATAGAATAAATGTTTTTAATATTTTTAAATAAATTATTATTTTAAAAATGATTTTAAAATAATTATATTAAAAATAGTTAATTTTAATATTTTAAAATAAAATATTATATTAAAAATAATAATTGTATTAAATATTTTAAAATAAAATATTATTTAAAATAATTATAATTTTTAATATTTTCAAAGAAAATATTAATTTTTTAAAAAATAATCAAATAATAATTGAATTAAATATTTTATAATAAAATATTTTTTAAAAATAATTTGAAAATAATAATGATTTTTAATACTATAAAATAAAATATTCTTTTTAAAAAGTTTCAAAAATAATTATTATTTTCAAAATAGTTATTTTTAATATTTTAAAATAATATATTATTTAAAATAATTAGTATTTTTACTAATTTCAAAGAAAATATTAATTTTAAAAAAAATTCAAATAATAATTGGATTTAATAATTAAAATAAATTATTTTTTAAAAATAATAATTATTTTTACAATTTTAAAAGAAAATATTATTTTTAAAATAATATTTTTTTTATATTTAAAATAAAATAATATTTTTAAAAAGTTTTAAAAATAATTATTATTTTAAGGAAAAAATATTAGAAACTTTTACATTTTAAAAAATATATAAAATTTAATAAAAAATAAATTCAAAAAAATTAAATTTAAATTTTTTTAAATCCTAAATAATTTTAAGAATTTTATACATCTTTAAAAACAAAAAATAAAAATATTTTTGTTTTATTAAAATTTTATTTTATTTTTTTGAATATATATTTTATAAAACTTTACTTATTTTTTTTTAAAAAAAAAAAAACTCTAATTTTTTTCCCTAAAATAATAATTATTTTTAAAACAATTAAATTATTATTTTAAAAAAATTGAATCAATTTTTTTAATTTTAATTTTACTATTTTTTGTATTTTAATTTCTATTTTTAATTAATATTAGAATTTTTTAAAACAAAAACTAAAAATAGAAATTAAAATACAAAAAATTATAAAAGATCATTAAAAAAACTGATTAATTTTTTTTAAAAATAAAAAAATTAATTTTTTAAAAAAATAATTTATATTTTCAAGAAAATTTATTATAAAATTTTTCATTTTTTATGAAACTTTACTCATTTTTTAAAATAGAAAAGTTTCTAATATTATTTCCTTAAAATAAATTTTTTTTTGAAACTTTTTAAAAAGAATATTTTATTTTAAAATATCAAAAAAATTTATTATTTTCAAATTATCATTAAAAAATATTTTACTTTAAATATTAAATTCAATTATTATTTGATTTTTTTAAAATAATATTTTCTTTTAAAATATTAAAAATAATAATTAATTTAAATAATATTTTATTTTAAAATATTTAATATAATTATTTTTTTTAAAATAATATTTTATTTTAAAATATTAAAAATAATTATTTTTAAAATAATTGTTTTATTTTAAAATATTAAAAATAATTATTATTTTAAAATTATTTAAAAAATAATAATTTATTTATAATATTAAAAATATGTATTTTATTTAAAAATATTAAAAATTAGGGTTAGGTCAAATTGAGTCGGGTTGGGATCAAATTGGGTAAAAGGAACGGAAACGCCAAAAAATTCCACTTTAAGGATCTAATTGACTAAAAATGAACTTTAGGGATGACATTGAAAGTGGATGTCAACTTGAGGGGACAAAAGTGTCATTCAGCCAATCATATAAATTGGTCTTTTGTAATTTATAAATAGTCTTGTATGTGAGTTATTTCAAGCAAGTGAGTTGAATCAAATATTTTAAAGTTTAAACACTCTTTCTCACTTTTCTATAATTTATCCTTTTCCATATATTTACAACAAAGTGATATCAGAGCCCAAGGTAATTTCAAAGTTTATAGAAGGTTAAGCCAAGGTGCAGTAAAGGTAGACGACCCAATAGAGGTGACTTGGTGCTATTGAAGTATTCCGCTGGACGAGTGCAAAGTATGCGCGTTAAAGTTCCGGAATGCAATCAAGCAAATGTGCTTAATGAGAAAAAAAATTGAAGAATAAGTTTTTGAGTTAAAGCACGTCACAAAGTTCGTCATATTGATAGCGTATTGGAGAGGTAAATTATAGAAAAATAATTTTTCCTAGGTTTGGTGCCAAATTAGTATTCACAAATTATAATATTTTGAGTATAATAATTCGAGTATTTTTGGAGCTTTCAATTTATAGCGAGGTGTCATTGCAAATCCAAAAAAATTTATTCCGAAAAAAGTTTGAGAAGTGAAAGAAAAAAGAACAAGGGAGATTTTGCAAGGAGTAATGCATGAAGAAGTTTGGAAACGTGTTGCAAGTTTTGATTCTCTACCTCAGTTATGGAATGAACTTGAATTTATTTGCAATAATTATAAAGGTATGTCATTACCTAAAGAGTCTTGGTTTTTTGAATAAGATGAGATACTTGTAGAAGAAATTGATGAACTTAAAGCAGAAGAAAGTAAAAACGAAAACTTTAAGGACATATGTCGGGAAGCAAAAATAATATATAGATCATGACGAAAATAAAGAAATATTTGAAGACATTGAAGCATCTTTCGAGAAAGAAGAAGAAAAAGAAAAAGAAAAAGAAAGCATTAATGAAATTGGAGAAACGTCATGGGTTTTAAATTGTAGAAGAAATGAAAGAAGATGGGAGAAGAAGAGCGGTTGTTGGGCACGAAGATATGTAAGATATAAAACCTTTTTCTCTGTCTAAAGTTGTTTATTTATATTTACTTTTTTTTTCTACAACTTATTAAAATGTTTTTTGGATTATTTATTGCATCTCTTTCTGACACGACGAAATACGGATTGAGAATAGAAAAAATCACAGGAATTAAATCTATATAATTTTGCAATCACATGAATTCACAAAATTGAATAAATTAACTATAAACAGCCACAATATTTATAAAATCAAAATAATAAGAGTTGTTCATAATAATAACCTTAAGAGACTACTTGTTAACGCTAAAATTTGTCCGCTCGTCGAATCACAAAACAACGAACGTAAAACCTGCACAGTAAACAAACAAACACACTGAGAAGCCTGACGGCCGAGGCTGCCGGGGAATAGCTCCGGTGTGAGAATAAGTACAGGCCATAAACATTAACAATAGAGGTATGTAATTGCTCTAGTGTATAAAAGTAAATAATATGCAGGGTACTTGAAATCTGAATTATGGTCGTGTATTTATAGTTAATCACACCTCCGTAATTTTATGTGCCCTTCCCCTAGTAGGAATATGATTCTTTATGTAAAGTACTATTATAACTGTAATTCTCATGATTGGATTGAATTTGGTTTCCTTAGAAATAGGAAGTCAAATTAGGTATGGAACTATAAGTCAATTAGGACTATGAATCCCTCAAAACTCAAGCTTCCTGATAACTGTAATATTCTACCAAGTGGCGTGACCCATTGAATTAGTCGGGCCTACATAATCATTTTCCAACATTACCTCCCACTATCTTATTATAAGAAATTAAAATAAGAGAGTACATCAATTAGTCACGGAGGACGTTAGTCGAAGGGTAAGCAGTCCTATATTGGACTCGTTTTTACGCGTTTTGTATGCGTTTGGGACGCGTTTTGAACGCGTATTATACACGTATTGTACGCATTTTGAAAGCGTATTGGACTCGTTTTGGACGTGAATTGGACGCGTATTAGATGCGTTTTGGATGCATTATGGACGCGTATTGGACTCGAATTAGACGCGTTTTGTACACGTTTTGAACGCGAATTGAACATGTATTGGACACGAATTGGACGTGTTTTGGACGAGTTATGTATGCGTTTTGGACGTATATTGAACGCGAATTAGACACACGTTTTGAACGCGATTTAGACGTGTTTTGAACGCGATTTAGACGCGTTTGGACTCGTTTTGCGTTTTATACGCATTTTGGACTCGTTTTAGACGCGTATTGGACGCGCTTTGGACCCTTATTGATAGCGTATTGGACGCATTTTGGAGGCGAATTGGATGCGTTTTGGACGCGTATTGGACGCATTTTGAACACATATTGAACGCGTTTTTACGCGTTTTGGACGCATTTTGAACTCGTATTGGACGCTTTTTGGACTTGTTTTGTACGCGTTTGGAACGTATTCTGAACGCGTTTGGGACGAGTTTTTGACGCGTTTTGGACGCGTATTAGACGTGATTTGGTCACGATTTGGACGCGTTTTGGATGCATATTGGACTCGTTTTGGACGCATTTTGTACGCGATTTGGACGCGTATTGGATGCGTTTTGGACACATTTTGCGTTTTGTACGCATTTTGTACGTGTATTGGACGCGTTTTGAACGCGTTTTGTACACGTATTGGACGCGAATTAGACGCGTTTTGTACTCGTATTGTACCCAGTTTGGAAGTATATTGGACGCGCTTTGAACACGTTTTGGACTCGTATTGGCCCCGAATTGGACGTGTATTGGATGCGCATTGAACGCGTTTTTGACGCGTATTGAACGTGTATTGGACATGTTTTGTATGCGATTTTGACGCGATTTGGACGTGTTTTACGTTTTGTACACGTTTTGGACGCGTTTTATACGCATATTGGACGCGTATTAGACCCATATTGGACGGGTTTTGTACGCGTATTGAACTCTTTTTGGACTCGTTTTGTACGCGTTTTGGACGCATATTGAATGCGTTTTGGACGCGTTTTGCATTTTGTACGCGTATTGGCTGCTTTTTAAACGCATTTTGGACGTGTATTTGATGCATTTTGTACGTGTTTTGTACGCATTTTGGACTCGAATTGGCCGTGTTTTGGACTCATTTTGGACGCGTTTTAAACGCATTTTGGACCAATTTTGGATGTGTTTTGCGTTTTGTACGCGTTTTGGATGCGTATTAGACACGTTTTGAACGCAATTTGTACTCGTATTGTACGCGAATTGTACGCGTATTGGAAGCATATTGGACGCGTTTTGGACGCGTATTGGACGCGTTTTGTACTCATTTTGGACGCGTTTTGTACGCATTTTGGACGCGAATGGTCGCGTTTTGTTCGTGTTTTTAACGCGTTTTGTACGCGTTTTGGACGCGTTTTGCTTTTTGTACGCGTTTTGGACACGTTTTGGACGCATAATGGACGCGAATTGAACGTGTTTTGAACGCGTTTTGTACGCTTATTGGACGCGTTTTGAACACGTTTTAGACGCGTATTGGACCCGAATTGGGCGCGTTCCCTTGTCTTATATGGCAGTTTGCTTATTATATATATATTACTATGTATTTTTTTGTGTGATGAACATTGTGTTCACGGTAATTGGTTATGGTTAGACAACTATTTTAGTTTAAAAATATGTATAATTGGCACCTATATCTATAAATCATTGAAAAATTATATATTTTCAAGTTTAATATTTTATCACAATATTGAATTAAAATTAAGATTTATGTGCATAGAGTTGAATTAAGAGTATGTGTAAATTAGGATATGGTATCCTAATGATTTTTATTTGTTCTAATGTTATATTTAAGACTTATTCGTTTTTAATTTCGTGTTTCGTAATATCGAGGTAAGTGACTTTCCGAACTATTTAATATTTTTAAATTATCGTTTATTTTTATGTATACGTTTGTAATTACTCGGATGCCTAGATGTATGATTTCAAAAAATTTTATGCTTTATTTAAGGCTTCCATTTAAATTAAAATGTTATGTTCTTCTATTTAAACTTCGGATCAAGTATTTATTTTTGAACCGTGAAATTAGATTATATGATTTTGAACTGTGAAAAAAGTATTGTTTAGAATATAGATAATATTGAGAAATATTTTTGAAATCTTTAGTCTGACTATGTATATAAGGCCCGTTATTGATTACGTTTAGTTCCGGAGCTAATATAAGACCTATTAATGCGCACACCTTTTAGATGTCCTTCGGAGAGTGTGCAGATTAGATACCTTAGTAGGGTGCGTGATCATTGACATTATCGAACTTTGGGCCGCGTTACAGGGCTACTGTAACCTTAGTCGCTAAGGCTGTTGATTAAAAGATATATTGTATACATTGAAATTATTTTTGAATTGTTTTAGTTTTGAAAGCCTTTATACTATTGTTATTGAATAAAAAGAATTTCGAAAAAGTGTTTTACAAATTGTACTTAATCCGGCTAGATAGGAAGGATTGCTACTTGTTGGGCTTCACCGCTCACTCCTTTATAAATTTTTTTACAGGTTCCATCATTGAAAGATGAACACTTATTTTATACGCTTTGGATATAGCTGGAGTTTAGTTTATGATGTTATTTTTTTAATGTTGAATTTTGATAAAACTTTTAGTTTTGGGGAGTTGCGTCTCCGTTATTCAAATTTGGTATTTATTGGTATTTCATTTGAATTGGATTGAACGATGTTTATTGTTGGGTTTCGTTTAAGATTATTGTTGAGTTGTTTTGTTTGGGATGCGCGCGATTGATATTGTTGCATTGCGGGCCTTTGGGCTTGCGGCGTGTAGCACTTCGGACCTATAGCGGGTTCGGGGTGTTACACCTCTAGTCTATAAGATGTAACATTCACTAGGGTGTGATTGACCAACTAATATTCAAACATATTTTTAATATAATGTCTAATATATCTTTCAAGTTATAATATTTAATATATCCACTAAATATAAATTTGAATGTTATAATTTTTAATTAACTTGATCTAATTAATTAAATTATGAATTTGTGCAATAAATAACATAAATATCAAAAAATAATAAATATTTATTTCATCAAGAAAATAAAGTCATACACTTTTGGCTAATTAAATTTCTTAAAGATTAAAATTTACGTAATATACATTTAAATATATTTTTTGTAATCAAAAGGTAAAATTTTAAAAAGCATAAAAGTACAAAATAACGTAAAAAAATTATACTTATTTTTCCCAAATATTAAAATTTACATAAATTATACTTATTGTTACATAACGAATCTTATTATTCATATAAAAAAGTATTAAAATTCTATTAATTATTTTTCTCAAATATTAAACTAAACATAAGTCACACTTAAGTATTATTATTTTTACAATAAAAATGACAAATGTTATTACTCAAAAAAAGAAAAAATATATTAAAAAAATTCTTTTAATAAGATAGAGGTAGTAATAAATATTAGTATATTTTTTTTATTCGATATTGTGTAAAAACAACACCAACTGTATACTTAAAAATATAATTAAAACCATAAACATCCCAAATTTTGACATATACTCAAGAAAATTTAACATATAAAATTCATAATACAAAACTAAGAATTCAAATAATAATTTTTATTTTTAAACACCAAAAACTAAACTATCAACATACTCAATTACTTTAATTAGAAAACCTCCATTAATAATTTAATTTAAAATTATTAATATTTGTATCACTTATCCAAAAATATGTGTTAATTAAATTAAATTATTTGAACGATATAGTCTTAATTAAAGATAAAACTATAATTAAAATGTATTGTATTAAAAAGGATAGTTAAACATATATATATATATATATATATATATATATATATATATATATTATTTAAGAATTAAAATTTGATAACATGCAATGGTAAATATATAATTTTATCTATTTATTCAATCTTAAAAATTTGTAGGGGTATTAACTGTTACTCAAAAAAATAGAAGGAATGTGAGTGTTATTATGATTATCTAGAGGGGATGTAACTGTATTTTACTCATTGATTATTGAAGGATTGATTATTGTTGAACTTTAAGACTTTTGCTTGTGGCTTTTAGCTTAATTATCTCCTTTAAATCTCCTTTGTTCCTTCCTCCATTCTCGTTCTACATCACTTACTCGTTAGCCCTACTCATAGATGATGAATCATGAATTAATTACTTTTTAACACAATTTTGTAACTACTAATTTTTTGTAATCATATTTTATCATTATAATATGAGAAATAAATACTGATAATAAAAATCATTGATTATTAGGTGATTCCATGTTATCATTCTAATATGGTATTGGAGTTCGAATGTATGATTAGCTCAGTGTCCAGCAGTGCCTTGACTCATTGAGTAGGGATGACAATTTATTCTGTTCCCATTGTGATTTTGAATTAATGGAGATGGGGCCGAGGATAGAGAATTACCGAATTTTTTACTTTTGGTTTACAATTTTTTGTGTACATAGTATTATTTATTAAGAATCTTAACCAATAGAGTCCATATGTAATAGATCAGGTTCTTAATGATATTTAAAGAAAATTGTATTTTAAAAAAAATTTAAATACAAAGAGCCCTAATTTTTTTTCTTTCTAAGTTCATCTTTTTTCTCCTTTTTCGAGGACTCGTGATATAGAGGTCTCTAGCTATGACTGTAAATATGAGTATTTTTTTATCTCTACTGTGTATGAGTTTTGTTATATTTTGTGACAAAATATTATAATTTTTGTTAGGGTTAATTGCAAATTAAACTCTGAAGTATACACCCTTTTATTATTCGTACCCTGATGTTTAAGCTCTCATCCCGCTATCCAAGAACCATTAACTAACTACGATGGACCCTATTTATATTTCCCATCAATTTTTTTGCCGGAAAATGACCACGTGTCACAATTTAATATTTAAATATAGTTGACCATATAAATACCGTAATTGACTTAATTAAGTTGTAGAAATACATGTTAAATACACCTTGACTGTATATTAGTAATAGTTGACTTATTTAAATAGCAACTAATTAATTAAATAATATAATAATAACCCAATTTGGAGAAGTACATAAGAACAAAACAAAATTAAGTAATACAACACCAAAATATTGCAGATCAAATAATAAAATAAAAAACAAATCAAAGCCAATATCAATACAATCCAATCCAACTTAGAATAATAAACTAAAAAAAATCAAAAGGCTAAAAACGGGGACTTGAAAGAAAAATTATAGATTTTGACCAAATTGGATTTGCAGGGAACTGAATCCATTTCCTTCTCCATAATTGCAGATCTCCAATGACCATGACTTCTTGAAATCTTCTCGTACCTTCTCGAAATCTTCTCGAGTCTTCCTTTCGTCTTGACGACATTGACTCCGACAAATTTCTGGTGTTCGGCGTAGATCCGGTGTTCACCGTCGTCGAACTTTCATTTGAAACATCCATGGAAGATTCATACAGATTCACATCATCAACTCCAAAACACGAGGCAAATTTAGGCTCTGGCACCGCCCAACCTCCGACGCTCATCTCCCATGGCAGATCTGAATTTTGGGAAGAAGATTTGGGTTTGGATTTTTGGTTCTTCCTCATGATAGTTTCTTCCTCTGCTCATGAGATTTCTGAAATTATAGGTTTGGGTTTGGGTTTTTGGTTCACTACAAGAAAACCAGCTATTTTCGACGGAACTATCATCGACGAAATTTATTCAGACAAAACTACCTTAATTCCAACGGAATAATCCATCGAAGATAATTCCTTCGAAATTAATATATTTACGACGGAATTTTGTCGGAACAATAAGTGCTTTCGTCGCGCCAGATTTCCCGCCAGCGCCAAATCTAAAATCGAAGGAATAAAGGTATGCTCAACGGAATAGTTCGTCGAAATTATGTTATGTTCGAGGGAATTATTTCTGACGGACATTCCGTCGAAAATAAGGATTAAAACCTAAATTTGGGTCTTCTTCTCCAGTGCCTCCTCATTCTCATTTCCTATTCTCTCTCTCTCTACTCTCTCTCTCTCTCTCTCTCTCTCTCTCTCTCTCTTCCCTCTCTTGCCGGCGGCACCACCATCTCCTGCCGGCACCTGCCTCGACCACCACCAGCCAGCACCACATGCGACGGCCACCAGCCACCAGCACCGTTAGCCACTGCTGCTGCCAGCTACCCTTTCCTCCACTAGCCACTGCCAGCATCAGCCACCGCCGGCACCACCATTTCCTGCCGGCACCTGCCTTGACCACCACCAGCCACTGCCGGCACCAACCACCGCCCCACGCCAGCCTCCCCCTTCCTCCACCAGCCAGTCAACTGCCGTCGCATCCACCCCCTTCCTCCATCAGGTTCCAGTACTATTAAGGTTCTTGAAGTTAATTTTATTTTTATATATTTAGTTTAATTTGTGTTTAATTTAGGGTTAACTATATGTTGTTAATTTAGGGTTTAGTATATTTTGCTAAAATTTGTGTTTAATTGTAGGTTTACTATATTGTTTTGATGAAATTGGGATATTGTTTTGATTAGGGTTTACTATATTGGTTTGATTAAATTGGGATATTATTTTCATTAGGGTTTGCTATATTTTGTTTTGAAGAAATTAGAATACTTGAGTTGTTGATTCTCTTGAATTTGTTTGGACAGTTTTGTTGTTTGTTATTCTGAAATTGGGCATGCCATACTAGATTGGGAATTATATGTCAAATTATATGCCATAATGTGAATTTAGGGAATGTGATATGTGTATTGAGTGAATGAAGGATTTGATATTTCCGACGGAATTTCCCACGGAAATTATGTCAGAATTCTTCAGTTGCTAAATTTGTGGTTCCTGCAAATAATAAATAATAGATAATAAATAAAATTAAATTAAATAATAATTAATTAATAATTAATTAAAAGAGATAAATAATAAATAATAAATAATAAAATAAATAAAAAATAATAGATAATAGATAATAAAATAAATAATAAATAACAAATAATAGATAATAGTTAATAAAATAAATAATTAATAATTAATTAAAAGAGATAAATAATAAATAATAAATAGTAAATAATAAATAATAAAATATAATAAAATTAAATATAATTAATAACTAAGTAGCATTTGCTTAGTTGGGATGCAATATTTAATAAATAACAAATAATAGATAACAAAATAAATAATAAATAATAAATAATTAATAATTAATAATTAATTAGAAGAGCTAAATAATAAATAATAAATAGTAAATAGTAAATAATAAATAATAGATAATAGATAATAAAATAAATAATTAATAATTAATAATAAATACTTAATAATTAATAATTAATAATTAATAATTAATTAAAAGAGATAAATAATAAATAATAAATAGTAAATAATAAATAATAAATAACAAATAATAAATAATAGATAATAGATAATAGATAATAAAATAAATAATAAAATAAGTAATAAATAATTAATAATTAATTAAAAGAGATAAATAATAAATAAATAATAAATAATAAATAATAACTAATAAATAATAAATAATAAAATATAATAAAATTAAATACAATTAATAACTAAGTAGCATTTGCTTAGTTGAGATGCAATATTCAATAAACTAAGTAGCACTTACATAGTTTTTCATTGACAAAATAAACTAAGTAACATTTGCTTAGTTTGTCGTAATATTCAATAAAATACAATTAAATACAATTAATAACTAAGTAGCACTTACTTAGTTTTTCATTGGCAAAATAAACTAAGTAACATTTGCTTAGTTTGCCGCAATAATCAATAAATTCAATATGACTTATTCACATTGACTTTGAGTGTTAAGGTTGCATATGGACACCAAAGACATCCAATTTCTTTTTCCCCTCCGACTTCATATGGACACCAATAGACATCAGCTCATGTTTGAACGATATGATCTGGTTCCCATATTATTCTTCATCACAAAGAAAACATCTATGTGGAGCTTTGGATGTCTTCATCCATTTCCCTTTACGTAGGCTATCAATGAATTTTATAAGAAAATCATACTTCTTTGCCTGTAAAATTCATTTATAACCTACATATCTGTAACTTGATGAAGACATGCTTTGGAGGTGTCAACTTAGAAACCCGTTTGACATTCACTCAATAAGAATGAATGTCGAATAGTCCCCAGTTTGGGACTGTTACTGGATGTTATGTCTTTCACTTAGGCTGGTGCCAATACGAAACGACACGTTTTTGTTATTTTGAGGATTTTTCAGCTGTTATCTCTACATGTTCTTTGAGTACATACTTAGATTAAGTTCTCTTAATCTATTTCGTGCACTTGGAGACCATGGGGAGGTGCTGTTGATTTTTTTTAAAACAGTAGAAACGTGCATAACGTGTTGGCACTAGTGAAGAGACGCATCCAGGAACGGGATAGAAGCCTGAATTACCCCTTTCCTATAGAGCTATCGTAATAGGAAAATACTCTAATTCATGCATGGACCACATGCATGAACATCCCTGGACTGAAATCAGCTTGACATTCATTCATGCATGGACCACATACATGAACATCCCTGTACTGAATGCGTGGTCTGTGAAGTTAAAGATGTCAGCCGACCAAAGTTGGATGTACCGTAGCATACGCAGTGATGGAAGGGGATTAGTATCAGCTTATCGTGATGGGGTGTCAGATTTCTTGAACAAAGCAATAGATCATGTTGATGATTTGAACGAAAAGATGCGCTGTTCGTGTGTCAAGTGTAAAAACCTGATCTGGAAGAAAGTCGACGAGATTAAATTCGACTTATTTTCCCGTGGATTTGTGGATGGGTACTTCGTATGGATTCATCACGGGGAATCAGCTGAGCGGATAGATATTCTACGGATTCATACGTTGAAAACTATGATCCGGTGGAGATGTTGGTCGATGCTTATGGCCTTATTAATATTGACTGGGTTGAAAATGAGCCTTCTTCAAGAAGTGTTAAGCAAGTGCCAAATGATACAGCTGCTGCCTTTTACAAGTTGCTATCTGAATATGGGGTCTCGTTGTATCCGAAAAATTATACGGACACCAAGCTTTCTGCAGTGACGATGCTCTTACACTACAAGAATGAGCACGACTGTAGTGAGAGAGGTTTCAACGATTTGCTTGCCATAGTTGGAATGTTCTTACCCAAGGAGCATACTCTTCCTGCGAATTATTACGAAATGAAGAAGATGGTCAAAGGGTTAAATATGGGGTATCAGAAAATCGATGTTTGTGAGCAGGATTGCATGTTGTACTATGGGGAGGACATTGATAAGGGACAGTGTGATATATGCAGCTTTCCGTGCTACAAGGTGACAAAACGTGGGGGGAAGGAGAAACATGTTCCCAGGAAGATCTTACAGTACTTTCCTCTTATGTAGAGGCTTCAGCGGCTATTCATGTCGTCTCATACGGCTCAACATATGAGTTGGCATCGAACAAAGGATATCGTGCTTGGTCAGCTGACTTACCCAGCGGATGGAGATGAATGGAAGAGATTTGATGCAAATTATCCTGAGTTTGCGGAAGAAGTCAGGAATGTTAGGCTTGGCATGGCTACTGATGGCTTTTGCCCTTTCAATAATTTTAGCCAGCCGTACTCAGTTTGGCCAGTGATTATGGTCGCTTATAATCTTCCACCGTCGATGTGCATGAGGGATCCGTATTTGTTCTTAACTTTATTCATACCTGGGGATAAAAGTCCTACAAAAGACATTAACGTGTACCTTCGACCGTTAGTAGATGAACTAAAGATGTTGTGGGAGACAGGAGTCCAGACATATGATAAATCAAAAAGCGAGAATTTTGTGATGAAGGCAGCCCTGTTATGGACTATTACTGACTTTTCGGCTCTTGGGATGGTTAGTGGTTGGTCAACTCAAGGGAATATATCCTGTCCAGTGTGTATGGGGGATGTGCAAGGCAATCAGTTGCAACATGAGCGGAAATGTACCTTCTTTAGAACTGCTCGTAGATTCTTGCCTCTTGATCACAATTACAGAAAGATGTCTGCACAGTTCAACAGAAAGACAGAGAAGAAGGGGGTTGTTGGTCGACTGTCGGGCAGTGAAGTTTTGGGCTGGTTGAACCAGCTTGATTTTCCTTTGTCGGAGAAGGAGCACAGTAAATTGAGAGCAGCCGGGTACGGGAAGACTCATAATTGGACACACTTACCTATATGGTTTGAGTTGCCGTATTGGGGCACACTTTCAGTTCGTTATTGTATGGATGCCATACATATCGAAAAAAATGTTTTCGAGAACTTGTTTTACACCGTGTTAGATGCGAGTGGTAAAAACAAAGACAATGACAACGCTCGAAAAGATTTGGAGGCATTGAACATTAGGCCAGAATTGTGGCTTCGCCCTAACAATACGTTGGGAATATACATAAGAATGTTATTCCTATTTTATATGATTTGATTATGATATAAATGAATGAATATTCAGGTATGCTTGCATTGATAAAAGCTGTAAAGTCCTTTGACAGATAATAGGAATATATGTACAAGGACTTAGAATGAATTTGATCAAATATGTTAGGTTGATCCTACATAAGCAAAACAGCTTTGTAAAGTCCTTAAAAAGAAATGATGTACAAGGACTATAAATATAGAAAGATCAAGCTTGTTAGGTTGATCTTAAAAAGTGTAATAGATAGGATTGTCTGATCGTTGAGCACTACACCAGCATCGTAGTCTGCCAGGAGAGACAAGAAAGACTCGAGAACTATCAAGGCGGAATCGTAGTCTACAAGGATAGTAGATCATGGAGTTCATAGTCTGCCAGGAGAGACGAGAAAGGATCGTAGTGTGTCGGGAAGAACTTTCTCAGAGCCGTAGTCTGCTGAGGAAGTCATGTTCAGAATCGTAGAGACAGCCTGTCTATGAGCCGACCGAGCATCTGCCAGAGCTAAGTCAAGAATCGTAGATCACACTTGTAGTAGTGGAGTCTACTGATCATATCAGAGGCAGAGATCATAGTCGAGCTAGATCAGAGGAGAACAGCAAGCATGAAGGCAGAAATCGTAGTCTGTCAAGGTCTGATCTCGGAGTCGTAGTGCCTGTAGAAACAATGCTAAATCGTAGTCTGCAGGACTAAGGCGTCTACAAAGGTTGCTCACAATGTCAAGGCAGAATCGTAATGTCAACACGATTCTCAACAGATGAGCACTCCCATAGAATCCAAAGATGAAGCCTCTGGTCTGAGCCACAAAGATACATTCCACTTAAAGGAAACCAGAGAGAACTCAACGAATGGCAGGCAAGCTAATAGAAGATCTAAGCACCAACTCAATCAGCATTCAGATTGAGTTGTGAGGCCATTCAAGATGAAGTCTTAAACAAGCCAATCAGAATAAGACTTCAGATAAAGTGACTGACTAGAGAAAGTTAGCAAGTGCAGTAGCTGTCAAGAGAACAGAAGATAATGGTCTTGAGAATCACTCAGGATCGTAGTGTTTGCCAAGCAGGAACTGATGAAGTTTACATAGAGATACTGGCCAGCTTTTGAAGAACAAGACAGAAGTGATTAAGCATCAGACCATTGAAGATAGGTGAACATGAGATCACCAGGAAAAAGAGAGCTGGGTATGCCACAAATTTGATGTGTCTTACTATCCAGAAGAGGCCAGAACAAGAAGTCAAGCTATCAGTTCCTGAGATCAGTCAAGGAAAGCAGAAGTGTTGAAGCACTGCACAAGAGAAGGAAGAGGTGTTCTACATTGCATATTTAAAGAACACTCTTCAGAATCATAGTGTTGTCTCAACCATTCAAAGAGCAACATTCAACAAGACACACTACGATCAAGGTCCAAGAACATCTGCATAAGAATCGTAGAGTTCGGTCATCTGAAGATTGAAGCATTGGCAACGGTTTAATCTGAAGACTGATATTCGAACGTTGCTGATTGAGAGCATCGATGCAGAAGGACAATTTCTGATGTTCTGATCAAGAAGTCAGAAAGAAGAAATAAAGGTGACTGCCAGCTTGACACGGAATAGTGACATCTCTGAGGCGGTAGGTGAAGTAGCAGACTGCTGTGTCAGTAAAGTCAAAAAGGAGCTGTCACGTCACATCAACAGTCTGCACCAAATAACTCGAGATCTGCGAAGCAATTCAAATAGCTTCCAACGGATATTTTCCAATGGGAAGATCCTGGAAAGGTATTTAACAGCTGAAGCTTCAAAGATGAAAGTGTTGCTGAGTTGTTGAAGAATCATTGAGTTATTGGAATGCTACATTATTGACTCTACGAGTTCCACCAGAGCTTAACAGAACAAGTCTCAGTGGCAGTGAGACTATGAAAGTGGAAGTGAAGCAGATTTGAAGAAGGAATTGAACAGACTAAAGCTTCACTCAACAAGGATGAGAATGCCATTGAAGATGGCAGCTAAGCTGTGAGCCGAGAAGGCCAAGAAGATAGCATTCAGGAAAGTGGCTGAGCATAAAGAAGATCAAAAGAGCCACTCTACGGATCACCATGAAGAACCAGAAGCTGAAAAGGAAAAAATGCAGAACCATGTCTGCTTATCTATCAAGAAGGGTTCAAGGAATGCTAAGGATCAGAAGAAGGTGACCCACAATGAAACGCCTTAGCAGTCCTATGTGGTGATGGTGCACAGCTGACATCGGATGAAGATGAGCTGAACAGAATGAAGATCAGCTACCCTAGAGAAGAGAAGGTCCAGACTCAAAGCAGAATGCTGAGGACCAAGCCAAGCTGCTAAGTACAAAGATGATCAAGCTTAAAGTCATCTTAGCAGCAAAGCAAAAACAACAACAACTACAACAACAAGTAGCCAGGGCCTGAGGGGTCCTTGTCCAGAGGGACTAAATGGAGTTCCAAGGCTGCTGGCCTTGAAGAGTTCTTAGTAAACTAAAGGAGTTCCAAGCCTGCTGGGCTTGAAGAGTTCTTAGTGAACTGAAGTTCCAAGGCTGCTGGCCTTGAAGGAATCTTAGTGATTCAGGGTGCTGCCCATTCCTTAGTGGATTTCCTACGAGAGTGCAGAAGAGTGGATTAGGAGCTTGAGTCTCTGAACCACTTAAAACCCCCTTGTGTCTTTTACATTCTGTCATTTATATTATGTACTTAACTGCTATAACTGCTATGTTTGTATTAACTACTTACAACTAAACTAACTCCAAGAACAATGTATCAATGTTTATCAATATATCAATGAAAGGGACATTTAACTTATTCCGCTGTGCTTGAAATGATTCTTATGTTTGTCATATGCTAACTTCTTAGCTATACAAAATAAAATGGAAAAGAGTTTTCAAACGCAAAGGATCTATTCAACCCCCCCTTCTAGATCTATTGTGTGCCTACTAGAAACTAACAAATACGAAACCTAAAGCTTTATATTGTCTTACTAAGCAACAAGTTGAAGACGTGTGTAAGTGGGTTAGTGGGTTGAATCTTCCAGATGGATATGCGTCGAACATAACACGTTGTTGTAAGGTCGAGCAATTGAAATTTTTTGGATTCAAGAGTCACGATTGTCATGTATTCATGCAGAAGTTGATCCCAATTGCATTTCGTGAGATGTTACCCTGAAAAGTTTTGGATGCATTGACCGAACTTTTAAATTTCTTTCGAGATCTTTGCTCAAATGTAATTAAGTACATTGATGTGGAGCAGATGGAGAAAAATATTGTTAATACCATTTGTAAGCTCGAAATGATCTTTCCTCCAAGATTCTTTGACTCGATGGAACATCTGCCTATTCATCTGCCTATTCATCAAGCGACTCAAGTGTATTACGTTTCTAATGTCGTAAATACTCGAAGCCCCTGGTACACAGTAGTCACAACTAAAACACGTTCATTTGATGCTGAGAACATGTTTGGTATAGATGAGGCGTTGCAAGAAGATGTTAACAACCCTTTTGCCGTAGTGTTCAATGTTGAATATGTGATGGATACTGATGTCATTGACGTACCTGACGATGAGGATGTCGAGAAAAACGTCGTCGTGAGTGATTATGTAGTCGTCGATGATGATAACGATGACGAAACTGATCTCAAAACTGAGGATAAGGAAGATATCGAATTCGAGACTGATATACATGTTGATTCTGATGGGTTTGATGGCGTAAGTAATTGAAAATTAGCATTCATATTAGTAAATACCACATTGTTAAACCTTACATATTCATAATTTACCAATTTGGTTATTGCAGTAGGATATTCATGGCTAGACATAACGGTGGAGGTCGCCAAGGTGGTGGGCGATCTGGTACGAGAGACGGTAGCCACGACGACGGCTTGTCTTCAGGAGCTAGTAAGTTGTCTTAACTAGGATTTAAATATATCTCAAACTGCATTAGTTTATGTTTATTGACTCAGTTAAATACAATTATTACAGATGTACCTCGTCGGCGACACCGATGGACGAAACTCGGTATCTTAGGTCGTTCGCCGGCAGTTCCACATATTGTACCGGTGGATGTTGCTTCTGGACAGTAAGTGTTAGTACATTGTTAATGTTTCTGTTAGATATTGCAAAACACAACTCACATAACACATATTGTTATATTTTTTTTATAGTATACTTGCGACAACCCGAAAATTATAAGATTCTAAACGATTAAATTAAAGGTTAAAGAATAAAACCTAGATTAGAAATAGAGGATTAATTAAAATTTTTAAGGAACCTATGTGGTTTGATTTGAATTTTTAGCAATGTAAAGAAATTAAATGAGAATGCTATAAATTTTGAGAAGTAAGGAAGAAATTTATTTTATTATCTCAATTTATTGGGTTATAAAATTAGATGTACATGAACAATCATTTAATTTCCAAATTGAATGGAATAGAAATCCTAAGTAACTAATTAGGGTAAAATAAAATTTCGGTTTTGGGTCATGTTAGTTTACATAGCCCAAACAATTAAATTGGAAGCCCAAAAGAATTAAATGGGTGACCCAAACCTAGCCCACTTGAAGAGGGGCATTGTAGTCATTTATTAAAGCATTATTTGCCAAATAAAAGAAATCAAAAATGGGGGAAAAAGGGCATGGGATATCCGGCCATGTTGAGGGGTAGAAAGGGAAGGGAATTGTGAGCTAGCAAGCTTGTCCAAATTTGTGGAGATAATCTACCAACTACTCAACAACTCCCTTATGTGTCAAATGGTAAACTAAGCCAACCACTTTGTTCATTTGTGCAAGCAACCATGTGGGCAAATGAATGTAATAAACACTTGCAAGCTTAGTAAAACAAAAATCAAAATTTACTACACTTTACTCTCATTTTACTTCTAAAGCTTCTTAGTTGCTAAAATAAACAAAACAACAAGGGAGAGAGAGAGCCCCAATTCGGAAGCTTCAAGAGGAAAGGAGGGACCTAGATTTTTCATGGATACCAAATTTCTTAGCTACTTTGCAAGAAGAAAGAAAGGTAAAGATAAAGAAGTTTTTCTAGATTTAATTAAAGCTTTATGTAGCTTTGCACTTTTATTTTTGATCTATGAAGTTTTATGATTTTGTTGGATTAACCTTATGAAAAGATTAGATCATGAAGTTATTTTGGGTATTATGTGTATATATGTGGATCTATGTTGAAAGTGTTGAAGGAAAATGAAAGTTATCAAGTTTTTCGGAAAATTTTTAGATAAAGTGAGATCTATGTATTTTATTTTAAAAATCTATGTTTGGTATTTGTGATTTGTTGGGGGGGGGGGTATGCTAGATCTATGAGATATGTGAATAATCCCTTTTGAATGACCCAAAAATGTTGTGGGAGGAATAAGTTATGGAATTTTTAGTATAACACATCCTTAATGGAAAAACTTAGAAAAATTAGTATACTGCTGCCACAAAAAGGAAATTTTGGGATTAGCTAGATTGTTCAGAAAATTCTAGGCTTTCTGTATGTTGTAGTAGACTGAATAAGCTTAACATAGACTCCAGAACGGACTAAATCCGACATCGGAGGAAAGAGTTATGCCATTTTAAAGTAGTCGAGTCAAAACTGGGAAACCATTTCGGTTCAGTCCCCTTCCACGAAATTTCTGGAATTTTGTGCTTGGAATTTGGAGATGGTCCAAAAACAAAAGTTGTAGTCCCGGAAGTTATCTTCGCGTGGGCTCAATAATCTCTTAAAAACGTTTTAAAACGAAAAAGTTATGATCGTTTTAGTACAAGAGGGTTAAGCTGGGAAACTAAAACTGGCCAGCCACTTCTGGGCTGTTTTCCGTGACCAAAACAGAACCAAATTTGGTGTTTGATAAACGAAAACTATAGTTCAAGAAAATACAAATCCAAAGCTTCCGACGGAACTTAATTCCGAGTTGTAGATTTCGTGTTACAAGTGTTTCCGTAAAGGAACCCGAATCTGAAAATTTTGGGCGAGAATGGCAGAATTGTAATTAAATGAACAATGTTAATAAATGATTTTAAAGCCACTAATTGGTTAGTAATCTAATTACATCTATAGTTAAATGTAATTAACTATTTAATTATTATTTAAGTGATATTAAATGATAATTAAGTAAAGATAGTGTTAATAAAGTAACTAGTTATTATTTAATTAAGATTAAATGATAATTAGAGTTAATCAAGTGATTAATTATTATTTAATTAATATTAAATAATGATTAAAGAATGTTTAAGTAAGATTATGTGACTACTTACTTACATTAACATAAAATTGTATAATTATTTATTATTTAAATATTAAATAATAAATAAGGACAAGTAATAATTAATTATTCTTAATTTAATAAGAAAGAATGATTAAAGATTTATGAAATGAATTAATTATTTATTATTAAATAATAAATAAGGACAAATGTTAATTAATTATTCGTTAAATAATAATAAGGAATAATTAAAGACTAATGAAGTACTAAAATCAATTATTTACTATTCAAGGATAAGAAATTAATTAATTATTATTAAATAATAATTAAAGACAAACAATAATTTGATTATTTATTATCTAATTAACATTAAATAATGGATAGATCTAATTGGCTATTATTTATTAGTTAAATAATAACTAAAGGTAATTAATTAATTACTATTTAATTAATATTAAATAGTAATCAAATGAAGGTATAGATTAATATTATGATAATAAATTTATTTAATAATTATATTACATAAATTATGTAAAAATATTTTTAATATTTTAAAAATCATTTAAAAATGATTTAAAGGTTATAAAAAATATTTTAAGTTATAAAGCATAACTTTTAATATTTCGTCATGAATTAAATTAATATTTTAATATTAATGGCAGTTATTTAATAATGATTTTAAATGTTTTAAAATTCATTTAAAGGCGATATTAAGGTATTAAAAATATTTTGAAATATTATAAATAACTTATAATATTATGTCATGTATTTCATTAATATTTGAAATTAAATAAATATTAATGATAATAAAATTATTTTGGTATTTAAATCATTTAAAAATGATATTAATGATTGAAAAATCATTATAACTGATAATAATTATTTGAAAATTATTATGAGCTATTGAAAAATGTTTTGATTAAGTAATAACATACTTAAGATAATACTAAAGCGTTTAAGTAGAGTCTTATTGATAATAGGCTCGATAAATATCCGATTAGGCAATCGGGATGTCGAATAAGTACCGAACTCAACTCAGACTGTAATAGTTTGACTTGATACCGGGTCTTACGTGTTTTATTGACCGATAGGATTATGTGATAATGTGTTTAGGTTATTTTACAAATGTAATTAGCAATAGTTATTGCGATGATATTATTCTAATGTGGAGATCGGTATTATTAATATTAGGTCTTCAGATGAAGCTAACTAGATTGCGTAGCAGTAGTCGGCGATAAAGGCAAGTTTTTTTGAACTATTCTTTCATATAGTGGTTAATCATTGTTGATTATATCACGTCTATGATTTATTAATTCGCACGTTGTGCATGTTACATATGTTCATCAGGTATGAAAGGCTGATCACCTTCATTACCATATTGTTAAGTTGAATTTATTCATGTTCCTTATTGACCATTCATTTTTATTATCTCGGTCGTTCAGTTATGTAAATTTGATTCATGCTATTTCACAATGGTTATATTGTTGAAAGTCAGCCAGCTTGTTGTTCATTTTTTTCAATCATGATATATCTTTTCTTGAAATTAAACTTGCTGGGCAAACTTGTTGCTCACCCTTGCTATATCATGATAAACATTGCAGATTAGGATGAATACATCGGATACAGGAAAAGTCAAAGACAGTTCCAGCATTGGTTTATCGTACAGATAAAACTTGTAATAGTATTATATGCAAATGACATTGTATGTCGGATAAGATATTGAATTCATGTATTAAGTTAAGGTTTCAGACCTTGAGAATTAGGTGTAAAAGTTATTGTATAAATAATTTATGTTTATATCTTCCGCAATAGTTATAGAAATGATGTATCGTAACGTACCAGGTCCGAGGTTCTGGGGACCTGAATTTTGGAGGCGTCACAGTTGGTATCAAAGCTGTAGGTTATAAACCTTAGGTAGGGTTACCTTAGGTTATAACCGCAATGATGAGGATAAGGAATAAACTCAAATAGAGTTTGAAATTTAAGCGATGAATTTAGGCAAGGTATTAGTAAGTCAATAAGATTCAAAGAAGAATCTTAACAAGTTATAAAGATTCAGAGTTACCTAACTCTGATAATAAAGATAAACTCTAGTAATGAATAGATAGAGTCTAAAAGACTAAAAGTATAAAGTGAAAGAAGATCGTAAAACAAAATGATCATAAGATAGGAAAGAATCGTAATATAATACGATTATAGTATGAGATCACAACGTGATCTGATAAGGTCATAGAATGACAGATGATCAATCGTTTGATTGAAAACTTTATAGCAGAATTGCTATACGAATATCGTACTATGAAATATTACGAATTAAACTCAAAAGAGTTAAAAAGGATGATGAGATACGGATTAAATGAAATTCGTATCTAGTAAAGAAAGAACTAGGAATAGGTGGGATTTCAATTGAGGACTCATGTTAGCAGATAAGTTGTATGATTCCTTGTATGGGCGAGGAATTTATACTTGGTTTTAGGACCGCTTAGCTTCATATTTGATTAGTGGCTGAGTTGACCAATTCTTTGTATGGGCAGGGGATTGTGTTTGGTTCGACAACCACTTAGCTTGTTATATTGATAATCATTGAAATATTGGTTTCGCGCTATTCGTTATATGTATGTTGAGAAGGTGATTCTTTTCTCATGTGTATAACGGATAGGTAGAAAATATAAGATTAGGTGCGAGTTCTTTAAACTCACAGTTATGGTAAGTTCGTGACTCATAATCGTATGATGGAACCCCTCAGCGAATGGAAGACTTTGGTCTAACTATGATAATTTCCTAAACCCATATGATTGTGGAAAGTTCCTAAACTCATAACGTGTGGCATGTTTGATGAACTGTACTGGGATATACAATTGTGTGAACGACGAATTGAGGATCATAGGAATAGA
The DNA here is from genome assembly GCA_020205555.1 of Panax stipuleanatus. Classification (NCBI taxonomy): domain Eukaryota; kingdom Viridiplantae; phylum Streptophyta; class Magnoliopsida; order Apiales; family Araliaceae; genus Panax; species Panax stipuleanatus. Next base: position 130,235,777 of record CM035120.1, on the reverse strand, counting down.
TAGAATTATTAAGCAATCGATCATTAGAAAGTGAAGTTGTTGGTGGAAGCATAGGTATTCCAAATATTCTAACTATGCTAGACTTCAAAATTTTTGACATCAAGCTAAATTCGCACTAATGTGCCTTTACAAATATAAATGAATTTTGTTGCCAGCAACACATGGTTACAATTGTGTAGAAGTGGGCTTCGTACCACTAACACATCGTTATCTGTGGCGGTATGATAACACTAAAAATAATTTTCAATAGTTTTGAACGGTTTAAAGAAAATTCTAAGCTAATTGTTTCGGCTAGACGAAAATGATTTAAAATTTATCAAAATATATTTTATATATCATTAATGCATCATTGAACCTGGTGCAGAAATGATAAAATGATGGAGTTATCAATGCAGAATTACTTAGTTGGATGCAATCTATAGATCGTCAGCCACTATGGAATGATGTAGTATGACAAAGTCACAAAATGACGGAATCCTCAAACGGACTGTAAATACAGTGCGGTATCATGACGTCATAAAATGATTTTCAGAATTTTAAAGGTAAGTTATTGCCAACTGAATTTGGATAGACATGTTTCGATTGAAATTCGAATTATTGGTATACGTCTAAGCTATTTGATTCAGCTAGACAAAAGTGTATGAAAATTCAAAGTATTTTTGAGAATTTATCCAAAACCAAATTATTTTGGTGCGGAATCTTATGATAAGACTGAGGTGAACTATGTTAATTGGATAAAATAATCCAATCTAGTAGCGTAAATATTCGCTAAACATGATTGATACGTTATGCATGACGTAGGGTACGATAGGCTGATCACCTAACGTACTTGCAGAAGTAGTTTACCTTCTTCGTGATTGTAAACATACTTAGTAGTTATTGTTTTGCGATATAAACATCGTTAAAACTATGTGTTCATGGTCTATATGACCCCTCAGCATAATTTGAAAAGTTTTTAACTCCTTGGAGAGAAGTCTGGGTAGAAGGTATCGATGGAATAGTTTCTCCTAGAAGAAAGCAATATGTACTTATTAAATTGAGCATGAAATCAGGTAAAGGTTAACTTGAAAACCTAGTTTTGATGAATAAAAGGAGTAGTGATTAGTAGCCTGTAATTTTGAGGACGAAATTCTTAGAAGAAGGGGTGAATGCGACAACCCGAAAATTATAAGATTCTAAACGATTAAATTAAAGGTTAAAGAATAAAACCTAGATTGGAAATAGAGGATTAATTAAAATTTTTAAGGAACTTATGTGGTTTGATTTGAATTTTTAGCAATGTAAAGAAATTAAATGAGAATGCTATAAATTTTGAGAAGTAAGGAAGAAATTTATTTTATTATCTCAATTTATTGGGTTATAAAATTAGATGTACATGAACAATCATTTAATTTCCAAATTGAATGGAATAGAAATCCTAAGTAACTAATTAGGGTAAAATAAAATTTCAGTTTTGGGTCATGTTAGTTTACATAGCCCAAACAATTAAATTGGAAGCCCAAAAGAATTAAATGGGTGACCCAAACCTAGCCCACTTGAAGAGGGGCATTGTAGTCATTTATTAAAGCATTATTTGCCAAATAAAAGAAATCAAAAATGGGGGAAAAAGGGCATGGGATATCCGGCCATGTTGAGGGGTAGAAAGGGAAGGGAATTGTGAGCTAGCAAGCTTGTCCAAATTTGTGGAGATAATCTACCAACTACTCAACAACTCCCTTATGTGTCAAATGGTAAACTAAGCCAACCACTTTGTTCATTTGTGCAAGCAACCATGTGGGCAAATGAATGTAATAAACACTTGCAAGCTTAGTAAAACAAAAATCAAAATTTACTACACTTTACTCTCATTTTACTTCTAAAGCTTCTTAGTTGCTAAAATAAACAAAACAACAAGGGAGAGAGAGAGCCCCAATTCGGAAGCTTCAAGAGGAAAGGAGGGACCTAGATTTTTCATGGATACCAAATTTCTTAGCTACTTTGCAAGAAGAAAGAAAGGTAAAGATAAAGAAGTTTTTCTAGATTTAATTAAAGCTTTATGTAGCTTTGTACTTTTATTTTTGATCTATGAAGTTTTATGATTTTGTTGGATTAACCTTATGAAAAGATTAGATCATGAAGTTATTTTGGGTATTATGTGTATATATGTGGATCTATGTTGAAAGTGTTGAAGAAAAATGAAAGTTATCAAGTTTTTCGGAAATTTTTTAGATAAAGTGAGATCTATGTATTTTATTTTAAAAATCTATGTTTGGTATTTGTGATTTGTTGGGGGGGGGGGTATGCTAGATTTATGAGATATGTGAATAATCCCTTTTGAATGACCCAAAAATGTTGTGGGAGGAATAAGTTATGGAATTTTTAGTATAACACATCCTTAATGGAAAAACTTAGAAAAATTAGTATACTGCTGCCACAAAAAGGAAATTTTGGGATTAGCTAGATTGTTCAGAAAATTCTAGGCTTTCTGTATGTTGTAGTAGACTGAATAAGCTTAACATAGACTCCAGAACGGACTAAATCCGACATCGGAGGAAAGAGTTATGCCATTTTAAAGTAGTCGAGTCAAAACTGGGAAACCATTTCGGTTCAGTCCCCTTCCACGAAATTTCTGGAATTTTGTGCTTGGAATTTGGAGATGGTCCAAAAACAAAAGTTGTAGTCCCGGAAGTTATCTTCGCGTGGGCTCAATAATCTCTTAAAAACGTTTTAAAACGAAAAAGTTATGATCGTTTTAGTACAAGAGGGTCAAGCTGGGAAACTAAAACTGGCCAGCCACTTCTGGGCTGTTTTCCGTGACCAAAACAGAACCAAATTTGGTGTTTGATAAACGAAAACTATAGTTCAAGAAAATACAAATCCAAAGCTTCCGACGGAACTTAATTCCGAGTTGTAGATTTCGTGTTACAAGTGTTTCCGTAAAGGAACCCGAATCTGAAAATTTTGGGCGAGAATGGCAGAATTGTAATTAAATGAACAATGTTAATAAATGATTTTAAAGCCACTAATTGGTTAGTAATCTAATTACATCTATAGTTAAATGTAATTAACTATTTAATTATTATTTAAGTGATATTAAATGATAATTAAGTAAAGATAGTGTTAATAAAGTAACTAGTTATTATTTAATTAAGATTAAATGATAATTAGAGTTAATCAAGTGATTAATTATTATTTAATTAATATTAAATAATGATTAAAGAATTTTTAAGTAAGATTATGTGACTACTTACTTACATTAACATAAAATTGTATAATTATTTATTATTTAAATATTAAATAATAAATAAGGACAAGTAATAATTAATTATTCTTAATTTAATAAGAAAGAATGATTAAAGATTTATGAAATGAATTAATTATTTATTATTAAATAATAAATAAGGACAAATGTTAATTAATTATTCGTTAAATAATAATAAGGAATAATTAAAGACTAATGAAGTACTAAAATCAATTATTTACTATTCAAGGATAAGAAATTAATTAATTATTATTAAATAATAATTAAAGACAAACAATAATTTGATTATTTATTATCTAATTAACATTAAATAATGGATAGATCTAATTGGCTATTATTTATTAGTTAAATAATAACTAAAGGTAATTAATTAATTACTATTTAATTAATATTAAATAGTAATCAAATGAAGGTATAGATTAATATTATGATAATAAATTTATTTAATAATTATATTACATAAATTATGTAAAAATATTTTTAATGTTTTAAAAATCATTTAAAAATGATTTAAAGGTTATAAAAAATATTTTAAGTTATAAAGCATAACTTTTAATATTTCGTCATGAATTAAATTAATATTTTAATATTAATGGCAGTTATTTAATAATGGTTTTAAATGTTTTAAAATTCATTTAAAGGCGATATTAAGGTATTAAAAATATTTTGAAATATTATAAATAACTTATAATATTATGTCATGTATTTCATTAATATTTGAAATTAAATAAATATTAATGATAATGAAATTATTTTGGTATTTAAATCATTTAAAAATGATATTAATGATTGAAAAATCATTATAACTGATAATAATTATTTGAAAATTATTATGAGCTATTGAAAAATGTTTTGATTAAGTAATAACATACTTAAGATAATACTAAAGCGTTTAAGTAGAGTCTTATTGATAATAGGCTCGATAAATATCCGATTAGGCAATCGGGATGTCGAATAAGTACCGAACTCAACTCAGACTGTAATAGTTTGACTTGATACCGGGTCTTACGTGTTTTATTGACCGATAGGATTATGTGATAATGTGTTTAGGTTATTTTACAAATGTAATTAGCAATAGTTATTGCGATGATATTATTCTAATGTGGAGATCGATATTTTTAATATTAGGTCTTCAGATGAAGCTAACTAGATTGCGTAGCAGTAGTCGGCGATAAAGGCAAGTTTTCTTGAACTATTCTTTCATATAGTGGTTAATCATTGTTGATTATATCACGTCTATGATTTATTAATTCGCACGTTGTGCATGTTGTATATGTTCATCAGGTATGAAAGGCTGATCACCTTCATTACCATATTGTTCAGTTGAATTTATTCATGTTCCTTATTGACCATTCATTTTTATTATCTCAGTCGTTCAGTTATGTAAATTTGATTCATGCTATTTCACAATGATTATATTGTTGAAAGTCAGCCAGCTTATTGTTCATTTTTTCAATCATGATATATCTTTTCTTGAAATTAAATTTGCTGGGCAAACTTGTTGCTCACCCTTGCTATATCATGATAAACATTGCAGATTAGGATGAATACATCGGATACAGAAAAAGTCAAAGACAGTTCCAGCATTGGTTTATCGTACAGATAAAACTTGTAATAGTATTATATGCAAATGACATTGTATGTCGGATAAGATATTGAATTCATGTATTAAGTTAAGGTTTCAGACCTTGGGAATTAGGTGTAAAAGTTATTGTATAAATAATTTATGTTTATATCTTCCGCAATAGTTATAGAAATGATGTATCGTAACGTACCAGGTCCGAGGTTCTGGGGACCCGGATTTTGGGGGCGTCACAAGATTAGACCCGGTGGCTAAGCACACCCTACATGCCATCTGTTTGACGCACCTCCAGACTGGGTGCATGCGGTTCAGCCAGTATGCGCGGTACGATGCCACTTTTATGCAGACTGTCTTGCGGGAGTTTCACATAAGTTAAGCATATTATATTAATTAGTACATAGTTATACTAGGATGATGAAATCAATTATTTCTAATTTTTAAACTTTTGTTATAGGTTTATTATAGATTTGACGCGAGTATCTCTCAGACAGCTGGCGACGATGTGATTATATCACATGTCGCTAAGAATTCTTCTGGCTGGCTGTATGAGATGCGACATAGGGCAACCCGGGTAGTTGAGGACCAGCCTGGGACCACCATTAGATCTCACCAGCCTTGCATAGTCTTTGATTTAGCCTGGGAGGCTATGTGTGCGCACTTGGATGCTGATGACTTCAAGAAGAAGTCAGAGCAGGCGAAGAAGAACCGTGGTCAGCTCCGCATAGTACACACCACTGGTTCTTAGTCGTTCGAGGAGGCGAAGACGGTAAGTGCGCTGTATTTAGTTGTTTAGTTATCAAGTTCTTACACAAATACTTAATACCTGTTTTATGAATGTTTTTATTAGGTCTTGAGTAGGTCCTTGGCCTGATCCCACCATTCTAGAGTTTTGGGATAGAGCCCACACGCCTAAGGACGAGCATGTTTTGTCTCAGGCAGCTGTGGCTATACGGGTAAAACTCATCTTACTGTTTAGCTTTTAGTAATATTCAATCGTAAATAAAATGATATAATTAACACACTTATAAAAAATAAATTACAGGACCGATTTCAGAGGCTTCGGGTTACTCGTATAGCTGAGCTGGAGGCTATTAGGAGGGGTTCTAAGCCGTCAGACTCCGTCACTCCCTTTCCTGATATTGTATTAAATCGGGATGAGGAGCTAAGACTATGGGTCGCGTCTCAGGATCCCCCTACTAGCAGTATCGGCATATATCGAGTGTTGGGTTTGCTGAGGATACCCGCATATACACTCCCTGGAGGTAATAATATTTTTTTTGTTTCACGAAATTATCTGAATTTATCACATTATATATATTATTATTAGTAATGGAATTTGTCTCTTTTTGTAGGCTTCGGCCATCTCCAGCGTCCGAGAGCACATATCGGACCATCTGATACGGGCACTAGCTTGGATGACGAGATCTTCCAGAGGTTGATAGGGGCCGTGTCGGATAGGTTCCGTAGCGATCCGGTCTTTCAACGTCAGCAGCCGCCTAGCAGTTCTCGTCTTCACCAGGTTGCTCAGGACGTTATAGCAGGGGCCTCCGCAGAGAGTACGAGATTACCGCAGAAGCAGTTCGGCGCTTTCAGCGGCGAGATGCTCCGCATGGTGATTACCCTCTTGGAGGAGGCTTTTTGTCCTCCCCCGCCTACTCAGGTATTCTTATTGTTTATGTTATTTTTATTTAAAGCTAGATTGTTAATTCTCACATATATACGGACTAATAATTTTTATTTTTAATTTTTTCAACAGGGTGGCGATGGCGAGCGGCCTGGCGGCGATGACGAGCGGCTCGACGATGACGACGGATATTTTCAGACACTAGACAGGCGTTGTCCACCTCCGCCCGATGATGATACTACTAGATTATAGTTCATTTTATGTTATTCATTCTAGTTCATTAGTACGTATTTATGTTATTCATTTGTAGAACATTTGTACATATGGTACGTAGTTTATATAGTTGCGTCTGTATAATGAGATTACGTTGTATTCATTCATTTGTAGAACATTTGTAGCTTATAGTCTTTATCGTTGTTGAAGTTTATTTGTTTTTAGTTAGTCGATTACGTTTGTTGTTGCGAATTAGTACAGGGTTTTAGAATTACGTTTGTTGTTGTGAATTGGTACAGGTTTTTAGAATTACGTTTGTTGTTGCGAATTGGTACAGGTTTTTAGAATTACATTTGTTGTTGAATGTGAAATATATTATTGTCTGGCTGTATTGGGATAAAACAGGTTACAAGTACATATATGGGTTTAAATACCTGAATATTGTATTTTCAAAAAAAGTATTAAATTTTTTTTTCTTAATTTCGACGGAATAAACTATTTCTAACGGATATATAAGGCCAGATTAATTCCCTGATTATTCAATATTTTTTATTTTCCGTTGGAATTAAGTTATTTTCGAGGGAATGCTCCGTCGAAATTGAAAATTAATTACATTTTCTGCAAATTATTTTTCCGTCGTAAATAAGCTATATCCGAGAGACGATTTCGTTGAAAATAACAAGACCTAATCCTCGACGACAGGTGTCCCTCGTACCTAATCCGTCGAAGATAGCCTAGGTCCGACGGAACACCGTCAGAAATAAGGCCGTCGAAGATAGAAAATGTTCGACGGAATTTACGACGGACTTATTTTTGACGCGTATATATACGACGGAATGTCCGACGGAATATTTTGTCGGAAATAGGTTAGGTTCGACGGAATAGGCTTATCTCCGAGGGAAAATTCCGTCGGAAATAGAACTTTTTCTTGTAGTGGTTCTTTCTCTTAAAGAGAGAAAATGAAGTGAGTTTGAGATTGGGCAAAATTTTGAAGATGATGAACGAATTGGGGTTTTAGTTTGAAATTTTCGAGCTTCATGAATTGTTACAAGGGAAGAGGATGAATGATTTGGATATTTTGGATTTTGAAATTTTTGGTGAGTTCCATGGTAATGGGGAGGATGATGAAAATGGGGAAGAAGAGGAAAACGAAAACAAAATTAGGTTTGTAAATTTATAATTTATTGTATTAGTAAATATAAATGTATTACTTAATCAAATTAATTAAATTTTCAAACGTTTTATCAAGAAGTCAACTTGTATTAATAGATATTAAGGTTTTATATAGCCAACTGTATAAAAATCTGGTCAAATCTGTATTATACACAGACCATCGGAATACGTGACAGGTTCAGTCACTTTTTTGGTCGGAAATTACAAAATAGTCATTTATGGTTACTTATGTGTACTTTGGATATCGTAATGAGAGCGTTTAAATATCGGGGTACGAATGATAAATAAATATATACTTCGGAGTGTAATTAATAAAGACCTTAATTTTAAGACGTGGACTTCATAGTGTCCAAAATGTGAAATTTAGTAGGAATGAACAACTTGTGAAGTCAATTTAAAAAATATTTGACTTTGCTCAAAGTCAGCGCGATTTGGCTCTCCTTAGGAAAGTTTCTATAATTGGAAAGTTAGAATTATGTCGTGGATTGGTCCAGAGAGATGAAAATTAGATCCGTCGTTAAAGTTCGATCCTTCGCTAAAGAGAAGTAAACAAGATATATTGGATAAAGGACAAGATATCAATTTTTATTGCGTATGATTCTCTTATTATTTCTTCAAATTAATTTTCTCTCTACCCCTTAGATGAAATAGGCCATATCTTAAATTATAAAACTAGGGATATCAAATAAAATTTCAAAAATAGCCTCCGATGCAACATTATCCTATAGATTTCGTTTCGTGTATGGGATTTTTTTGCATGTGGGACAATACTTTACAAAACATTATTTTTATCCTCTATATGTAATTTTTTTAAAAAATAAAAATTATATAAAAAAGAGTTACATTCGTGTTATTTTTGAAACTTATCCTCAATAACAAAATTATTTGTTAAATTCTGTCATTAACGTACCGTTTTAGAAAGAGAAAGTTATACATAAAATGGTCATGCTATTGACATCGATATTATTGTCTCGTATTATAATATTTTTTTTCTCTCTTTTCTTTTAGTTATATTATTATATTATTTTTTAATTTATAATTTTTATATATTCTTATTTAATGCTTCAAATTTATAAAATTTCTACTTTATTCCGCACTATTTATATTTTCATGTTGAAGAGAGAAAGTAATACTATATAGTATATATACAAATAACAAGATATAAAAAGGTTTTAGATCTTACCCGTCTTCGTGGCTCTTCTCTTCCCTTCCTTTCTCCCACCTCTTCTGCTTCTGCTTCTGCTGCTGCTTTAAATTCATTTGTTATGAGGATCAGAAAGAACTCCAAACTCTCACCCCTTGTAGCATCAAACTCTTCTGAAAATACCCACCACTGCCAGCTCAACCAGTCTCCATGGGATGTTCCTATCTTGGATTCATCAACTCCATCTCCATACCCGCAGGTGAGTTTAATATTCCTCCTCCCTTTTCTCCCAAACCCATTTCTATTTATATATATATATATATTATATTTACTTAGATCTGTAAACCCCATTTTTGTTTTTCTGTCCAAAATCCCTTATTTTTTCTGCTTTTTTTCCCTTTGTGTTCAAGGGTTTTACTGGAAACCCATGGCTTAGGGTTCTGTAAAACCTAAAATCCCACTGTTTTTATCGTCTATTCAGACCCAAATACCCGATTAATGAAATGGGTCGTTTTCATTTTGCTCGATTATTCACTGTATTTGCTTGCATATGGTTTTGTTTATGCAGGTCGATGGAGGAAATATATTTACTGGAAATGGGAGCTTTGGAGATTCTATTGGGGCTCTTGGGAGGTAACTCATATACCGTTTTGTTTAATTTCATTATTTATAGGGAATTCGAGCTCGTTTTAATTATGTACCAAGTAATTATTAGGGTTTGTGTTATTATAATTACCCATTTGGAAATTAATTTTTTCAAATTTGAAGTCGGATTTCTGTATATAGATGAGTTCTTGTATTAGCTAATTGGTTGAAATAATATCAGGGTTGCCTCATTGAAAATATCTGTGGATGATGAAGATTATAATAATATATATGGGGAGGAGGAGGAGGAGCAGGAGGAACAAGAAAATGAGACTATTTATTGTTGCAAAACTGACGGGGATTTGGTATGTGGTAGAGAAGCCAAATATGGGCATTCCTTGTGCGATTTTCATTTGGCCCATTTCAGAAGTAGCAACAATTCAGTTCATCTTGTTAGCAAGAAATCTGCCAAGAATCGGGCTGCCCATAGGGCCAAAAAGTCGAAATTAGAATCAAATCCGTATGAAATCTACTATTATTCGGGTTTCGGACCGCGATGGGGCAAGAAGAGAGGTGCTGATAAATTAGCTGAACCAGCCAAAATTGTTGTTGAGCCTGAGGAAACTGAAGCTGCTGTCACAATGCCTTCTGCATCTACTAGTGGTGAGAATTTTATGTATTTAGAGGATGATTATGAAGATGAAGATGAGGATATTATTAATGGGAATGGGAAGAAAAGAGGTAGGAAACCAATAAAAGCAAGGTCATTGAAGTCACTAATGTGAAGGGGATATATGCAGTGTTAACATTGTGTAGTAGTTATATATATATTTTGTGTTTTTATGTTTATTCTGTTTAAGATCAACAATGCTATTATCACATAAAAAGTTTCAAATAATGCTCACATATATACACATGCATACATGCATACTGTGGATCTCCGTCTGACATGTGGAGCCCACAGTATGTATGTGTGTATATGTGAGCATTATGTGAGATTTTTTATGTGATAATAACATTATTTGTTTAAGATACCTTCTATTGTTTTTGTAACTTGATTAGTTTGCCTCCCGAATGTTTGGGTGTAGTTCGAATAGATTTGTTTCTTGTGCTCAGCTAATGTGAGGGTAGATTTGTAATTTACGCGGTTTGAATTGATGTATTTGGGAGTGATTAACATAAAGTTAACTTTGGTCAATTGACCAATACAGTATCGACACAGGTGTCAGGAGGTGATCTCTCTTTTTGCGTGTTAGTACTGTATTGATCAATTAACCAACTTACTATAAAGTTAACTTCATAATAACTGGATCCGATGTATTCACTTTGTATTTAAAAATCTATGAGGTGGCTCTACAACATAAATCCTTACAAAGCTTGGGACCCACTTTTGCAAAAGGTACACCTCACGAATTAATAAAAAATTTAAAAAATATTACTTATTATATAGGTGTTTTTTTATTGAACAATGCTACTATCACATAAAAAATTATACATAATACTCACATACACATATATGTATATTGTGGAGCTCAGCCTGACATGCAGGATCCGCAATATATTTGTGTGTGTATGTGAACATTATGTATAATTTTTTATGTGATAGTAACATTATTTTTTTTTATTAGTTATATTCTGGTTCACTCGATATTTGTAACTTATGGGTGATTACGAGTGTTCGGAGGTTTTAATGCAGCTTTATAACATGTAGTAGCGTATAGACCATTACTTGTAAAAACAATTTTTTTTAGTTAACTTAAGTTTATATTTGCATTAAATTCTTCAGAGCTTATTCTAAATGGATAGGACTTTGTATTTTAATTATTTTGCTACTATAAAAGCAATTATCATTATTGAAAAATTTATTAATTATTCTTATGGACACAAACTATGCATCAAATATTGCGCACAAACTGATCTACAATATAATTTTCATGGTAGCCTTGCCTATTCTCCCTTAAACAACGTCTCCAACGATTTGTTTATTTCTAACAAGAACAACTATAATTTATTTGTGAAGGCAATTATCGACTATAAATTGCTTATGAAATTTTAGATAATAATTATAGGGAAAATGGATGGTGTTAATGCATTTTCAAGAATGGAGATAAATGAGGATGAGTCTAATATCAAAATTGAGAACGAGAAACTATGAAAACGAATATGAGAACGCTGGAGATATGGTCCATAGCATTATATATATATATGGAAAAATGTATATACACAGCTGTGTAGTACACAGACGCCTATGACGACGATTTTTTTGGGCTATAGTGACAGTTTACCCGTCGCTATAGCTATTCTGATCTATGGCGACGGGTAAACTGTCGCTATAACCCAAAAAAACCGTTGTCATAGACGATTGTGTAATACACAGTTGTGTATATACATATACACAGCTATATATATATATTTATGGATAATATATTTTGTTATAACAGATTTTCTAAACAAGGCTAATAGGATATTTTTAGTTGTAATAAGTTTCATATTGTCATTCTGCATTAAAATATATTTAGGAATTTATAAAGGTGGGAACTTGTAACAAAATGGTTATGAATGGTAACAGTTAGGGTTCCTGGACGTCATTCTCATCAATGGTGCAATTGGTGAAGGCACGCAAGGTGCTTGATGAAAGGATGAAGAGAAATTCAGATGAAGAGATTACTCAAATTGAGCAACATATATAGACACTTAATTAAATCAGCTGCCAAAGAATTTCAGGCTTGAGTTTCCAAGGTTCATGCAAGGGACTTCTCCGAGATCTTAATTAGACCAGGAAATGTGAAAAATTCTTCAAGTTTAATCCAATGGTAGAGGAAAGTAAGCAACTTTGGCATAGATCTATCTTGAAGGAAGATCTGATCTTCAGGGATTTCAAGAAGAGGTACATAGGAGCTGGGGAGAGCGATTGTTATTTCCTTGGGTATGCTGGCTGTAAACATATATATATATATATATACTGCTGCATGATACACACAGTACTCCACACACACCCTCCTTGCTGCCACCAAGAATCGAACCTTCAACCGATACCATAAGGCGAGTTATATCACTGAGCCAAATAATAACATTTCCGGGAAAAAAGAAGATGTAGGAGCTATTGGTTGGACCAGATTTGTGGAGTAGCTATTATTAAGTATGATTCTTGTTGTATAAATCCTTCCAAAGACATTACCAACTGTCAATCACAATTTCCAGAAACAAAATTCCCCATATATATAGTAGTTCAAAGCCTACCAATAAAACAAGGAGTTCTACATGTGCACCTATTCAAACTAAGATATTCACACCTGCTGAAATGCAACAGAGAAGGGAGTAGGGTTTGTGTTTCATTGGAAAAAATAGGATTTCTGATGCGACCAAGGTTTGGAAATGTATAAACTCACTATAAAAAGTATTTTTTTATTATTTAGAAAGACTTTTCAGTGACTGATAAATTTATAGATTTGCTTTAGTTAAGAAAATTTGTTAGGCACCTCTCAATTTCCATAAAATCATAGTATTAAGCTATTAGCAAATTAAATCATTCATGGTTGCGTAAAAAACGGATCCGGCTAGCATGAAGTTATTGTTTTGATAAGTTGGTCAATTGACCAATAGAATGCTGACACACATACAGCTTCACCTGCGTGCCAGTATTCTATTGGTCAATTGACCAACTTATCCTAAAATAAACTTCTTCCTAACCACTTTCGTAAAAAAACAAGTGTACATGTGTCTGTGATTTCTATTATGACACAATTATACATTGGTAAAAAGAAATACAAGGAAAGATTAATTAATTACATCGAAAGAAATATGGAAAATGAATCCTAATATAAACAAATAAATTAGATATATTGCTTTACTAGAGAATTTTCATAAATATAGAGATTTATCCTAAAATCAAACAAAAAAACAGAAGAAAATAACATCAAGAAAAATAAGATAGAAAATATAATCATGCACCATTTTGATTTTGGACATTCCATGCAATACACCTTATTTTGACCTTGAAAATTGAATCACATGCCTACCAGTCCAAACTACAATGGAAACACTCTTAACAAACAATATAGTTAATAAATTAAAATGCCAAAAATAAATTATCTTAACCAACACATAGTTTAATACACAGTGAACCAAAATATTTAGCAAACCCCCTTCATATAAGGGACTGCAATGACCTAATCTTGGTCGACTGTAATTTTTTCGACGTTTTATTTTTACTGTTTCAATAATTAAAATTTAAAATCATTATATAATTTCCTCAGCCTCAAGCAGTTGTACATCTTCAGAATTAGTCGATCTTTCAGCACGACATCGTTTCTTTTCCCTCCTAGATGCGGTCCATTTATAATTAACCGCATAAGGATTTACCTTGACGTAACTGTGAAAATCACATAAATTTTTACCTGGCCTGCATTTTAAACCACATTGCCAGCCTTTCCAATCAGTAATTACAGGACACAGCAACTCATCCACATTGTTATCGGCCTCGTTACCTTTGGAAGGCAATGGAACACTACAAGGTAAAAATATAACAACAAAATAAGACAACTAGGTTAAAAAGAAATGGACATTGATTATTATAATTTTTTATTTGTGATTGCACAATAAAATGATGAAACAAATAGGTAAAAAAAAATCAAATTAGAGAAATTGTTAGCAAGTTAATTACCTAATAATGTCCTTTTGTGAGGTACTTTGGTCTCCATTGACCTGCACAAAAAGTGGATAAAACAAATATACATTTAGTAAAGGGGTGTTTGATAAAAATTGAATGAATCTTAATCTGAATTTGAATCTGAATGAGCTAAATCTGAATCTGAATGAAAAAAATTGTTTGATAATTAACATGTCTGAAACATCTGAATGACATAATTTTATTATTTTATCCCTCTGAAAAAATTCAAAGTTATTGTAAATTTATTTAATATTACTTAATATAATAGTTAATATTTTTTTATTTTTTTTACTTTATTCAGCTGCTCATAATTCAGTCATTCAACCAAACAAATCTGACTTAGTCATTCAGCTCAATCATCTGACCGATTCAGCTATTCGGACAATTTTTTCCAAAACAAACACACTTAATAGTTGATCGATTCAGCCATTCAGTCATTCAGATGTATTCAGTTCTAAACAAACAGCCTCTAAATCCAAGATAAAGAATAATAAAAAGAGTAATATTATGATAACAAAATATAATTATAAAAATATAGTAGATATAAAATGATGTGTAATATTGTAACTAGTTAATATTTCATTATACATGTACCTAATATGGATATATAGGTCCATCAATTATAATCAACAAAAAGAAAAAGTATACACATCATTTTGAACGTATCTGAATTTTATTATTAATTTTTAGGGTTAATAAGAAATTAAAGTGTCTAATTGACAAATTTTTCGATTTTGTTGGGAAAAATAAATCTAAAATAATTATTTATTATTTTCGCAGTCATTATTGATTATTGGGTTGTATTTCCTATTTTAATTAACTCATGAATCGACTTCCTTAGCAAACCACCTTTCTATGCCTACACAGAATTTAACTATCAATAAATTCTCAAGTCATCAAATATCTAATACATATACTAGGCTACACGTCCAACTAAGTTGCCTAAATTGATTTTCATCAATCCAGTTACTAATTAATTACACTACTGATATCAACAGAAGTGGTTAGTATGAAGTTTATTTTGAATAAGTTGGTCAATTGATTAATAGAATACTGACATGCAGGCGAGGCTGTATGTGTGTCAGCATTCTATTGGTCAATTGACTAACTTACCAAAAAAATAATTTCATGCTAACCGAATCCGATATCAACTGGACCCACTTAACTTGCTTTCAAAGAAAAACAACTCAACTACATTTACTCCACGATTAGATTAAAAAAATAGAATTGGTGAAAGAATAAAATAAAGAGTAGAATAGAATTGAGTCCATTCTATTCCAGTTGAAATGAGTCATTCCATACCCTCCTTTAAAGAATAAAATTCACAAATTTGACAGGAATAGAAATAGTTCATTCTATTCAAATGGAACAACTAAACACATTTTTTATTTTATTTTATAAGAATAGGTCATTCTATTCTCACTTTCATTCCGTCGATCCAAACGTAACATTGCGATTTTAACTTTTATGGGTGAGAATCTAACCAAACATTTTTAACCCACAAATAAATTTTTTTTAAAAGACAATATTATTCCTTTTGGTCGAATTCTTATAGGTGACTGTTTATAATGTATGTTGACCGTACCAAACCCCAAAAATACTTAATTTTTTGTACAAACACTAAGGTTAAAAAATTAATAGCATTAACATAGATTAAAAACAAAATGATATCACAAACACATCCATCTTCTTCTTCTTCCACCTATTTGAATTCAAAAATAAATAAATATATAAATAAGAATTAATATTTTTACAAGTAAAAATATAGTTACACAATATCCATCTCATATGAATGATAAATGAGTTCTACATTTATCTGAGAGAGAGCTTATAAAATATAAAAAAATTTCAAATTCCAAAAAAAGTCTCACTCTCAAACGGTTGGGATTGACTCATATTTCTGCGGGTTCGACGAATGGCTACTACAACTATCCAGTCGGGGGTCTCGCTCACCGGTGAGCGAGCAGCTGCCCACCTCGCCGGTGAGCTAGTGAGGGTTGCAAGGGGGTAGCGCCCCCTGGAAGCCAAGCGCAAAGTGCAATTGGGCTTGGAGATTTATAAGTAGCCCTATCTTGGGTTTTGCTAATGTATTGGGCCTCATGTGTTTGGACTCATGTTATAGCAGTTAGGGTTTTTCTAGTTAGTATTATAAAAATATGTTTGGTGTATGAATCATTGTAGAGTGTGTGAGACATCTAATGAATACATCAGACAAGCAGAACCAATCAAATTGGTGAACCTGAATATATCGTGTGTTCTTATTTTTTCCGTCTTTCATATAATATATGTGAGCTAGCAAGGGTTGCAAGGGGGCAGCGCCCCCTGAAAGCCAAGCGCAAAATGCAATTGGGCTTGGAGATTTATTAGTAGCCCTATCTTGGGTTTTGCTAATGTATTGGGCCTCATGTGTTTGGACTCATGTTATAGCAGCTAGGGTTTTTCTAGTTAGTATTATAAAAATATTGTTTGGTGTGCGAATCATTGTAGAGTGTGTGAGACATCTAATGAATACATCAGACAAGCAGAACCAATCAAATTGGTGAACTTGAATATATCGTGTGTCCTTATTTTTTCTGTCTTTCATATAATATATGTGCGATTGCAATATTATTCGATCTTAAATTATAACACAAACCCTAACAACCCACCATTCATCTTCTTCCTCGCCCTAATTGAAACCCAACCATACTCATAGCTACACTACCATGCACAGAATTAACCAAAACAAAACAAAGTCAATCCACAACACCCTGCACGAGGAAAAATTAAAAGAACAAACAAATTGCTTTTAAGGCAATATTTGACGAAGATGACTAGAGTCTAGAGATGGTAATAGCTGGCCATGAATACATATATAGCCCTCTTTTAAATTGTCTTTACTTATATGCCACAACTAATTTTTGTTGTGAATGAGTAATTAAGGGATATTTTATTGCAGCCTTAACAGGGGAATTAAGATGGTGTGGGAAAAGGAGATTGTGAGAACAGGGATGAACATGGTATGTGAAAATGAGATCCTCTCTTCATTAAGTAGAGATTCCACTTTATTTTGCATGATCTTGATAACTTCATTGCTTTTTATTTTTGCCCTTTTGTTTTCTTAAAAAATTTTTTTTTGGTTATCTATCTTCTTTTCACTTGTTTTTCATTATAAATACATATAATTTGGTTACATATAGCTTCATATTTTTAAAATTTTATTTTTTTGTTATTTATTTTGTCTGCAGCTTAATGGTTTTAAAAAAATAAATTAAATACTCATTTAGTTGGGTTTTTTTTTTTGTGTGTGTTTTGTTTTGAATCTTGAAGAATTACACGTATTAGGGAATAATATATGTATTTGGGTTATACACGCGTATAAGAAAAGTCAATTGATGGGTTCGTATCGATAGCCGATAGGTCTGATCGACCACAAAGGGACAAAATTGTCTTTTTCAACTTTTTTTCAGAGTTGATTGTCAATTTCCGAACTTGTGGATTAAAAGCGAAAAACTTGTCAACTTAATGGGATACTGTTGTCATTAACCCTAATAAAAATGACCCATTTCGAAAGAAAATTGATATTTTCACAACACTTTTTGATATTTTCTCATGAAAAGTATCGCTATAGATGTATAGCGACGGAAAAACCGTCTCTATAGGATCTATTAGCAATACTTTTCATGTGAAAATATTATTTTTTGTTGTGGAAATATCATTTTGCTTTTCGAAATCTGAACCGTAACATATGAAAAAGGTGTAAAATTTATAGCTTTAATAAAATCCTAAAAAATTGTAAAACAAAAATATAGCTGCACAGAGGAAGATTTATATAGAAGAATGAAATCAAAATTTTCAGATTCGCTCAGTGGCGGAGCCAGGATCCCCCAAAGGGGGAGGCGGCGATGGGAATGGTGTGAGGAAGGAGGTGGTATATACTCCTGAAAATTTTCGACGAGCAGGGGGCGGCAGCCTCCCTCCCTCCCTCCCTCCCTCCCTCCGCCACTGGATTCGCTTATATAAGTAGCAAATTTATATTCAATGAAAATTATTTAACTTGATTACCTGGGATGGAGGTGGATTTGTAGCACAAAAAGGAATGACATCCCACATCGACTGGTTCAGTTGACATAAATGGGGTTGGAGTAGTGTATCAGCTGAGATACTTGAACTTGTGAATAAAAGAGGAGATTGTTTTGCATTCTTTCTGACCCTCATTTAATTGACCTTGCAAGAGATTTAGAGGCAATGAGATAGAGAAAGGGAAGACTGATCAAGAAAGGTAAGATGGAAAGATTCTGTGTCCGAGCATGTATTTATTTAGTTTCTGTATAAAATATATTTTAAGCTACGATGTGCACTTTCCCGCTCTTTTTTTTAATTTAAAATTTCACATTTCGCGGTCTCGTTTTTTTCAATTTTCAAAATTTGATATATGTTTCGAGGTGGATAAAAAAACCCGTGTGATTAAGCAAGTCATAAGATATATGGATAATGTCTAGGTGTTATGAAAATATTTTTAAAAAAAAAATTAGATTAATTGTAGTTAAATTCTAATTAAAGATTTTATGTTTTAATAGGAATAGTGATAATTCTTTCTAAAAGATAACTGTGCCTAATATAAAGAAATAAAAGCCTTTTAGAAATAAAGACAAAGAAGGTAGAAAATGAGATTAATTGTAATTATAAATCATTGCTAAAAATAGAAGCTTGTATGTTTTAATAAGTATTGTGATAAAATTCTTTTCCAAGAAATGATGATGCCTGATTTTAATTTTATTTTTCTTGAAAGTAATAAAGGGGAAGATCAAAATTATCATTTTTTATTTTATTGCATTTAATTATAATTCATATCCAATAGCTTGTTAGTGATGTTAATAATAAACTACACAATAATCCACAAATAAAGAATTTACTACACGAATAATTAAACACAAGAACGTCTTTTTTTCCTTGAGAACCTATTATATTACAATTCGATTATAAAGATACATTTTCTTCTAGAGCCTAGGAGGGAGCTAGCTAGGGGAGAATTTGGGGGAACCTAGGGGAAACTTATGTTCTTCAGGTAGCGCCTTAGTTAATTCTGAGAGCGAAAGAAACTCGAGCACATTCAGAGGAGAAAACCCTATGAAGAAAGAATAAAACAATATCTCATGTATGAAGCAAGCAAACTGACTCAGGGAAGGAGAAGGAAGAACCACTGTTTTACTTTATCACATGAGGTGTCGGGTTTGGGATTCATGCAATAAGAAGAGTCAACCTCTGACGAGTCTGCTAGAAAGAGTGTTTTAAAATTTATTCCTATTTTTGAAAGACTGGGAAATAAAATCAATGAGTCTTTGAGCGAAGAAGTTATCTTTGAACAAGTGTGAGAAGAGACATTTCAAAGTCAGTCCCTCAGGTCGGTACTTTCATGGCCATGGTAGCCACCATGAGTTTCTAGCCCCATATTCTGGGTGTACTATGGGGGAGTACTATTTCTGTGATAATGGAATGCACACATTAATAATATATGACGATCTTAGTAAATAGGTGGTGACATATCAACAAATGTAGTAAGTGTTACGCCGACCACTAGGCTGTGAGGCTTTCCCAGAGAATGTTTTCTACTTACATTCTAGTCTCTTAGAAAGTGCCACTAAACGATCTGACCACCGCTCTGCACCTTACTAAGCTTTTAGGAAAATAAACATTATATATCGTATTCTAACTAATAACCAATTCTTTCACTACCGATTCTTCCTTAGGTAAATAAACTTTTTTTTACACAAATAGATTTTCTCTTTAATAAGGGAAGATTGGCTTAATTCCCCTAATCGTCCTCAAATTCCATACTAGCCTATTTACTTAGGTCAAACAGTTGCTTGAGTGATGTCATACTTCACTAATTCAGTCTATTTGGCCATTGTTGGGCCCCGAATACTTGAGGTCTAGGACCCAGTTTGGGCTTCGCTAAGATTGGGCCAGTTTGACTCTATATAGGAGAATGCTTGGAGATAACTCCTAATTATATGAGAATTCTGATTATGGAAAGAGGAGTTGGTTATTGATTTAACTTTCTAAATTCTAGGAGATTTGGTGTAGACTTAATATGGAAGGATACACGGGGGAACCGTAATCCAATTTGGAGATGGATTCTAGCAAGGATGTGAGAAAACTATAAATACATGGCTTGACCCTGATTTTAAGGTACACACAATATCATTACTTTCTAGCACTAGAGCATATAGCCTCCATTGTTAACCTTGTCATTCTCACACCGGAGCTATCCCTCGGCGACCCAAGCCGTCAAACTTTTGGTGTTTACCTGTTTTTTTTGCAGGATTGGATGCGCTTTGATTATTGGAGCGCGTGGACGGATCTTGGCGTTGACAGCCTTAAAGAGAAATAGATTATTCCTAGTGTAGCAGCAAAGCGATTCGTTCAAAGCAAATATAGGTGCCTTCCACACTTCCTCCTTTTCTCCTTTGATATGTGCCTAAGTCAAGTCTTTGTCTTGAAGAATGATAGATTTCTAAACAAGAAGGCAGAACCTTGTGGGCTTTCTCCTACTTATTCATTAGAGCGAAATGAAGACTCTTTGTGAAAAATACAGTAGTACGTTTTACCATATTCTATAGATAAATGATGTGATTTCTTTTTTCACTTTCCTCGAAAGAGAATAGAATGAGGTTCCAATAGAATGGTTTACTTAGAAATAATTATATCCTAAGGTCGCATTCTCAAGATACTCTGACCTTCAAACTGAGGGCAATAGCCAATATATTAGAATGAATGGGTGAGAGAGTTTGTAAGGGTGACCAGAGTGACTCATAAAAAAGTGGTGCTACCAGTAACGCTTGTTCTTTAAACAGGTACGCTAGCGACTTCTGGAATAAATGCTAGGTACGCTACTAACTTTCAGAATAAATGTTAGGTACTGGTTTGAAATGAACGAAGCTAGGGGTCTCACCCCAACCACAGCTCATTATCTCATCTCCCCGATGTAATACTCATACTCAAAAGTCGTAGCTTTGTTGCACTACCCATTGCGATTTTAGCCCCCGCTTAGATCCCCTTCAAGAATCAAATAGGGAAGTTAGGGTTGTAACTCTATCTAGTAAATAAGGAGGTCTTTAGAGACTTCTATTCAATCCTTCATAAAGAGTGTACATGATATGGGAACTCCAACCAAGTAGGTTAGTGAATATCTTTCTCCATCCGTTGTTGAACATACTCTATTCATTTAGTTCACGTCGTGTTTGATCGTGTCAATGAAGAAGTAGCTTTGAACCCTTGGTATGTCTTTGGCATTGGCAAAGGAAAAAGATTTTAGAATAGATCTAGCTCCTTAATTCCTCGGTTTAGTTTTGTCACCTCTCTTGGTCGGTGGTTAAACGACTTAAAGTTTTTTCTATTGAAACTGCTAATGTGGTTGACCTAGATGCAGTAGAGCTAAAGTGCAATGCAGTAAACTAATTTAAAAAATGAGATTTTTTTTATTATCAATTTTGAAGTCCCAAAAAAGAACATTTCAAGACATCCTAGCCCTCGAGGAGTCATCGCACACAACATGTACAAAGCTTCCCGATCTCCCCACCTGGTCTAGATCAGAACAGTAGTATTGACCTTATTACTTCCCTTCTTCTTGAACCTATGTCTTTTTTCTTGCTATCCTCAAAAAGCTTGTCCCTCTTTTCTTTCCCAACTTCCTACTTTTTAGAGTAGAACAATTTCCTACTGTCCTATCAACTAATAAGTTAGTAATAGTCGAGAGAAATGTTAAGTAAATTTCTTTACCGGTGGAAAATGTCCTTTTGAAAAGCATCGTATTGATTCTAATGAAATGGAATGCTCCTTAAGCAAATGGGCCAGATTATCTGTCACAGGAAGTTGGTTAAACCAATGTTGAGATTTTTTCCAATCTAAAAAAAGCCCTTCACATTTGAATTGACCTCTCCTTAGAGCTCATAGAGAAGGCTCATAGACGAACTAATTAATGAGCCATACCATATACACAAAGGCTTATCCTCTCGATCACTATTAATTTTTTTTGAATAATCTGTTGGCATAGGGTCATAGGGAGGTCTTTTTGAATCTTTATCGCTTTTGTCGCTTGGCTACTTTGGTTGTATCCATTCATTGCTTAACGGATACTAGCGTGGCTAGGCCTAGATAGGGCTTCTTGACGCCCGGGTTTAGTAATCCACTCCAAGAGATGTGGAACTAACGATTCTATTAGAAAGTAAAATTAACAACTTTTACACGAATTTTCAAGTGGATGAGATCGGTTAAGTGGTCTTAGTTGGAGATGAGATTGCATCAGTGCAACAGGGACAGATACCGAAGCCCTTTCGGGCTGGCGGTACAGAAGACAAGGATCGGAGGGATCGAAAGTACAAAAATTTTCAAAAAAAAAAATGCAGACCTGACCCTCGCAGGAATAAAGTTGTTGACCAAAAAACTAGAGGAGATGCAGAAATAGCTGGCGGATGCCCAGCAAATAAAATTGAATTCGGGAAAGAAAGCTTCACCATACTTTGCCGAGATCATCCGAGAGAAGGCAGACCCCACCAAAAAATTACCTTACATGGAGAGCTATGACAGGTCGGGCGATCCATATGAACACAGTCAGGCGTATGACAGGTTGATGGATTATTATGATTATACCGATGCGACAAAGTGTCATACCTTCATGACGACTCTGAGAAAGGACGCCAGGTAGTGGATGATGACCTTAGCCCCGAACTCGATCTCATCATGAGAAGAGTTATGTGACAAATTTCATGCTCGGTTAGAGAGCAACAAGAGGAGATGAAGGCCAACGGGATCGTTGTCCCATGTCAGACAGTATTCCAAAGAGACTCTCAAAAAATATGTGAAGAGATTCACAGAAGCAGTAGGTCAGGTGACAGACCTCAACGACCTGCAAGCAGTAGGGCTTTTCCAGAACGGGCTGGATCTGGTGAGGTCAGAAAAATTGGTGAAGAAATTAATGTTCAACCACCCAAAGAGTCTAGCCGAAGAGTTCGAGAAAGCAGAAGGCTTCATATTGATGGAAGAAGCCATGGATAGTTTAAAGCGAAGATCTACGGAGAAGCCGAAAGATAAAGACAAGGAAAAGAGCAAAGCGGATGGGAACCCGAAGCGTTATGGGAATGACAGGTCAGACAACTATCAGAAAAGATACAATGACAATAGCAGGGGTTCGGGAGGAGACCGCCCACCTTTCCCGAGTCAAAAGGTGAACAGAGTATATACCCAGCTCAATACCGATCAGGCCACCATTCTAGAACACATGAAGAAACAGCCCATCTACTAGATGACTCGGGATAGCCTTAAGCCTAGTACAGGGAATCCCAATAGATATTGCGACTACCATCAGGTGGCTGGGCACCATACGGACGACTATTGGGGCTTAAGGGAGCTGATTGAGAAAAATGTGCAGCATGGTGGATTGATGCAGTTTGTAACAGGACGGGAGGGTCCGAAGACGCAGCAGACAAACCATACTCTGGCCCAGGTCAACCAATAACCACAGCAGGATCAGACTCAAGGCGTTCGCCAGGTGGAGGATGTTATCACTGGCGGTACAATGGGGAAGGTCACGGGCAAAAAGTGACGTGGATATCTAGATACCGTGATGACAGTTGTGACGGCCCCAAAATAGGTTCAATACACAACCCATTCTGAGTCGCCAAATACATGGTACAGACTCCATATACACATCTTCAAATTCCAACTATTATATGATCGTGTAAAATATAACCATATAACTGTGAACGTCAATACAAATATTATGCAGAAAATATAAATGCTCAAATTCAGGTCTCTTAATTACAATTATTAACACACTATTTTATAAAATAGTGAAGACTTCTACAGCTCTATCTCGGACCATCACTCCATTCCCCGACTAGTCCTAGCTATATTCTCATTTCCTGAAGAGAACAATGAAAGAAAAGGGTGAGCTCAACTAGCCCAGTAAAGAATATTATGACTAAGATAATGAAGAATAAATTATCGTTAGTCTTCAATAAATCAGATAAAATATGATGGACAACCAGTTTTAGATCAACAACTGCAACGAAAATAACAATTCATTAGAAGAGTTAAGTAGAGAATGATGTCTACTATCTTATGTGATATAAAAGTCCATAATCAATATTTTATCCCTTTAACACCAACCATTAATATTTTCAATCAACGAATTATCCATGCACTACGGGCCAAGGATATTTGTTTATATCACCAGTGGTCATGATCATGTCAAACACCTGTCCATCTTTGCACTACAGGCCAAAGATATTCATAAATCAACAGCTCATCTTTGCACTACGGGCCAAAGATATTCATCAATCAACAGTTCATCTTTGCACTACGGACTAAAGATATTCATCAGTCAACAGTTCATCTTTGCACTACGGGCCAAAGATAACTTTTACCACAATTTAAGACTGAGGATGATGAAAAATAATATAAAGAACGAATCCAGTGAAATAAAAGATAAATATTAAAAGATTTACCTAGAGTTCAAAATGAAGATCAAAACATGAATCCAATCAAAGATACTTTGGATAGAATTTTTTTTTTCGTGAATAGTACCCCGTGAATATTACCTCGTGAATAGTACCGAATGAATAGTACCCCGACATGAAAAGAGAAAAATTTCATAAAAAAGTTCAGACCAATATTCCAGTAAAATAATATTAGATGAATGATAAGTAGGTTTTATACCTACTTATTGGACGCCAACTGACTTTGATTATGGCTTAAGCTCAAGCACTTTAGTGTCTTTTAATGCATTTTATCCTTGTTTTGCATATTTAGGCAGGAAACTCCAAAGAGTAGGAAATGGCATGATTAAGGCATGGACTGGCATCAAAATGGACAAAATGACACAAGGCTAGCATTAAGGCAAGGTGGAGAGAGTATGTGGAACAAATGAAGGCTTGGCATGAAGCTAGCATGGATTTGGTAACAAGGCATGTGGGATGGCATAGCTTGGCATGATGATGATCTTATGGCAGCAATAGTGAAGGAAGAAGAAGCAATAAAGAAGTAGCAAGTATGCAAGGCATCACAACAGAGAGCCAGCATCAAATTTGCAAAAGCTATAGAAAATGGCACGCGCGGCCGCGCTAGAGGAACAAAGGAAGCTGGCGCGCCCGCGCTGGTTAGCAGTCCAGAGAGTTATTTTCTGGATATCCGCGCGCTCGCGCCAAGTTTACTATGCAAGGCCGCGCGACCGCGCCGGTCATAAATGTTTGACTTTTACTTTGTTTTCTCGGTTGAATGTAATAGATATAAGGCTTGTGTTTTGCTTTGAATGGACATCACTAAGACTTATCAGATTTCATTTTACTTTTAAGTTTGTTATTGCATTTCTAGGGTTTAGGAATTAGGAAGAGCTTATGAGCTTATCTCCTCCTCTCTTCTAGTTCAAGTAGATTTCTTGTTTAGGGTTCTCTTTGGTGGGACGTGTGTTCGGAACTTGAGTATTAAAGTCTTCTATTGGAAGGAGAACCATCAAAATTTACATTTCCTTTCTCTTTACTCTCTCTCTCTTCCTTTACTTGCTTTAAATGCTTGGTTTAAATCCCATAATGGCGAGTGGTTCAGTGATGAACTAACTTCCATTATGGGATTCTAATGGATTCTATTTTCTTAGTCTAGGGTTTATGCTTCTTTGAAATGTATGGATGAGAATGTATGGTTTGCCTAGCCTGGTTTTATTTTATGCGTAGATGCTTGATCAACATCTACTGTAATAGTTTATATGGAATCGAAAGAGGGTATGTAAACTTAGATTTTGCCATGCTAGCATATGTTTGTGAAACTTGCATTTGATGAGTTTTATGATTCGTAATCCGGATAGAAATATACCGTATTGCCATGTGTAGTCAATAGGGAGCTTGCACTTAAATCGGTTTAGCTTGTAAATTGCATAAACATATAGCAATTTAGGTTTTATCAATGTTAATGTGATTTCTATCTCTTTTGTGGATATTATATGATATGGACTTGGTTTATTGAAAGATAGCCAAGTCTCACATTTGTGCTCCCGGCTAGCATTCCTATGTGTTAATCCATACATAATTTGAGGTGTTGTTAACCTAGATGACGCAATAGATGAAGTTAGGATTCCATTATTTCTATAATTTGAACCACTTGCATATTAATTAGTTAAGTCTAGTTTAAATTCAGTATAGTTAATTAAAGAACACTGTGACAATAGTTTGAGCAGACAAAGATAACCATAGGACTGTTGCATGATAGTGTAAGTCTGACTCCTTTCTCCGTGGGAACGATCACAACTTATCAAATTATTACTTGTCGACCGTGTATACTTGCACGTGTTTTGTGTCTATTTTTGTTAACACGTAAACGGCACAACAATGAAGCGCAAAACTTAAGAAATTTCTGATTATTTCAGGAATTATAGAAGCAATACTTATCGTAGTAAGTTTAAATTTAGGAATATGAAATGAAATATTATCACTTTTATAATATGGAATATGAAAGAAAATAATATTCTTTATGAATATTGAAAGGAAATAACATCATTAACGAGAAAAATAACATCCTTTACCTTAACAGGAGAGTAGTTTTGACTAGAATATCGGATATTATGCTGGCGAAAACGTGCACTGTTAATATCAACACTCAAAGTATCTAAAATACTCATAAGAAATACGCTTGATATTATAGAGAGAAAATTTTCTGATTCTGGTGTGATTTTCATTTCCAACTAAGCACCCTATTTATAGAAAAATGCCAACACACCAGGATTGACAAATTGCACCTACGGAGCAACTTCTCAGCACCTCACTTTAGAAAAACTTGCAGCACACCAATAATGACAAATTAAAGCCTCCACCAAATTCCCACACACACACACACACACACATATATATATATATATATATATATATATAAACATTTATAGTTATTAAAAAGAATTAAATTTAATTTTCTCTCTTCCACCTCATTTTATTTTTATACCATGAATTTATTATAATAATGTTACAATTCAAATTATAAAATTATACAATTATATTATCATATTATACTATTATAATGTAATATTATAATAATATATTTGAATAAATAATTTTATCAAAAAAGATAAAAGGTCAATTTTTTTAACAAATGTCTCATGCTAAAAATTCTTTCATTTATATCAAAATTGGACAAATATTTATTTATCATATTTATCAACAATTTTTATTTATCAATTATTATTCACAATTAATATTACAGAATCAAAATATTGACAATCAGGTCGTTCCCAAGAAAGAGATGGCTTTTCGATAAAGATTTCTCCTTATTGGCGCGCAATTATATAACCTAACCCCTTTCCTCGACAGAACTTTCTAGACATTGCCAATAATGCTATCTAATAATATTATTCAAATAATATAAATTATTAATTTGATAATGTGAAATACTATGCAGTGGTTATTGTGACAATTATTGATTCAATAATATAAAATATCAACGTAGCAATTATTGAATTAATAATATAAAATATTATGCAATTATCAATGTAGCAATTATTAAGTCAATAATATAAGATATTGAACATTAATTACTGTAATAATTATTGAATGAGTGACTTCTTATGTAAGAATCAATAATTCGAAATATACTGTGCAATAACGTGTGCTACTGTGCAACAATGCGTATTACTATATTTTTATCACCGGGTATTTTAATAGTTTAACGGTAACAGTTTTACCGTTATTTTTATAAAAATGTTATTTTTGTCGCTTTCTATATCCGACAGTTATTTCGTTGTGGGGTTCACCAATGACTACGCTGTCGTACGAATATTCTCCGACAAAAAGAATATTCCCCGACCAAACGAATATTTCCCGACACAATGAATATTTTATAACCAATTGCTTATTTTGTAAAATTTGCACATCTCACCCATAACTTATCACATTTATCAAATTAACACCTTACTATATCAAAATAATATATAAAGAAAATTAAATCTTTATTCATAAAAGTTGGGGTCTTACAACTTTCCCTCCTTATGAAATTTCGTCCTCGAAATTGACTTATGTACCTGGTATGTCGAAGAGGTGAGGATACCTTGCTTTCATTTTCGATTCTAACTCCCAGGTCATTTCCTTAATATCATGATTTCTCCATAAAACTTTGACTTGAAGTATAACCTTTGAGCGTAGAACATGTTCCTTCTTATCCAAGATCTTGACAGGTATCTCCTCATACGTTAAATCTTCGGCTATCTCGTCTGGTTCTAATTCAATAATGTGGTTTGGGTCTTGCACATATTTGCGTAGCATGGATATGTGAAAA
This sequence comes from Panax stipuleanatus, assembly GCA_020205555.1. Lineage (NCBI taxonomy): Eukaryota > Viridiplantae > Streptophyta > Magnoliopsida > Apiales > Araliaceae > Panax > Panax stipuleanatus. The sequence continues at coordinate 130,207,254 of CM035120.1, read as the reverse complement.
ACGTTATGAACACGAGACATGCTTGGAGGTAAGGCGAGTCTATAGGCTATAGTTCCTACTCGGTTAAAAATTTCAAATGGACCAATAAATCGTGGGTTGAGCTTTCCTCTCTTTTCGAATCTCGTAACTCATTTCCACAGAGCAACACGTAATAATACATGATCTCCGACATTAAACTCCACGTTCCTTCGATGAAGATCAGCATAACGCTTTTGTCGATCTTGTGCTGTTTGTATACGTTGCTGGATCATTTGAATCTTTTCTGTAGTCATACGTACTAACTCCGGTCCCAACAATGTTGCTTCACCCACCTCGTCCCAACATACTGGAGAACGACACTTTCATCCATACAACACCTCGAATAGAGCCATGCCTATACTTGCCTGATAACTGTTGTTGTAGGAGAATTTCACCAGTGGTAAGTACTTATCCCAACTTCCTTTGAAGTCTAGAACACAGAGTCTCAATATATCTTCAAGAGTTTGAATAGTCCTTTCCGATTGCCCGTCCGTTTGAGGATGATATGCAGAACTAAATCGTAAATCGGTGCCCATAGCTTTCTGCAAGCTGACCCAAAATCGTGAAGTGAATCTTGGGTCTCAATCCGAAACTATAGATATTGGCATACCATACAGTCTAACAATCTCATTTATGTACATACGAGCAAGACGTTCAAGTGAATAAGTCTCTCGTATAGGTAAGAAAAGAGCAGACTTGGTTAATCTATCGACAATAACCCAAATTGCAACTATGCCTTGAGAAACCTTAGGAAGACCCGTAACGAAATCCATGTTGATGTGTTCCCACTTCTATTTTAGAATTTTAAATGGTTGTAATGGACCTTTTTGCACTTGATGCTTCGCCTTGACATGTTGACAAATTAGACACTTTGAGATAAACTCTGCGATTTCTCTTTTCATATTGCTCCACCAAAATGTATGTCAAAGATCACGATACATTTTGGTACTCCCAAGATGGATTGCAAACAGTGTGTTATGTGTCTCCATCATGATTTTATACTTCAAATCGAAATTGTTAGGAACACAAAGTCTGGAGTTGACTCAAAATATTTCATCTTCATCGATTTTTGCTTCTGGAATAACACATTCTTGCACCTTCTTCTTCATATTCATCAGCTCCGGGTCTGTAGCTTGAGCAGCTTTAACTTTATCAATTAAAGCTGGTTTTACACTTATATTTGCCATCTTCACGTGGCTCCCTGGAGTCTTTAACTCTATCTCCATCCTTTGTAAGTCATACAAAATGGGCCTTTGTGTTGACATTATCACACTCGTTCCCGCATATGATCTTTTACTCAACGCGTCAGCTACCACGTTTGCTTTTCCAGAATGGTATTGGATGGTATGGTCATAATCTTTCAACAGCTCAGGCCAATGTCGTTGCCGCATTTTGAGTTTCTTTTGGGTGAAGAAATATTTGAGGCTCTTATGATCCGTATAGATCTCCACTTTCTCCCCATACAGGTAGAGTCTCCAGATCTTCAACGCGAAAATGACAGCTGTCAACTCTAGGTCATGAGTAGGATAATTCCTCTCATATTCTTTGAGTTGTCGTGATGCATAGGCTATAACTTTTCCATGTTGCATGAGAACACATCCTAACCCTTTGCCAGAAGCATAGTTGTAGATGACTAATCCATCCGAACCAGATGGTATTGTCAGAACAGGTGCTGAAATGAGTCACTCTTGAGCTCTTGGAAGCTCTTCTTGCATTCCCCGTTCCATTCGAATTTTGTATCTTTTTGAGTCAGCTGCATTAATGGAGTAGCGATTCGAGAAAATCCTTCCACGAATCTCCGATAATAACCAGCTAAGCCCAGAAAGCTACGTACTTCGGTTATTAACTTTGGCTGTTCCCAACTTTGTATTGCTTCAATCTTCGCCGGGTCAACCGATACTCCATGTTTCAATACCACGTGCCTAAGGAATGCTACTTCCTCAAGCCAGAACTCGCATTTCTTCAACTTGACATATAGCTTGTTTTCACAAAGCTTTTGGAGTACCAGTCTCATGTGTTGTTCATGATCTTCACGACTTTTGGAGTAAATGAGGATGTCATCAATAAAGACAACCACAAAATGATCCAAATATTTCTTGAATATCCGGTTCATCATATCTATGAAAGACGTAGGAGCATTAGTCAATCCAAAAGACATGACTAAGAATTCATAATGCCCGTATCGAGTTTTGAAGGCAATCTTTGGAATGTCATCAGTTTTAATCTTTAACTGATGATATCCAGAACGAAGATCAATCTTTGAGAAGAATTTAGCACCTTGTAACTGGTCAAACAAGTCATCAATGCGAGGTAACGGATACCTATTCTTGATGGTGAAATGGTTCAACTCCCGATAGTCAATACAAAGTCACATATACTTCTGTCTTTCTTCTTTACGAATAAAATAGGAGCACCCCAAGGCGATGTACTAGGACGTATAAAGTCGATGTCTAACAACTCCTGTAGTTGGACCATTAACTCCTGAAGTTCGATAGGAGCCATTCGATATGAGGTTTTGGAAATGGGTTTTGTACCGGGTTCAAGGTCAATAAAGAATTTAAATTCACGTTCTAGGGGTAGGCCAGGAAGTTCTTTGGGAAATACATCAGAAATTTATTAACAATAGAAATATCATTCAAATCTGACGTATTCTGGTTTAAATTAGTGACATGGGCTAAGAAAGCTTGACATCCGTTTTTTAATAAACGAATAGCTTTATGACTTTAAATGACATTGATTGATTTTATTGGTTTGGTTGTTTGAATTCGCACAACAGGTTGGTTAGGAATATAAAAACTAACAACCTTACGAAAACAATCAATTTTGGCATGATAAGTGGTTAACCAGTCGATTCCTAAAATCACATCAAATGCAAGTATTTTCAAAGAGATAAGATCAACAGGTAGTGTGAGGGTGCCAATTTGAATCAAACAAGATTTGTAAACTGTGGATGTAATGAAGGTTTCTCTTAACAGAGTTTCAACAGATAATTCAAAGTCTAATTTTCAGGTGTCAAGTTCAAACGTTGAGCACAAGCAGGTGAAATAAAAGAATGGGTAGAACCGATATCTACTAAGGTATAGACTTCACAAGAGTTTATGATTAGCTTACCCGTGATAACTTCGTTCGGGTTACTCGCTCTTTGGGTAGTCACGACAAACGCTCTCCCTGGAACCACGGACTTTGACTTGTCTGGGACAGCCTTTGGAGTCACCATCCCCGCTGCACTTGGTTTCGCTACAGGACACACTCGAGCTATGTGACCTTCCTTTCTACAGTTATAGCACACCTTGGATTGCTGTGTGCAGTTTGGACTGATGTGTCCCTCTTGTTCGCATTTATAACATACGACTGGTGGTCGTTCTCCTCCCCTAGAAACGGTTGTTAATGGTGGTGCCGACGTCTTCACGTTGTCATTATTGTACCTTCTCTTTTTGAAATCTCCCCCCGACTCACTTCTTCTATTATCATGGCCATGATTACCACTGGAGTGGTTACCGCTTATGGCATAATAATTTCTTCCACGTTGATTATCATTGTTCTGATGACTGTTGCCACCGGTATGACCCTGGTTTTGTCCCCTGGTTGAACAGACTCATTATCTCGTTCTAATAATTGAGCCCTGTTCACAACATCTGAATATAAAGAAAGTTTGTGAGAAATGAGGTATTGACGAATTTCAGGTTTCAAACCTCTCAAAAACATCCGTGTCATACGTTCCTCATTATCCACCAAATGAGATGCAAATCGGGATAACTCCGCAAACTTAGCCTCGTATTTGGACACCGTCATGTTATTCTGTTCCAGTTTGATGAACTCTACCTCCTTCATATGATGAATACTTTCTGGAAAGTACTTGCCATTGAACAATTTCTGGAACTCCTCCCAAGGCATCTTGAGTGCGGAAGGCTGAGTACGCTTCACAGATTTCCACCAGTAATTTGCCTCTCCATGGAACATAAAGGTGGCGAATGGAACCTTTTACTCCTCTGTGCATCTCAAGACATCAAATATCTTGGTGATTTGCTTAACCCAAGTTTCTGCCTTGATTGGATCTGGCTTCACCAAAAAATATGGTGGTCCCAACTCCTTGAATTACTTGACAGTGACAAGCCGTGAGTTACCATTGTTTCCACCTGCATTTTGAACAGGAGTCTCTCTTGCCTGATTTTGCATGAATTGTAGAAAGCTTCTCAACATCCCATCGTTCATCATTTGATTGGTGTTGTTTACAGAAGGATTATTGCCTTCCTGTTGCACATTATCCTGGTTGATGATTAGAGGTGTCTCAATGGTCTCAAATGCTCCATTGATTAGAGGTGTCTCAATGGTCTCAAATTCAGGTCTCATTAATTATAATTATTAACACACTATTTTATAAAATAGTGAGGACTTCTACAGCTCTATCTCAGACCATTACTCCATTCTCCGACTAGTCCCAGATATATTCTCATTTCCTGAAGAGAACAATAAAAGAAAAGGGTAATCTCAACTAGCCCAGTAAAGAATATTATGACTAAGATAATGAAGAATAAATTATCGTTAGTCTTCAATAAATCAGATAAAATATGATGGACAACCAGTTTTAGATCAACAACTACAGCGAAAATAACAATTCATTAGAAGAGTTAAGTAGAGAATGATGTCTACTATCTTCTGTGACATAAAAGTCCATCATCAATATTTTATTCATGTAACACTAATCAATAATATTTTCAATCAACGAATTATCCATGCACTACGGGCCAAGGATATTTGTTTATATCACCAGTGGTCATGATCATGTCAAACACATACCCATCTTTGCACTACAGGCCAAAGATATTCATAAATCAACAACTCATCTTTGCACTACGGGCCAAAGATATTTATCAATCAACAGTTCATCTTTGCACTACGGGCCAAAGATATTCATCAATCAACAGTTCATCTTTGCACTACGGGCCAAAGATATTCATCAATCAATAGTTCATCTTTGCACTACGGGCTAAACATAACTTTCACAACAACTTAAGATTGAGGATGATGAAAAATAATATAAAGAACGAATCCAATGAAATAAAGGATGAATATTAGAGCATTAATCTAGAGTTCAAAATAAAATCAAAACATGGATCCAATCAAAGATACTTTGGACATAATTTTTTTTCGTGAATAGTATCTCGTGAATAGTACCACATAAATATTACCTCGTGAATAGTACCCGAATAAATAGTAACCCGACATGAAAAGATAAAAATTTCATAAGAAAGTTCAGACCAATATTCCAATGAAATGATATTAGATGAAGCGCAAAACTTAAGGAATTTCTGATCATTTCAGGAATTATAGATGCAATACTTACCGTAGTAAGTTTAAATTTAGGAATATGAAATGAAATATTATCACTTTAATAATATAGAATATGAAAGAAAATAATATTCTTTATGAATATTGAAAGAAAATAACATCATTTACGAGAAAAATAATATCATTTACCTTAGTAGAATACTAGATCTGATTGAAATATCAGATATTATATTGAGAAATTCTTGCACCGTTATCCACACACAAAATATCCTTATACTCACAAGAAATACCTTCAATATTATAGAGAGAAAATTTTCTGATTCTGGTGTAATTTTCATTTCTAACTAAGCACCCTATTTATAAAAAAATGCCAGCACACCAGGATTGACAAATTGCACCTACGGAGCAACTTCTCAGCTCCTCACTTTAGAAAAACTTGCAGCACACCAATAATGACAAATTAAAGCCTCCACCACATGTTTTATATATATATATAAACATTTATAATTATTAAAAAGAATTAAATTAAATTTTTTCTTTTTCACCTCATTTTATTTTTATACCATGAATTTATTATAATAATGTTACCATTCAAATTATAAAATTATACTATATTATTATCACATTATACTATTATAATGTAATATTATAATAATATATTTAAATAAATAATTTTATCGAAAAAGATAAAATGTCAATTTTTTAACAAATGTCTCATGCTAAAAATTCCTTCATTTATATTAAAATTGGACAAATATTTACTTATCATATTTATCAATAATTTTTATTTATCAATTATTATTCATAATTAATTTTACAGAATCACAATATTGACAACAGGTCGTTCCCAAGAAAGAGGAGGCTTTTCGATAAAGATTTCTCCTTATTGGCGCGCAATTATATAACCTAAACCCCTTTCTCGACAGAACTTTCTAGACATTGCCAATAATGCTATCTAATAATATTATTCAAATAATATAAATTATTGATTTGATAATGTAAAATACTGTGCAGTGGTTATTGTGATAATTATTGAATCAATAATATAAAATATCAACGAAACAATTATTGAATCAATAATATAAAATATTATGCAATTATCAAGGTAGCACTTATTGAGTCAATAATATAAGATATTGAACAGTAATTACTGTAACAATTATTGAATGAGTGACTTCTTACATAAGAATCAATAATTAGAAATACTGTGCAATAACGTGTGCTACTGTGCAACAACGCGTATTACTGTATTTTTATCACCGGATATTTCAACAGTTTAACGGTAACAGTTTTATCATTATTTTTATAAAAATTTTATTTCTGTCGCTTTCTACATCCGACAGTTATTCCGTTGTGGGGTCCACCAATGACTGCGCCACGTACGAATATTCTCCAACAAAAAGAATATTCCCTGACCAAACGAATATTTCTCTACACAATGAATATTTTATAACCACTTGCTTACTTCGTAAAATTTGCACATCTCACCCATAACTTATCACATTTATTAAATCAACACCTTACTATATCAAAATAATATATAAAAAAATTAAATCTTTATTCATAAAAGTTGGGGTCTTACATCAGTTGCCGACCAACCCACGAGGCATGAGAGGTTGTACCCGGGTACGGTCATCTTTTTCACCAACGAAGATTTCCCCACAGAATCGATCGAACCCCATGAAGGAGCATTGGTGATTACAGCACAGGTGGGTTCGGTCGATATGAAGAGGATGATGATAGTGGACATACTGTATGCACATGCCTATCAGAGGATGAACTTGGATGGGAGAAAGATGGAGATCGGACAGAAGTCTCCATTGTATATGTTCAGCAACGAGCCAGTCAGAGTTGCTGGAACTATTGAGTTGCCAGTTGTCTTCGGAACAGCCCCTCAGTAGGTAGAAATCATGTGCAGGTTTTTTGTGGTGTATGTGGACTCGGCGTACAACGCAATCTTGGGAAGGCCTACTCTGATAGCTCTCCAGGCGATAACATCAGTCCCCCACTTCAAGATCAAGTTCCCTACACCGCATGAAGTCAGAGAAGTAAAGGGGATCTGGATCTGGCAAGGAGATGCTACCGAAATTCACTGATCACTTCGGGAGTAGGGGTCAGCAAACAGAAGCAGGCTATGGCAATAGAGATCGAGCCTTTCATAAAGAGCAGCACATAGCCATTAGTCATGCCAGCGGGAGAGACCGAGGAAGTAAAGCTGATACCAGGGAAAAAGGACAAGACAGTACGGATCGAGTCGGGACTGCCAAAACCTTACCGGACGAACCTGGTGGAACTACTACAGGGCTATGTAGATATCTTCGCATGGGTCCCAAATGACATGCCTGGGTTGGATCTGAAGGTTACTGAGTACAGGCTACACGCGGATCCGTCGAAGAAATCGGTTCGGCAAAAAAGGAGGATTTTTTCCCCGAAAAGACATAAAATAATTGACGAGGAGATAGTGAAGCTGTTGGCAGCAGACTTTATTTTTGAGATAGACTACCCGGAATGGATGACGAATGTGGTATTGGTGTAGAAGCAGAACGGTAAATGGCGGGTATACATTAATTATACCGATCTGAACAAAGCATGCCCGAAGGACTTTTACCCTCTGCCACATATAGATCAACTTATCGATGCGACTTTGGGGTATGCTCCGCTCAGTTTCATGGATGCTTTCTCAGGGTATCATCAGATCTCAATGTGTAAGGAAGACATCCCGAAGACGACTTTCATAACGCATCAATCAGTGTATGCCTACAAGAAGATAACATTCAGACTATTGAACGCGGGGGCCACTTATCAGAGGATGATGAACTACGTATTCGGCAAATAGTTGGGGAAAAGCATGGAAGTCTACGTGGATGATATGATTGTCAAGAGCATATCGGTTCGAGGTCACCTGGACGACTTGGAGGATTGCTTTCAGACGGTTCGGCATTACAACTTAAGGTTAAATCCGACCAAGTGTACCTTCGGGCTGGGAGTAGGAAAATTTTTGGGGTATATGATCAGCCAGAGAGGGATAGAAGCGAACCCAGAGAAGATAAAAGCTATTCTAGACATGAAGTCTCCACAGTCATACAAGGATGTTCAGTGTCTGACGGGTCGGATAGCTGCTTTGAGGAGGCTTATGTCAAAATCGGCAGAGAGGTGTTTGCCATTTTTTGATACTTTGAAAGGGCCAAAGAATGCGAAGAGCTTTCAGTGAACATCAGAATGTGAAGATACCTTTCAAGGGATAAAGAGATATTTAACTTCGGCGCCTTTGTTGGTGAAGCCCGTTCCCACTAAGCCGTTGTACTTGTATTTTGCGACAAGTTCGTTGGCTGTGGGAGCAGTTCTGGTGCAGGAGATTGGGGGAAAGCAGCACCCGGTTTACTATGTAAACCATTCCTTAAGGGATGAGGAAACAAGGTACCCGAACCTTGAAAAATTTGCTTATGCTTTGGTGATAGCTAGTCGTAAGTTTCGGCAATATTTCCAAGGTTGATTGGTAGTGGTATACACGGATCAGCCTTTGAAGAAGATTTTGGGTAGACCATAGGTTTTGGGAAGGCTGGCGGCATGGACTATGGAGTTGTCACAGTTCATACTAGAGTACCACTCACGAACGACTATTAAAGGGCAGGCATTGGCTGATTTTATGGTGGAGTGTTTGTTCTTTGAAGCAGACGACAGCTTGGACCAAGCCGAAGATTCTGGGCGGTCAGTTGCAGTGGTTCAACAAGGGCAGAACTCTTGGAACTTATATACAGATCGATAACTTTAGATGTCAGTGGGGCAGGTATCATTCTGACCAGTCCAGAAGAGTTTAAGGTACATCAGGCGATCGAATTTGGGTTCAAGGCTACAAACAACGAAGCTGAGTACGAAGCAGTTCTGACGGAGTTATGGTTAGCAAAAAGTCTTGAGGTACAGAGGTTGATCATCGTCAGTGACTCCCAGCTGGTCGTCAAGCACATTTCAAGAGAGTACGGAGCTCGGGGAATTAGGATGGTGAGGTATTTAGCAGAGGCAAAGGATCGGCTGCAGCTATTTGAATCATATGAGTTTCAAGGGGTAGATCGGTCGAATAACACCATAGATGGCACACTGGCAAGGTTAGCCACGACTGAGGCAAGCAAATTCAGCAGATCGGTCTACTTAAAAGTTTTAAATCAACACACCTAGGTGATGTGTGTTGAAAGATCAACTTGCTGGATGGCTCCATATCTGGAGTATCTAGTCGATGGCGTTTTGCCCTCAGATCAGTTGTTAGCGAGGAAGGTAAAGCACAGAAGCTCGAATTTTGTGCTGATAGACGAAAATTTGTATCAGAGGGCTTACTCTTCCCCGTTGCTGAAGTGTTTGATTCCGTTCAAGGCGGAATATGCTCTCCAGGAAGTTCATGATGGGATATATGGAGATCACATGGCGGCGAAGTCTTTGGCATATAAAGTGCTTCGGCAAGGATACTACTGGCCTACAATATTCAAAGAAGCGACTGAGTATGTGAAGAAGTGTCCGAAGTGCCAACTGAATAGTCCCATCACTCATCAGCCGCCAGAGAAATTATACCTAGTGTTATCACCTATTCCCTTCGCTGTTTGGGGGGTGGATATATTGGGTCTGTTGCCGAAGGCTAAGGGGCAAGTTAGTTTTGTGATAGTTGCTATCGACTATATGACCAAGTGGGTGGAGGCTAAACCCCTTTGGCTAATCACAGAGCATGAGTGTTTGAAATTTTTGAAGGAATGTGTCATGTTCTGGTTCGGCATCCCTATGACAGTGGTTTCGAATAACGATCGACAGTTTGTGGGATCAAAGTTTGAGGCATTTTTGAAAGAATTGGGAATTCAGCATCGGAAGACTTTGGTAGCACATCCGCAGTCGTATGGTCTGGTGGAAGTGACGAATAGGACTCTGCAAAATGGGATCAAGAGAAGGCTTGATGAAGCGAAGGGAAGGTGGCCTGAGGAATTGCTTAGTATTTTGTGGGAATATCGGACCACACCTCGATTTACCACAGGGGATTCTCCGTTTAAATTAGTTTATGGCACAGAAGCTTTGGTGCCGGTGGATATTGGGTGTACTTCTCTTCGGGTCAGTCAGTTCCAAGTGGCATTCAATGAAGATGGACTTTGGGCCAACTTGGATTTATTAGAGGAGGTCAGAGAAGCAGCCTTGGTGAAACTTACCGCATATCAATGAAGGGTGGCCAAGTATTATAATAAAAAGGTAAAACTCAAAAGGTTCGAAGTAGGGGATTTTGTCCTTCAGGAAGTGGAAGCTTCTATGCCTCAGAATCAGGGAAAGTTGATGCCAAATTGGGAGGGCCCATATGAGATTATTGAGGTACCGAGGCAGGAAATCTACAGGCTTCGAGCGATGGATGGTACAGAGATCAAAAACACTTGGCATGCGGGCAGATTGGGGAAGTACTTTCAGTAGGGTAGAATTCAGAGTCATGGGTCTGTAATTTTCCAAGGATTATCAATAAAAAAAGCATTTTTTTTATCAAAAATCTGTGTTGTCCTATGTGTTTTATTCTATATCTGCCTGACTTCATAGAGCAGGCGAGATTTTGGTATAAGGATGGATTCATTCGACTTTTAGGAGCGAATGTGAATATTTTTGGTTGAACCTGTTCGGCTCACGGAGAGAACGAGGTTGCCAGTTATAAGGTTGGATTCTATCGACTCTCTAGAGAGCGAATATGACTATTTTTAGTTGAACCTATTCGGCTCAAGGAGAGAACGAGGTTGCCAGTTATAAGGTTGGATTTTGTCGGCTCTTTAGAGAGAGAATGTGAATAATTTTGGTTGAACCTGTTCGGCTCACGGAGAGGACGAGGTTGTCAGTTATAAGGTTAGGTTGATTCCGCTCTTGGGAGCGAATATTTTTGGTTGAACCTGTTCGGCTCACGGAGAGAACGAGGTTGCAAGTTATAAAGTTGGGTTGATTCAGCTCTTGGGAGGGAATATTTTTGGTTGAACCTGTTCGGCTCCTAGAGAGAACGAGGTTGCCAGTTATAAGGTTGGATTAATTCGGCTCTTGGGAGCGAATGATCTTTTATGTTAATAATGCTTTAACTATTTTTAACTCTTTCGTGGAATGGATGTTATGTGTTTATGACATAAATACAGTTTTGAAAATTATATAAACAAAAGATAGATGTTTTCATTGATAATTGGCATATACAGGGGGCTCGAATTTTACAAGACAAGTTCTTAATCTAAGTCTGATGAAAAGTCTTCATCCTTGTCTTGTTCGAAGTTCGATGTATCGAGAAGAGCAGCGTTCAAGCAGGCTTAAGTTAATTTTCCTTTGCTTTTACTTCGGCAAGCTTCGTACCCTTCAACGAACATTTTGGTTATCTCCCCATTCAGCTCAGATGATTCGTGATATTCTTGAATGATCTGAAGTCGTAGATTAGAGTTAAGAATTGGCCCCGATGCTCTGTACTCAAAAAGTTATTTCTCTAGAGTAGTGCACACCTGGCGAGTGTCTTCTTCCTGTGTCTTCAAGTTAGAGTTTTGCTGTTGAAGTGCAAGGTTGCTCTGCTTCAGCTGGTAGATCTCTGCTTGGTTAGCTTCAGACTTCTCCAGGAGGAATTTGCATTTGGTGTCAGTTCGGGATGCATATTCTTTCAGACTTGTGTTATTGTCTTGAAGGCTGGAGAATTCGTTTTGGAGGTATTTGTTGGCTTGGTCGATTTTGGCGTGCGAGATTTGTTCGTGGAGGAGAGCGGCCTGAAGAGCTTCTATTTCATGTTTAAGTCGATTTTCTTCGATTTTGTGTTCGCTCCATCTCCTGGTGACGCGATTCCATATAGCATTGGCCTGAAAGGAACGTTTAAGGTTAAGAAAGAGAAGCAGTATGATAGCAATATCAGATGATATAAGTGAAATAAGATTACCATGCTCTGTTGCATGATACCCGTTACTATGTGGTCATGGTATGGTATGTTTTTGAATTTATCATCGTTGGTGGGAAGATGGAAGCTGTCGAAAGCGTCGATTGGGTAGCTGTGGGGGTCGTTGGTAAAAAATGACATTCGATCAGATTCTTCTTCTTCTGGTAGAGGGGGAGATAGTTGTTGTGATGAAGAAGGTGGTTCGGTATGTGGCTTTTTGGGGGGTGGGTCGGAAGTAGTAGTCTTAGAGTTTTTGCGTTTCTGGTGTTGATTTGTAGATAGGTTGAGGTTGATTTCGGCTGAAGGGGTGGGGACTTCGGAGGTAGGAACTCTCAGTTTATCGGCCGTCAGTGGGTTAACTTTGGCACGTCTCGTCTTGAAGCATGGGATCTGTGCTCTTTCTCCCACCGGTAGATCGAGAAGACTCCCGAAAACGGCTAGGGGGGAATTGCTTTTCTTTGAGAAGACCCTTTGATGGCTCTCATCTTATGTCAAACCTTTGTGGAAGCTTTTGAAGTTGCGACTTTGGTAGAGATGGATTCGGTGGTTGGGGGTTGGAAGTTTGGGCTTCGGCAGTTAGGTTTGTGTTGGTAAGGACTTCGGCAACCTTGGCAGAATGTTTCCTCGAAAGGAATTCGTCCAGGTCGCGTCGGTCGGTTGTGGTAGGTTTGATGAGGGACACTGTGAAAATAAAAGGATTAGCAATGGTTATGTAATATTTGGTAATTAAGGGGTAATAATTCAAAAACTTCATTGGTGGTCATAGAGCCAAGCCTATTTGGTTAGAAAGACGTAGCTCCATTCAGTTTTGGGCAACTTTTTAATTAATTTGGCGATCTCCAATACCCGTTCAGGAGCAATGTCGCCCAGAGAGACTCTTGGTCGCTTGTGGGAGGCCCTGTTTGGCAGTTTATGGGTTTTTAACTTTCGGACGAAGAACCAATCCTTGTGCCATCCTTTATTGCTGAAAGGGGCATCCATCAGAGAATGCCTCTCTATCTTGTTGTTGGGTTTGTTTGGAAATTTGCTGAAGGCTTTGAAGCCTAGTTCGCGGGAACCCGTCAGCATGAATAAAGTGAGGAATAGGTTGATGGAAGGGGACACTTCGGCCTCGTGGCAGAAGGCGATGAAGGCAATGATGTTGATATATGAGTTCGGCACCAACTGGCTGAAGCCGATGCCGATGAACCCAAGGAGGGTCAGAAAGAACACATGGAGAGGTTATCGGACTCCTTTCTCCAAAAGGGTCATGGGCATGGCAGCCCAATCGTTGACTTGATGATACATCCGGTCAGTGGTGGTGGGGGTTTTCAGCTCATGGGTGTCTGGGATCTAATATAGCTCCCGGATGACATCCAGAGCTGAGTCAGTAAGTCATGAAAGGGTGCTGGCATGTGGGAATTTGGCCGCGTCAGAGTATTCTCATTGTGCTTTTTGGAGGTCTATTTTCGGTAGGACGGGGGTAAGAGCTTGGCTGGTAGTGGCCATGGTGATGGAGTCAGTAGTGACAGCGCTGGGGATGGGGTTTTGAGCAGCAGATGAGGTGGTGTTGGAGGTCACAGTTGGGGCTGGGATGGTAGAAAGGGGGATGCTGACAATGGGTGCGAAGGGGGAAGAAGGAAGGTCGTTGGGGTTAGGGGGAGCTACCATTAATTGAGTGTTGAGGAAAGGGAGTTGCAGGTATGGAGGTTTTTGCAAGAGAGAAGAGTTGCAGAGGGAGTATTTGAAATCGGTAAAGGAAATAAAGCTGGTGGTGGGGGGTTTTGTTATATCTTTTAGGGGGCTGTCCTAGAAATCTAGAGGTGGCTCATTAATGGGGGGAAATGATGGGGCACGTGGGGAGGTGAAAGGTTTTGGTCTGGGGGGCTGTTGAGATGAGTCCATTGGACCATGTAGATTGGGCTGAAGCCTGTTGGGTCACTCCCTGGGCTCGGCTGATGGATTGTAATTGGTGGTTCGGTTCGGCCTAGTGGCAAGTGACATGGACAATTTGTTTTGTATGGTTGGGCTATAAAATGTGTACTTTTCCATCAAATGTTCCATTTGATGGAAGACTGGGGGGGCAATGTTGGGCCCCAAATACTTGAGATCTAGGACCCGGTTTGGGCTTGGCTAAGATTGGGCCAGTTTGATTCTATATAGGAGAATGCTTGGAGATAACTCCTAATTATATGGGAATTTGGATTGTGGAAAGAGGAGTTGGTTATTGATTTAACTTTCTAAATTCTAGGAGATTTGGTGTAGACTTAATATGGAAGGATACACGGGGGAACCGTAATTCAATTTGGAGATGGATTTTAGCAAGGATGTGAGAACACTATAAATACATGGCTTGACCCTGATTCTAAGGTACACACAATATCATTACTTTCCAGCACTAGAGCATATAGCCTCCATTGTTAACCTTGTTATTCTCACACTGAAGCTATCCCCCGGCGGCCTAAGCCGTCAAGATTTTGGTGTTTACTCGTTTTTGTGCAGGATTGGATGCGCTTTGGTGATTGGAGCGCGTGGACGAATCTTGGCGTTAACAGCCTTAAAGAGAAATAGATTATTCCTAGTGTAGCAGCAAAGCGATTCGTTCAAAGCAAATATAGGTGCCTTCCACACTTCCTCCTTTTCTCCTTCGATATGTGCCTAAGTCAAGTCTTTGTCTTGAAGAATAATAGATTTCTAAACAAGAAGGCGAAACCTTGTGGGTTTTCTCCTACTTATTCATTAGAGCGAAATGAAGACTCTTTGTGAAAAATATAGTAGTACGTTTTACCATATTCTATAGATAAATGATGTGATTTCTTTCTTCACTTTCCTCGAAAGAGAATAGAATGAGGTTCCAATGGAATGGTTTACTTAGAAATAATTATATCCTAAGGTCGCATTCTCAAGATACTACGACCTTCAAACTGAGGCCAATAGCCAATATATTAGAATGAATGGGTGAGCGAGTTTGTAAGGGTGACCAGAATGACTCATAAAAAAGTGGTGCTACCAGTAACGCTTGTTCTTTGAACATGTACGCTAGCGACTTTTGGAATAAATGCTAGGTACTGGTTTGAAACGAACGAAGCTAGGGGTCTCACCCCAACCACAGCTCATTATCTCATCTCCCCGATGCAATACTCATGCTCAAAAGTCGTAGCTTTGTTGCACTACCCATTGCGATTTTAGCCCCCGCTTAGATCCCCTTCAAGAATCAAATAGGGAAGTTAGGGTTGTAACTCTATCTAGTAAATAAGGAGGTCTTTAGAGACTTCTATTCAATCCTTCATAAAGAGTGTACATGATATGGGAACTCCAACCAAGTAGGTCAGTGAATATCTTTCTCCATCCGTTGTTGAACATACTCTATTCATTTGGTTCACTTCGTGTTTGATCGTGTCGATGAAGAAGTGGCTTTGAGCCCTTAGTATGTCTTTGGCATTGGCAAAGGAAAAAGATTTTAGAATAGATCTAGATCCTTAATTCCTCGGTTTAGTTTTTTCACCTCTCTTGGTCGGTGGTTAAACGACTTAAAGTTTTTTCTGTTGAAACTGCTAATGTGGCTGACCTAGATGAAGTAGAGCTGAAGTGCAATGCAGTAAACTAATTTAAAAAATGAGATATTTTTTATTATCAATTTTGAAGTCCCAAAAAAGAACATTTCAAGACATCCTAGCCCTCGAGGAGTCATCGCACACAACATGTACAAAGCTTCCCGATCTCCCCACCTGGTCTAGATCAGAACAGTAGTATTGACCTTATTACTTCCCTTCTTCTTGAACCTATGTCTTTTTTCTTGCTATCCTCAAAAAGCTTATCCCTCTTTTCTTTCCCAACCTCCTACTTTTCAGAGTAGAACAATTTCCTGCTGTCCTATCAACTAATAAGTTAGTAATAGTCGAGAAAAATGTTAAGCAAATTTCCCTACCGATGGAAAATGTCCTTTTGAAAAGCATCATATTGATTCTAATGAAATGGAATGCTCCTTAAGCAAATGGGCCAGATTATCTGTCACAGGAAGTTGGTTAAACCAATGTTGAGATTTTTTCCAATCTAAAAAAAGCTCTTCACATTTGAATTGACCTCTCCTTAGAGCTCATAGAGAAGGCTCATAGACGAACTAATTAATGAGCCATACCACATACACAAAGGCTTATCCTCTCGATCACTATTAAATTTTTTTGAATAATCTGTTGGCATAGGGTCATAGCGAGGTCTTTTTGAATCTTTATCGCTTTTGTCGCTTGGCTACTTTGGTTGTATCCATTCATTGCCTAACGGATACTAGCGTGGCTAGGCCTAAATAGGGCTTCTTGACGCCCGGGTTCAGTAATCCACTCCAAGAGATGTGGAACTAACGATTCTATTAGAAAGTAAAATTAACAACTTTTACACGAATTTTCAAGTGGATGAGATCGGTTAAGTGGTCTTAGTTGGAGATGAGATTGCATCTATGTGACCCAAGTACTTATCTATTCCCAACAACCCGCTTACGAATGGATGGCCTATGGGATTAGTTGAGTTGTCCGCTGACCAAAGTGTGGGATCTGATCAAGCGTGTGCCTTCCAGTGACAACTTGACTAACGAACTAGTCGTTCACATATGTCACTGATAGCTAAGCTAGTCGGCTAACTCTTGAATCGATAGACCATCAATTTCTTTCTTAGTGTCTGATCGTTCTGTACCCCTTTTAGAGGAAATCACCTCAAAGGTATCAACTCTAAACTTTCATTAGACAAAAGGCGCAGCAGATGTGGATCTCCTTCAGAATGGAGAGAAAAATGAGTTTTTTAAGGACACTCTGGAAGCACTTGAGAAGTAGTTCATAGTAATGCTTGAAAACCCCCATGAAGCCGAGCTATAGGCCATGTGACTTGCATTGAATTGATGGCCGACTAGAATTTTTATGTGATCAAAGTGGATAAGCTTGCCTTCTTGTTATCCAAAAGTAGGTCGAATCGGGCGGGCCCCTGCCCCGAAATGCTAAATAAAATAAGTGGTCGAATTATCTTTTTACGACCCTTTTGACGATATGATAGGCCCGGCCCCCGTCCCCCTATCCCTTATGTTTAGGAGCGGGATCCGCCCAAGAACGACCATTCTTGTGGTGGTACGGAAGGCACGGACTCCGCGAACGTCCCGCGCCCCCTTTACTAATAAGGGAAAGAAAGCCTCAACCAGAACCACATTCCTTTTGCGTGCGGATGTAGCTAAGTGTCTGACTCTATTGGTCATAGTTTCCTGCTGTTGCGGCCGGTGCTCGTTTGCGCGCGCGTGAACCAACCCAACAAACAAGGAAAGGATGCCTCTCGGGGCATCTGAGAATGATTCGAGCCGTATAAAGGAAAGCTATCACATACAATTATTTATTTTTATTTTTTTGGGAGGGTTGGGGGGGGGGGGGGGGGGGGGGGAGCCAGACAGGATCCTCCCATTAACTTGTCCTGGGCCTAATTTCTACTGATGGGTAGACTTGAACTTGCAAACATAGAACCATTACCTGAATTTTGTGAGCAGTTTGGATGATTTTTGTGCATCTTATATGTTCCTTGTACGGTTGAACTTGAAAGAACTTAAGTAGCGTTAGGAGAGAAAAAAGGGTTATAAATGAAGAAAGCTAGGATGGGATAGGTTTTGTCTATAAGCATGTAGTATATTTAGGTTGAATTGTAAAAGTGTCCTTCTAATATAAGTTGCCACCCAATTTCAATATAACCTCTTAAGTGGCAAAAATATCAATTGAGTCCTTCACGTGGCCAATTTAATTCAATTAAATCATTATGCAAAAATAATATGATAGGGAAATTGTCAGAGTCGGGACTCAATTAAATCAAATTAGTTACTTAAAAGCCTCAATCGATATTTTTATATTACTACTTAAAAGGCTAAATTAAAATTGGGTGACAACTTAATTGGAAGGACACATTAATTTGTAATTTGGTTTAAATAATACAAGCTTGGAGACAACATTTTCCATCTTAGCTTTCTTCGTATGTACACTTTTTTCCTCTCCCACCGCTGCTTAAGCTCTTTCAAGTTGAACCATATGAGGATCAGATACGATGTACAAAATTCACACATAATGTTCACAAATTTTGATATCTCAATAGATACACTTTTCTGTTGCCAGTAAATTAACCCAAGTGAACCAGTCTATATGGGATGTGAAAACTTTTCTTGTACCGAATTCACAACTATATTAGGTAAAAAATTTAAACAGTTAATTATCATTATTGATACTCTTTCAACTTTACATATATATATATATATATATATATATATATATATATATATATATATATATATATATAAGAGAATTAATATGCAAAATTCATTTCTTTCTTCTATAAGATCTTCCCCTATATATTTAAAGTTTTGTTTCTATTTTCTAATATTACACAAAACTAATATTAGATATGAATTAACCACAATAACTTATTAATATTATTTAATTAATATTAAGTCCCACAATACTACAACCTTTCAACCAGAATGCGATTATTTATTGTATAATTGATAAGGGTAAATTAATGAAGAAATTACTACGTGAACAATTAATCAAATATTAATTGTTATTTAATTGTAATAGAATACTAATGGTGATAGTATGATGATTATTATTATTGCAAATAATAGAATAATAATAAGTAACTTGTTTATAAATATAATAAGATTATATTTATTTAATTATCGAGGAATGCGATAATTATTCACATAATTGTTAATAATTTTGTTATGAAAATGAATTGATAATATAGTTATTACTTAATTAATATAATATTTGCTCAATTAATTGATTATGTGCAATTATGCGATAATTAAAAATATAAAGTATAGTGACTACAACTATATTACATAGTGTAGTGTAACGTTAAATGTGACTATACTACATATAGAAATCATTTTCACATCTTGTTTGAAATATCAATGTACCAGAGAAACTTCATATTTTGGCTATGTAGGCTAAATATCCTACACAACATTGCCGCAATTCATATTTTATAATTAATTAATATATGAGAATAGTGGTCAAAATATTTAAAGTGTCTTCAAGGATACCCTTTGGCTTGTGGTGGGATATCAACATCAGCTAATAATCAACATGCAGTTATGATATTGTTGTTGAATTATCATAATTATTTCTTAGAGAATTTTTAATTTTGTAAATCCCTTGGTTATCATATATGTATATATATAGGACATAATTATATATATATAGGAAAACGCTGTTTGTAAACAATACAATACATATAATACAAAAAGTTCAACTTTCTCTTAGTTTTAATCCTCTCTATATGAAACTTTAATAGTAGTGCTAGATTAATTACCTATGAATTTACTACCCGGAGCACCAGAAATACATCAATAGAATGCTCCATGTCACCTTACAATTCACTAATGCATTGTCAGGTGCTTATTTTAAATGATATGATCAAATTTTAAAAGTTTGATCTGCAACGATGCCCTTTCTTGTAAAGCTTTGGTGTCCATTGAGCTGCTAAGCTACTTATAAATATAAAGTCAACAAATAGTATAAAAAACTTTTCCTTAGAATAATAAAACTGACCCTTTATAGAAGTCAATTATTTAAGACTAAATATATGATAAAACTCTAAAAATCGGATTTGGTGGAATTAGTCATATATGTACATGTTTACATCGTAGTAATGTGCACGTATTGGTGTGATTTTGTGGTTCCTTAGAAAACACAAAGATAGAGTTTGAATAGTAATCGGATGAGTTCGGTGGTTGGGGGTTGGAAGTTTGGGCTTCGGCAGTTAGGTTTGTGTTGGTAAGGACTTCGACAACCTTGGCAGAATGTTTCTTCGAAAGGAATTCGTCCAGGTCGCGTCGGTCGGTTGTGGTAGGTTTGATGAGGGACATTGTGAAAATAAAAGGATTAGCAATGGTTATGTAATATTTGGTAATTAAGGGGTAATAATTCAAAAACTTCATTGGTGGTCATAGAGCCAAGCCTATTTGGTTAGAAAGACGTAGCTCCATTCAGTTTTGGGCAACTTTTTAATTAATTTGGCGATCTCCAATACCCGTTCAGGAGCAATGTCGCCCAGAGAGACTCTTGGTCGCTTGTGGGAGGCCCTGTTTGGCAGTTTATGGGTTTTTAACTTTCGGACGAAGAACCAATCCTTGTGCCATCCTTTATTGCTGAAAGGGGCATCCATCAGAGAATGCCTCTCTATCTTGTTGTTGGGTTTGTTTGGAAATTTGCTGAAGGCTTTGAAGCCTAGTTCGCGGGAACCCGTCAGCATGAATAAAGTGAGGAATAGGTTGATGGAAGGGGACACTTCGGCCTCGTGGCAGAAGGCGATGAAGGCAATGATGTTGATATATGAGTTCGGCACCAACTGGCTGAAGCCGATGCCGATGAACCCAAGGAGGGTCAGAAAGAACACATGGAGAGGTTATCGGACTCCTTTCTCCAAAAGGGTCATGGGCATGGCAGCCCAATCGTTGACTTGATGATACATCCGGTCAGTGGTGGTGGGGGTTTTCAGCTCATGGGTGTCTGGGATCTAATATAGCTCCCGGATGACATCCAGAGCTGAGTCAGTAAGTCATGAAAGGGTGCTGGCATGTGGGAATTTGGCCGCGTCAGAGTATTCTCATTGTGCTTTTTGGAGGTCTATTTTCGGTAGGACGGGGGTAAGAGCTTGGCTGGTAGTGGCCATGGTGATGGAGTCAGTAGTGACAGCGCTGGGGATGGGGTTTTGAGCAGCAGATGAGGTGGTGTTGGAGGTCACAGTTGGGGCTGGGATGGTAGAAAGGGGGATGCTGACAATGGGTGCGAAGGGGGAAGAAGGAAGGTCGTTGGGGTTAGGGGGAGCTACCATTAATTGAGTGTTGAGGAAAGGGAGTTGCAGGTATGGAGGTTTTTGCAAGAGAGAAGAGTTGCAGAGGGAGTATTTGAAATCGGTAAAGGAAATAAAGCTGGTGGTGGGGGGTTTTGTTATATCTTTTAGGGGGCTGTCCTAGAAATCTAGAGGTGGCTCATTAATGGGGGGAAATGATGGGGCACGTGGGGAGGTGAAAGGTTTTGGTCTGGGGGGCTGTTGAGATGAGTCCATTGGACCATGTAGATTGGGCTGAAGCCTGTTGGGTCACTCCCTGGGCTCGGCTGATGGATTGTAATTGGTGGTTCGGTTCGGCCTAGTGGCAAGTGACATGGACAATTTGTTTTGTATGGTTGGGCTATAAAATGTGTACTTTTCCATCAAATGTTCCATTTGATGGAAGACTGGGGGGGCAATGTTGGGCCCCAAATACTTGAGATCTAGGACCCGGTTTGGGCTTGGCTAAGATTGGGCCAGTTTGATTCTATATAGGAGAATGCTTGGAGATAACTCCTAATTATATGGGAATTTGGATTGTGGAAAGAGGAGTTGGTTATTGATTTAACTTTCTAAATTCTAGGAGATTTGGTGTAGACTTAATATGGAAGGATACACGGGGGAACCGTAATTCAATTTGGAGATGGATTTTAGCAAGGATGTGAGAACACTATAAATACATGGCTTGACCCTGATTCTAAGGTACACACAATATCATTACTTTCCAGCACTAGAGCATATAGCCTCCATTGTTAACCTTGTTATTCTCACACTGAAGCTATCCCCCGGCGGCCTAAGCCGTCAAGATTTTGGTGTTTACTCGTTTTTGTGCAGGATTGGATGCGCTTTGGTGATTGGAGCGCGTGGACGAATCTTGGCGTTAACAGCCTTAAAGAGAAATAGATTATTCCTAGTGTAGCAGCAAAGCGATTCGTTCAAAGCAAATATAGGTGCCTTCCACACTTCCTCCTTTTCTCCTTCGATATGTGCCTAAGTCAAGTCTTTGTCTTGAAGAATAATAGATTTCTAAACAAGAAGGCGAAACCTTGTGGGTTTTCTCCTACTTATTCATTAGAGCGAAATGAAGACTCTTTGTGAAAAATATAGTAGTACGTTTTACCATATTCTATAGATAAATGATGTGATTTCTTTCTTCACTTTCCTCGAAAGAGAATAGAATGAGGTTCCAATGGAATGGTTTACTTAGAAATAATTATATCCTAAGGTCGCATTCTCAAGATACTACGACCTTCAAACTGAGGCCAATAGCCAATATATTAGAATGAATGGGTGAGCGAGTTTGTAAGGGTGACCAGAATGACTCATAAAAAGTGGTGCTACCAGTAACGCTTGTTCTTTGAACATGTACGCTAGCGACTTTTGGAATAAATGCTAGGTACTGGTTTGAAACGAACGAAGCTAGGGGTCTCACCCCAACCACAGCTCATTATCTCATCTCCCCGATGCAATACTCATACTCAAAAGTCGTAGCTTTGTTGCACTACCCATTGCGATTTTAGCCCCCGCTTAGATCCCCTTCAAGAATCAAATAGGGAAGTTAGGGTTGTAACTCTATCTAGTAAATAAGGAGGTCTTTAGAGACTTCTATTCAATCCTTCATAAAGAGTGTACATGATATGGGAACTCCAACCAAGTAGGTCAGTGAATATCTTTCTCCATCCGTTGTTGAACATACTCTATTCATTTGGTTCACTTCGTGTTTGATCGTGTCGATGAAGAAGTGGCTTTGAGCCCTTAGTATGTCTTTGGCATTGGCAAAGGAAAAAGATTTTAGAATAGATCTAGATCCTTAATTCCTCGGTTTAGTTTTTTCACCTCTCTTGGTCGGTGGTTAAACGACTTAAAGTTTTTTTCTGTTGAAACTGCTAATGTGGCTGACCTAGATGAAGTAGAGCTGAAGTGCAATGCAGTAAACTAATTTAAAAAATGAGATATTTTTTATTATCAATTTTGAAGTCCCAAAAAAGAACATTTCAAGACATCCTAGCCCTCGAGGAGTCATCGCACACAACATGTACAAAGCTTCCCGATCTCCCCACCTGGTCTAGATCAGAACAGTAGTATTGACCTTATTACTTCCCTTCTTCTTGAACCTATGTCTTTTTTCTTGCTATCCTCAAAAAGCTTATCCCTCTTTTCTTTCCCAACCTCCTACTTTTCAGAGTAGAACAATTTCCTGCTGTCCTATCAACTAATAAGTTAGTAATAGTCGAGAAAAATGTTAAGCAAATTTCCCTACCGATGGAAAATGTCCTTTTGAAAAGCATCATATTGATTCTAATGAAATGGAATGCTCCTTAAGCAAATGGGCCAGATTATCTGTCACAGGAAGTTGGTTAAACCAATGTTGAGATTTTTTCCAATCTAAAAAAGCTCTTCACATTTGAATTGACCTCTCCTTAGAGCTCATAGAGAAGGCTCATAGACGAACTAATTAATGAGCCATACCACATACACAAAGGCTTATCCTCTCGATCACTATTAAATTTTTTTGAATAATCTGTTGGCATAGGGTCATAGCGAGGTCTTTTTGAATCTTTATCGCTTTTGTCGCTTGGCTACTTTGGTTGTATCCATTCATTGCCTAACGGATACTAGCGTGGCTAGGCCTAAATAGGGCTTCTTGACGCCCGGGTTCAGTAATCCACTCCAAGAGATGTGGAACTAACGATTCTATTAGAAAGTAAAATTAACAACTTTTACACGAATTTTCAAGTGGATGAGATCGGTTAAGTGGTCTTAGTTGGAGATGAGATTGCATCTATGTGACCCAAGTACTTATCTATTCCCAACAACCCGCTTACGAATGGATGGCCTATGGGATTAGTTGAGTTGTCCGCTGACCAAAGTGTGGGATCTGATCAAGCGTGTGCCTTCCAGTGACAACTTGACTAACGAACTAGTCGTTCACATATGTCACTGATAGCTAAGCTAGTCGGCTAACTCTTGAATCGATAGACCATCAATTTCTTTCTTAGTGTCTGATCGTTCTGTACCCCTTTCAGAGGAAATCACCTCAAAGGTATCAACTCTAAACTTTCATTAGACAAAAGGCGCAGCAGATGTGGATCTCCTTCAGAATGGAGAGAAAAATGAGTTTTTTAAGGACACTCTGGAAGCACTTGAGAAGTAGTTCATAGTAATGCTTGAAAACCCCCATGAAGCCGAGCTATAGGCCATGTGACTTGCATTGAATTGATGGCCGACTAGAATTTTTATGTGATCAAAGTGGATAAGCTTGCCTTCTTGTTATCCAAAAGTAGGTCGAATCGGGCGGGCCCCTGCCCCGAAATGCTAAATAAAATAAGTGGTCGAATTATCTTTTTACGACCCTTTTGACGATATGATAGGCCCGACACCCGTCCCCTTATCCCTTATGATTAGGAGCGGGATCTGCCCAAAAACGACCATTCTTGTAGTGGTATGGAAGGCACGGACTCCGCGAACGTCCCGCGCCCCCTTTACTAATAAGGGAAAGAAAGCCTCAACCAGAACCACATTCCTTTTGCGTGCGGATGTAGCTAAGTGTCTGACTCTATTGGTCATAGTTTCCTGCTGTTGCGGCCGGTGCTCGTTTGCGCGCGCGAGAACCAACCCAACAAACAAGGAAAGGATGCCTCTCGGGGCATCTGAGAATGATTCGAGCCGTATAAAGGAAAGCTATCACATACAATTATTTATTTTTATTTTTTTGGGAGGGTTGGGGGGGGGGGGGAGCCAGACAGGATCCTCCCATTAACTTGTCCTGGGCCTAATTTCTACTGATGGGTAGACTTGAACTTGCAAACATAGAACCATTACCTGAATTTTGTGAGCAGTTTGGATGATTTTTGTGCATCTTATATGTTCCTTGTACGGTTGAACTTGAAAGAACTTAAGTAGCGTTAGGAGAGAAAAAAGGGTTATAAATGAAGAAAGCTAGGATGGGATAGGTTTTGTCTATAAGCATGTAGTATATTTAGGTTGAATTGTAAAAGTGTCCTTCTAATATAAGTTGCCACCCAATTTCAATATAACCTCTTAAGTGGCAAAAATATCAATTGAGTCCTTCACGTGGCCAATTTAATTCAATTAAATCATTATGCAAAAATAATATGATAGGGAAATTGTCAGAGTCGGGACTCAATTAAATCAAATTAGTTACTTAAAAGCCTCAATCGATATTTTTATATTACTACTTAAAAGGCTAAATTAAAATTGGGTGACAACTTAATTGGAAGGACACATTAATTTGTAATTTGGTTTAAATAATACAAGCTTGGAGACAACATTTTCCATCTTAGCTTTCTTCGTATGTACACTTTTTTCCTCTCCCACCGCTGCTTAAGCTCTTTCAAGTTGAACCATATGAGGATCAGATACGATGTACAAAATTCACACATAATGTTCACAAATTTTGATATCTCAATAGATACACTTTTCTGTTGCCAGTAAATTAACCCAAGTGAACCAGTCTATATGGGATGTGAAAACTTTTCTTGTACCGAATTCACAACTATATTAGGTAAAAAATTTAAACAGTTAATTATCATTATTGATACTCTTTCAACTTTACATATATATATATATATATATATATATATAAGAGAATTAATATGCAAAATTCATTTCTTTCTTCTATAAGATCTTCCCCTATATATTTAAAGTTTTGTTTCTATTTTCTAATATTACACAAAACTAATATTAGATATGAATTAACCACAATAACTTATTAATATTATTTAATTAATATTAAGTCCCACAATACTACAACCTTTCAACCAGAATGCGATTATTTATTGTATAATTGATAAGGGTAAATTAATGAAGAAATTACTACGTGAACAATTAATCAAATATTAATTGTTATTTAATTGTAATAGAATACTAATGGTGATAGTATGATGATTATTATTATTGCAAATAATAGAATAATAATAAGTAACTTGTTTATAAATATAATAAGATTATATTTATTTAATTATCGAGGAATGCGATAATTATTCACATAATTGTTAATAATTTTGTTATGAAAATGAATTGATAATATAGTTATTACTTAATTAATATAATATTTGCTCAATTAATTGATTATGTGCAATTATGCGATAATTAAAAATATAAAGTATAGTGACTACAACTATATTACATAGTGTAGTGTAACGTTAAATGTGACTATACTACATATAGAAATCATTTTCACATCTTGTTTGAAATATCAATGTACCAGAGAAACTTCATATTTTGGCTATGTAGGCTAAATATCCTACACAACATTGCCGCAATTCATATTTTATAATTAATTAATATATGAGAATAGTGGTCAAAATATTTAAAGTGTCTTCAAGGATACCCTTTGGCTTGTGGTGGGATATCAACATCAGCTAATAATCAACATGCAGTTATGATATTGTTGTTGAATTATCATAATTATTTCTTAGAGAATTTTTAATTTTGTAAATCCCTTGGTTATCATATATGTATATATATAGGACATAATTATATATATAGGAAAACGCTGTTTGTAAACAATACAATACATATAATACAAAAAGTTCAACTTTCTCTTAGTTTTAATCCTCTCTATATGAAACTTTAATAGTAGTGCTAGATTAATTACCTATGAATTTACTACCCGGAGCACCAGAAATACATCAATAGAATGCTCCATGTCACCTTACAATTCACTAATGCATTGTCAGGTGCTTATTTTAAATGATATGATCAAATTTTAAAAGTTTGATCTGCAACGATGCCCTTTCTTGTAAAGCTTTGGTGTCCATTGAGCTGCTAAGCTACTTATAAATATAAAGTCAACAAATAGTATAAAAAACTTTTCCTTAGAATAATAAAACTGACCCTTTATAGAAGTCAATTATTTAAGACTAAATATATGATAAAACTCTAAAAATCGGATTTGGTGGAATTAGTCATATATGTACATGTTTACATCGTAGTAATGTGCACGTATTGGTGTGATTTTGTGGTTCCTTAGAAAACACAAAGATAGAGTTTGAATAGTAACCGGATGAGTTCGGTGGTTGGGGGTTGGAAGTTTGGGCTTCGGCAGTTAGGTTTGTGTTGGTAAGGACTTCGGCAACCTTGGCAGAATGTTTCTTCGAAAGGAATTCGTCCAGGTCGCGTCGGTCGGTTGTGGTAGGTTTGATGAGGGACATTGTGAAAATAAAAGGATTAGCAATGGTTATGTAATATTTGGTAATTAAGGGGTAATAATTCAAAAACTTCATTGGTGGTCATAGAGCCAAGCCTATTTGGTTAGAAAGACGTAGCTCCATTCAGTTTTGGGCAACTTTTTAATTAATTTGGCGATCTCCAATACCCGTTCAGGAGCAATGTCGCCCAGAGAGACTCTTGGTCGCTTGTGGGAGGCCCTGTTTGGCAGTTTATGGGTTTTTAACTTTCGGACGAAGAACCAATCCTTGTGCCATCCTTTATTGCTGAAAGGGGCATCCATCAGAGAATGCCTCTCTATCTTGTTGTTGGGTTTGTTTGGAAATTTGCTGAAGGCTTTGAAGCCTAGTTCGCGGGAACCCGTCAGCATGAATAAAGTGAGGAATAGGTTGATGGAAGGGGACACTTCGGCCTCGTGGCAGAAGGCGATGAAGGCAATGATGTTGATATATGAGTTCGGCACCAACTGGCTGAAGCCGATGCCGATGAACCCAAGGAGGGTCAGAAAGAACACATGGAGAGGTTATCGGACTCCTTTCTCCAAAAGGGTCATGGGCATGGCAGCCCAATCGTTGACTTGATGATACATCCGGTCAGTGGTGGTGGGGGTTTTCAGCTCATGGGTGTCTGGGATCTAATATAGCTCCCGGATGACATCCAGAGCTGAGTCAGTAAGTCATGAAAGGGTGCTGGCATGTGGGAATTTGGCCGCGTCAGAGTATTCTCATTGTGCTTTTTGGAGGTCTATTTTCGGTAGGACGGGGGTAAGAGCTTGGCTGGTAGTGGCCATGGTGATGGAGTCAGTAGTGACAGCGCTGGGGATGGGGTTTTGAGCAGCAGATGAGGTGGTGTTGGAGGTCACAGTTGGGGCTGGGATGGTAGAAAGGGGGATGCTGACAATGGGTGCGAAGGGGGAAGAAGGAAGGTCGTTGGGGTTAGGGGGAGCTACCATTAATTGAGTGTTGAGGAAAGGGAGTTGCAGGTATGGAGGTTTTTGCAAGAGAGAAGAGTTGCAGAGGGAGTATTTGAAATCGGTAAAGGAAATAAAGCTGGTGGTGGGGGGTTTTGTTATATCTTTTAGGGGGCTGTCCTAGAAATCTAGAGGTGGCTCATTAATGGGGGGAAATGATGGGGCACGTGGGGAGGTGAAAGGTTTTGGTCTGGGGGGCTGTTGAGATGAGTCCATTGGACCATGTAGATTGGGCTGAAGCCTGTTGGGTCACTCCCTGGGCTCGGCTGATGGATTGTAATTGGTGGTTCGGTTCGGCCTAGTGGCAAGTGACATGGACAATTTGTTTTGTATGGTTGGGCTATAAAATGTGTACTTTTCCATCAAATGTTCCATTTGATGGAAGACTGGGGGGGCAATGTTGGGCCCCAAATACTTGAGATCTAGGACCCGGTTTGGGCTTGGCTAAGATTGGGCCAGTTTGATTCTATATAGGAGAATGCTTGGAGATAACTCCTAATTATATGGGAATTTGGATTGTGGAAAGAGGAGTTGGTTATTGATTTAACTTTCTAAATTCTAGGAGATTTGGTGTAGACTTAATATGGAAGGATACACGGGGGAACCGTAATTCAATTTGGAGATGGATTTTAGCAAGGATGTGAGAACACTATAAATACATGGCTTGACCCTGATTCTAAGGTACACACAATATCATTACTTTCCAGCACTAGAGCATATAGCCTCCATTGTTAACCTTGTTATTCTCACACTGAAGCTATCCCCCGGCGGCCTAAGCCGTCAAGATTTTGGTGTTTACTCGTTTTTGTGCAGGATTGGATGCGCTTTGGTGATTGGAGCGCGTGGACGAATCTTGGCGTTAACAGCCTTAAAGAGAAATAGATTATTCCTAGTGTAGCAGCAAAGCGATTCGTTCAAAGCAAATATAGGTGCCTTCCACACTTCCTCCTTTTCTCCTTCGATATGTGCCTAAGTCAAGTCTTTGTCTTGAAGAATAATAGATTTCTAAACAAGAAGGCGAAACCTTGTGGGTTTTCTCCTACTTATTCATTAGAGCGAAATGAAGACTCTTTGTGAAAAATATAGTAGTACGTTTTACCATATTCTATAGATAAATGATGTGATTTCTTTCTTCACTTTCCTCGAAAGAGAATAGAATGAGGTTCCAATGGAATGGTTTACTTAGAAATAATTATATCCTAAGGTCGCATTCTCAAGATACTACGACCTTCAAACTGAGGCCAATAGCCAATATATTAGAATGAATGGGTGAGCGAGTTTGTAAGGGTGACCAGAATGACTCATAAAAAAGTGGTGCTACCAGTAACGCTTGTTCTTTGAACATGTACGCTAGCGACTTTTGGAATAAATGCTAGGTACTGGTTTGAAACGAACGAAGCTAGGGGTCTCACCCCAACCACAGCTCATTATCTCATCTCCCCGATGCAATACTCATACTCAAAAGTCGTAGCTTTGTTGCACTACCCATTGCGATTTTAGCCCCCGCTTAGATCCCCTTCAAGAATCAAATAGGGAAGTTAGGGTTGTAACTCTATCTAGTAAATAAGGAGGTCTTTAGAGACTTCTATTCAATCCTTCATAAAGAGTGTACATGATATGGGAACTCCAACCAAGTAGGTCAGTGAATATCTTTCTCCATCCGTTGTTGAACATACTCTATTCATTTGGTTCACTTCGTGTTTGATCGTGTCGATGAAGAAGTGGCTTTGAGCCCTTAGTATGTCTTTGGCATTGGCAAAGGAAAAAGATTTTAGAATAGATCTAGATCCTTAATTCCTCGGTTTAGTTTTTTCACCTCTCTTGGTCGGTGGTTAAACGACTTAAAGTTTTTTCTGTTGAAACTGCTAATGTGGCTGACCTAGATGAAGTAGAGCTGAAGTGCAATGCAGTAAACTAATTTAAAAAATGAGATATTTTTTATTATCAATTTTGAAGTCCCAAAAAGAACATTTCAAGACATCCTAGCCCTCGAGGAGTCATCGCACACAACATGTACAAAGCTTCCCGATCTCCCCACCTGGTCTAGATCAGAACAGTAGTATTGACCTTATTACTTCCCTTCTTCTTGAACCTATGTCTTTTTTCTTGCTATCCTCAAAAAGCTTATCCCTCTTTTCTTTCCCAACCTCCTACTTTTCAGAGTAGAACAATTTCCTGCTGTCCTATCAACTAATAAGTTAGTAATAGTCGAGAAAAATGTTAAGCAAATTTCCCTACCGATGGAAAATGTCCTTTTGAAAAGCATCATATTGATTCTAATGAAATGGAATGCTCCTTAAGCAAATGGGCCAGATTATCTGTCACAGGAAGTTGGTTAAACCAATGTTGAGATTTTTTCCAATCTAAAAAAAGCTCTTCACATTTGAATTGACCTCTCCTTAGAGCTCATAGAGAAGGCTCATAGACGAACTAATTAATGAGCCATACCACATACACAAAGGCTTATCCTCTCGATCACTATTAAATTTTTTTGAATAATCTGTTGGCATAGGGTCATAGCGAGGTCTTTTTGAATCTTTATCGCTTTTGTCGCTTGGCTACTTTGGTTGTATCCATTCATTGCCTAACGGATACTAGCGTGGCTAGGCCTAAATAGGGCTTCTTGACGCCCGGGTTCAGTAATCCACTCCAAGAGATGTGGAACTAACGATTCTATTAGAAAGTAAAATTAACAACTTTTACACGAATTTTCAAGTGGATGAGATCGGTTAAGTGGTCTTAGTTGGAGATGAGATTGCATCTATGTGACCCAAGTACTTATCTATTCCCAACAACCCGCTTACGAATGGATGGCCTATGGGATTAGTTGAGTTGTCCGCTGACCAAAGTGTGGGATCTGATCAAGCGTGTGCCTTCCAGTGACAACTTGACTAACGAACTAGTCGTTCACATATGTCACTGATAGCTAAGCTAGTCGGCTAACTCTTGAATCGATAGACCATCAATTTCTTTCTTAGTGTCTGATCGTTCTGTACCCCTTTCAGAGGAAATCACCTCAAAGGTATCAACTCTAAACTTTCATTAGACAAAAGGCGCAGCAGATGTGGATCTCCTTCAGAATGGAGAGAAAAATGAGTTTTTTAAGGACACTCTGGAAGCACTTGAGAAGTAGTTCATAGTAATGCTTGAAAACCCCCATGAAGCCGAGCTATAGGCCATGTGACTTGCATTGAATTGATGGCCGACTAGAATTTTTATGTGATCAAAGTGGATAAGCTTGCCTTCTTGTTATCCAAAAGTAGGTCGAATCGGGCGGGCCCCTGCCCCGAAATGCTAAATAAAATAAGTGGTCGAATTATCTTTTTACGACCCTTTTGACGATATGATAGGCCCGGCCCCCGTCCCCCTATCCCTTATGTTTAGGAGCGGGATCCGCCCAAGAACGACCATTCTTGTGGTGGTACGGAAGGCACGGACTCCGCGAACATCTTGCGCCTCCTTTACCAATTAGGGAAAGAAAACCTCAACCGGAACCACATTCCTTTTGTGCGAATGTAGCTAAGTGTCTGACTCTATTGGTCATAGTTTCCTGCTGTTGCAGCTGGTGTTCATTTGCGCGCGAGAGAACCAACCCAACAAACAAGGAAAGGATGCCTCTCGGGGCATCTGAGAATGATTCGAGCCGTATAAAGGAAAGCTATCACATACAATTATTTATTTTATTTTTTTGGGAGGGTTGGGGGGGGGGGGGGGAGCCAGACAGGATCCTCCCATTAACTTGTCCTGGGCCTAATTTCTACTGATGGGTAGACTTGAACTTGCAAACATAGAACCATTACCTGAATTTTGTGAGCAGTTTGGATGATTTTTGTGCATCTTATATGTTCCTTGTACGGTTGAACTTGAAAGAACTTAAGTAGCGTTAGGAGAGAAAAAAGGGTTATAAATGAAGAAAGCTAGGATGGGATAGGTTTTGTCTATAAGCATGTAGTATATTTAGGTTGAATTGTAAAAGTGTCCTTCTAATATAAGTTGCCACCCAATTTCAATATAACCTCTTAAGTGGCAAAAATATCAATTGAGTCCTTCACGTGGCCAATTTAATTCAATTAAATCATTATGCAAAAATAATATGATAGGGAAATTGTCAGAGTCGGGACTCAATTAAATCAAATTAGTTACTTAAAAGCCTCAATCGATATTTTTATATTACTACTTAAAAGGCTAAATTAAAATTGGGTGACAACTTAATTGGAAGGACACATTAATTTGTAATTTGGTTTAAATAATACAAGCTTGGAGACAACATTTTCCATCTTAGCTTTCTTCGTATGTACACTTTTTTCCTCTCCCACCGCTGCTTAAGCTCTTTCAAGTTGAACCATATGAGGATCAGATACGATGTACAAAATTCACACATAATGTTCACAAATTTTGATATCTCAATAGATACACTTTTCTGTTGCCAGTAAATTAACCCAAGTGAACCAGTCTATATGGGATGTGAAAACTTTTCTTGTACCGAATTCACAACTATATTAGGTAAAAAATTTAAACAGTTAATTATCATTATTGATACTCTTTCAACTTTACATATATATATATATATATATATATATATATATATATATATATATATATAAGAGAATTAATATGCAAAATTCATTTCTTTCTTCTATAAGATCTTCCCCTATATATTTAAAGTTTTGTTTCTATTTTCTAATATTACACAAAACTAATATTAGATATGAATTAACCACAATAACTTATTAATATTATTTAATTAATATTAAGTCCCACAATACTACAACCTTTCAACCAGAATGCGATTATTTATTGTATAATTGATAAGGGTAAATTAATGAAGAAATTACTACGTGAACAATTAATCAAATATTAATTGTTATTTAATTGTAATAGAATACTAATGGTGATAGTATGATGATTATTATTATTGCAAATAATAGAATAATAATAAGTAACTTGTTTATAAATATAATAAGATTATATTTATTTAATTATCGAGGAATGCGATAATTATTCACATAATTGTTAATAATTTGTTATGAAAATGAATTGATAATATAGTTATTACTTAATTAATATAATATTTGCTCAATTAATTGATTATGTGCAATTATGCGATAATTAAAAATATAAAGTATAGTGACTACAACTATATTACATAGTGTAGTGTAACGTTAAATGTGACTATACTACATATAGAAATCATTTTCACATCTTGTTTGAAATATCAATGTACCAGAGAAACTTCATATTTTGGCTATGTAGGCTAAATATCCTACACAACATTGCCGCAATTCATATTTTATAATTAATTAATATATGAGAATAGTGGTCAAAATATTTAAAGTGTCTTCAAGGATACCCTTTGGCTTGTGGTGGGATATCAACATCAGCTAATAATCAACATGCAGTTATGATATTGTTGTTGAATTATCATAATTATTTCTTAGAGAATTTTTAATTTTGTAAATCCCTTGGTTATCATATATGTATATATATAGGACATAATTATATATATATAGGAAAACGCTGTTTGTAAACAATACAATACATATAATACAAAAGTTCAACTTTCTCTTAGTTTTAATCCTCTCTATATGAAACTTTAATAGTAGTGCTAGATTAATTACCTATGAATTTACTACCCGGAGCACCAGAAATACATCAATAGAATGCTCCATGTCACCTTACAATTCACTAATGCATTGTCAGGTGCTTATTTTAAATGATATGATCAAATTTTAAAAGTTTGATCTGCAACGATGCCCTTTCTTGTAAAGCTTTGGTGTCCATTGAGCTGCTAAGCTACTTATAAATATAAAGTCAACAAATAGTATAAAAAACTTTTCCTTAGAATAATAAAACTGACCCTTTATAGAAGTCAATTATTTAAGACTAAATATATGATAAAACTCTAAAAATCGGATTTGGTGGAATTAGTCATATATGTACATGTTTACATCGTAGTAATGTGCACGTATTGGTGTGATTTTGTGGTTCCTTAGAAAACACAAAGATAGAGTTTGAATAGTAACCGGATGAGTTTCGGTGGTTGGGGGTTGGAAGTTTGGGCTTCGGCAGTTAGGTTTGTGTTGGTAAGGACTTCGGCAACCTTGGCAGAATGTTTCTTCGAAAGGAATTCGTCCAGGTCGCGTCGGTCGGTTGTGGTAGGTTTGATGAGGGACATTGTGAAAATAAAAGGATTAGCAATGGTTATGTAATATTTGGTAATTAAGGGGTAATAATTCAAAAACTTCATTGGTGGTCATAGAGCCAAGCCTATTTGGTTAGAAAGACGTAGCTCCATTCAGTTTTGGGCAACTTTTTAATTAATTTGGCGATCTCCAATACCCGTTCAGGAGCAATGTCGCCCAGAGAGACTCTTGGTCGCTTGTGGGAGGCCCTGTTTGGCAGTTTATGGGTTTTTAACTTTCGGACGAAGAACCAATCCTTGTGCCATCCTTTATTGCTGAAAGGGGCATCCATCAGAGAATGCCTCTCTATCTTGTTGTTGGGTTTGTTTGGAAATTTGCTGAAGGCTTTGAAGCCTAGTTCGCGGGAACCCGTCAGCATGAATAAAGTGAGGAATAGGTTGATGGAAGGGGACACTTCGGCCTCGTGGCAGAAGGCGATGAAGGCAATGATGTTGATATATGAGTTCGGCACCAACTGGCTGAAGCCGATGCCGATGAACCCAAGGAGGGTCAGAAAGAACACATGGAGAGGTTATCGGACTCCTTTCTCCAAAAGGGTCATGGGCATGGCAGCCCAATCGTTGACTTGATGATACATCCGGTCAGTGGTGGTGGGGGTTTTCAGCTCATGGGTGTCTGGGATCTAATATAGCTCCCGGATGACATCCAGAGCTGAGTCAGTAAGTCATGAAAGGGTGCTGGCATGTGGGAATTTGGCCGCGTCAGAGTATTCTCATTGTGCTTTTTGGAGGTCTATTTTCGGTAGGACGGGGGTAAGAGCTTGGCTGGTAGTGGCCATGGTGATGGAGTCAGTAGTGACAGCGCTGGGGATGGGGTTTTGAGCAGCAGATGAGGTGGTGTTGGAGGTCACAGTTGGGGCTGGGATGGTAGAAAGGGGGATGCTGACAATGGGTGCGAAGGGGGAAGAAGGAAGGTCGTTGGGGTTAGGGGGAGCTACCATTAATTGAGTGTTGAGGAAAGGGAGTTGCAGGTATGGAGGTTTTTGCAAGAGAGAAGAGTTGCAGAGGGAGTATTTGAAATCGGTAAAGGAAATAAAGCTGGTGGTGGGGGGTTTTGTTATATCTTTTAGGGGGCTGTCCTAGAAATCTAGAGGTGGCTCATTAATGGGGGGAAATGATGGGGCACGTGGGGAGGTGAAAGGTTTTGGTCTGGGGGGCTGTTGAGATGAGTCCATTGGACCATGTAGATTGGGCTGAAGCCTGTTGGGTCACTCCCTGGGCTCGGCTGATGGATTGTAATTGGTGGTTCGGTTCGGCCTAGTGGCAAGTGACATGGACAATTTGTTTTGTATGGTTGGGCTATAAAATGTGTACTTTTCCATCAAATGTTCCATTTGATGGAAGACTGGGGGGGCAATGTTGGGCCCCAAATACTTGAGATCTAGGACCCGGTTTGGGCTTGGCTAAGATTGGGCCAGTTTGATTCTATATAGGAGAATGCTTGGAGATAACTCCTAATTATATGGGAATTTGGATTGTGGAAAGAGGAGTTGGTTATTGATTTAACTTTCTAAATTCTAGGAGATTTGGTGTAGACTTAATATGGAAGGATACACGGGGGAACCGTAATTCAATTTGGAGATGGATTTTAGCAAGGATGTGAGAACACTATAAATACATGGCTTGACCCTGATTCTAAGGTACACACAATATCATTACTTTCCAGCACTAGAGCATATAGCCTCCATTGTTAACCTTGTTATTCTCACACTGAAGCTATCCCCCGGCGGCCTAAGCCGTCAAGATTTTGGTGTTTACTCGTTTTTGTGCAGGATTGGATGCGCTTTGGTGATTGGAGCGCGTGGACGAATCTTGGCGTTAACAGCCTTAAAGAGAAATAGATTATTCCTAGTGTAGCAGCAAAGCGATTCGTTCAAAGCAAATATAGGTGCCTTCCACACTTCCTCCTTTTCTCCTTCGATATGTGCCTAAGTCAAGTCTTTGTCTTGAAGAATAATAGATTTCTAAACAAGAAGGCGAAACCTTGTGGGTTTTCTCCTACTTATTCATTAGAGCGAAATGAAGACTCTTTGTGAAAAATATAGTAGTACGTTTTACCATATTCTATAGATAAATGATGTGATTTCTTTCTTCACTTTCCTCGAAAGAGAATAGAATGAGGTTCCAATGGAATGGTTTACTTAGAAATAATTATATCCTAAGGTCGCATTCTCAAGATACTACGACCTTCAAACTGAGGCCAATAGCCAATATATTAGAATGAATGGGTGAGCGAGTTTGTAAGGGTGACCAGAATGACTCATAAAAAGTGGTGCTACCAGTAACGCTTGTTCTTTGAACATGTACGCTAGCGACTTTTGGAATAAATGCTAGGTACTGGTTTGAAACGAACGAAGCTAGGGGTCTCACCCCAACCACAGCTCATTATCTCATCTCCCCGATGCAATACTCATACTCAAAAGTCGTAGCTTTGTTGCACTACCCATTGCGATTTTAGCCCCCGCTTAGATCCCCTTCAAGAATCAAATAGGGAAGTTAGGGTTGTAACTCTATCTAGTAAATAAGGAGGTCTTTAGAGACTTCTATTCAATCCTTCATAAAGAGTGTACATGATATGGGAACTCCAACCAAGTAGGTCAGTGAATATCTTTCTCCATCCGTTGTTGAACATACTCTATTCATTTGGTTCACTTCGTGTTTGATCGTGTCGATGAAGAAGTGGCTTTGAGCCCTTAGTATGTCTTTGGCATTGGCAAAGGAAAAAGATTTTAGAATAGATCTAGATCCTTAATTCCTCGGTTTAGTTTTTTCACCTCTCTTGGTCGGTGGTTAAACGACTTAAAGTTTTTTCTGTTGAAACTGCTAATGTGGCTGACCTAGATGAAGTAGAGCTGAAGTGCAATGCAGTAAACTAATTTAAAAAATGAGATATTTTTTATTATCAATTTTGAAGTCCCAAAAAGAACATTTCAAGACATCCTAGCCCTCGAGGAGTCATCGCACACAACATGTACAAAGCTTCCCGATCTCCCCACCTGGTCTAGATCAGAACAGTAGTATTGACCTTATTACTTCCCTTCTTCTTGAACCTATGTCTTTTTTCTTGCTATCCTCAAAAAGCTTATCCCTCTTTTCTTTCCCAACCTCCTACTTTTCAGAGTAGAACAATTTCCTGCTGTCCTATCAACTAATAAGTTAGTAATAGTCGAGAAAAATGTTAAGCAAATTTCCCTACCGATGGAAAATGTCCTTTTGAAAAGCATCATATTGATTCTAATGAAATGGAATGCTCCTTAAGCAAATGGGCCAGATTATCTGTCACAGGAAGTTGGTTAAACCAATGTTGAGATTTTTTCCAATCTAAAAAAGCTCTTCACATTTGAATTGACCTCTCCTTAGAGCTCATAGAGAAGGCTCATAGACGAACTAATTAATGAGCCATACCACATACACAAAGGCTTATCCTCTCGATCACTATTAAATTTTTTTGAATAATCTGTTGGCATAGGGTCATAGCGAGGTCTTTTTGAATCTTTATCGCTTTTGTCGCTTGGCTACTTTGGTTGTATCCATTCATTGCCTAACGGATACTAGCGTGGCTAGGCCTAAATAGGGCTTCTTGACGCCCGGGTTCAGTAATCCACTCCAAGAGATGTGGAACTAACGATTCTATTAGAAAGTAAAATTAACAACTTTTACACGAATTTTCAAGTGGATGAGATCGGTTAAGTGGTCTTAGTTGGAGATGAGATTGCATCTATGTGACCCAAGTACTTATCTATTCCCAACAACCCGCTTACGAATGGATGGCCTATGGGATTAGTTGAGTTGTCCGCTGACCAAAGTGTGGGATCTGATCAAGCGTGTGCCTTCCAGTGACAACTTGACTAACGAACTAGTCGTTCACATATGTCACTGATAGCTAAGCTAGTCGGCTAACTCTTGAATCGATAGACCATCAATTTCTTTCTTAGTGTCTGATCGTTCTGTACCCCTTTCAGAGGAAATCACCTCAAAGGTATCAACTCTAAACTTTCATTAGACAAAAGGCGCAGCAGATGTGGATCTCCTTCAGAATGGAGAGAAAAATGAGTTTTTTAAGGACACTCTGGAAGCACTTGAGAAGTAGTTCATAGTAATGCTTGAAAACCCCCATGAAGCCGAGCTATAGGCCATGTGACTTGCATTGAATTGATGGCCGACTAGAATTTTTATGTGATCAAAGTGGATAAGCCCGCCTTCTTGTTATCCAAAAGTAGGTCGAATCGGGCGGGCCCCTGCCCCGAAATGCTAAATAAAATAAGTGGTCGAATTATCTTTTTACGACCCTTTTGACGATATGATAGGCCCGGCCCCCGTCCCCCTATCCCTTATGTTTAGGAGCGGGATCCGCCCAAGAACGACCATTCTTGTGGTGGTACGGAAGGCACGGACTCCGCGAACATCTTGCGCCTCCTTTACCAATTAGGGAAAGAAAGCCTCAACCGGAACCACATTCCTTTTGTGCGAATGTAGCTAAGTGTCTGACTCTATTAGTCATAGTTTTCTACTGTTGCAGCTGGTGTTCATTTGCACGCAAGAGAACCAACCTAACAAACAAGGAAACGATGCCTCTCGGGACATCTGAGAATGATTCGAGCCGTATAAAGGAAAGCTATCACATACAATTATTTATTTTTATTTTTTTGGGAGGGTTGGGGGGGGGGGGGGGAGCCAGACAGGATCCTCCCATTAACTTGTCCTGGGCCTAATTTCTACTGATGGGTAGACTTGAACTTGCAAACATAGAACCATTACCTGAATTTTGTGAGCAGTTTGGATGATTTTTGTGCATCTTATATGTTCCTTGTACGGTTGAACTTGAAAGAACTTAAGTAGCGTTAGGAGAGAAAAAAGGGTTATAAATGAAGAAAGCTAGGATGGGATAGGTTTTGTCTATAAGCATGTAGTATATTTAGGTTGAATTGTAAAAGTGTCCTTCTAATATAAGTTGCCACCCAATTTCAATATAACCTCTTAAGTGGCAAAAATATCAATTGAGTCCTTCACGTGGCCAATTTAATTCAATTAAATCATTATGCAAAAATAATATGATAGGGAAATTGTCAGAGTCGGGACTCAATTAAATCAAATTAGTTACTTAAAAGCCTCAATCGATATTTTTATATTACTACTTAAAAGGCTAAATTAAAATTGGGTGACAACTTAATTGGAAGGACACATTAATTTGTAATTTGGTTTAAATAATACAAGCTTGGAGACAACATTTTCCATCTTAGCTTTCTTCGTATGTACACTTTTTTCCTCTCCCACCGCTGCTTAAGCTCTTTCAAGTTGAACCATATGAGGATCAGATACGATGTACAAAATTCACACATAATGTTCACAAATTTTGATATCTCAATAGATACACTTTTCTGTTGCCAGTAAATTAACCCAAGTGAACCAGTCTATATGGGATGTGAAAACTTTTCTTGTACCGAATTCACAACTATATTAGGTAAAAATTTAAACAGTTAATTATCATTATTGATACTCTTTCAACTTTACATATATATATATATATATATATATATATATAAGAGAATTAATATGCAAAATTCATTTCTTTCTTCTATAAGATCTTCCCCTATATATTTAAAGTTTTGTTTCTATTTTCTAATATTACACAAAACTAATATTAGATATGAATTAACCACAATAACTTATTAATATTATTTAATTAATATTAAGTCCCACAATACTACAACCTTTCAACCAGAATGCGATTATTTATTGTATAATTGATAAGGGTAAATTAATGAAGAAATTACTACGTGAACAATTAATCAAATATTAATTGTTATTTAATTGTAATAGAATACTAATGGTGATAGTATGATGATTATTATTATTGCAAATAATAGAATAATAATAAGTAACTTGTTTATAAATATAATAAGATTATATTTATTTAATTATCGAGGAATGCGATAATTATTCACATAATTGTTAATAATTTTGTTATGAAAATGAATTGATAATATAGTTATTACTTAATTAATATAATATTTGCTCAATTAATTGATTATGTGCAATTATGCGATAATTAAAAATATAAAGTATAGTGACTACAACTATATTACATAGTGTAGTGTAACGTTAAATGTGACTATACTACATATAGAAATCATTTTCACATCTTGTTTGAAATATCAATGTACCAGAGAAACTTCATATTTTGGCTATGTAGGCTAAATATCCTACACAACATTGCCGCAATTCATATTTTATAATTAATTAATATATGAGAATAGTGGTCAAAATATTTAAAGTGTCTTCAAGGATACCCTTTGGCTTGTGGTGGGATATCAACATCAGCTAATAATCAACATGCAGTTATGATATTGTTGTTGAATTATCATAATTATTTCTTAGAGAATTTTTAATTTTGTAAATCCCTTGGTTATCATATATGTATATATATAGGACATAATTATATATATATAGGAAAACGCTGTTTGTAAACAATACAATACATATAATACAAAAAGTTCAACTTTCTCTTAGTTTTAATCCTCTCTATATGAAACTTTAATAGTAGTGCTAGATTAATTACCTATGAATTTACTACCCGGAGCACCAGAAATACATCAATAGAATGCTCCATGTCACCTTACAATTCACTAATGCATTGTCAGGTGCTTATTTTAAATGATATGATCAAATTTTAAAAGTTTGATCTGCAACGATGCCCTTTCTTGTAAAGCTTTGGTGTCCATTGAGCTGCTAAGCTACTTATAAATATAAAGTCAACAAATAGTATAAAAAACTTTTCCTTAGAATAATAAAACTGACCCTTTATAGAAGTCAATTATTTAAGACTAAATATATGATAAAACTCTAAAAATCGGATTTGGTGGAATTAGTCATATATGTACATGTTTACATCGTAGTAATGTGCACGTATTGGTGTGATTTTGTGGTTCCTTAGAAAACACAAAGATAGAGTTTGAATAGTAATCGGATGAGTTCGGTGGTTGGGGGTTGGAAGTTTGGGCTTCGGCAGTTAGGTTTGTGTTGGTAAGGACTTCGGCAACCTTGGCAGAATGTTTCTTCGAAAGGAATTCGTCCAGGTCGCGTCGGTCGGTTGTGGTAGGTTTGATGAGGGACATTGTGAAAATAAAAGGATTAGCAATGGTTATGTAATATTTGGTAATTAAGGGGTAATAATTCAAAAACTTCATTGGTGGTCATAGAGCCAAGCCTATTTGGTTAGAAAGACGTAGCTCCATTCAGTTTTGGGCAACTTTTTAATTAATTTGGCGATCTCCAATACCCGTTCAGGAGCAATGTCGCCCAGAGAGACTCTTGGTCGCTTGTGGGAGGCCCTGTTTGGCAGTTTATGGGTTTTTAACTTTCGGACGAAGAACCAATCCTTGTGCCATCCTTTATTGCTGAAAGGGGCATCCATCAGAGAATGCCTCTCTATCTTGTTGTTGGGTTTGTTTGGAAATTTGCTGAAGGCTTTGAAGCCTAGTTCGCGGGAACCCGTCAGCATGAATAAAGTGAGGAATAGGTTGATGGAAGGGGACACTTCGGCCTCGTGGCAGAAGGCGATGAAGGCAATGATGTTGATATATGAGTTCGGCACCAACTGGCTGAAGCCGATGCCGATGAACCCAAGGAGGGTCAGAAAGAACACATGGAGAGGTTATCGGACTCCTTTCTCCAAAAGGGTCATGGGCATGGCAGCCCAATCGTTGACTTGATGATACATCCGGTCAGTGGTGGTGGGGGTTTTCAGCTCATGGGTGTCTGGGATCTAATATAGCTCCCGGATGACATCCAGAGCTGAGTCAGTAAGTCATGAAAGGGTGCTGGCATGTGGGAATTTGGCCGCGTCAGAGTATTCTCATTGTGCTTTTTGGAGGTCTATTTTCGGTAGGACGGGGGTAAGAGCTTGGCTGGTAGTGGCCATGGTGATGGAGTCAGTAGTGACAGCGCTGGGGATGGGGTTTTGAGCAGCAGATGAGGTGGTGTTGGAGGTCACAGTTGGGGCTGGGATGGTAGAAAGGGGGATGCTGACAATGGGTGCGAAGGGGGAAGAAGGAAGGTCGTTGGGGTTAGGGGGAGCTACCATTAATTGAGTGTTGAGGAAAGGGAGTTGCAGGTATGGAGGTTTTTGCAAGAGAGAAGAGTTGCAGAGGGAGTATTTGAAATCGGTAAAGGAAATAAAGCTGGTGGTGGGGGGTTTTGTTATATCTTTTAGGGGGCTGTCCTAGAAATCTAGAGGTGGCTCATTAATGGGGGGAAATGATGGGGCACGTGGGGAGGTGAAAGGTTTTGGTCTGGGGGGCTGTTGAGATGAGTCCATTGGACCATGTAGATTGGGCTGAAGCCTGTTGGGTCACTCCCTGGGCTCGGCTGATGGATTGTAATTGGTGGTTCGGTTCGGCCTAGTGGCAAGTGACATGGACAATTTGTTTTGTATGGTTGGGCTATAAAATGTGTACTTTTCCATCAAATGTTCCATTTGATGGAAGACTGGGGGGGCAATGTTGGGCCCCAAATACTTGAGATCTAGGACCCGGTTTGGGCTTGGCTAAGATTGGGCCAGTTTGATTCTATATAGGAGAATGCTTGGAGATAACTCCTAATTATATGGGAATTTGGATTGTGGAAAGAGGAGTTGGTTATTGATTTAACTTTCTAAATTCTAGGAGATTTGGTGTAGACTTAATATGGAAGGATACACGGGGGAACCGTAATTCAATTTGGAGATGGATTTTAGCAAGGATGTGAGAACACTATAAATACATGGCTTGACCCTGATTCTAAGGTACACACAATATCATTACTTTCCAGCACTAGAGCATATAGCCTCCATTGTTAACCTTGTTATTCTCACACTGAAGCTATCCCCCGGCGGCCTAAGCCGTCAAGATTTTGGTGTTTACTCGTTTTTGTGCAGGATTGGATGCGCTTTGGTGATTGGAGCGCGTGGACGAATCTTGGCGTTAACAGCCTTAAAGAGAAATAGATTATTCCTAGTGTAGCAGCAAAGCGATTCGTTCAAAGCAAATATAGGTGCCTTCCACACTTCCTCCTTTTCTCCTTCGATATGTGCCTAAGTCAAGTCTTTGTCTTGAAGAATAATAGATTTCTAAACAAGAAGGCGAAACCTTGTGGGTTTTCTCCTACTTATTCATTAGAGCGAAATGAAGACTCTTTGTGAAAAATATAGTAGTACGTTTTACCATATTCTATAGATAAATGATGTGATTTCTTTCTTCACTTTCCTCGAAAGAGAATAGAATGAGGTTCCAATGGAATGGTTTACTTAGAAATAATTATATCCTAAGGTCGCATTCTCAAGATACTACGACCTTCAAACTGAGGCCAATAGCCAATATATTAGAATGAATGGGTGAGCGAGTTTGTAAGGGTGACCAGAATGACTCATAAAAAAGTGGTGCTACCAGTAACGCTTGTTCTTTGAACATGTACGCTAGCGACTTTTGGAATAAATGCTAGGTACTGGTTTGAAACGAACGAAGCTAGGGGTCTCACCCCAACCACAGCTCATTATCTCATCTCCCCGATGCAATACTCATACTCAAAAGTCGTAGCTTTGTTGCACTACCCATTGCGATTTTAGCCCCCGCTTAGATCCCCTTCAAGAATCAAATAGGGAAGTTAGGGTTGTAACTCTATCTAGTAAATAAGGAGGTCTTTAGAGACTTCTATTCAATCCTTCATAAAGAGTGTACATGATATGGGAACTCCAACCAAGTAGGTCAGTGAATATCTTTCTCCATCCGTTGTTGAACATACTCTATTCATTTGGTTCACTTCGTGTTTGATCGTGTCGATGAAGAAGTGGCTTTGAGCCCTTAGTATGTCTTTGGCATTGGCAAAGGAAAAAGATTTTAGAATAGATCTAGATCCTTAATTCCTCGGTTTAGTTTTTTCACCTCTCTTGGTCGGTGGTTAAACGACTTAAAGTTTTTTCTGTTGAAACTGCTAATGTGGCTGACCTAGATGAAGTAGAGCTGAAGTGCAATGCAGTAAACTAATTTAAAAAATGAGATATTTTTTATTATCAATTTTGAAGTCCCAAAAAAGAACATTTCAAGACATCC
The DNA here is from genome assembly GCA_020205555.1 of Panax stipuleanatus. NCBI lineage: Eukaryota > Viridiplantae > Streptophyta > Magnoliopsida > Apiales > Araliaceae > Panax > Panax stipuleanatus. Next base: position 130,162,771 of record CM035120.1, on the reverse strand, counting down.
TAGCCCTCGAGGAGTCATCGCACACAACATGTACAAAGCTTCCCGATCTCCCCACCTGGTCTAGATCAGAACAGTAGTATTGACCTTATTACTTCCCTTCTTCTTGAACCTATGTCTTTTTTCTTGCTATCCTCAAAAAGCTTATCCCTCTTTTCTTTCCCAACCTCCTACTTTTCAGAGTAGAACAATTTCCTGCTGTCCTATCAACTAATAAGTTAGTAATAGTCGAGAAAAATGTTAAGCAAATTTCCCTACCGATGGAAAATGTCCTTTTGAAAAGCATCATATTGATTCTAATGAAATGGAATGCTCCTTAAGCAAATGGGCCAGATTATCTGTCACAGGAAGTTGGTTAAACCAATGTTGAGATTTTTTCCAATCTAAAAAAAGCTCTTCACATTTGAATTGACCTCTCCTTAGAGCTCATAGAGAAGGCTCATAGACGAACTAATTAATGAGCCATACCACATACACAAAGGCTTATCCTCTCGATCACTATTAAATTTTTTTGAATAATCTGTTGGCATAGGGTCATAGCGAGGTCTTTTTGAATCTTTATCGCTTTTGTCGCTTGGCTACTTTGGTTGTATCCATTCATTGCCTAACGGATACTAGCGTGGCTAGGCCTAAATAGGGCTTCTTGACGCCCGGGTTCAGTAATCCACTCCAAGAGATGTGGAACTAACGATTCTATTAGAAAGTAAAATTAACAACTTTTACACGAATTTTCAAGTGGATGAGATCGGTTAAGTGGTCTTAGTTGGAGATGAGATTGCATCTATGTGACCCAAGTACTTATCTATTCCCAACAACCCGCTTACGAATGGATGGCCTATGGGATTAGTTGAGTTGTCCGCTGACCAAAGTGTGGGATCTGATCAAGCGTGTGCCTTCCAGTGACAACTTGACTAACGAACTAGTCGTTCACATATGTCACTGATAGCTAAGCTAGTCGGCTAACTCTTGAATCGATAGACCATCAATTTCTTTCTTAGTGTCTGATCGTTCTGTACCCCTTTCAGAGGAAATCACCTCAAAGGTATCAACTCTAAACTTTCATTAGACAAAAGGCGCAGCAGATGTGGATCTCCTTCAGAATGGAGAGAAAAATGAGTTTTTTAAGGACACTCTGGAAGCACTTGAGAAGTAGTTCATAGTAATGCTTGAAAACCCCCATGAAGCCGAGCTATAGGCCATGTGACTTGCATTGAATTGATGGCCGACTAGAATTTTTATGTGATCAAAGCGGATAAGCCCGCCTTCTTGTTATCCAAAAGTAGGTCGAATCGGGCGGGCCCCTGCCCCGAAATGCTAAATAAAATAAGTGGTCGAATTATCTTTTTACGACCCTTTTGACGATATGATAGGCCCGGCCCCCGTCCCCCTATCCCTTATGTTTAGGAGCGGGATCCGCCCAAGAACGACCATTCTTGTGGTGGTACGGAAGGCACGGACTCCGCGAACATCTTGCGCCCCCTTTACCAATTAGGGAAAGAAAACCTCAACCGGAACCACATTCCTTTTGTGCGAATGTAGCTAAGTGTCTGACTCTATTAGTCATAGTTTTCTACTGTTGCAGCTGGTGTTCATTTGCACGCAAGAGAACCAACCTAACAAACAAGGAAACGATGCCTCTCGGGACATCTGAGAATGATTCGAGCCGTATAAAGGAAAGCTATCACATACAATTATTTATTTTTATTTTTTTGGGAGGGTTGGGGGGGGGGGGGGAGCCAGACAGGATCCTCCCATTAACTTGTCCTGGGCCTAATTTCTACTGATGGGTAGACTTGAACTTGCAAACATAGAACCATTACCTGAATTTTGTGAGCAGTTTGGATGATTTTTGTGCATCTTATATGTTCCTTGTACGGTTGAACTTGAAAGAACTTAAGTAGCGTTAGGAGAGAAAAAAGGGTTATAAATGAAGAAAGCTAGGATGGGATAGGTTTTGTCTATAAGCATGTAGTATATTTAGGTTGAATTGTAAAAGTGTCCTTCTAATATAAGTTGCCACCCAATTTCAATATAACCTCTTAAGTGGCAAAAATATCAATTGAGTCCTTCACGTGGCCAATTTAATTCAATTAAATCATTATGCAAAAATAATATGATAGGGAAATTGTCAGAGTCGGGACTCAATTAAATCAAATTAGTTACTTAAAAGCCTCAATCGATATTTTTATATTACTACTTAAAAGGCTAAATTAAAATTGGGTGACAACTTAATTGGAAGGACACATTAATTTGTAATTTGGTTTAAATAATACAAGCTTGGAGACAACATTTTCCATCTTAGCTTTCTTCGTATGTACACTTTTTTCCTCTCCCACCGCTGCTTAAGCTCTTTCAAGTTGAACCATATGAGGATCAGATACGATGTACAAAATTCACACATAATGTTCACAAATTTTGATATCTCAATAGATACACTTTTCTGTTGCCAGTAAATTAACCCAAGTGAACCAGTCTATATGGGATGTGAAAACTTTTCTTGTACCGAATTCACAACTATATTAGGTAAAAAATTTAAACAGTTAATTATCATTATTGATACTCTTTCAACTTTACATATATATATATATATATATATATATATATATAAGAGAATTAATATGCAAAATTCATTTCTTTCTTCTATAAGATCTTCCCCTATATATTTAAAGTTTTGTTTCTATTTTCTAATATTACACAAAACTAATATTAGATATGAATTAACCACAATAACTTATTAATATTATTTAATTAATATTAAGTCCCACAATACTACAACCTTTCAACCAGAATGCGATTATTTATTGTATAATTGATAAGGGTAAATTAATGAAGAAATTACTACGTGAACAATTAATCAAATATTAATTGTTATTTAATTGTAATAGAATACTAATGGTGATAGTATGATGATTATTATTATTGCAAATAATAGAATAATAATAAGTAACTTGTTTATAAATATAATAAGATTATATTTATTTAATTATCGAGGAATGCGATAATTATTCACATAATTGTTAATAATTTTGTTATGAAAATGAATTGATAATATAGTTATTACTTAATTAATATAATATTTGCTCAATTAATTGATTATGTGCAATTATGCGATAATTAAAAATATAAAGTATAGTGACTACAACTATATTACATAGTGTAGTGTAACGTTAAATGTGACTATACTACATATAGAAATCATTTTCACATCTTGTTTGAAATATCAATGTACCAGAGAAACTTCATATTTTGGCTATGTAGGCTAAATATCCTACACAACATTGCCGCAATTCATATTTTATAATTAATTAATATATGAGAATAGTGGTCAAAATATTTAAAGTGTCTTCAAGGATACCCTTTGGCTTGTGGTGGGATATCAACATCAGCTAATAATCAACATGCAGTTATGATATTGTTGTTGAATTATCATAATTATTTCTTAGAGAATTTTTAATTTTGTAAATCCCTTGGTTATCATATATGTATATATATAGGACATAATTATATATATATAGGAAAACGCTGTTTGTAAACAATACAATACATATAATACAAAAAGTTCAACTTTCTCTTAGTTTTAATCCTCTCTATATGAAACTTTAATAGTAGTGCTAGATTAATTACCTATGAATTTACTACCCGGAGCACCAGAAATACATCAATAGAATGCTCCATGTCACCTTACAATTCACTAATGCATTGTCAGGTGCTTATTTTAAATGATATGATCAAATTTTAAAAGTTTGATCTGCAACGATGCCCTTTCTTGTAAAGCTTTGGTGTCCATTGAGCTGCTAAGCTACTTATAAATATAAAGTCAACAAATAGTATAAAAAACTTTTCCTTAGAATAATAAAACTGACCCTTTATAGAAGTCAATTATTTAAGACTAAATATATGATAAAACTCTAAAAATCGGATTTGGTGGAATTAGTCATATATGTACATGTTTACATCGTAGTAATGTGCACGTATTGGTGTGATTTTGTGGTTCCTTAGAAAACACAAAGATAGAGTTTGAATAGTAACCGGATGAGTTCGGTGGTTGGGGGTTGGAAGTTTGGGCTTCGGCAGTTAGGTTTGTGTTGGTAAGGACTTCGGCAACCTTGGCAGAATGTTTCTTCGAAAGGAATTCGTCCAGGTCGCGTCGGTCGGTTGTGGTAGGTTTGATGAGGGACATTGTGAAAATAAAAGGATTAGCAATGGTTATGTAATATTTGGTAATTAAGGGGTAATAATTCAAAAACTTCATTGGTGGTCATAGAGCCAAGCCTATTTGGTTAGAAAGACGTAGCTCCATTCAGTTTTGGGCAACTTTTTAATTAATTTGGCGATCTCCAATACCCGTTCAGGAGCAATGTCGCCCAGAGAGACTCTTGGTCGCTTGTGGGAGGCCCTGTTTGGCAGTTTATGGGTTTTTAACTTTCGGACGAAGAACCAATCCTTGTGCCATCCTTTATTGCTGAAAGGGGCATCCATCAGAGAATGCCTCTCTATCTTGTTGTTGGGTTTGTTTGGAAATTTGCTGAAGGCTTTGAAGCCTAGTTCGCGGGAACCCGTCAGCATGAATAAAGTGAGGAATAGGTTGATGGAAGGGGACACTTCGGCCTCGTGGCAGAAGGCGATGAAGGCAATGATGTTGATATATGAGTTCGGCACCAACTGGCTGAAGCCGATGCCGATGAACCCAAGGAGGGTCAGAAAGAACACATGGAGAGGTTATCGGACTCCTTTCTCCAAAAGGGTCATGGGCATGGCAGCCCAATCGTTGACTTGATGATACATCCGGTCAGTGGTGGTGGGGGTTTTCAGCTCATGGGTGTCTGGGATCTAATATAGCTCCCGGATGACATCCAGAGCTGAGTCAGTAAGTCATGAAAGGGTGCTGGCATGTGGGAATTTGGCCGCGTCAGAGTATTCTCATTGTGCTTTTTGGAGGTCTATTTTCGGTAGGACGGGGGTAAGAGCTTGGCTGGTAGTGGCCATGGTGATGGAGTCAGTAGTGACAGCGCTGGGGATGGGGTTTTGAGCAGCAGATGAGGTGGTGTTGGAGGTCACAGTTGGGGCTGGGATGGTAGAAAGGGGGATGCTGACAATGGGTGCGAAGGGGGAAGAAGGAAGGTCGTTGGGGTTAGGGGGAGCTACCATTAATTGAGTGTTGAGGAAAGGGAGTTGCAGGTATGGAGGTTTTTGCAAGAGAGAAGAGTTGCAGAGGGAGTATTTGAAATCGGTAAAGGAAATAAAGCTGGTGGTGGGGGGTTTTGTTATATCTTTTAGGGGGCTGTCCTAGAAATCTAGAGGTGGCTCATTAATGGGGGGAAATGATGGGGCACGTGGGGAGGTGAAAGGTTTTGGTCTGGGGGGCTGTTGAGATGAGTCCATTGGACCATGTAGATTGGGCTGAAGCCTGTTGGGTCACTCCCTGGGCTCGGCTGATGGATTGTAATTGGTGGTTCGGTTCGGCCTAGTGGCAAGTGACATGGACAATTTGTTTTGTATGGTTGGGCTATAAAATGTGTACTTTTCCATCAAATGTTCCATTTGATGGAAGACTGGGGGGGCAATGTTGGGCCCCAAATACTTGAGATCTAGGACCCGGTTTGGGCTTGGCTAAGATTGGGCCAGTTTGATTCTATATAGGAGAATGCTTGGAGATAACTCCTAATTATATGGGAATTTGGATTGTGGAAAGAGGAGTTGGTTATTGATTTAACTTTCTAAATTCTAGGAGATTTGGTGTAGACTTAATATGGAAGGATACACGGGGGAACCGTAATTCAATTTGGAGATGGATTTTAGCAAGGATGTGAGAACACTATAAATACATGGCTTGACCCTGATTCTAAGGTACACACAATATCATTACTTTCCAGCACTAGAGCATATAGCCTCCATTGTTAACCTTGTTATTCTCACACTGAAGCTATCCCCCGGCGGCCTAAGCCGTCAAGATTTTGGTGTTTACTCGTTTTTGTGCAGGATTGGATGCGCTTTGGTGATTGGAGCGCGTGGACGAATCTTGGCGTTAACAGCCTTAAAGAGAAATAGATTATTCCTAGTGTAGCAGCAAAGCGATTCGTTCAAAGCAAATATAGGTGCCTTCCACACTTCCTCCTTTTCTCCTTCGATATGTGCCTAAGTCAAGTCTTTGTCTTGAAGAATAATAGATTTCTAAACAAGAAGGCGAAACCTTGTGGGTTTTCTCCTACTTATTCATTAGAGCGAAATGAAGACTCTTTGTGAAAAATATAGTAGTACGTTTTACCATATTCTATAGATAAATGATGTGATTTCTTTCTTCACTTTCCTCGAAAGAGAATAGAATGAGGTTCCAATGGAATGGTTTACTTAGAAATAATTATATCCTAAGGTCGCATTCTCAAGATACTACGACCTTCAAACTGAGGCCAATAGCCAATATATTAGAATGAATGGGTGAGCGAGTTTGTAAGGGTGACCAGAATGACTCATAAAAAAGTGGTGCTACCAGTAACGCTTGTTCTTTGAACATGTACGCTAGCGACTTTTGGAATAAATGCTAGGTACTGGTTTGAAACGAACGAAGCTAGGGGTCTCACCCCAACCACAGCTCATTATCTCATCTCCCCGATGCAATACTCATACTCAAAAGTCGTAGCTTTGTTGCACTACCCATTGCGATTTTAGCCCCCGCTTAGATCCCCTTCAAGAATCAAATAGGGAAGTTAGGGTTGTAACTCTATCTAGTAAATAAGGAGGTCTTTAGAGACTTCTATTCAATCCTTCATAAAGAGTGTACATGATATGGGAACTCCAACCAAGTAGGTCAGTGAATATCTTTCTCCATCCGTTGTTGAACATACTCTATTCATTTGGTTCACTTCGTGTTTGATCGTGTCGATGAAGAAGTGGCTTTGAGCCCTTAGTATGTCTTTGGCATTGGCAAAGGAAAAAGATTTTAGAATAGATCTAGATCCTTAATTCCTCGGTTTAGTTTTTTCACCTCTCTTGGTCGGTGGTTAAACGACTTAAAGTTTTTTCTGTTGAAACTGCTAATGTGGCTGACCTAGATGAAGTAGAGCTGAAGTGCAATGCAGTAAACTAATTTAAAAAATGAGATATTTTTTATTATCAATTTTGAAGTCCCAAAAAAGAACATTTCAAGACATCCTAGCCCTCGAGGAGTCATCGCACACAACATGTACAAAGCTTCCCGATCTCCCCACCTGGTCTAGATCAGAACAGTAGTATTGACCTTATTACTTCCCTTCTTCTTGAACCTATGTCTTTTTTCTTGCTATCCTCAAAAAGCTTATCCCTCTTTTCTTTCCCAACCTCCTACTTTTCAGAGTAGAACAATTTCCTGCTGTCCTATCAACTAATAAGTTAGTAATAGTCGAGAAAAATGTTAAGCAAATTTCCCTACCGATGGAAAATGTCCTTTTGAAAAGCATCATATTGATTCTAATGAAATGGAATGCTCCTTAAGCAAATGGGCCAGATTATCTGTCACAGGAAGTTGGTTAAACCAATGTTGAGATTTTTTCCAATCTAAAAAAAGCTCTTCACATTTGAATTGACCTCTCCTTAGAGCTCATAGAGAAGGCTCATAGACGAACTAATTAATGAGCCATACCACATACACAAAGGCTTATCCTCTCGATCACTATTAAATTTTTTTGAATAATCTGTTGGCATAGGGTCATAGCGAGGTCTTTTTGAATCTTTATCGCTTTTGTCGCTTGGCTACTTTGGTTGTATCCATTCATTGCCTAACGGATACTAGCGTGGCTAGGCCTAAATAGGGCTTCTTGACGCCCGGGTTCAGTAATCCACTCCAAGAGATGTGGAACTAACGATTCTATTAGAAAGTAAAATTAACAACTTTTACACGAATTTTCAAGTGGATGAGATCGGTTAAGTGGTCTTAGTTGGAGATGAGATTGCATCTATGTGACCCAAGTACTTATCTATTCCCAACAACCCGCTTACGAATGGATGGCCTATGGGATTAGTTGAGTTGTCCGCTGACCAAAGTGTGGGATCTGATCAAGCGTGTGCCTTCCAGTGACAACTTGACTAACGAACTAGTCGTTCACATATGTCACTGATAGCTAAGCTAGTCGGCTAACTCTTGAATCGATAGACCATCAATTTCTTTCTTAGTGTCTGATCGTTCTGTACCCCTTTCAGAGGAAATCACCTCAAAGGTATCAACTCTAAACTTTCATTAGACAAAAGGCGCAGCAGATGTGGATCTCCTTCAGAATGGAGAGAAAAATGAGTTTTTTAAGGACACTCTGGAAGCACTTGAGAAGTAGTTCATAGTAATGCTTGAAAACCCCCATGAAGCCGAGCTATAGGCCATGTGACTTGCATTGAATTGATGGCCGACTAGAATTTTTATGTGATCAAAGCGGATAAGCCCGCCTTCTTGTTATCCAAAAGTAGGTCGAATCGGGCGGGCCCCTGCCCCGAAATGCTAAATAAAATAAGTGGTCGAATTATCTTTTTACGACCCTTTTGACGATATGATAGGCCCGACACCCGTCCCCTTATCCCTTATGATTAGAAGCGGGATCTGCCCAAAAACGACCATTTTTGTAGTGGTATGGAAGGCACTGACTCTGCGAACATCTTGCGCCTCCTTTACCAATTAGGGAAAGAAAACCTCAACCGGAACCACATTCCTTTTGTGCGAATGTAGCTTAAGTGTCTGACTCTATTAGTCATAGTTTTCTACTGTTGCAGCTGGTGTTCATTTGCACGCAAGAGAACCAACCTAACAAACAAGGAAACGATGCCTCTCGGGACATCTGAGAATGATTCGAGCCGTATAAAGGAAAGCTATCACAAACAATTATTTATTTTTATTTTTTTGGGAGGGTTGGGGGGGGGGGGGGGGAGCCAGACAGGATCCTCCCATTAACTTGTCCTGGGCCTAATTTCTACTGATGGGTAGACTTGAACTTGCAAACATAGAACCATTACCTGAATTTTGTGAGCAGTTTGGATGATTTTTGTGCATCTTATATGTTCCTTGTACGGTTGAACTTGAAAGAACTTAAGTAGCGTTAGGAGAGAAAAAAGGGTTATAAATGAAGAAAGCTAGGATGGGATAGGTTTTGTCTATAAGCATGTAGTATATTTAGGTTGAATTGTAAAAGTGTCCTTCTAATATAAGTTGCCACCCAATTTCAATATAACCTCTTAAGTGGCAAAAATATCAATTGAGTCCTTCACGTGGCCAATTTAATTCAATTAAATCATTATGCAAAAATAATATGATAGGGAAATTGTCAGAGTCGGGACTCAATTAAATCAAATTAGTTACTTAAAAGCCTCAATCGATATTTTTATATTACTACTTAAAAGGCTAAATTAAAATTGGGTGACAACTTAATTGGAAGGACACATTAATTTGTAATTTGGTTTAAATAATACAAGCTTGGAGACAACATTTTCCATCTTAGCTTTCTTCGTATGTACACTTTTTTCCTCTCCCACCGCTGCTTAAGCTCTTTCAAGTTGAACCATATGAGGATCAGATACGATGTACAAAATTCACACATAATGTTCACAAATTTTGATATCTCAATAGATACACTTTTCTGTTGCCAGTAAATTAACCCAAGTGAACCAGTCTATATGGGATGTGAAAACTTTTCTTGTACCGAATTCACAACTATATTAGGTAAAAAATTTAAACAGTTAATTATCATTATTGATACTCTTTCAACTTTACATATATATATATATATATATATATATATATATATATATATATATATATATAAGAGAATTAATATGCAAAATTCATTTCTTTCTTCTATAAGATCTTCCCCTATATATTTAAAGTTTTGTTTCTATTTTCTAATATTACACAAAACTAATATTAGATATGAATTAACCACAATAACTTATTAATATTATTTAATTAATATTAAGTCCCACAATACTACAACCTTTCAACCAGAATGCGATTATTTATTGTATAATTGATAAGGGTAAATTAATGAAGAAATTACTACGTGAACAATTAATCAAATATTAATTGTTATTTAATTGTAATAGAATACTAATGGTGATAGTATGATGATTATTATTATTGCAAATAATAGAATAATAATAAGTAACTTGTTTATAAATATAATAAGATTATATTTATTTAATTATCGAGGAATGCGATAATTATTCACATAATTGTTAATAATTTTGTTATGAAAATGAATTGATAATATAGTTATTACTTAATTAATATAATATTTGCTCAATTAATTGATTATGTGCAATTATGCGATAATTAAAAATATAAAGTATAGTGACTACAACTATATTACATAGTGTAGTGTAACGTTAAATGTGACTATACTACATATAGAAATCATTTTCACATCTTGTTTGAAATATCAATGTACCAGAGAAACTTCATATTTTGGCTATGTAGGCTAAATATCCTACACAACATTGCCGCAATTCATATTTTATAATTAATTAATATATGAGAATAGTGGTCAAAATATTTAAAGTGTCTTCAAGGATACCCTTTGGCTTGTGGTGGGATATCAACATCAGCTAATAATCAACATGCAGTTATGATATTGTTGTTGAATTATCATAATTATTTCTTAGAGAATTTTTAATTTTGTAAATCCCTTGGTTATCATATATGTATATATATAGGACATAATTATATATATATAGGAAAACGCTGTTTGTAAACAATACAATACATATAATACAAAAAGTTCAACTTTCTCTTAGTTTTAATCCTCTCTATATGAAACTTTAATAGTAGTGCTAGATTAATTACCTATGAATTTACTACCCGGAGCACCAGAAATACATCAATAGAATGCTCCATGTCACCTTACAATTCACTAATGCATTGTCAGGTGCTTATTTTAAATGATATGATCAAATTTTAAAAGTTTGATCTGCAACGATGCCCTTTCTTGTAAAGCTTTGGTGTCCATTGAGCTGCTAAGCTACTTATAAATATAAAGTCAACAAATAGTATAAAAAACTTTTCCTTAGAATAATAAAACTGACCCTTTATAGAAGTCAATTATTTAAGACTAAATATATGATAAAACTCTAAAAATCGGATTTGGTGGAATTAGTCATATATGTACATGTTTACATCGTAGTAATGTGCACGTATTGGTGTGATTTTGTGGTTCCTTAGAAAACACAAAGATAGAGTTTGAATAGTAACCGGATGAGTTTGGTGGTTGGGGGTTGGAAGTTTGGGCTTCGGCAGTTAGGTTTGTGTTGGTAAGGACTTCGGCAACCTTGGCAGAATGTTTCTTCGAAAGGAATTCGTCCAGGTCGCGTCGGTCGGTTGTGGTAGGTTTGATGAGGGACATTGTGAAAATAAAAGGATTAGCAATGGTTATGTAATATTTGGTAATTAAGGGGTAATAATTCAAAAACTTCATTGGTGGTCATAGAGCCAAGCCTATTTGGTTAGAAAGACGTAGCTCCATTCAGTTTTGGGCAACTTTTTAATTAATTTGGCGATCTCCAATACCCGTTCAGGAGCAATGTCGCCCAGAGAGACTCTTGGTCGCTTGTGGGAGGCCCTGTTTGGCAGTTTATGGGTTTTTAACTTTCGGACGAAGAACCAATCCTTGTGCCATCCTTTATTGCTGAAAGGGGCATCCATCAGAGAATGCCTCTCTATCTTGTTGTTGGGTTTGTTTGGAAATTTGCTGAAGGCTTTGAAGCCTAGTTCGCGGGAACCCGTCAGCATGAATAAAGTGAGGAATAGGTTGATGGAAGGGGACACTTCGGCCTCGTGGCAGAAGGCGATGAAGGCAATGATGTTGATATATGAGTTCGGCACCAACTGGCTGAAGCCGATGCCGATGAACCCAAGGAGGGTCAGAAAGAACACATGGAGAGGTTATCGGACTCCTTTCTCCAAAAGGGTCATGGGCATGGCAGCCCAATCGTTGACTTGATGATACATCCGGTCAGTGGTGGTGGGGGTTTTCAGCTCATGGGTGTCTGGGATCTAATATAGCTCCCGGATGACATCCAGAGCTGAGTCAGTAAGTCATGAAAGGGTGCTGGCATGTGGGAATTTGGCCGCGTCAGAGTATTCTCATTGTGCTTTTTGGAGGTCTATTTTCGGTAGGACGGGGGTAAGAGCTTGGCTGGTAGTGGCCATGGTGATGGAGTCAGTAGTGACAGCGCTGGGGATGGGGTTTTGAGCAGCAGATGAGGTGGTGTTGGAGGTCACAGTTGGGGCTGGGATGGTAGAAAGGGGGATGCTGACAATGGGTGCGAAGGGGGAAGAAGGAAGGTCGTTGGGGTTAGGGGGAGCTACCATTAATTGAGTGTTGAGGAAAGGGAGTTGCAGGTATGGAGGTTTTTGCAAGAGAGAAGAGTTGCAGAGGGAGTATTTGAAATCGGTAAAGGAAATAAAGCTGGTGGTGGGGGGTTTTGTTATATCTTTTAGGGGGCTGTCCTAGAAATCTAGAGGTGGCTCATTAATGGGGGGAAATGATGGGGCACGTGGGGAGGTGAAAGGTTTTGGTCTGGGGGGCTGTTGAGATGAGTCCATTGGACCATGTAGATTGGGCTGAAGCCTGTTGGGTCACTCCCTGGGCTCGGCTGATGGATTGTAATTGGTGGTTCGGTTCGGCCTAGTGGCAAGTGACATGGACAATTTGTTTTGTATGGTTGGGCTATAAAATGTGTACTTTTCCATCAAATGTTCCATTTGATGGAAGACTGGGGGGGCAATGTTGGGCCCCAAATACTTGAGATCTAGGACCCGGTTTGGGCTTGGCTAAGATTGGGCCAGTTTGATTCTATATAGGAGAATGCTTGGAGATAACTCCTAATTATATGGGAATTTGGATTGTGGAAAGAGGAGTTGGTTATTGATTTAACTTTCTAAATTCTAGGAGATTTGGTGTAGACTTAATATGGAAGGATACACGGGGGAACCGTAATTCAATTTGGAGATGGATTTTAGCAAGGATGTGAGAACACTATAAATACATGGCTTGACCCTGATTCTAAGGTACACACAATATCATTACTTTCCAGCACTAGAGCATATAGCCTCCATTGTTAACCTTGTTATTCTCACACTGAAGCTATCCCCGGCGGCCTAAGCCGTCAAGATTTTGGTGTTTACTCGTTTTTGTGCAGGATTGGATGCGCTTTGGTGATTGGAGCGCGTGGACGAATCTTGGCGTTAACAGCCTTAAAGAGAAATAGATTATTCCTAGTGTAGCAGCAAAGCGATTCGTTCAAAGCAAATATAGGTGCCTTCCACACTTCCTCCTTTTCTCCTTCGATATGTGCCTAAGTCAAGTCTTTGTCTTGAAGAATAATAGATTTCTAAACAAGAAGGCGAAACCTTGTGGGTTTTCTCCTACTTATTCATTAGAGCGAAATGAAGACTCTTTGTGAAAAATATAGTAGTACGTTTTACCATATTCTATAGATAAATGATGTGATTTCTTTCTTCACTTTCCTCGAAAGAGAATAGAATGAGGTTCCAATGGAATGGTTTACTTAGAAATAATTATATCCTAAGGTCGCATTCTCAAGATACTACGACCTTCAAACTGAGGCCAATAGCCAATATATTAGAATGAATGGGTGAGCGAGTTTGTAAGGGTGACCAGAATGACTCATAAAAAAGTGGTGCTACCAGTAACGCTTGTTCTTTGAACATGTACGCTAGCGACTTTTGGAATAAATGCTAGGTACTGGTTTGAAACGAACGAAGCTAGGGGTCTCACCCCAACCACAGCTCATTATCTCATCTCCCCGATGCAATACTCATACTCAAAAGTCGTAGCTTTGTTGCACTACCCATTGCGATTTTAGCCCCCGCTTAGATCCCCTTCAAGAATCAAATAGGGAAGTTAGGGTTGTAACTCTATCTAGTAAATAAGGAGGTCTTTAGAGACTTCTATTCAATCCTTCATAAAGAGTGTACATGATATGGGAACTCCAACCAAGTAGGTCAGTGAATATCTTTCTCCATCCGTTGTTGAACATACTCTATTCATTTGGTTCACTTCGTGTTTGATCGTGTCGATGAAGAAGTGGCTTTGAGCCCTTAGTATGTCTTTGGCATTGGCAAAGGAAAAAGATTTTAGAATAGATCTAGATCCTTAATTCCTCGGTTTAGTTTTTTCACCTCTCTTGGTCGGTGGTTAAACGACTTAAAGTTTTTTCTGTTGAAACTGCTAATGTGGCTGACCTAGATGAAGTAGAGCTGAAGTGCAATGCAGTAAACTAATTTAAAAAATGAGATATTTTTTATTATCAATTTTGAAGTCCCAAAAAAGAACATTTCAAGACATCCTAGCCCTCGAGGAGTCATCGCACACAACATGTACAAAGCTTCCCGATCTCCCCACCTGGTCTAGATCAGAACAGTAGTATTGACCTTATTACTTCCCTTCTTCTTGAACCTATGTCTTTTTTCTTGCTATCCTCAAAAAGCTTATCCCTCTTTTCTTTCCCAACCTCCTACTTTTCAGAGTAGAACAATTTCCTGCTGTCCTATCAACTAATAAGTTAGTAATAGTCGAGAAAAATGTTAAGCAAATTTCCCTACCGATGGAAAATGTCCTTTTGAAAAGCATCATATTGATTCTAATGAAATGGAATGCTCCTTAAGCAAATGGGCCAGATTATCTGTCACAGGAAGTTGGTTAAACCAATGTTGAGATTTTTTCCAATCTAAAAAAAGCTCTTCACATTTGAATTGACCTCTCCTTAGAGCTCATAGAGAAGGCTCATAGACGAACTAATTAATGAGCCATACCACATACACAAAGGCTTATCCTCTCGATCACTATTAAATTTTTTTGAATAATCTGTTGGCATAGGGTCATAGCGAGGTCTTTTTGAATCTTTATCGCTTTTGTCGCTTGGCTACTTTGGTTGTATCCATTCATTGCCTAACGGATACTAGCGTGGCTAGGCCTAAATAGGGCTTCTTGACGCCCGGGTTCAGTAATCCACTCCAAGAGATGTGGAACTAACGATTCTATTAGAAAGTAAAATTAACAACTTTTACACGAATTTTCAAGTGGATGAGATCGGTTAAGTGGTCTTAGTTGGAGATGAGATTGCATCTATGTGACCCAAGTACTTATCTATTCCCAACAACCCGCTTACGAATGGATGGCCTATGGGATTAGTTGAGTTGTCCGCTGACCAAAGTGTGGGATCTGATCAAGCGTGTGCCTTCCAGTGACAACTTGACTAACGAACTAGTCGTTCACATATGTCACTGATAGCTAAGCTAGTCGGCTAACTCTTGAATCGATAGACCATCAATTTCTTTCTTAGTGTCTGATCGTTCTGTACCCCTTTCAGAGGAAATCACCTCAAAGGTATCAACTCTAAACTTTCATTAGACAAAAGGCGCAGCAGATGTGGATCTCCTTCAGAATGGAGAGAAAAATGAGTTTTTTAAGGACACTCTGGAAGCACTTGAGAAGTAGTTCATAGTAATGCTTGAAAACCCCCATGAAGCCGAGCTATAGGCCATGTGACTTGCATTGAATTGATGGCCGACTAGAATTTTTATGTGATCAAAGTGGATAAGCTTGCCTTCTTGTTATCCAAAAGTAGGTCGAATCGGGCGGGCCCCTGCCCCGAAATGCTAAATAAAATAAGTGGTCGAATTATCTTTTTACGACCCTTTTGACGATATGATAGGCCCGGCCCCCGTCCCCCTATCCCTTATGTTTAGGAGCGGGATCCGCCCAAGAACGACCATTCTTGTGGTGGTACGGAAGGCACGGACTCCGCGAACATCTTGCGCCTCCTTTACCAATTAGGGAAAGAAAGCCTCAACCGGAACCACATTCCTTTTGTGCGAATGTAGCTAAGTGTCTGACTCTATTAGTCATAGTTTTCTACTGTTGCAGCTGGTGTTCATTTGCACGCAAGAGAACCAACCTAACAAACAAGGAAACGATGCCTCTCGGGACATCTGAGAATGATTCGAGCCGTATAAAGGAAAGCTATCACATACAATTATTTATTTTTATTTTTTTGGGAGGGTTGTGGGGGGGGGGGGGGGAGCCAGACAGGATCCTCCCATTAACTTGTCCTGGGCCTAATTTCTACTGATGGGTAGACTTGAACTTGCAAACATAGAACCATTACCTGAATTTTGTGAGCAGTTTGGATGATTTTTGTGCATTTTATATGTTCCTTGTACGGTTGAACTTGAAAGAACTTAAGTAGCGTTAGGAGAGAAAAAAGGGTTATAAATGAAGAAAGCTAGGATGGGATAGGTTTTGTCTATAAGCATGTAGTATATTTAGGTTGAATTGTAAAAGTGTCCTTCTAATATAAGTTGCCACCCAATTTCAATATAACCTCTTAAGTGGCAAAAATATCAATTGAGTCCTTCACGTGGCCAATTTAATTCAATTAAATCATTATGCAAAAATAATATGATAGGGAAATTGTCAGAGTCGGGACTCAATTAAATCAAATTAGTTACTTAAAAGCCTCAATCGATATTTTTATATTACTACTTAAAAGGCTAAATTAAAATTGGGTGACAACTTAATTGGAAGGACACATTAATTTGTAATTTGGTTTAAATAATACAAGCTTGGAGACAACATTTTCCATCTTAGCTTTCTTCGTATGTACACTTTTTTCCTCTCCCACCGCTGCTTAAGCTCTTTCAAGTTGAACCATATGAGGATCAGATACGATGTACAAAATTCACACATAATGTTCACAAATTTTGATATCTCAATAGATACACTTTTCTGTTGCCAGTAAATTAACCCAAGTGAACCAGTCTATATGGGATGTGAAAACTTTTCTTGTACCGAATTCACAACTATATTAGGTAAAAAATTTAAACAGTTAATTATCATTATTGATACTCTTTCAACTTTACATATATATATATATATATATATATATATATATATATATATATATATATATATATATATATATAAGAGAATTAATATGCAAAATTCATTTCTTTCTTCTATAAGATCTTCCCCTATATATTTAAAGTTTTGTTTCTATTTTCTAATATTACACAAAACTAATATTAGATATGAATTAACCACAATAACTTATTAATATTATTTAATTAATATTAAGTCCCACAATACTACAACCTTTCAACCAGAATGCGATTATTTATTGTATAATTGATAAGGGTAAATTAATGAAGAAATTACTACGTGAACAATTAATCAAATATTAATTGTTATTTAATTGTAATAGAATACTAATGGTGATAGTATGATGATTATTATTATTGCAAATAATAGAATAATAATAAGTAACTTGTTTATAAATATAATAAGATTATATTTATTTAATTATCGAGGAATGCGATAATTATTCACATAATTGTTAATAATTTTGTTATGAAAATGAATTGATAATATAGTTATTACTTAATTAATATAATATTTGCTCAATTAATTGATTATGTGCAATTATGCGATAATTAAAAATATAAAGTATAGTGACTACAACTATATTACATAGTGTAGTGTAACGTTAAATGTGACTATACTACATATAGAAATCATTTTCACATCTTGTTTGAAATATCAATGTACCAGAGAAACTTCATATTTTGGCTATGTAGGCTAAATATCCTACACAACATTGCCGCAATTCATATTTTATAATTAATTAATATATGAGAATAGTGGTCAAAATATTTAAAGTGTCTTCAAGGATACCCTTTGGCTTGTGGTGGGATATCAACATCAGCTAATAATCAACATGCAGTTATGATATTGTTGTTGAATTATCATAATTATTTCTTAGAGAATTTTTAATTTTGTAAATCCCTTGGTTATCATATATGTATATATATAGGACATAATTATATATATATAGGAAAACGCTGTTTGTAAACAATACAATACATATAATACAAAAAGTTCAACTTTCTCTTAGTTTTAATCCTCTCTATATGAAACTTTAATAGTAGTGCTAGATTAATTACCTATGAATTTACTACCCGGAGCACCAGAAATACATCAATAGAATGCTCCATGTCACCTTACAATTCACTAATGCATTGTCAGGTGCTTATTTTAAATGATATGATCAAATTTTAAAAGTTTGATCTGCAACGATGCCCTTTCTTGTAAAGCTTTGGTGTCCATTGAGCTGCTAAGCTACTTATAAATATAAAGTCAACAAATAGTATAAAAAACTTTTCCTTAGAATAATAAAACTGACCCTTTATAGAAGTCAATTATTTAAGACTAAATATATGATAAAACTCTAAAAATCGGATTTGGTGGAATTAGTCATATATGTACATGTTTACATCGTAGTAATGTGCACGTATTGGTGTGATTTTGTGGTTCCTTAGAAAACACAAAGATAGAGTTTGAATAGTAATCGGATGAGTTCGGTGGTTAGGGGTTGGAAGTTTGGGCTTCGGCAGTTAGGTTTGTGTTGGTAAGGATTTCGGCAACCTTGGCAGAATGTTTCTTCGAAAGGAATTCGTCCAGGTCGCGTCGGTCGGTTGTGGTAGGTTTGATGAGGGACATTGTGAAAATAAAAGGATTAGCAATGGTTATGTAATATTTGGTAATTAAGGGGTAATAATTCAAAAACTTCATTGGTGGTCATAGAGCCAAGCCTATTTGGTTAGAAAGACGTAGCTCCATTCAGTTTTGGGCAACTTTTTAATTAATTTGGCGATCTCCAATACCCGTTCAAGAGCAATGTCGCCCAGAGAGACTCTTGGTCGCTTGTGGGAGGCCCTGTTTGGCAGTTTATGGGTTTTTAACTTTCGGACGAAGAACCAATCCTTGTGCCATCCTTTATTGCTGAAAGGGGCATCCATCAGAGAATGCCTCTCTATCTTGTTGTTGGGTTTGTTTGGAAATTTGCTGAAGGCTTTGAAGCCTAGTTCGCGGGAACCCGTCAGCATGAATAAAGTGAGGAATAGGTTGATGGAAGGGGACACTTCGGCCTCGTGGCAGAAGGCGATGAAGGCAATGATGTTGATATATGAGTTCGGCACCAACTGGCTGAAGCCGATGCCGATGAACCCAAGGAGGGTCAGAAAGAACACATGGAGAGGTTATCGGACTCCTTTCTCCAAAAGGGTCATGGGCATGGCAGCCCAATCGTTGACTTGATGATACATCCGGTCAGTGGTGGTGGGGGTTTTCAGCTCATGGGTGTCTGGGATCTAATATAGCTCCCGGATGACATCCAGAGCTGAGTCAGTAAGTCATGAAAGGGTGCTGGCATGTGGGAATTTGGCCGCGTCAGAGTATTCTCATTGTGCTTTTTGGAGGTCTATTTTCGGTAGGACGGGGGTAAGAGCTTGGCTGGTAGTGGCCATGGTGATGGAGTCAGTAGTGACAGCGCTGGGGATGGGGTTTTGAGCAGCAGATGAGGTGGTGTTGGAGGTCACAGTTGGGGCTGGGATGGTAGAAAGGGGGATGCTGACAATGGGTGCGAAGGGGGAAGAAGGAAGGTCGTTGGGGTTAGGGGGAGCTACCATTAATTGAGTGTTGAGGAAAGGGAGTTGCAGGTATGGAGGTTTTTGCAAGAGAGAAGAGTTGCAGAGGGAGTATTTGAAATCGGTAAAGGAAATAAAGCTGGTGGTGGGGGGTTTTGTTATATCTTTTAGGGGGCTGTCCTAGAAATCTAGAGGTGGCTCATTAATGGGGGGAAATGATGGGGCACGTGGGGAGGTGAAAGGTTTTGGTCTGGGGGGCTGTTGAGATGAGTCCATTGGACCATGTAGATTGGGCTGAAGCCTGTTGGGTCACTCCCTGGGCTCGGCTGATGGATTGTAATTGGTGGTTCGGTTCGGCCTAGTGGCAAGTGACATGGACAATTTGTTTTGTATGGTTGGGCTATAAAATGTGTACTTTTCCATCAAATGTTCCATTTGATGGAAGACTGGGGGGGCAATGTTGGGCCCCAAATACTTGAGATCTAGGACCCGGTTTGGGCTTGGCTAAGATTGGGCCAGTTTGATTCTATATAGGAGAATGCTTGGAGATAACTCCTAATTATATGGGAATTTGGATTGTGGAAAGAGGAGTTGGTTATTGATTTAACTTTCTAAATTCTAGGAGATTTGGTGTAGACTTAATATGGAAGGATACACGGGGGAACCGTAATTCAATTTGGAGATGGATTTTAGCAAGGATGTGAGAACACTATAAATACATGGCTTGACCCTGATTCTAAGGTACACACAATATCATTACTTTCCAGCACTAGAGCATATAGCCTCCATTGTTAACCTTGTTATTCTCACACTGAAGCTATCCCCCGGCGGCCTAAGCCGTCAAGATTTTGGTGTTTACTCGTTTTTGTGCAGGATTGGATGCGCTTTGGTGATTGGAGCGCGTGGACGAATCTTGGCGTTAACAGCCTTAAAGAGAAATAGATTATTCCTAGTGTAGCAGCAAAGCGATTCGTTCAAAGCAAATATAGGTGCCTTCCACACTTCCTCCTTTTCTCCTTCGATATGTGCCTAAGTCAAGTCTTTGTCTTGAAGAATAATAGATTTCTAAACAAGAAGGCGAAACCTTGTGGGTTTTCTCCTACTTATTCATTAGAGCGAAATGAAGACTCTTTGTGAAAAATATAGTAGTACGTTTTACCATATTCTATAGATAAATGATGTGATTTCTTTCTTCACTTTCCTCGAAAGAGAATAGAATGAGGTTCCAATGGAATGGTTTACTTAGAAATAATTATATCCTAAGGTCGCATTCTCAAGATACTACGACCTTCAAACTGAGGCCAATAGCCAATATATTAGAATGAATGGGTGAGCGAGTTTGTAAGGGTGACCAGAATGACTCATAAAAAAGTGGTGCTACCAGTAACGCTTGTTCTTTGAACATGTACGCTAGCGACTTTTGGAATAAATGCTAGGTACGCTACTAACTTTCAGAATAAATGTTAGGTACTGGTTTGAAACGAACGAAGCTAGGGGTCTCACCCCAACCACAGCTCATTATCTCATCTCCCCGATGCAATACTCATACTCAAAAGTCGTAGCTTTGTTGCACTACCCATTGCGATTTTAGCCCCCGCTTAGATCCCCTTCAAGAATCAAATAGGGAAGTTAGGGTTGTAACTCTATCTAGTAAATAAGGAGGTCTTTAGAGACTTCTATTCAATCCTTCATAAAGAGTGTACATGATATGGGAACTCCAACCAAGTAGGTCAGTGAATATCTTTCTCCATCCGTTGTTGAACATACTCTATTCATTTGGTTCACTTCGTGTTTGATCGTGTCGATGAAGAAGTGGCTTTGAGCCCTTAGTATGTCTTTGGCATTGGCAAAGGAAAAAGATTTTAGAATAGATCTAGATCCTTAATTCCTCGGTTTAGTTTTTTCACCTCTCTTGGTCGGTGGTTAAACGACTTAAAGTTTTTTCTGTTGAAACTGCTAATGTGGCTGACCTAGATGAAGTAGAGCTGAAGTGCAATGCAGTAAACTAATTTAAAAAATGAGATATTTTTTATTATCAATTTTGAAGTCCCAAAAAAGAACATTTCAAGACATCCTAGCCCTCGAGGAGTCATCGCACACAACATGTACAAAGCTTCCCGATCTCCCCACCTGGTCTAGATCAGAACAGTAGTATTGACCTTATTACTTCCCTTCTTCTTGAACCTATGTCTTTTTTCTTGCTATCCTCAAAAAGCTTATCCCTCTTTTCTTTCCTAACCTCCTACTTTTCAGAGTAGAACAATTTCCTGCTGTCCTATCAACTAATAAGTTAGTAATAGTCAAGAAAAATGTTAAGCAAATTTCCCTACCGATGGAAAATGTCCTTTTGAAAAGCATCATATTGATTCTAATGAAATGGAATGCTCCTTAAGCAAATGGGCCAGATTATCTGTCACAGGAAGTTGGTTAAACCAATGTTGAGATTTTTTCCAATCTAAAAAAAGCTCTTCACATTTGAATTGACCTCTCCTTAGAGCTCATAGAGAAGGCTCATAGACGAACTAATTAATGAGCCATACCACATACACAAAGGCTTATCCTCTCGATCACTATTAAATTTTTTTGAATAATCTGTTGGCATAGGGTCATAGCGAGGTCTTTTTGAATCTTTATCGCTTTTGTCGCTTGGCTACTTTGGTTGTATCCATTCATTGCCTAACGGATACTAGCGTGGCTAGGCCTAAATAGGGCTTCTTGACGCCCGGGTTCAGTAATCCACTCCAAGAGATGTGGAACTAACGATTCTATTAGAAAGTAAAATTAACAACTTTTACACGAATTTTCAAGTGGATGAGATCGGTTAAGTGGTCTTAGTTGGAGATGAGATTGCATCTATGTGACCCAAGTACTTATCTATTCCCAACAACCCGCTTACGAATGGATGGCCTATGGGATTAGTTGAGTTGTCCGCTGACCAAAGTGTGGGATCTGATCAAGCGTGTGCTTCCAGTGACAACTTGACTAACGAACTAGTCGTTCACATATGTCACTGATAGCTAAGCTAGTCGGCTAACTCTTGAATCGATAGACCATCAATTTCTTTCTTAGTGTCTGATCGTTCTGTACCCCTTTCAGAGGAAATCACCTCAAAGGTATCAACTCTAAACTTTCATTAGACAAAAGGCGCAGCAGATGTGGATCTCCTTCAGAATGGAGAGAAAAATGAGTTTTTTAAGGACACTCTGGAAGCACTTGAGAAGTAGTTCATAGTAATGCTTGAAAACCCCCATGAAGCCGAGCTATAGGCCATGTGACTTGCATTGAATTGATGGCCGACTAGAATTTTTATGTGATCAAAGCGGATAAGCCCGCCTTCTTGTTATCCAAAAGTAGGTCGAATCGGGCGGGCCCCTGCCCCGAAATGCTAAATAAAATAAGTGGTCGAATTATCTTTTTACGACCCTTTTGACGATATGATAGGCCCGGCCCCCGTCCCCCTATCCCTTATGTTTAGGAGCGGGATCCGCCCAAGAACGACCATTCTTGTGGTGGTACGGAAGGCACGGACTCCGCGAACATCTTGCGCCTCCTTTACCAATTAGGGAAAGAAAGCCTCAACCAGAACCACATTCCTTTTGTGCGAATGTAGCTAAGTGTCTGACTCTATTGGTCATAGTTTCCTACTGTTGCAGCTGGTGTTCATTTGCACGCACGAGAACCAACCTAACAAACAAGGAAACGATGCCTCTCGGGACATCTGAGAATGATTCGAGCCGTATAAAGGAAAGCTATCACATACAATTATTTATTTTTATTTTTTTGGGAGGGTTGGGGGGGGGGGGGAGCCAGACAGGATCCTCCCATTAACTTGTCCTGGGCCTAATTTCTACTGATGGGTAGACTTGAACTTGCAAACATAGAACCATTACCTGAATTTTGTGAGCAGTTTGGATGATTTTTGTGCATTTTATATGTTCCTTGTACGGTTGAACTTGAAAGAACTTAAGTAGCGTTAGGAGAGAAAAAAGGGTTATAAATGAAGAAAGCTAGGATGGGATAGGTTTTGTCTATAAGCATGTAGTATATTTAGGTTGAATTGTAAAAGTGTCCTTCTAATATAAGTTGCCACCCAATTTCAATATAACCTCTTAAGTGGCAAAAATATCAATTGAGTCCTTCACGTGGCCAATTTAATTCAATTAAATCATTATGCAAAAATAATATGATAGGGAAATTGTCAGAGTCGGGACTCAATTAAATCAAATTAGTTACTTAAAAGCCTCAATCGATATTTTTATATTACTACTTAAAAGGCTAAATTAAAATTGGGTGACAACTTAATTGGAAGGACACATTAATTTGTAATTTGGTTTAAATAATACAAGCTTGGAGACAACATTTTCCATCTTAGCTTTCTTCGTATGTACACTTTTTTCCTCTCCCACCGCTGCTTAAGCTCTTTCAAGTTGAACCATATGAGGATCAGATACGATGTACAAAATTCACACATAATGTTCACAAATTTTGATATCTCAATAGATACACTTTTCTGTTGCCAGTAAATTAACCCAAGTGAACCAGTCTATATGGGATGTGAAAACTTTTCTTGTACCGAATTCACAACTATATTAGGTAAAAAATTTAAACAGTTAATTATCATTATTGATACTCTTTCAACTTTACATATATATATATATATATATATATATATATAAGAGAATTAATATGCAAAATTCATTTCTTTCTTCTATAAGATCTTCCCCTATATATTTAAAGTTTTGTTTCTATTTTCTAATATTACACAAAACTAATATTAGATATGAATTAACCACAATAACTTATTAATATTATTTAATTAATATTAAGTCCCACAATACTACAACCTTTCAACCAGAATGCGATTATTTATTGTATAATTGATAAGGGTAAATTAATGAAGAAATTACTACGTGAACAATTAATCAAATATTAATTGTTATTTAATTGTAATAGAATACTAATGGTGATAGTATGATGATTATTATTATTGCAAATAATAGAATAATAATAAGTAACTTGTTTATAAATATAATAAGATTATATTTATTTAATTATCGAGGAATGCGATAATTATTCACATAATTGTTAATAATTTTGTTATGAAAATGAATTGATAATATAGTTATTACTTAATTAATATAATATTTGCTCAATTAATTGATTATGTGCAATTATGCGATAATTAAAAATATAAAGTATAGTGACTACAACTATATTACATAGTGTAGTGTAACGTTAAATGTGACTATACTACATATAGAAATCATTTTCACATCTTGTTTGAAATATCAATGTACCAGAGAAACTTCATATTTTGGCTATGTAGGCTAAATATCCTACACAACATTGCCGCAATTCATATTTTATAATTAATTAATATATGAGAATAGTGGTCAAAATATTTAAAGTGTCTTCAAGGATACCCTTTGGCTTGTGGTGGGATATCAACATCAGCTAATAATCAACATGCAGTTATGATATTGTTGTTGAATTATCATAATTATTTCTTAGAGAATTTTTAATTTTGTAAATCCCTTGGTTATCATATATGTATATATAGGACATAATTATATATATATAGGAAAACGCTGTTTGTAAACAATACAATACATATAATACAAAAAGTTCAACTTTCTCTTAGTTTTAATCCTCTCTATATGAAACTTTAATAGTAGTGCTAGATTAATTACCTATGAATTTACTACCCGGAGCACCAGAAATACATCAATAGAATGCTCCATGTCACCTTACAATTCACTAATGCATTGTCAGGTGCTTATTTTAAATGATATGATCAAATTTTAAAAGTTTGATCTGCAACGATGCCCTTTCTTGTAAAGCTTTGGTGTCCATTGAGCTGCTAAGCTACTTATAAATATAAAGTCAACAAATAGTATAAAAAACTTTTCCTTAGAATAATAAAACTGACCCTTTATAGAAGTCAATTATTTAAGACTAAATATATGATAAAACTCTAAAAATCGGATTTGGTGGAATTAGTCATATATGTACATGTTTACATCGTAGTAATGTGCACGTATTGGTGTGATTTTGTGGTTCCTTAGAAAACACAAAGATAGAGTTTGAATAGTAACCGGATGAGTTCGGTGGTTGGGGGTTGGAAGTTTGGGCTTCGGCAGTTAGGTTTGTGTTGGTAAGGACTTCGGCAACCTTGGCAGAATGTTTCTTCGAAAGGAATTCGTCCAGGTCGCGTCGGTCGGTTGTGGTAGGTTTGATGAGGGACATTGTGAAAATAAAAGGATTAGCAATGGTTATGTAATATTTGGTAATTAAGGGGTAATAATTCAAAAACTTCATTGGTGGTCATAGAGCCAAGCCTATTTGGTTAGAAAGACGTAGCTCCATTCAGTTTTGGGCAACTTTTTAATTAATTTGGCGATCTCCAATACCCGTTCAGGAGCAATGTCGCCCAGAGAGACTCTTGGTCGCTTGTGGGAGGCCCTGTTTGGCAGTTTATGGGTTTTTAACTTTCGGACGAAGAACCAATCCTTGTGCCATCCTTTATTGCTGAAAGGGGCATCCATCAGAGAATGCCTCTCTATCTTGTTGTTGGGTTTGTTTGGAAATTTGCTGAAGGCTTTGAAGCCTAGTTCGCGGGAACCCGTCAGCATGAATAAAGTGAGGAATAGGTTGATGGAAGGGGACACTTCGGCCTCGTGGCAGAAGGCGATGAAGGCAATGATGTTGATATATGAGTTCGGCACCAACTGGCTGAAGCCGATGCCGATGAACCCAAGGAGGGTCAGAAAGAACACATGGAGAGGTTATCGGACTCCTTTCTCCAAAAGGGTCATGGGCATGGCAGCCCAATCGTTGACTTGATGATACATCCGGTCAGTGGTGGTGGGGGTTTTCAGCTCATGGGTGTCTGGGATCTAATATAGCTCCCGGATGACATCCAGAGCTGAGTCAGTAAGTCATGAAAGGGTGCTGGCATGTGGGAATTTGGCCGCGTCAGAGTATTCTCATTGTGCTTTTTGGAGGTCTATTTTCGGTAGGACGGGGGTAAGAGCTTGGCTGGTAGTGGCCATGGTGATGGAGTCAGTAGTGACAGCGCTGGGGATGGGGTTTTGAGCAGCAGATGAGGTGGTGTTGGAGGTCACAGTTGGGGCTGGGATGGTAGAAAGGGGGATGCTGACAATGGGTGCGAAGGGGGAAGAAGGAAGGTCGTTGGGGTTAGGGGGAGCTACCATTAATTGAGTGTTGAGGAAAGGGAGTTGCAGGTATGGAGGTTTTTGCAAGAGAGAAGAGTTGCAGAGGGAGTATTTGAAATCGGTAAAGGAAATAAAGCTGGTGGTGGGGGGTTTTGTTATATCTTTTAGGGGGCTGTCCTAGAAATCTAGAGGTGGCTCATTAATGGGGGGAAATGATGGGGCACGTGGGGAGGTGAAAGGTTTTGGTCTGGGGGCTGTTGAGATGAGTCCATTGGACCATGTAGATTGGGCTGAAGCCTGTTGGGTCACTCCCTGGGCTCGGCTGATGGATTGTAATTGGTGGTTCGGTTCGGCCTAGTGGCAAGTGATATGGACAATTTGTTTTGTATGGTTGGGCTACACCAATTACAATCCATCAGCCGAGCCCAGGGAGTGACCCAACAGGCTTCAGCCCAATCTACATGGTCCAATGGACTCATCTCAACAGCCCCCCAGACCAAAACCTTTCACCTCCCCACGTGCCCCATCATTTCCCCCCATTAATGAGCCACCTCTAGATTTCTAGGACAGCCCCCTAAAAGATATAACAAAACCCCCCACCACCAGCTTTATTTCCTTTAACGATTTCAAATACTCCCTCTGCAACTCTTCTCTCTTGCAAAAACCTCCATACCTGCAACTCCCTTTCCTCAACACTCAATTAATGGTAGCTCCCCCTAACCCCAACGACCTTCCTTCTTCCCCCTTCGCACCCATTGTCAGCATCCCCCTTTCTACCATCCCAGCCCCAACTGTGACCTCCAACACCACCTCATCTGCTGCTCAAAACCCCATCCCCAGCGCTGTCACTACTGACTCCATCACCATGGCCACTACCAGCCAAGCTCTTACCCCCGTCCTACCGAAAATAGACCTCCAAAAAGCACAATGAGAATACTCTGACGCGGCCAAATTCCCACATGCCAGCACCCTTTCATGACTTACTGACTCAGCTCTGGATGTCATCCGGGAGCTATATTAGATCCCAGACACCCATGAGCTGAAAACCCCCACCACCACTGACCGGATGTATCATCAAGTCAACGATTGGGCTGCCATGCCCATGACCCTTTTGGAGAAAGGAGTCCGATAACCTCTCCATGTGTTCTTTCTGACCCTCCTTGGGTTCATCGGCATCGGCTTCAGCCAGTTGGTGCCGAACTCATATATCAACATCATTGCCTTCATCGCCTTCTGCCACGAGGCCGAAGTGTCCCCTTCCATCAACCTATTCCTCACTTTATTCATGCTGACGGGTTCCCGCGAACTAGGCTTCAAAGCCTTCAGCAAATTTCCAAACAAACCCAACAACAAGATAGAGAGGCATTCTCTGATGGATGCCCCTTTCAGCAATAAAGGATGGCACAAGGATTGGTTCTTCGTCCGAAAGTTAAAAACCCATAAACTGCCAAACAGGGCCTCCCACAAGCGACCAAGAGTCTCTCTGGGCGACATTGCTCCTGAACGGGTATTGGAGATCGCCAAATTAATTAAAAAGTTGCCCAAAACTGAATGGAGCTACGTCTTTCTAACCAAATAGGCTTGGCTCTATGACCACCAATGAAGTTTTTGAATTATTACCCCTTAATTACCAAATATTACATAACCATTGCTAATCCTTTTATTTTCACAATGTCCCTCATCAAACCTACCACAACCGACCGACGCGACCTGGACGAATTCCTTTCGAAGAAACATTCTGCCAAGGTTGCCGAAGTCCTTACCAACACAAACCTAACTGCCGAAGCCCAAACTTCCAACCCCCAACCACCGAACTCATCCGATTACTATTCAAACTCTATCTTTGTGTTTTCTAAGGAACCACAAAATCACACCAATACGTGCACATTACTACGATGTAAACATGTACATATATGACTAATTCCACCAAATCCGATTTTTAGAGTTTTATCATATATTTAGTCTTAAATAATTGACTTCTATAAAGGGTCAGTTTTATTATTCTAAGGAAAAGTTTTTTATACTATTTGTTGACTTTATATTTATAAGTAGCTTAGCAGCTCAATGGACACCAAAGCTTTACAAGAAAGGGCATCGTTGCAGATCAAACTTTTAAAATTTGATCATATCATTTAAAATAAGCACCTGACAATGCATTAGTGAATTGTAAGGTGACATGGAGCATTCTATTGATGTATTTCTGGTGATCCGGGTAGTAAATTCATAGGTAATTAATCTAGCACTACTATTAAAGTTTCATATAGAGAGGATTAAAACTAAGAGAAAGTTGAACTGTTTGTATTATATGTATTGTATTGTTTACAAACAGCGTTTTCCTATATATATATAATTATGTCCTATATATATACATATATGATAACCAAGGGATTTACAAAATTAAAAATTCTCTAAGAAATAATTATGATAATTCAACAACAATATCATAACTGCATGTTGATTATTAGCTGATGTTGATATCCCACCACAAGCCAAAGGGTATCCTTGAAGACACTTTGAGCTTGGTTCGGTTATACAAAAAGTGGATGGTTGGTAAGGGTTGATGAGAGCATCGACAACATTATCGTGAGAGAAAATAAATTGAATAGAGACCTGCTTGTTAGCAACCATTTCACGAACAAAATGATAGTCTATCTCAATGTGTTTTGTATGGGCATGAAAAACATGATTGGAAGCAAAGATAATAAGCCCTTAGAGCATTCACAACAGTTTTCCTAATCAATTATCTATCCCCAATTTTGAAAAATACATCAACAAATTATTATCTAACAGTTTCCTTATCCTTATTTGACTCTCTATTTTAATCCTTACATAGGATTTTACTCTCCAGTGTGAGGGAGTCAAAAAACCGTTTTTTATATATACAAAATGACATTTCACACCCTCATTTAAGTGGACAACTCATCAATCATACACATCTTGACATTTTTTTACTACTTTATTTTCAAATTACAAACTTAATATTGACTTTTTTAAAAAAATTAATTTTAAACGTATTCAAATTATATAAATTTATTTAATTTATGTCAATATAATTATAAATATTATAAAAGTACTATTAATTATTAAATTTATTATTTTCAAAATTTAAATAAATCATTTTAAATTTACAAATATCACAAATTAACTTTTTAAAAATTAATATTGATCTTATGTATATTTACAACTACAATCCATTCAATACCCACTCCATAAATTACTTAAAATTTAAAATAAAATAAAAATTATTTTACAGTGGAATATAATTGATAAATTATACTCTCTTTTATAAATTATAAGATTATTATTAATTTAATGTTTTGACTGTTGGAACATTTAAATTTTAACTTTTAAATTTCAAATGTCATTATTTAAGGAATCAATATAAGGAACATGTTGGGTACATAGTGAAAAAATTGAATCCCTATGTTGCATAATGACCCAATAGCATTTAAAGTAGGGATAAAGATAAGAAAATTGTTGTGAATACTTTTAGATTATTACACCATAACACAGGCATGTGATGAAGAGGCAACCATAATACCTTGAGTAGCGAACAAAACCATTTTAAGTCTGTAGCGGCATCGACAATGGCTTTATACTCAGATTCTGTAGAGGAGCATGCAACTGTGTGTTGGATACGTGAAACCTAGAAAATTAAGTTGCAGCCCAGGAAGATTGCATTTCCCGCAGTTGATTTTCGATCATCGATGTCACCTGTGCAGTCCACATTCATAAAAGCATGGAGAGTGTGAGAGGCTCTAGCTGAGAAAAATGAACCATGGGACAAAGTTCCTTGTAAGTATCGCAACATCTAATTTACAACAGCCCAATGGATGACTTTGCGCTTGTGCATAAACTAACGGACTTTATTTACAACAAATGAGATGTCAGGCTATGTGAGACTTAGATATTGAAGTGATCCAACAATTTTCTGATAGAGAGTAGGATTGTCAAACAAGATGCCTGAAGATGTGGACAATTTGTCTAATGGAGAAATTGGAGTGGATTGAGGTTTACAAGTGGATATAAAGGCACGATGCAGAATATTTTAGGTATATTTTTTCTGAGAAAGGAGAAGACCAACCTCATTTCCTACAACCTCGACCCCCAAAAAATAATGTAAGTGCCCTAAGTCTTTGAGGGAGAACT
This sequence comes from Panax stipuleanatus, assembly GCA_020205555.1. Lineage (NCBI taxonomy): Eukaryota > Viridiplantae > Streptophyta > Magnoliopsida > Apiales > Araliaceae > Panax > Panax stipuleanatus. The sequence continues at coordinate 130,131,997 of CM035120.1, read as the reverse complement.
CAACACCAAGAGTAATAATCAAATTAGAAAGAGATTGTCTTAAATTACCTGTCATTAAAATATCATCAACATATAAAAGAACAAACGAGTAAGTGTTAGAATCATTATAGATTAATAGAGAAGTATCATTGTGGGGCTTTGTGAAATTATGAGCCAGGAGAAAAGCAGAAACGCGTGAAAACCAGGCCTTGGGTGCTTGTTTTAACTCATACAGTTACAGCTACAGTCTACACACATAATTTGGATGTTTGACATCAATGAATCCTTGCGGTTGCTGCATATAGACATGCTCCGTTAAAAAACCATTGAGAAAAGCATTGTTAACATCAAGTTGTCGAATGGTCCATTTTCTAGTATTGTCAAGGATAGAATTAATCGAATAGTCGTCGGTTTAATAACCAGACTGAAAGTTTTGAAATATTCTAACCCAGGTTGCTGGTGATATCCTTTGGCAACGAGGTGTGCCTTGTATTGGGCAAGAGAACCATCCACATAAGTCTTGACGCGAAAGACCCACTTGTTTTCTACCATGTTCATGTGAGGAGACTTGGGAACCAGCGTCCATGTATGATTTTTATATAAGGCTTTGAGTTCATCTAGCAGTACTTGACGTCAAACAGGACTTTTATTTGTTGCTTGGAATGAGGTGAGTTATGTGGTGAATAAGAAGGCATTATTAAATTGGCTATGATGGCGTTGAACTATGGGTTGGATTCTGTGTAAAGGTTGTGATTGTGTATCCGGCAAAGTGGTAGGAATAGTATGAAGCGAAGAAGAATCTGATGAGGAAGGGAATACAGAAAGGAGAGAAGCATTATCTGGAGGGACCTACAGTAAACTATTGGATGAGGACGATCAGATAGGAACTAAGGAAGAGGTTGGTGTTGAAGGTGTTAGACATGATTCTGGCACACATCAAATGGGTACGGATTGGGAATGCCCTGACGGAGAGGAGGGAGCAGCAGAGAGAGGGCAGTCCGAACAGGTGTTACAACTGGATATAGTTGTATTGACGGAGAAGTAGAATCAATCGGGGACAATTGCTAGAATAAATACTGGTGGTCAGCAGGCTATCTGGATTGGAGTGCAGACTATCTGGATAGGGAGAAAGACTGGTTGGATTAGGGCTGAGACTGTCTAGATTGGTAGAAAGATTGTTTGGATTGGGGTTGAGATTGTCTAGAGGGAGATTGTTTCAATTGGGGGGCATATTGTCTATATTAGGAGTCAAATTAGCTGTATTGTGCAAAAGTAGAACTTGATGCAGGAGATATGAGTACCCAAGGATGACTAAGTATCACTGGTTGCATGTTAGTATGAGGAAAATGAGTTAGCAAGAATGACGAAGCCGAAGTGTGTGGGTGAGAAAAGGGAAATTTACTATCATCAAATTTTACACATCGAACTTGATAATTTTTTTGTGATTTTGGTTCAAAACAGTAGTATCCTAAGTGAGTAACATTATAACCTAAAAAATGCATGGAAGAGAACGATATTCTAATTTGTTTGTATTATACGACCTTAAGAGAGGAAAACATAAGCACTAATTTTTTTTTCAGAAAATTATAATTTGGTGGTTTGAAAAATAATTTTTGAAAAGGGGAAAGATTGTTGTTAATTGGAGATGTCATTCAATTTATAAGATAAGTTTGACATTCAAAATCATAGTCCCAAAAATTCCATGGAACTGAGGCCTGAGCCAATAATGTTAAGCCTAGTTTCAACCATACGACGGTGACGCCTCCCAACAAGACCATTTTGAATTGAAGTATGTGGGTAGGAAAGACGATTAATGATGCCATTGTGAGAAAAATGAAACTTAAGTGGTAAAAAATCATTAGCACTGTAAGACCCCAACTTTTATGAATAAAGATTTAATTTTCTTTATACATTATTTTGAAATAGTAAGGTGTTGATTTGATAAATATGGTATGTTATAGGTGGTATGTGCAAATTTTACAAAGTAAGTAAGTGGTTATAAAATATTCGTTTGGTCGAGGAATATTCTTTTTGTCGGAGAATATTCGTACGACGGCGCAGTCATTGGTGGACCCCACAACGGAATGAATGTCGGATATAGAAAGTGACAGAAGTAAATTTTTATAAAAATAACGGTAAAACTGTTACCGTTAAACTGTTATAATACCCGGTGATAAAAATACAGTAATATGTGTTGTTGCACAGTAGCACACGGTATTGCACAGTATTTCGAATTATTAGTTCTTACGTAAGAAGTCACTCATTCAATAATTGTTACAGTAATTACTGTTCAATATTTTATATTATTGATTCAATAATTGCTACAATTGCATAATATTTTATTGGTTCAATAATTGCTACGTTAATATTTTATATCAATAATTGCTGCGTTGATACTTTATATTATTGATTCAATAATTTTTACAGTAACCACTGCACAGTATTTTACATTATCAAATCAATAATTCATATTATTTGAATAATATTATTAGACAGCATTATTGGCAATGTCTATGAAGTTCTGTCTAGAAAAGGGGTTAGTTAATCTAATTGCGCCCCAGTAAGGAGAAATTCTTATCGGAAAGCCCACTCTTTTCTAGGAACGACCTGGTTGTCAATATTGTGATTTTGTAATATTATTTGTGAATAATAATTAATTATTGATAAAATGATAAGTAAATATTTATTCAATTTTGATATAATGGGAAGAATTTTTAGTATGAGACATTTGTTGAAAGTTGGCATTTTATCTTTCCCGATAAAATATTTATTCAAATATATTATTATAATATTACATTATAATAGTATAATGTGATAATATAATAATATAATTTTATATTTTAAATGATGACATTATTTTTATGGTATAAAAATAAAATGAGGTGAAGAGAAAAAAATAGAATTGAAATTATTTTAATAATTATAAATATTTTAATATAAATATATATATATATATATATATATATATATATATATATATATATATCATATAAACATGTGGTGGAATTAATTATTTTAAAAGTGGAGGCTTTGAAATTTTGAGTGTGCTAGAGATTTTCAAGAATGGTGGCTTAAGGAAAAAATCATCCGTGGGTATAGAAAGTCAACATTGGTGTTCTGTCATTTTCCTATAAATAGGGTGCTTAGTTATAAATGAAAATCCCACTAGAATCAAAAAAAAAAATTTCTATAATATTGAGCGTATTTCTTGTGAGTATTTAGATACTTTGAGTATTGATAACAGTGCAAATTTTTCTCATCATAATATTCGATATTCCAGTCAGATCGAGTATTATATTGAGGTAAAGGATATTATTTTTCTCGTAAATGATGTTATTTTCTTTCAATATTCATAAAGAATATTATTTTCTTTCATATTCCATATTATGAAAGTGATAATATTTCATTTCATATTCCTAAATTTAAACTTACTACGATAAGTATTGCTTCTATAATTCCCGAAATGATCAGAAATTCTTGAGTTTTGCGCTTCATGTAATATCATTTCACTGGATTATTGGTCTGAACTTTTTATGAAAATTTTATCTTTTCATGACAAGTTACTATTCACGAGAAAAAAATTTATATTTTTTTTCTGTTCAAATTATCTTTGATTGTATCCATGTTTTGATCTTTATTCTTGAATTTTTCTCCACAATTGATTATTACGGAGTATTCTTGAACTTGGATAAACTAAATTACGAATCTCTAATCTTTGTCCTTTATCTCACTGGATTCATTCTTTAAAATATTTTTCATCATCCTCAGTCTTAAATGATAATACAAATAAATATCTTTGGCCTGTAGTGCAAAGATGAATGATTACTTGATGAATATGTTTGGCCTGTAGCGCAAAGATGAATGATTACCTGATGAATATCTTTGGCCCGTAATGAAAAAATGAATATTTGTTTTGAGATATATATTGATTGATGTTACACGGATAAAATATTGATGATGGACTTTTAAATCATAGAAGATAGAAGACATCATTCTCTACGTAACTCTTCTAATGAATTGTTAATTCCGCTGCAGTTGTTGATCAAAAACTTGTTGTCCATAATATTTTATCTGATTTGTTGAAGACTAACGATAAATTATTTTTCATTATCTTAGTCATAACATTCTTTACTGGGCTAGTTGAGCTCACCCTTTTCTTCCATTGTTCTCTTCAGAAAATGAGAATATCGCGGGTACTAGTCAGGGAATGGAGTGATGGTCCGAGTTAGAGCTGTAGAAGTTCTCACTATTTTTTTTTGTAAAATAGTGTGATGATAAATGTAATGAGGACTTAGTTTGAGTGTTTATATTTTCTACATGTCTGTATTGACACTCACAGTTGTGTGGTCGTATTTTGCACGACCGTTTGATATAAAAGATTGTATTTGGATTCTGTACCATGTATTTGGCGACTCAGAATGGGTTGAGTATTGAACCTATTTTGGGGGCGTCACAGTTGGTATCAGAGCTTAGGGATATGATCTCTGGCGGAGATCTGGGAATAGAACTAGGAGGGGAGAGACGAGTAAATCCTTCGCTAGTGTGTCCTACCTAAGCTTATTTGGTATTTAATTGGTCGGTTGGAATATAGGGTTGATATATGATATGTCAATTTGTTTAATTAACCCTTGTTTTATGGCAGCATTTGAGAATGGCAGCTGAAAATCTAAACAATGGAGCATTTGAGATCGTTGAGACGTCGCTAATCACCAACTAGGATAATGTGCAACAGGAAGACAATATTTTTCCTGTAAACAACACCACTGATCAAACATTGAACGATGGGATGTTTAGAAGCTTTTTGCAGTTCATGCAAAACCAGACGAGGGAGACTCGTGTTCAAAATTCAGGTGAAAATTATAACAACGCTTGTCACTGCCAAGCAGTTCAAAGAGTTGGGACCACTAGAATTTTTGGGAAAGCCAGATCCAATCAAGGCGGAAACGTGGGTTAAGAAAATTTCCAAGATACTTGATGTCGTGGGATGCACGGAGGAACAAAAGGTTCCATTCGCCACCTTTATATTCCGTGGAGAGGCAAATTACTGGTGGGAATCTGTGAAGCGTACTCAGCATTCTGCACTCAAGATGTCTTGGAAAGAATTCCAAAAATTGTTCAATGAAAAGTACTTTCCAGAAAGTATTCGTTATATGAAGGAGGTAGAGTTTATCAAACTAGAACAGAACAACATGACTGTGTCCCAGTACTAGGCTAAGTTCGCGGAGTTATCTCGGTTTGCATCTCATTTGGTGGATAATGAGGAACGTATGACGCGGATGTTTCTGAGAGGTTTGAAACCCGAAATTCGTCAATACCTTATTTCTCACAAACTTTGTTTGTATTCAGATGTGATGAACAAGGCCCAATTATTAGAATAGGATAATGATTATGTTCAACCAAGGGACAACAACCAAGGTCGTACCGGTGGCAGCAGTCATCGGAACAATAAAAATTAGCGTGGAGGAAGTTATCAGGCCAGAAGCGGTAACCACTCCGGTGGTAATCGTGGCCATGATAATAGAAGAAGTGAGTCGGGGGGAGATTTTAAAAAGAGAAGGTAAAACAATAATAACGTGAAGACGTCGGCAACAGCACCAGCATCAACAACTGTTTCTCGGGGAGGAGAATGACCACCGATCGTATGCTATAAATATGGACAAGGGGGACACATCAGTCCCAATTGCACACAGCAATCTAAGGTGTGCTATAACTGTAGAAAAGAAGGTCACATAGCTCGAGTGTATCCTGTAGTGAAACCAAGTCCAGCAGGGATGTTGACTCCAAAGACTGTCCCGGACAAGTCAAAGTCGGTGGTTCCTGGAAGAGTTTTTGTCATGACTGCCCAACGAGCGAGGAACTCAAATGAGGTTATCACGGGTAAGCTAATTATAAACTCTTGCAAAGTCTATACCTTATTAGATACCGGTGCTACCCATTCTTTTATTTCACCTACTTGTGCTCAACGTTTGAACTTGACTTCTGAGAAATTAGACTTTGACTTATCTGTTGAGACTCCGTTAGGAGAAACCTTCGTTACATCTATAGTTTACAAATCTTTCTTGATTCAAATTGGTACCCTCACCCTACCTATTAATCTTATATCTTTGAAAATACTTGCATTTGATGTGATTTTAAGAATTGACTGGTTAACCACTTATCATGCCAAAATTGATTATTTCGTAGGGTTGTTAGTTTTCATATTCCTAACCAACCTGTTGTGCAAATTCAAACAACCAAACCACTAAAATCAATCAATGTCATTTCAAGTCATAAAGCTATTCGTTTATTAAAAAATGGATGTCAAGCTTTCTTAGCCCATGTCACTGATTTAAATCAGAATACGTCAGATTTGAATGATATTTTTGTGGTTAATGAGTTTCCTGATGTATTTTCCAAAGAACTTCCCTGTCTACCCCCAGAACGTGAAGTTGAATTCTTTATTGACCTTGAATCCGGTACAAAACCCATTTCTAAAACCCCATATCGAATGACTCCTATTGAACTTCAAGAGTTAAAGATCCAACTACAGGAGTTGTTAGGCATCGGTTTCATTCGTCCTAGTACATCTCCTTGGAGTGCTCCTATTTTATTCGTTAAGAAGAAAGACGGGAGTATGCGACTTTGTATTGACTATCGAAAATCGAACCATGTCACCATCAAGAATAGGTATCCGCTACCTCGTATTGATGATCTGTTCGACCAGTTGCAAGGTGCACAATTCTTTTTAAAGATCGATCTTCATTCTGAATATCATCAGCTAAAGATTAAAATTGATGACATTTCAAAGACTGCCTTCAGAACTCGATACGGGCATTATGAATTCTTAGTCATGTCTTTTGGAATGACTAATGCTCCTGCTATTTTCATGGATATGATGAACCGTATATTCAATGAATATTTGGATCATTTTGTGGTTGTCTTTATTGATGATATCTTTATTTACTCCTAAAGTCGTGAAGAGCATGAGTTCCACTTGAAGCTGATACTTCAAAAGCTTCGTGAAAACAAACAATATGCTAAGTTGAAGAAATGCGAGTTCTGGCTTGAGGAAGTAGCATTCCTTGGGCACGTGGTATCGAAACATGAAATATCAGTTGACCCGGCGAAGATTGAAGCAATACAAAATTGGGAACAACCTAAGTCGGTAACCAAAGTACGTAGCTTTCTGGGCTTAGCTGGTTATTATCGGAGATTCGTGGAAGAATTTTCTCGAATCACTACTCCATTAACTCAGCTGACTCGGAAGGATAAAAAATTAGTATGGAACGAGGAATGCGAGAAGAGCTTCCAAGAGCTCAAAAGGAGACTCATTTCGCCACCTGTTCTGACAATACCATCTGGTTCGGATGGATTTGTCATCTACAGCAATGCTTTGGGCAAAGGGTTAGGATGTGTTCTCATGCAATATGGGAAAGTCATAGTCTATGCCTCGCGACAACTCAAAGAATATGAGAGGAATTATCCTACTCATGATCTAGAGTTGGCGGCTGTCGTTTTCGCGTTGAAGATCTGGAGACACTACCTGTATGGGGAGAAAGTGGAGATATATACGGATCATAAGAGCCTCAAGTATTTCCTCACTCAAAAGGAACTCAACATACAGCAACGACGTTAGCTTGAGCTGTTGAAAGATTACGACCATACCATCCAATACCATCCTAGAAAAGCGAACGTGGTAGCAGACGCGTTAAGTAGAAGATCATATGCGGGAATGAGTGCGACGCAGTCAACACAAAGGCCCATTTTGTATGACTTACAAAGGATGGAGATAGAGTTCAAGACACCAGGGACCCACGTGATGATGTCAAATATACGCGTAGAACCAGCTTTAATTGATAAAGTTAAAGCTGCTCAGGCTACAGATCCAGAGCTAATGAAGATGAAGTAGAAGGTGTTATTCCGGAAGTAAGAATAGATGAAGAAGGAATACTTCGAGTCAATTCCAGACTTTGTGTTCCTAACGATTCTGATTTAAAGTATAGAATCATGATGGAGGCATACAACACACCGTTTTCAATCCATCCTTGGAGTACCAAAATATATCATGATCTTTGACATACATTTTGGTGGAGCAATATGAAGAGAGAGATCGCGGAGTTTATCTCGAGGTGTTTAACTTGTCAACGTGTCAAGGCGGAGCATCAAGTACCAAAGGGTCTATTGCAACCACTCGAGATTCCAAAACGGAAGTGTGAACACATCAGCATGGATTTCGGTACGGGTCTTCCTAAGGTTTCTCAAGGCATAGATGCAATTTGGGTTATTGTTGATAGATTAACCAAGTCTGCACATTTCTTACCTATACGAGAGACTTATTCACTTGAACGTCTTGCTCGTATGTATATAAACGAGATTGTGAGATTGCATGGTATGCCAGTATCCATAGCTTCGGATCATGACCCAAGATTCACTTCACGATTTTAGGACAATGTGCAGAAAGCTATGGGCACGAATTTACGATTCAGTTCGGCATATCATCCTTAAACGGACGGGCAATCGGAAAGGACTATTCAAACTTTTGAAGATATATTAAGACTCTGTGTTCTAGACTTCAAAGGAACTTGGGATAAGTACTTACCATTGGTAAAATTCTCCTACAACAACAGTTATCAGGCAAGTATAGGCATGGCTCCATTCGAGGCGTTGTATGAACGAAAGTGTCGATCTCCAGTATGCTAGGACGAGGTGGGTGAAGCAACATTGTTGGGACCGGAGTTAGTACGTATGTCTACGAAAAAGATTCAAATGATCCGACAACGTATACAAACAGCACAAGATCGACAAAAGAGTTATGCAGATCTTCATCGAAGAGACGTAGAATTTAATGTCGGAGATCATGTATTGTTACGTGTTGCTCCATGGAAAGGAGTTACGAGATTCGGGAAGAGAGGAAAGCTCAATCCACGATTTATTGGTCCATTTGAAATCCTTGACCGAGTAAGAACTGTGGCCTATAGACTCGCCTTACCTCCAAGCATGTCACGTGTTCATAACATTTTTCACATATCCATGCTTCGTAAATATGTGAAAGGCCTAAACCACATTATTGAGTTAGAAACAGACGAGATAGCCGAAAATTTAACGTACGAGGAGGTACTTGTGAAGATCTTGGATAAGAAGGAACATGTTCTACGCTCAAAGATTATACCTCAAGTTAAAGTTTTGTGGAGGAACTATAATATCGAGGAAATGACATGGGAGTTAGAATCGAAAATGAAAGCGAGGTATCCTCACCTTTTTGACATACCAGGTACGTACATCAATTTTGAGGACGAAATTTCATAAGGAGGGGAGGCTGTAAGACCCCAACTTTTATGAATAAAGATTTAATTTTCTTTATACATTATTTTTGAAATAGTAAGGTGTTGATTTGATAAATGTGATAAGTTATGGGTGGTATGTGCAAATTTTACAAAGTAAGTAAGTGGTTATAAAATATTCGTTTGGTCGAGTAATATTCTTTTTGTCGGAGAATATTCGTACGACGGCGCAGTCATAAGTGGTTATAAAATATTCGTTTGGTCGAGTAATATTCTTTTTATCGGAGAATATTCGTACGACGGCGCAGTCATTGGTGGACCCCACAACAGAATGAATGTCGGATATAGAAAGCGACAGAAGTAAATTTTTATAAAAATAACGGTAAAACTGTTACCGTTAAACTGTTATAATACCCTGTGATAAAAATACAGTAATATGCGTTGTTGCACAGTAGCACACGGTATTGCACAATATTTCGAATTATTAGTTCTTACGTAAGAAGTCACTCATTCAATAATTATTACAGTAATTATTGTTCAATATTTTATATTATTGATTCAATAATTGCTACAATTGCATAATATTTTATTGGTTCAATAATTGCAACGTTAATATTTTATATCAATAATTGCTACGTTGATATTTTATATTATTGATTCAATAATTTTTACAGTAACCACTGCACAGTATTTTACATTATCAAATCAATAATTCATATTATTTGAATAATATTATTAGACAGTATTATTGACAATGTCTATGAAGTTCTGTCTAGGAAAGGGGTTAGTTAATCTAATTGCGCCCCAGTAAGGAGAAATTCTTATCGAAAAGCCCACTCTTTCCTGGGAACGACCTGGTTGTCATTATTGTGATTTTATAATATTATTTGTGAATAATAATTAATTATTGATAAAATTATAAGTAAATATTTATTCAATTTTGATATAATGAGAAAATTTTTTAGTATGAGACATTTGTTGAAAGTTGATATTTTATCTTTTTCGATAAAATATTTATTCAAATATATTATTATAATATTACATTATAATAGTATAATGTGATAATATAATAATATAATTTTATATTTTAAATGATGAAATTATTTTTATGGTATAAAAACAAAATGAGGTGAAAGAGAAAAAAATAGAATTGAAATTATTTTAATAATTATAAATATTTTAATATAAATATATATATATATATATATATATATGTATATATATATATATATATATCATATAAACATGTGGTGGAATTAATTACTTCAAAAGTGGAGGCTTTGAAATTTTGAGTGTGCTGGAGATTTTCAAGAATGGTGACTTAAGGAAAAAATCATCCATGGGTATAAAAAGTTAACATTGGTGTTCTGGCATTTTTCTATAAATAGGGTGCTTAGTTAGAAATGAAAATCCCACCAGAATCAGAAAATTTTTTCTCTATAATATTGAGCGTATTTCTTGTGAGTATTTAGATACTTTGAGTGTTGATAACAGTGCAAATTTTTCTCATCATAATATTCGATATTCCAGTCAGATCGAGTATTATACTGAGGTAAAGGATATTATTTTTCTCGTAAATGATGTTATTTCCTTTCAATATTCATAAAGAATATTATTTTCTTTCATATTCCATATTATGAAAGTGATAATATTTCATTTCATATTCCTAAATTTAAACTTACTACGGTAAGTATTGCTTCTATAATTCTCGAAATGATCAAAAATTCTTGAGTTTTGCGCTTCATCTAATATCATTTCACTGAAATATTAGTTTGAATTTTTTATAAAAATTTTATCTTTTCATGACGAGTTACTATTCACGAGAAAAAAAAATTATTTTTTTTTTCTGTCCAAATTATCTTTGATTGTATCCATGTTTTGATCTTTATTCTTGAATTTTGCTCCACAATTGATTATTATGGAGTATTCTTGAACTTGGATAAACTAAATTACGAATCCCTAATCTTTGTCCTTTATCTCACTGGATTCGTTCTTTAAAATATTTTTCATCATCCTCAGTCTTAAATGATAATACAAATGAATATCTTTGGCCTGTAGTGCAAAGATGAATGATTACTTGATGAATATGTTTGGTCTGTAGTGCAAAGATGAATGATTACCTGATGAATATCTTTGGCCCGTAGTGCAAAAATGAATATTTGTTTTGAGATATATATTGGTTGATGTTACAGGGATAAAATATTGATGATGGACTTTTAAATCATAGAAGATAGTAGACATCATTCTCTACGTAACTCTTCTAATGAATTGTTAATTTCGCTGCAGTTATTGGTCTAAACCTTGTTGTCCATAATATTTTATCTGATTTGTTGAAGACTAACGATAAATTATTTTTTATTATCTTAGTCATAATATTCTTTACTAGGCCAGTTGAGCTCACCCTTTTCTTTCATTGTTTTCTTCAGAAAATGAGAATATCGAGGGTACTAGTCGGGGAATGGAGTGATGGTCCGAGTTAGAACTGTAGAAGTCCTCACTATTTTTTTTTTGTAAAATAGTGTGATAATAAATGTAATGAGTACTTAGTTTGAGTATTTATATTTTTTACATGTCTGTATTGACACTCACAGTTGTGTGGTCGTATTTTGCACTACCGTTTGATATAAAAGATTGTATTTAGATTCTGTACCATGTATTTGGCTACTCAGAATGGGTTGAGTATTGAACCTATTTTGGGGGCGTCACAGTTGGTATCAGAGCTTAGGGATATGATCTCTGGCGGAGATCTAGGAATAGAACTAGGAGGGGAGAGACGAGTAAATTCTTCGCCAGTGTGTCCTACCTAAGCTTATTTAGTATTTAATTGGTCGGTTGGAACATAGGGTTGATATTTAATTGACCCTTGTTTTATGGCAGTATTTGAGAATGACAGCTGAAAATCTAAACAATGGAGCATTTGAGACCGTTGAGACACCGCTAATCACCGACAAGGATAATGTACAACAGGAATGCAATATTTCTCCTGTAAACAACACCAACGATCAAACGATGAACGATACATTTCTATAACCCCACGTGGGGCAAGTGTCTTAATGATACATTTCTATAACCCCACGTGTGGCAAGTGAACTAGTCTTTGTGGGATGTCATACCTTTTTTGGTATGTATAATTGCTTATACTATTTTATATTTTCCCTTTTTCTTTTCTTAGTAGTTAACATAGAACTTTCAAACTTTTAAGGTTAGATCAATTTTTTTTAAAAATGTTATAGTGCCCATGAATTTAATATCTGAGGTACCCAGCGCTGCATCAATGCAATGAATAGTGACATGACATTATTGTATAATGCATTGCCAAGTGCTCCGGGTGTTAAATTCCTTCGTAATCTAGCACCACTTTTAAATTTTATACAAAGAAAGTAAATAAATACATGTTCGGAAATGGAACCCTTTACATCTTAGCTTTCTTCTTCCATCCTCCCCTTTGTCTCCCACTATTGCTGTATGTCAAGCTCAATCATATGGGAACAAAAAGAATGGACAAAAATCGTCCATCATATTCACAAGCAAATAAGAGAATCAAACTCTATTTTAATATTCTTTTCTGAAATCATATATAACTATATTTATGTTGTTCTATTTTCTAGGTTTCACAAAATTTCAAAATTTATATCATACATTAGGTCTTTAGTATTTGATCTCTATAATGCGTTATTTTTGTTATTCTATCTTGGATGGAATATATATATATAAGGAGCTCAATGCATGGAGTGCTTGAACTAGTCAGTAGCTTGGTGAAGAAGTAGGCCTATATTTCGGGCTTCTTGGTTAATTTTGTTTAACAAATCCTATTCTACATAACTAGTAGTTGCTTTGAATTATTCTTCTAGTAGTGCCATGTTTATAGGATAGTTATACGTGGTTGTTATTATTTGAATCTCTGTTTGGTTGAATAGCTATAACAGCCAATGTTCTGCTTTGAGTTTAATAAGTGAGAAGTTTCTTTCATCAGCTTGTGTTTGTGTTTGCATTGAGTTTAGATACCTTACAATTTGGTATCAAAGCATCCACTGGGTCTGATAAAAGAAAAGAGTGAAAAGCTGCGGCTCTGGAGAGAAACAGATAGAAGGATAAGTGAAGAAAAGAGTAGCCTGACAAAGATTCTACACTTCGATGGTCGTCACTATGACCATTGGAGTAAATTGATGGAAAACTTACTCAGGGAAAAAGGGTTATGGAGCTTGGTGGAGAACGGCTTTGAGGAGCCAAGAATAGGAACTGTGCTAACCGATGCACAACAAGTGCAACTTGATGATGCGAGGACCAAAGACCACAAAGTCAAGCACTATCTATACCAAGCCATTGACAGGGTCACTTTTGAACAGGTCCTAGACAGGAGCACTTCGAAAATTATCTGGGACTCTTTGAAGAGGAAGTTCGATGGAAATGAAAGAGTTAAGAAATCCCTTCTCAACACTTTAAAAAGAGACTTTGAAGTACTAGAAATGAAGAAGGGGGAGACAATCACCGAATATTTCACAACAGTTATGGCTGTGGCTAATCAGATGAGAACCAATGGAGAGGACATGACAGACTCAAAGGTGGTCGCGAAGATTTTGAGGATGTTGACGGAGAGGTTCACCTATGTGGTGGTATCTATTGAATAGTCAAAAGACATCGACACAATGACCATTGATGAGTTGCAGAGCTCGCTAGTAGTCCATAAACAGAAGTTCAAGATGTTGGATAGAGAAGAAGATCAAGCTTTGCGAGTTTCAATTGGTGATGAGAAATTTGGAAATAGAGGAAGGGGTCGTGGTTCGTTCTGCGAACGAGGAAGAGGCAGAGGTAGGCAGTCCTTCAAAAAGGAACTTATAGAATGCTACAAGTGCCACAAGTTGGTGCACTTCCAATACGTGTCCTAGCTAGGATAACAAGGTCAACTATGTGGAGTTAGACGAGAAAGAAGAGTTACTTCTGATGGCACGTGTGGAGCTGCATGATTAAAAGAGAGAAAACGTGTGATTCTTGGATTCGGGATGTTCGAATCATAAGTGCGGGGAAAAAATGGTTCTCACATTTAGATGAAAGCTTTCAGCAGACTGTCAAGCTCAGGAATAACATAAGAATAGCTGTTACCAGCAAGGGAAATGTAAGATTGGAAGTTGGAGGACTGATACAGGTAATTACGGAGGTGTACTACATACCAAAACTTAAGATTAACCTACTTAGTATGGGACAACTTCAAGAGAGAGGGCTGGCCATTTTGATTAATGGAGGAAAATGCAAGTGGTATCATCCACGTCGGGGGTTGATCATGCTGTCGAGGATGACTGCAAATCGAATGTTTGTGCTTCTAGCTTCTGTCTTACCTAAAAAAAATTCGGTATCTCTTATTCCTACTTGTTTTCAAGCTGCTACAAAAGATGTGTCCCATTTATGGCATTGTAGGTTTGGCCACTTGAATTACAAAAGTCTGCGGACAATGCAATATAGGAAGATGGTAACTGGCTTACCTACACTCAAAACTCCTAGCAAGGTGTGCACTCACTGTTTGATAGGAAAACATCACCGAGAAAAAATGCCAAAGAAGAGTTCATGGAGAGCAACTATGAAGCTGCAGTTGGTACATGTTGACGTATGCGGACCAATCACTCTGATGTCAATCAGTGGGAAAAGGTATTTGCTTAGTTTCATTAATGATTTTCAGACAAAAAATTTGGGTTTATTATTTGTGTGAGAAATCAGAAGCATTTGGGGTGTTTAGAAAGTTTATTCAATATGTTGAGAAAGAGTGTGGTGAGTCTATAACATGCTTACGTACAGATAGGGAAGGCGAGTTTACTTCTCTTGAATTCAATGATTTTTGTATGGAGAATGGCATTAGAAAGAAGTTGACGGCTGCCTATACTACCCAACAAAATGGGGTAGCTAAACGGAGGAATAGGACTATAATGAATTCTGTTCGTAGCATGTTGTCTGAGAAGAAAGTGCCTAAGGATTTTTGGCCAGAAGCAGTTAAGTGGTGTGTGCATGTGATGAATAGAAGCACAACAGTAACAGTTAAAGAAAAAACTTCGGAAGAATCATGGAGCAATGTCAAGCCAACAGTAAATTATTTTTATGTATTTGAGTGTGTAGCCTATGTACATATTCCTGACCAAAGAAGAATTAAGTTGAGTGATAAGAGCTTCAGTTGTGTGTTGTTCGGGGTAAGCAGTGAGTCCAAGGCCTATAGACTTTATGATTCTATTTATAAGCGTATTTTTGTGAGTAGGGATATTGTATTTGAGGATGACAAGTGTTGGGACTGGGAAACAAGCCTAGAAGAAATGAACAAGGTGCTAGAATGGGGAGATGGTGAAGAAGAATACAGTGAAAGTGAAAGTGGTGAGCACGAAGAAGAAACAACTATAAATGAAGAAGAGGAAGCAACCGCAGTAGAAGAAACAGTGCAAACAAACCAGAACACATGTGCTGAAGATCAAGGGAAGACTAGAAGAACCCCAAGAGCTTCAGTCTGGTTAGGAGATTACCAGAGTGGAGCTGGTTTGTGGCTCTCAGATGAAGAAGCAGAAGTTAATAACCTTGTGTTCTTTACTGCTCTAGATCCCATTAATTTTGAAGAAGCTGTGAAGAGTGAGAAATGGCAAGAAGCTATGGATCTTGAGATCCAAGCAATTGAGAAAAATGAAACTTGGGAATTGATGGAGCTGTCGGCTGGTGCTAAGAGAATCCGTGTAAAATGGGTTTTTAAAACAAAACTCAACGAGTTTGGTGAAGTAGGCAAACACAAAGCACGTCTTGTGGCGAAAGGGTTTGCTCAAAAACAGGGAATTGATTACAATGAGGTGTTTGCGCCGGTTGTGAGATACGACACAATCAGATTGGTAATAGGTCTTGCTGCACATAAAGGTTGGAATCTTTTTCAGCTAGATGTTAAGAGCATTTTCCTCCGCGGAGAAATGCTTGAGGAGGTGTTTGTTGATCAACCACCGGGGTTTGTACAGAAAGAAGAGGACCACAAAGTGTATCAGTTGAAGAAGGCCTTGTATGGCCTTAAGCAGGCTCCAAGGGCGTGGTACAATCGCATTGAGTCCTACTTCGTGAAGGAAGGTTTTGTAAGGTGCCTTTCTGAACATACACTCTTTATTCAGTCTGATTCAAGGGGTAGAATTCTTGTGGTTAGCCTTTATGTAGATGATCTTATATTTATGGGGAATGATGTGGGGTTGTTTGAGGAATTTAAGAGGTCCATGATGCATGAATTTGAAATGACTGATCTTGTGAGGATGAGATATTTCCTCGGGGTGGAGGTGTTGCAGAATGAAGAACACATATACATTAGTCAAAAAAAATATGCTAATGAAGTGCTTGAGAGGTTTGGCATGTTGGAATGCAATTCTGTCAAAAATCCCATTGTGCCGGGGTCGAAACTTGTGAAGGTTGAGAAGGGAGTCAGAGTTAACTCTACTACTTACAAACAAATGGTTGGTAGCCTTCGTTATTTAACAGTAACAAGTCCTGACTTGATGTTTGTTGTAAGTCTAGTTAGTAGATATATGGAAAATCCCACTGAGCTTCACTTCCATGCTGTCAAGAGGGTGCTTCGGTATGTAAAAGGGACTTTAGAGCTGGGGATATTGTATAAAAGAGGTGGAGCTGGAAATTTGATTGGCTACACAGACAACGACTATGCAAAGGATCTTGATAACAGGAAGAGTACTTCAGGTTATGCATTCTTGTTTGGAGAAAGGGCTGTGGCTTGGTCATCGAAGAAACAACCGATGGTGACACTATCCACCACTAAAGTTGAATTTGTGGCAGCAGCTTCATGTTCATGTCAAGGAGTCTGGATGAGGAGGATTCTTGATGCTCTTAATCATTCTCAAAGGGAGAGCACAACGGTGTACTGTGAGAATGCCTCCACCATCAAACTCTCCAAAAATGTTGTGCTACATGGAAACAGCAAACATATTCATGTAAGGTGCCACTTTCTTCTTGAGCTAACTAAAGATGGAATTAATGAGCTTGTTCATTGTGCAACTGAGAATCAGACAGCTGATATCATGACCAAGGCTCTAAAGCTTGAGGCATTTGAGAAGCTTAGAAAACAGCTTGGAGTACGTGAGTACTAAAGATAAACTGTCTGCAGACTACAAAATAGTTTAAGGGAGGAAATGTTTGAAATAGTCAGTAGCTTGGTGAAGAAGTAGGCCTATATTTCGGGCTTCTTGGTTAATTTTGTTTAATAAGTCCTATTCTACAGGACTAGTAGTTGTTTTGAATTACTCTTCTAGTTGTGCCACGTTTATAGGATAGTTAGACGTAATTGTTATTCTTTGAATTTCTGTTTGGTTGTATGGCTATAAAAGCAAATGTTCTGCTTTGAGTTTAATAAGTGAGAAGTTTCTTTCATCAGCTTGTGTTTGTGTTTGCATTGAGTTTAGATACCTTACATGGAGATCAAAGCTTCCCAAGAAAGGGCAATGTTAAAAGATTTTTTTTATTTGAACCATCTTTAACAACATTTCTAATTTCATCATTTAAATAGAAATTACAATTTATAATTAACAATCTCCAATTTAGTAGTTTCTTTTTCTTTCTTTTTTCGTAAAATTGGTCGGTTTAGCTAATTTATCAACAATTATTTTCTTGCCCCACCACGACCCAAAATCCAAATAATAGAAGTGTTGGGGAATGATTTCGTGAGCCCGGATGATTTGGTGGGACCAATGTCACGTGACAGAATATTCTAGTTAGGTAGTTTGACATTCTAAGTAATTTACAGTCCTAATTGATTTATGATTCCTTTATCTAGTTACTTTGATTTGATTTGACTTTATTATTTGATTTGTAATTATTAACCTGAGTTTACATTTGTGTCCCTTAAATTGGGTCAAAGTCAATATCTATATAAATTAAATTTTTTGCCACTCTAAAGACTATCGAATTGTGTGGCAATTTGGGGGGACGATTTTGCAATTCAGCCTTTTATTTTTAAAAGTAAAACACACCCTCATTTTAACATATTAAATGTGACGAGTTGTGACTATCACGTGATTTTAGAGTGGTGTATTTTTTTACTATAATAACATTCTGTAAAGTTTATAAAACTAAATAACAAATTCATCATTCATCATAGAATTTGGAGAGAGAAAAATTGGAAGATGTAGAACATTAGAAAAGTTATTTCATTTCTGCATATCTAAAAATCACTTCTTACAACTTACAGAGAAAGCTTTTATATTAAGCTATTACATCATCAATCCTAACTTGCTATGAACTACCTATCAACGGAACACACATGGCATTACTAAAGTTACTTATTGCATCCATGTTGTACACTTGTCTAGCTGTACAGAGGCATTAGTGTATTGTAGACAATGTTGCATTTGAGTCTTGATATTGTGGTACTGCATAGCTTGACTAACATTGACATTTGCTGTGTTTGTAACAGTAGTGGAACTCATTTGTGGAATATCTTCAATACCCCTCCCACAAGTTGGAGGTGGGCATAAACTGTTGAGCCCCAACTTGCTAGAAAACTCCCAATGTAACTGCCAGCCCAGTGCTTTTGTAAAGATATCAGCTATTTGAAGTTTCAAAGGAATGTAAGTGGGAACAATGTTTCCTTTGTGAACTTGCTCTCGAATGAAATGGCAATCTAACTCTATATGCTTGGTTCTAGCATGATAGACTGGATTGGAACAAATATCAATGGCAGAGGTATTATCACAAAAAATTGTAATGGGAAGATCAACTGAAACGTGAAGATCCTTGAGAAGGCCATGTAATCATATCAATTCACGACTAGTAGTAGCTAGAGCCCGATATTCAGCCTCAGTAGATGATCTTGAAACCGCCGATTGCTTCTTGGATTGCCAAGAAATTAAAGAATCACCAAGCAACATGCAATAACACCCAACAGATCTTCCATTTTGGGGACAACCTCCCCAATCACTATCACAATAAGCCCTTAATGTCAACTTATTATTAGCGGGAAAGAACAATCCTTGACCAGGAGCACATTTGAGATATCATAAAACCCTATGTACAGCTTGAAGATGAGGTACTCTAGGCTGCTGCATAAATTGACTAAGAGTTTGAACTGAATATGCTATGTCGGGTCTGGAAATGGTGAGATGCAAAAGCCTTCCAACTAGTTGTCTATAAAGGGAAGGATCAGGTAAAAGATGGCCTTCTTTATCATCAAGCCTTTTATTCTGGTTCATAGGAAGAGTTAAAGGTTTAGCATCGAGCATACCACCAGCTTGTATAAGGTCCAGTGTATACTTCCGTTGACAAACATTTATTCCTTGGTCTGATCTAACAACTTCCAAACCAAGATAATATTTAAGAGGGCCCAAATTTTTGATACTAAACTGATGATCCAAAAAAGATTTTATAGAATCAATTTGTTTCATGTCATTTCCAGCTAGGAGGATATCATCAACATACACAGCGATGACGGTGAAAGAGGTACCAGTTTGTTTGGTAAACAATGAGTAATCAACAAATGATTGTACAAAACCAGCTTGAAGTAAAGAATCTGTAAGCTTTGAAAACCATTGTCGGGAGGCTTGCTTTAAACCATACAAAGACTTGACTAATTTGCAAGCCATAGGCGTAGAAGAATGGGTTTGATAACCTTTTGGAAGTTCCATAAACACCTCTTCATTAAGATCTCCATGAAGAAAAGCATTATTCACATCTAATTGGTGAATATGCCATCCTTTACATGCAGCACCAGCTAACAATGTTCTCACAGTTGACATTTTAGCTACAGGAGAAAATGTCTCTTGATAATCGATGCCTTCTTCTTGGGTATAACCTTTTGCAACCAACCTAGCCTTAAATCTTTCAATAGAACCATCAGCAAGATATTTAACTTTGTAAACCCATTTGCAGCCTATCATTTTCTTCCCAAAAGGTAAAGGAACCACTTGCCAAGTATTGTTAGTCTCAAGAGCAGTTAATTCTTTATTTATGTCATCTATCCATCTAGAATCTTTTATTGCTTGAGCATAAGTTTTAGGCTCAATAATGTGATTCAGATTATTGACAAAATGTTGGTGAAATGGATGAAAAGCATGATAAGACAGATAATGATTAATATGATATTTGGGAAAAGAGACAGAAAACAAAGATATAAATGTTTGCTTATTGGGTGTAACATAGTCTTGAAGCCATGCAGGAGGTTTCTTTGTTCTATGAGAAATTCGAACAGCAGGAACAGGAGAAAATGAAGGACGAAGGACATGTAACATCAGAACTATGAGATGGAGGACATGTAACATCATAACTATCAGAGGGAGGAAGTGGAATCAAGAAAAGGAGATGGATCATTAACATTAGAATTAATAGAAGAGTCAGATTCCCAGGGAATTTGTGAAATCGAATGAGAAGGAAGATTACAAGAAGTAGACAAAGAATTATCAAGAAAAGGAAAGACTTGTTCTTGGAAAACAACATGCCTACTAACAAATACCTGTTTAGTGGTCATATCATATAACCTATATCCTTTCTGATTGTGAGGATAGCCTAAAAATATACTTTTGATTGCGCGAGGATGAAACTTATCAGGAGGATGAACGCTAGCAAAACATAAACATCCAAAAACTTTCATGTGATCATAAGTAGGAATGCAGTCAAAAAGCATCTTATAGGGATACTTATTATTTAGCATAGGAGTAGGTAATCTATTGATAATATATGTGGATGTCAATAAACAATATCCCCAAAAATGAATTGGTAAACCAGAATTGAATCGAAGAGCACGTGAGATCTCAAGTAGTACTTATGTTTTCTTTCTACAACTCCATTCTGTTGTGGGGTGTGAACACATGAATATTGATGAATGATTCCTAATTTGGCAAGGAACAAGTGAATGCTGGAATTAGATATTTCAGTTCCATGATCAGACCTAACAACTTTGATAAGTTTGTTAAATTGATTAAGCACATAAGCACGAAAATCCTGTAGAACAGTAAAAACATGATGTTTGGTAGGAATAATGAAAGTCCAAGTAGCTCTTGTAAAATCATCAACAATAGTGTAAAAATATTGGCAACCTCTCATAGTAGAAACCTTATATAGTCCCCATAGATCACAATGTAACAATTCAAAAGCATCTTTACTGGAAATGGAACTAAGATTGCAAGGTAGTTTGTGCTGCTTAGCTAAAGGACATACAGAACAAGGAAATATATAAGGAACAGAAAGATCATAAGCAAGTGCTTTAATTTTATTCAAAACAGGAAAAGAGCAATGTCCTAATCTCTGGTGCCAGAGATAAGAAGCAGAAGTTCTCTTGCTAGCAGAAGAAACCAAACTGGAAACATGTGGATATTGTGGAGAGACGAGATGATAAAGTCCTTGATGAACCTCACCACTTGCCTGGACCTTCATCAAGTGTTGGTCCTGGAAGATACATGATTTATTAGTAAAAGTCACAACACAGGGTGTATGAGATATGAGTTTACTGACAGAGAGAAGATTAAACTGAAAATTAGGAACATATAAAACACCTTGTAATGTGATATCAGATGTAAGAAAAACACTACCAGTATGGGTAACATTAACACTCTATCCATTTGGTAATGAAACAAACACGGGATTAGAAACCGGTGTAATATAATGCATAATGGACAAGGAAGAACAAACATGATTGGAGGCCCCAGTATCAATAATCCAATCAATAGAGCCATGAGAAAAAGATTTAAGAACTATTGAAGAAGATATCATACCTGCAATGTGGTCCTCAGGAGTATTTTTACCCATTTGAGAAGTTATGAAACTCATAACTTGGTCCATTTGTTGCTGAAGTTTGTCCAATTTGTGATAAGGAGAAAAGTCTTGCTATTGACTTAAAACAGGTTCATGAGTAGAACCTAGACTGACGCCAGAAATGTTACCGGTGTTAGCATTGTGCATGTAGGCTACAAAATTGTGATCATCACCATTTAACTTATCTTCATCATGCTCAATAGTAGTCCCTACAAGAGCTGCATTAGCCTTCTTAAAATTTTGATTGAAACCTTGACTAAACTGTGTGTTAGAAACATTGTAGTTGGGCACCATTCTTTTCCCTTTATTAGTAGGATTCTTGGGATGATTAGGTGGATACCCATGAAGCTTGAAACAAGTATCTCTACCATGGTTTGTTTGATTACAGTAAGTACACCGCAGACCAGTCCTTGAAAAATTCTTAGAACCATAATTGTTGTTTCCATGATTAAACTGAGCTGCCAAAGCAAGAGCATCAGTGTGAGGAACATAACCAATTCGCTGTTTTTCCTCTTGTTTGATCATACCATAGGCTTGTCCCACAGAAGGCAGAAGAGACATCATCAAAATCAGAACTCTAGCATTGGTAAAACTTCCATGTAATCCCATTAAAAATTGCATCAATTTCCTTCTTTGTTCTTGTTCTTCTTGTTGTCTGCCAGCTCCACAATTACAAGCACAAGAACATTTGATAGAAGTCTCCAAGGCTAAATACTGATCCCACATTCCTTTCATTTTGTGATAATAAACCTCCACTGAGGAATCTCTTTGTTCCAGCAAGTGTAGGTCCTTTTGAATTTGGTAGATCATGTGTCCATCTATAGTAGAGAACCTATCAAGAAGTTCATTCCACATACTAGCAGCAGAATCTATGTAGCTCATGCTATTACTTATATCTTCACTCATAACATTCAACAACCATGACATGATCATGTCATTTACCCGTTTCCATTGAGGAAAAAGATTTGATCCTCGAGCAGGTGCAATAAAAGATCCAGTTACAATTCCCATCTTATTCTTTGCAGATAACGCTATAGTGATGGACCTTTTCCAAGGACCAAAATTATCTGACCCTGTTAACTTCTTTGAAATTAGCACAAGACCAGGGTGATCATTGTTATGCAAGTAGAGAGGATGAAGATTTGAATCGATTGTGTGTTGATTATGTGCTACAATGTGTGAGATTCCACTGGAAGATGCCTGATTATTATTATTAGCAACATTTCCGCCAGAAACATTATTTTGATTTTTACTGGCCATGTCAAGATATGAAATAATGGCTTGTCTGAATTTAGAATATGTCATATACCACAAAAACTAAGGAGTAATTAGAAAGAAATACTTGAACTGAATCAAGAGTTCAAGTGATTTGAAACAGAAAACTCTATCAACACAAGTTGCAGAGATAATGAGTAATTGAGCTAGATGAAGCACGTAGATTTGCACAATTGTTGATGAGTAGATCAATTATCAAACGCAGAAGTTTTGTTTTATAGGAGTGTAAAGGAAAACGATTCATGAATTAGAAGTTGCTATTGAAAACAACTATTAAGTACCAGAGAATATCATATAAAAACAAGTAAACATGAATTATTCTTATGAAAAGAAAATTAAACACTATGAAACCCTAATTCGAAAAAAGAGAGGATTGAGATCAGATGTTACCACGATTCAAAGAAGAGAAATTATGATTCTTTTGTTGCGGAAGATGCGAATCATTTTCAATACATTCATCTTGCACAAGCCTCATCTGGTAACTTGAAACAAAGCTCCTAACTCAAATATTAAAGGTTAATGTCCATTTAAAATATAGTAGGTCTGTGGAATTTATTTAAATACATATCAGTCCCAAGAAGGCTATTACATGTTCCAATATATATCAATATTATATCATGTAATTTGCGTATTACAGATTCCCTCCCTTCCCAAAATAAAATATAAGATGATTAGTCAATTTAAAATATTTTAAATTTAAAATTAACATAATTTTTTTAAAATATTTGTCGATACAATAATGAATGGAAAATTGTTATTTTAGAGGTAGAATTGATATTTCTACAAGATCTCATTCATATGAATGTGTGTTTCATTTACTATTCATGCGAGGGAAACTCTGAGAAAATATCATTTTCTCTTGTGAAAATATCAATTTTCTAGTGAATATTATAATCTATCTAAAAACACTACTCATTATAAAGTTTATTGCTTCATAATTTTAATGAATCATTTCAATTTTAAATTTCAAAATGTCTTGTTTTAAATTTCAAAAGTCAACAATAATCTTATAATTTAGAATGGAGAGAGGATTATATATCAAAATTAGGGTTGATAGTTGGACAACCTAAGATAAGAAAGTGATTAGCTTATTATAATAAATAAGATCTCAATTCACTTAATTATAGCTTGTTCATTTTACCCTTGGATAACATGGGTAGATAGTAAATTGAAATATCATCTAATAAGAGTGTTGGGGCTCGAGTATTTGTGGTCCAAGACCCGGATTGGGCTTGGTCACGGTTGGGCCATGTTGGGTCCGGTTAGACTATGTTAGGAGGTAATTCCTAATTATATGGAGATTCTATTTATGGAAAGAGAAATTGGTTATCAATTGGACTTCCTATATCTTGGAGAGATTTGGTGTAATCCTATTATGAAAAGGATACACGGGAGAACCCTATTCCAATATAAAGATGAATTTTAGCAAGGGATGTGAGAACACTATAAATATATGACTTGACTCTTCATAAGGTACACACACACAATATTATTATTTTCCAGCAATAGAGTATTTTACCGCCATTGTTAACCTTGTCAGCCTGTGCTTACTCTCACACCAGAGCTATCCCCCGATAGCCCAAGCCGTCAAGCTTTCGGTGTTTACCCATTTTGAGTGCAGGATTGTACGCGCTTTGGTGATTAGGAGCGCGTGGACGGATCTTGGCTGTTAACATTGGCGCTAGAAGGAGGGCCTTTTCAATCACATCCAGCAGATCACCACGTCGAAAAATATGGTGAATAGCAAGACAGTTTCTGGCAGAGGACAGCCGACAGCAGCAGCAGTCCACACAGCAGAAGGGGTCGGTGAAAGATAGATTGGGGCCGTCGAGCATCCATACACGACTTGGTCCTCAGACCAATTCAGAAGGTTCCCAAGTAGGGGACCGGGACAGCGGGCGGGGGAAGCTATTCACCACAGCCAGCAAGGAGGAAAGAGATCGGAGGAGGGTAGGAGGCACACCGGCCTCGAACCCAACTCCGAGAGGACCAGAAAGCTGCTTTGGCCCAGAAGGCGAAAGAGATAGAGGACACAGAGCAGGCTTTGAAGGTCCTTCTGATGCAGAAGGAAGAGCTCGCCAAATAGGTGGTACATATGGTCGAGCAAGAGGACGAGGCCTCCAGCCACCCTCACCACAGAGAACTGAGGAGGTCACCAGACAGACAACCCAGGGGGAGACATGCTGATGACACGAGGAGGACCGAGAGTAGGCTTCGGAGCCGCTCTCGCGATAGAGTAGATCTAGAGGTCGTCGAACCGAGGGGCGTTCGAGAGCACACCGCTCCTAACAGTCTCCTGGCGCGATGAAAGGAGGCACAGAAGCCGTTTCGCGGGAGGATCGTTCTGAAGACAACTGGTCGTCGAGAATTAAAGACGAGTAAGCCCCCATGGGAAAGAGTCTCACAGGAAAGGGCCTCATCAGGAGGCCGAACCATCAGAGCAAAAACCGAAGGCAATCGTCAGTATAGTCCTCGGCAGAACAAAGACAGAGATCACCGAAGCCCCTCCTGGGCTGACTGGGAGGATTAAAGGGATCGCAGGAATCACTAGGAACGAAGGGATCAAAGGGAGAGAGTCTCTCCAAGAAAGAATACCGACCCAGTCCTTGTAGGAATTTAGATGCTGACTAAAAAGCTAGAGGCTATGCAGAAGCAGTTGATTAAGGCCCAGCAGGTGAAAGTCAGTTCGGGAAAGAAGGCCTCGCCATTCTCAATAGAGATCCTCCGGGAAAAGGTAGACCTCACCAAGAAGTTTCCTTACATAAAGAGTTATGATGGGTCAGGTGACCCATACGAGCATAGCTAGACATATGATAGGCTGATGGACTACTACGACTACACTGAGGCGGCGAAGTGCAATACATTCATCACAACCTTGAGGAAGGACGCTCGACAATGGATGACGACACTGGCCACGAACACGATCTCGTCATGGGAGGAGTTATGCGACAAGTTCCATGCTCGGTTCGAGAGCAATAGAAGGAGAGGAAGGCTAACTGGATCGTTGTCCTAGATTAGACAGTACTCTAATGAGACTCTGGGTCAATATGTGAAGAGGTTCAGAGAGGCCGTGGGTCAGGTGACAGACCTCAATGACCTACAAGCTGTAGGACTCTTTTAGATCGGGCTAGATCTTGTGAGATTAGAAAAATTGGTGAAAAAGCTCATGTTCAATCACCCGAAGAGCCTGGCTGAAGCGTTCGAGAAGGCAGAGGGCTTAATAATGATGGATCGATGAGGCCATGGAAAGTCTGAAGCGAGGCTCGACAGAGAAACCTAAAGACAGAGAAAGAAGAAGGGCAAGTACGATGGGAATTCGAAGTGGTATGGGAATGACAGATCGAACAACTACCAGAAGTGGTACAACGACAACAGAAATTCAGGAGGAAACCGCCCTCCTCCCTCAAAAGAAAGGGTCAACAGAGTCTACACCCAGCTTAACACTGGCCGAGTCGCCATCCTAGAGCACCTGAAGACAGTCTGGCTATCAGAAGCCAGAAGACAGCTTTAAGCTCAGTTTGGGATGCCCCAACAGATATTGCGACTACCACGAATGTATGGGGCATTATACCGAGAATTGTTGGGGCCTGAGAGAACTGATTGAGAAGAACGTGTAACATGGCGATCTGGTACAATTTGTGTCTGGAAGAGAGGCCCCGAAGGCACAGCAAATGAATAATGCTCCGACCCAGGCCGACCAATAACCACATCAGAACCAAGCTCAGGGGGCCCGACACGTGGTGGACGAGATCACGGGCGGCACATTGGGAAAGGTCGTGGGTAAATAATGGCGTGGCTACTTGGATTCAGTGATGTTAGTGGTCGACCAACCTGTGAGGCGCGAGAGACCCCACCCGGGTTCGGTCATATCATTCACCGACGAAGACTTCCCAGCAGAACCGATCGAGTCACATGAAGGATCCTTGGTGATCACAACACAAGTGGGATCAGTCGACATAAAAATAATCATGATAGACAACGGGTCCTCGGTGGATATACTGTACTCGCACGCCTACCAAAGGATGAATCTAGACGGAAGAAAGACGGAGATCGGGCAAAAGTCATCGTTGTATGGGTTCAGCAATGAGCCGGTGAAAGTTGCTGGAACTATTGATCTATCATTGGTCTTCGGGACAGCCCCACGTCAGGTGGAGGTTATGTGAAAATTCTATGTGGTGCATGTGGATTCGGCTTACAACGCCATCTTGAGAAGGCCTACTTTGACGGCCCTCCAAGCAGTGACCTCCATACCCCACTTCTAGATCAAATTTCCCACCCATCATGGGGTCGGGGAAGTAGTAGGAGACCTCGATCTGTCAAGGAGGTGCTACCGGAAATCACTGATCACTTCAGGAGTAAGGGTCAGCAAACAGAAGCAGACAATGGCAATAGAGATCGAGCCTTTCACAGAGAGCAGCACAGAGCCATTGGTCATGTCGACAGGGGAAACGAAAGAGATAGCATTGGTACCAGGGAAGCATGATAAGACAGTGAGAATCGGGTCAGGGTTACCAAAACCTTTTCGAACACACCTAGTGGAACTATTGCAGAGCTATGCCGATGTCTTCGCATGGGTCCCCAGTGACATACCAGGGGTAGATCTAAAAGTCGCAGAGCACAAACTGCACGTGGATCCAGCAAAAAAGCCAGTTCGGCAGAAGAGAATGACCTTCGCTCCGGAGAGGCAGAAGATAATTGACGAGGAAATAGCAAAGCTGTTGGCAGCAGACTTCATCTTTGAGATTGACTATCCGGAGTGGATGGCCAATGTGGTTTTGGTGCAGAAGCAGAATGGCAAATGGCGTGTCTACATCGACTACACCAACCTGAACAAAGCATACCCGAAGGACTTCTACCCTCTACCACACATCGATCAAGCTCATCGATGCCTACTTCGGGGTATTGGTGTACTGTCGCAGGCAACCAAAAATAAAACTTTACTACGAAAGATAACTATGTAGTAGTGCAAGTAAGAGTCGATCCCATAGAGACTGATTAATATATTTCTATACTTTGCATTCCAAAAGAGGGGTTTTTTGATTGTTATTAATTAAAATAAACTAATATGTAAAATATTGTAATGAATTAAATCAAGAGAACAAACCTTGAATTAAGTTAACTTCCACCTTAGAAACATACACTGATCATTGACTCAAGCATACACAATTAATATCTTGAATATTCATCGTTAGAATTAATTCACCAATTAGAATTATTCCGTGTCTTTCCTTATTTTTAGTTAGATAGAAACAAGCGATCTAAATAACCCTAACTACTAAACAACTTCAGACAAATGCTAAAAGTTTAATCTAGTAGAAGCTTTAAGAATTAGAAAAATCGATGAAGCTAAATAACAAAAGCACAAGCGGTTATATTTAATTTAGTTGAATATTCTTCCTAAGATATAATAATCTCATGATCTGCAGTCAATTATTAATCTTAGTTGCTTCGCAAATTAGAGTGACCAAATAATTACTGATTCTATATCTAATTTAGCAATAGATTTCAATGAATAATAAACTAGTATGCATCCTAGTAATTAAACAAATCAATCATGTAATTCAAGCATAGAAGAATAATCAATACTCAAAATAATAATTGAACAATTAAAATCAATTAGATCTCACAGTGTATTAATCCAAGGCTTCTGTCTTCTTAATCCAAGAACGAGAGTTTAGCCGCACATGGCTATTGAATCACCAAAGAATTATAGAGAGAAGTGTATTTTTATGAATGAATACAAGATCTCAAGGTCCGTTTGCTATAGTCCCTTTTATATTATTATGATACTAGCTCTAATTACGCCCTAATTATGCCCTAGTGCTGCTCCCCAATCCGTATCGCAAAAGGAATTCACTGGCCATGTGCCTGCCTCCCCGCTGGGGCTGGTCCTGCCAAGTATAAATCCCTACTGGGGCAGGTTACCTCTCTGCCCATCCCCTTTATTTCGTGGCCTCCTCTTTGTTGATCCTTGTTGCCTATTTCCTTTTCAATGTGAATCGTGGGCCCATGTAAGCTTCCTTGGTGAGCTGGTTACTTTGTAATGCATGAAAAGCTTCCTCCCATGATATTTGTTACAGGCCCACGTGATCACCCACTACTAATTCCAAGTGAATTACATGGATCTTCTTGCAAGCTGCTGACCAACGTGGCCCACATGCTTGTTGCTTTAATTTGTTACTTGCTAACGTGGACTGCTAATTTGCGAGCTGCATATTTCGTGGCCCAGTCACATTCCTTTACATTTGTTTTAATTCCAATCAAGCTGCTAGCAATTTCGTGAGGTGCTTGTGCTGCTTCAATTCATGTGCGAGGCCCACTTTGGCTAGCATGATATTTGCATGGATCATGTAATTAAAAGCCCACTTGAATGGTATGCTGAAAATACATCTTCTCTTGCCCCTTTTGCATTCATTTTACCTTCTTGGTTCAATTGTACCTAAAATAATAATATAAGAACAATGAATGTATTTAGGTACAAAATAAATATAAAAGATTAAGTATTAAGGGAATAAAATACAACATATTTTATTTTTATCAAATTCCCTCACACTTATCTTTTGCTCGTCTTCGGGCAAAATAAAATAAACTATAACACAAAAACTAGTTCAACTAAACAAACTTGACAAACTTGAGCCACGAGTTAACATGAACTTCAATAGTGACCTCAAAGATTCAAAATAATAACTATTGGGAAACTTCAAAATAATGTATCATCTGAAATCCAAATTTCTCTGTCAATCTTACTTTATTCTCAACCCCTTGTGCGTGTGTGAATCCACCTGTATCAAACTACAAAAAAATTTATGAAACCGAAGCCTTAAAAGAGAAAGATAAACTCAACCACTTGTTTTCCCACAAATGTTAGTTAACACCAACAGATAACATCAAAGGATTAAAAGGCTTTTTTTTTTCTTTTTTTTTTCTTTGGTAAGTGCATTTTATGCTCTATCTTACTAGCGAGTGCGTTTTACGCTCCAATTCGCATGTCACGTGTTTATGAGTGAGTGCGTTTTACGCTCCATCTCATCCCACCATATGAATCATTATTGAATTTTTTTTCTTTCAATCTTGCAAACTTTGCCTAAATCATTTCCCCTTTCTTAAATAATACCTTATATCAACTTCAAGCAATGATCAAACAAATGATAGAGTTCAAAGTTTCTTCCCTAGACCTCTAATCAGATAAATTTCTTCCAAGTCACAACTGGTTCGAATGGATATATGCTTAATAGTGAAGGGTCTCAAATAAAGTAGCGATCAACAAGGAAACCCAAATTCAGATTACTTAATGTCTATCAGTCCTCCCA
The DNA here is from genome assembly GCA_020205555.1 of Panax stipuleanatus. Classification (NCBI taxonomy): domain Eukaryota; kingdom Viridiplantae; phylum Streptophyta; class Magnoliopsida; order Apiales; family Araliaceae; genus Panax; species Panax stipuleanatus. The sequence continues at coordinate 130,101,423 of CM035120.1, read as the reverse complement.
GAAGTTATCACAAAGAAATTAAAATTTTATCATTGGTCAAGAATCAAAATTAAAATTGACTTATTGCTCAAGTGAGACATCCTAACACTACTCATTTTCGTAGGAAACACGATTGCACTTAGCGTGTGCAACAAGTCTTTAAACCCCCAGGTAACCCCAAGTGGACGAGCTTTGTCTCGTGAGGGTTTGCAGTGAATATACCCACAAAATTCAAAATAAACAAAAAATAAAAAATAAAAAATAAAAATAATAATAATAATAATAATAATAATAATAATAATAATAATAAGTATCCTAAATCCTTCCTCCACACTTAAAACTTACATGGTCCCCAATGTAAACTAAAATGCAAAGAAAAGTAAAGAGATACTCTCCATATGGGTTGCCTCCCATGCAGCTCCTTTGTTTATGGTCATTGGCTCGACCCAACATTTCCTTTGAATAACTTAGTATAAATCGGATCCTTCAAGGTCCATATTCTCCATTTTTTTCTCGCGGATCCCCTCATAGAAATATGTAGTCGACTAGGAAGAGGCTTTATATCGGGAATTGGTGCAGTTGTTTGCAACTCGATGTCAAGGTCAAATTCGCACTTGCTTCATCACTGTTCTTACTAAGTGCTTCCAATTCGTCCTTACCATCAAGCTCAAAGACTTCCTGTGCTAAAGAGCCAATCACATCAATTGAACAAACAGACTAGCAGCCATTGAAGAAAGTTCTAGGCCGGCCAGAGGTCTCGGGAAGGCTAGCAGTGTGGACCATGGAGTTGTCTCAGTTTATAATAGAATACCACCCTCGGACAGCCATTAAAAACAGGCATTAGCAGACTTTGTGGTGGAGTGTCCATTCTCCGAAGCGGATGACAACATGGAACCGACCGAGGGGACCGAGAAGGCAGTTGCAGTTGTTCAGCCAGTAAAGAACTCTTAGACATTATACGCGGATGGTTCGACTACTTCAGATGTCAGTGGGACTGGCGTCATTTTACCCAGCCCCGAAGGGTTCAAGGTTCAGCAGGCGACCAGATTTGGTTTTAAGGCCACAAACAATGAGGCCGAGTACGAAGCAGTTCTGGCAGGGCTTCTGTTAGTGAAGAGTCTTGAGGTGCAGATGCTGGTTATCTTCAGTGACTCACAGCTGGTCGTCAAGAAGATCTCAGGGGAATATGAAGCTCGAGGGACCAGGATCGTGAAATACCTGGCAGAGACAAAGGATCTGCTGCAGATGTTTGAGTCTTTTGAATTTCAAGAGGTAAATCGATCTAACAATACGATAGACGACGCACTGGCGAGGTTAGCTATGACTGAGACAAGCACATTAAGTGAATCGGTCTACCTGGAGATTTTGAATCAGCCTAGTGTTCAGCATGCTGAGGTGATATGCCTAGAGCGGTTAATAAGTTGGATGGCTCCATATCTGGAGAATCTAGCGAATGGAGTACTGCCTTCAGATCGGCTGCTAGCAAGGAAGATAAAGCACAGAAGTTCAAACTTTGTGCTGATAGATGGAGATCTTTATCGAAGGGCGTACTCTTCTCCATTGTTGAAGTGTTTAATTCTGTCCGAAGCAGAGTACGCACTTCGAGAAGTTCATAAAGGGATTTGAAGTGATCATATGGCGGCAAAGTCTTTAGCATACAAGGTACTACGACAGGGATATTACTGGCCTACAATCTTCAAGGAAGCAACTGAGTATGTGAAAAAATATCAAAAGTGCCAGCTGAACAGTCCGATCACTCATCAGCCGCCAGAGGAGTTATACTCGATATTATCACCTATAGCATTCGTTGTATGGGGGGTTGATATACTGGGCCCATTACCAAAGGCTAAGGGGCAAGTTAGCTTCGTCATCGTTGCCATTGATTACATGACCAAGTGGGTGGAGGCCAAACCCCTTAAGCTGATTACAGAATAGGAGTGTCTCAAGTTTTTGAAGGACTGCGTTATGTTCCGGTTCGGCATACCTATGGCAGTGGTTTTGGATAATGGTCGATAGTTCACGGGAGCAAAGTTTGCCCAGCCCGGCAGTTTGGGATTTTCTGGTCCTCGGACAAAGAACCACTCTTCATGCCATCCTTTGTTACTTGAAGGGGCGTTCATCAGGGAACGTCTTTCTATCTTGGCATTCGGTTTGTTGGCCATTTTGCTGAAGGCTTTGAAACCTAGTTCGTGGGACTTGGACAGTTGAAATAGAGCAAAGAACAAGTCAACGAAAGTTTGTATATTGGCTTCGTGACAAAAGGCAATAAAGGCGATGATGCTGATATATGAGTTCGGCACCAGCTGGCTGAAGCCAATGTCGATGAATCCGAGGAGGGTTATGAAGAAGGCGTGGAGGGGGAACCGAACCCCCTTCTCTATCAGAGTTAGGGGTACGACAATCCAGCCGTCGTTGGAATGGTACATCCGGTCGGATGCTGTGGGGGCCCTCAAGATAGTCTCCATATCTGCCTCCAAGGAGCTTTGAGGGGGTGTTGGCGTAGGGAGAATTTAGCCTCGTCGGAGTACTGGCATTGGGCTTTTTCGGTATCAATCTCTGGTGGATTGGTGGCTAGAGGTGGGGCTTGACTGGTGGTAGCCACTGTGATAGAGTCTGTGGTGACGGCAGTGGAGATAGTGGTTTGAAGCAGTGGAAGATGCAGTGATGGGTATGGTTAGGGGCCGAAATGATTAAAAGAGGGATGGCAGTGATGGGGTCAGAACTAGGAGAGTTTAATGGGGACACTATTGTTTGAGCTTAGATACTGGAAAGAAATGGGTTACTGTTTTTGCCGGAGAAGGAGATTTGAGGGAGATAGGAATATTTTTTGAAATTGGTAAGGGAAATAATTGTGATGTTGGTGGGTTTTGTTGTGTCTTTTTGGAAGCTATTCCCGAATTCCTAGGGACGGCGCATTGATGGAGGAAATGATGGGGCACGTGAGGATGTGAAGGTTTTGGTCATAAGGGGCTGTTTGGGTTGTTCTGGTTTCCTAGATATGGGATGTTTTAAGAAGGTTTGTAGGCCATTGTGAGGTGGGCCGATGCCGGATGGGTTGTTCTTTGGACTCGGTCAGAGAGTTTCCTTTCTTGGTCCGGTTGGGTTTATTAGCAAGTGAGCTAGACAGATTTGTATGGTGGGGCTATAATTTTTTATATACTCTTCCATTAAATATTCCATTTAATGAAAAACTGGGGGCAATGTTGGGGCCTGAGTATTTGTGGTCCAAGTCCCGGATTGGGCTTGGCCACGATTGGGCCTGGCCACGATTGGGCCATGTTGGGTCCGGTTGGACTATGTTAGGAGGTAACTCCTAATTATATGAAGATTCTATTTATGGGAAGAGGAATTGGTTATCAATTGGACTTCCTATATCTTGAGAGATTTGGTGTAATCCTATTATGAAAAGGATACACGGGGGAACCCTATTCCAATATAAAGATGGATTCTAGCAGAGATGTGAGAACACTATAAATATATGGCTTGACTCTTCATAAGGTACACACACAATATTATTATTTTCCAGCAATAGAGTATTTTACCTCCATTGTTAACCTTGTCAGCCTGTACTTACTCTCACATCGGAGCTATCCTCCGGCTGCCCAAGCCGTCAAGCTTTTGGTGTTTACCCGTTTTGTGCAGGATTGTACGCGCTTTGGTGATTGGAGCGCGTGGACGGATCTTGACGTTAACAAAGAGTTAGTTAATCACTTCTTACTTTTGGATATATTAACTATTAATGTAAAGTATGCATATATCAACATCTTAAAATTAAGGTACAATATATGTTACAGAATGTACACACAATAAATTAACTTTGAAAAAAGACTTCATACCAAGTAAATTAAATGATCAGTTTTTGTTTTTGTTATTGTTATCCTATGCTTCATATCCGACCACCATTATCTTTTGTTTACTTTAGAGGAAAAAAAAGTTAGGAGTATCTGTCTGGTAGACAATTTAATTCAATTTAGTCTTTATGGCAAAAATAATATGAGGAAAATTACAACGTCAGAACTGATCAATTGAATCAAATTGGTCACTTGAAAAACTTAATTGAGATTTTATCACTTACAAAGCTAAATTGAAATCGGGTGACAACTTAATTAAAGGGACACATTTGTACGAGGATGGGATAGGATTTACAAAAATCACACATACTGTTCACAAAATTTTAGTACTATGTGTAAGTCTTTTGAATTTGTTTGTTTTGTGCTTAAACTTGTTTTTATGTGCAAACCACGTGCTATTAAACTGTATTGAATTTCAATTGTTGCATTAACTTCATTTAAATTACTTGTATAACTTGAGAATTGTGAACTCTAAAATTTGAGGATTGTAAACTCTATAATTTGGGCAGTGTGAACTCTATTATCTGTATAAACTTGAGAAGTGCGAACTTATCTAATAGACTTGTTGAACAATCGTATGCTCATTCTTATGAATATGTTTTATTTGCAGTTCAGGAAGAAATCCCAAAAGGTTCTGGAATAAAAAGGAAATAAAAGATTGTGATTAGGTTAGTTACAAATGTTTTATTGTCTTTGTTATTTGTAATAGAACTTACAATTATGATAATTTTTTTAATTCATCTAATTATGCTAGATTGACATTATTGGTAATGTTTAGAAAGTTATGGCAAGGAAATGAGTTGTTTAATTGAGCGTCGTTTTAATGGAAAACCCCCACTTTCCCGGGAAATGTCTGATTGCTAATACTGCAATTAAGTATGCGATAGATAAATGAAGAAGATGTTAAGAAGAACGATTTAGTGTTGAATTCGAGTCTATGGAATACTCATAAGGATGTAGTGTTGGAGAAGTTGCATAATTAATGTCTTAGAATAAGTAGTATTTTATATGACTTTGTAATTGACATTATTGGTAATTGTTAACGCTAAGATTCGTCCAAGCGCTCCAATTCACCAAAGCGTGTCCAATCCTGCACAAAAATGGGTAAACACCAAAAGTTTGACGGCTTGGGCCACCGGGGGATAGCTCCGGTGTGAGAATAAGTACAGGCTGAACAAGGTTAACAATGGAGGTAATAAGCTCTATTGCTGAAAAATAATAATATTGTATGTGTACCTTATGAAGGTCAAGCCATGTATTTATATTGCTCTAACATTCCTGCTAGAATCCATCTTTATATTGGATTAGGATTCCCCTGTATATCCTCTTTATAATAGGATTGTATCAAATCTCCTAAATATATAGGAAGTCCAATTAATAACCAATTCCTCTTCCCATGAACATAGTTTCCATATAGTTAGGAGTCATCCAAGCATGTATCCTCGGGACCCCAAGTGGCCCAACCGTGGCCAAGCCCAAACCGGGTCTTGGTCCTAAAATATTCGGGGCCCAACATTGCCCCCCAGTCTTTCATTAAATGGAACATTTGATGGAAGAGTATATAATCATATCCCAACTATGCAAACCTGTCCTACCCACTTGCCAACAGACCAAACTGGACCAAGAGCTGAAACTCACTGGCCGAGCCCAGGGAGTGTCCCATCCGGCATCGGCCTAAACCACATAGCCCAACAGCCTAATCCACGCAGCCCCCAGTCCAAAAGACTGGTGCCAACCCACCAGCCCCCTAGTCATAAACCATTCAAATCCTCACGTGCCCCATGATTTCCCCCATTAATAAGTCGTCCCTTAGAATTCGGGAACAACCTCCAACAAGACACAACAAAAAACCCCCAACATCACAATCATTTCCCTTACCAATTTAAAAAAATCTCTTTTTGCAATTCTTCCTTCCGGCAAAAACCTTATACCTGTAATCTTTCGAAACTCCAGCAATGGCATCTACTTCCAACTCTCTTGATTCCGCCCTTATTACCACCGTACCCATCATCACCATCCCCCTTTACACCATTCTGGCCCCAATCATTCCAGCCACTACTTCTTCACTTGTTGTTCAGACCCACATCCACAGTGTTGTTCTCATCGATTCTACCACCATGGCCACTACCAGCCAAGCTCCTTCTCCAACCACCAGTCTACCGGAGACTGACACTGAGAAAGTACTTCGAGAGTACTCTGACAAGCTGGATTCCCCCATGCCAACACCCCCTCGAAGCTTGTCGATAAGGATATGGATGTCATCCAGGAATACTACCAGATTCCGGCCACCCACTCATTGAAAGCCCCCTCAGCCACCAACCGGATGTACCACGCGTCAAACGGCTGAACTGCCATACTCGTAACCTTATTGGAAAAAGAGGCTCGGTTCCCTCTTCACGCCTTCACCATAACAATCCTAGGATTCCTCGGCATCGGCCTCAGCCAGCTAGTGTCGAACTCATATATCAGTATCATCTCTTTCATTGCCTTTTGTGAAGAAGCCGAAGTGTCCCCTTCGATCGTTCTGTTCTTCGCCTTGTACCAACTAACAAAATCCCGCGAACCAGGCTTCAAAGCCTTCAGCAAACATCCAAAGAAACCCAATGCCAAAATAGAGAGACGCTCCCTGATGAACGCCCCTTCTAGCAACAAAGAATGGCACATAGAGTGGTTCTTCATCTGAGGACCAGAAACTCCTAAACTGCCGGGCTGGGCACATCCCACATGACCGAACCCCACCATGGGAGACATTTCTTCTGATCGAGTACTAGAGATCGCCAAAACAATCGAAAAACTACCCGAAAAGGAATGGAGCTATGTCCTCTTAACCAAACAGGCCTGGCCCTACGACCACAATCGTAAGTTACCAAACACTTATATGTTAAACCCTTTATACCATATCCAATGCTAATGTTTTCACTTTTGCAGTGTCCTTCATCAAACCAACTACATCCGAGCAACGCGACCTGGATCTCTACCTTTCGGGCAAACGTCCTGCCAAGCTGCCGAAGTCACCACTGATCAAAACCCATCTGCCGAAGCCCAAACCTCCAACATACCAAACGCCGAAGACATCCTTGCAGAAATTACCAACCCAGAAGTATCAGCAAAGGTCCTTTATAAGATGAGAGCCTCGAAAAATCCTCAAAAAGAAAAGCCACCCTTTCGACAGCCACACCAGGAAACCTCTTTGACTTGTCGGTGGAAGAACGAGCGCAAATCCTTCGGGTTAAGACCAGACGCACCAAGGTGGTCCCCTTGACCGTCGAAGACCAGAGAGTCCAAACTTTTGAAACAATAACTCCTTCCTCCAAAGCTGACCCTAACCTCACCACAAACCTAAGTTAAAAACACAAACCCACTGAAGATAATACCTCCGAACCACCCTTCAAAAAACCACACACCGAAGAGCCACCTTATTCATCTCAACAATTCCGTCTGCCTCCACTTGTTGAGCCTATTCGAAAGTCGTTCTTCTCTAACAACCCCAAAAACTATCCCATTGAGGCTTACAAACACTTTGTCCTCCCCGCCGACGATGACCGATTCAAGGACATACCATATCACAACCTCATCGTCAATGGCCTCATTCAACAGGGCAAGGTAATCCTCTTTTACTTCTTTAAGGTAACATTGCTTTCATAATGCACCTTTTCCTTCTTAACTTTAGACGTCTCTCGTAGACCAACGTTATATGGGATCAGGTCACCCAAAAGTGGAAAGAGCGCGAAGCTGAGACTAAAAGACTTGCCAAAGAAATAGAAGCTCTTCAAGCAGCTTTACAACATGAACAAACTGCCCACGCCAGGACAAACCGCTCCAACACCCATCTTCAGAATGAAGTATCTACGCTTCAGACTGAAAACATAAATCTGAAAGAGTATGCCGACCGAACCGACACCAAATGCCAAATCCTGATGGAAAAGTCTGAAGCTGATCAAGCGGAGATCCACCAGCTGAAGCAAAGCAACCTTCCACTTCAGCAGGAAAACTCTGATTTGAAGAAGCAGGAAGAAGCCACGAGCCAGGTGTGCACAGCTTTGGAGAAGCAACTCTCTGAGACAAAGCATCTGAGCCAACTCTTACTGAGGATCTTCGACTTCAGATTATCAAAGAGTATAGAGAGTCGGCCGAACTGAATGCGAAGATAGCCAACATGTTCTCCGAAGGCTACGAAGTTTGTCGACGCAAGGGCAAAGCTAAAATAACTGAACGTGCTATCAACCCTGGTCTGCTAGATACTTGAGATTCCGAAGAAGATACCAACGATAACCCTACTTCTTCAGAATAGGAGTCTTTATGTAAAAATTTGATCTTCCTATAAATGTTAGCTTATCAATGACAAAATATCTATCTTTCCATATATTTCTCGAACTGCATTTATGTCAAGCATATATAACACTTAATCCAAGAATGAGTCATAAGCAATTAAAGCGTTAAAACATTTTTGGCTCCCCAGAGCAAAATAAACCCAACCTTATAACTGGAAACCTTGTTCTCTCTGTGAGCCAAACATGTTCAACCAAAAATATTCACTTCGCTCCTAAGAGGCGAAGGAATCCAACCTTATACCACTAGCGACCTTCTTTCTCTCCGAGAGCCGAATAGGTTCAACCAAGAATATTCATGTAGCTCCTAAGAGGCGAGGTAATCCCACCTTATACCAATGGCAAGAGCTGAACAGGTTCAACCAAAAATATTCACTTCACTCCTAAGAGGAGAAGGAATCTAACCTTATACCACCGGTGGCCTTCTTTCTCTCCGAGAGCCAAATAGGTTCAACCAAGAATATTCACATCGCTCCGAAGAGGCGAGGGAATCCCACCTTATGCTATCGGCAACCTTCGTTCGCTCCAAGAGCCGAATAGGTTCAACCAAAGATATTCAGTTCGCTTCTAAGAGGCGAAGGAATCCAACCTTATACCAAAAATCTGGTTTGCGAGTCGGATAGATATAGAACAAACACATATAACAACACTTTTGGAGAGAAAAATGCTTCTTTTATTGATAATCCCTGGCGTTATTACAAGCCCTTGACTCTGACTTCTGCCCTACTGAAAGTATTTCCTTAGTCTGCTGCATGCCAAGTATTCTTGATCTCTGACCCATCCATTGCTCGCAGCCGATAGGTGCCAGGCTTTGGTACCTCAATAATCTCATATGGACCCTCCTAATTAGGCATCTGTTTTCCCTAATTCTGAGGCATAAAAGCTTCCACCTCCCGAAGGACAAAATCCCCTACTTCGAACCTTCTGAGCTTTACTCCTTTATTTTAATACTTAGCCACCCTTTGCTGATATGCAGTGAGCTTCACCAGGGCAGCTTCTCTAACCTCTTCCAATAAATCTAGGTTGGCCCGAAGCCCATCTTCGTTGAACACCTTCTAGAACCGACCGACCCGAAGAGAAGTAGATCCAATCTCCACAGGTACTAGAGCATCTGTACCATACGCCAATCTGAACGGTGACTCACCAGTGGTAGATCGAGTTGTAGTCCAATAAGCCCATATGACACTGAGCAATTCCACAGGCCATCTTCCCTTTGCCTTAACAAGTCTCTCTTGATCCCATTCAGCAAAGTTCTGTTAGTTACCTTAACTTGACCATTCGATTGAGGATGTGCTACTGAAGTCTTCCTATGCTGTATGCCTAGTTCTGCCAAAAATGCTTCGAACTTGGCACCCACGAACTGTCGACCATTATCCAAAACCACCGCTATAGGTATGCCGAACCGGAACACAACACATTTCTTCAAAAATTTCAGACATTCCTACTCGGTGATCAGCTTAAGGGGTTTGGCCTCCACCCAATTGGTCATGTAGTCAATAGCAACGATGACAAAACTAACTTGCCCTTTAGCCTTCGGTAGCGGACCCAGAATATCCACCCCCTATACTGCGAATGGAATAGGCGACAACACCGAGTATAACTCCTTTGGCAGCTGATGAGTGATTAGACTGTTTAGGTGACATTTTGGACATTTTTTCACATACTCTGTTGCTTCCTTGAATATTGTAGGCCAGTAGTATCCCTGCCGAAGCACCTTATAGGCCAATGACTTTCCACCATATGATCTCCATATATCCTCTCATGAACTTCCCGAAGTGCGTACTCTGCTTCGGACGGAATCAAACACTTCAGCAATGGAGAAGAGTACGCCCATCGATAAAGATCACCATCTATTAATACAAAGTTCAAGCTTCTATGTTTTATCTTCCTTGCTAGCAGTCGATCCGAAGGTAGTATCCCATCAGCTAGATACTCCAGATATAGAGCCATCCAGCAAGTTAACCGTTCCAGGCACATCACCACTGCATGTTGAACACTCGGCTGATTCAAAACCTCTAGGTAGACCGATCGACTGAATGTGCTTGCCTCAGTCATAGCCAACCTCGCCATTACGTCGGCTATCATATTATTCGACCGATCTACCCCTTGAAATTCAAAAGACTCGAACATCTGTAGCCGATCCTTTGTCTCTGCCAAGTATTTCACCATTCTGGTCCCTCGAGCTTCATATTCCCCTGAGATCTTCTTAATGACCAGTCGTGAGTCACTGAAGATGACCAACCTCTACACCTCAAGACTCTTTGCTAACCGAAGCCCTATCAGAACTCCTTCGTACTCAACCTCATTGTTTGTGGCCTTAAACCCAAATTTGATCGCCTGCTGTACCTTGAACCCTTCGGGAATGGTTAGAATGACGCCAGCCCACTGACATATGAAGTAGTTGAACCATCTGTATAAAATGTCCAATAGTTTTGTCCTGGCTGAACAACTACAAATGTCCGTTCGGACCCCTCGGTCTGTTCCATGCTGTCGTCTACTTCGGAGAATGAACAAACCACCATAAAGTCTGCTAACGTCTGCCCTTTGATAGTTGTTTGAGAGTGGTACTCCAATATGAATTGGGACAACTCTATGGTCCACGCTGCTAGCCTTCCCGAGACCTCAGGTCTGCCCAGAACCTTCTTTAACGACTGATCCGTATATACCACTACCAACCGACCTTGGAAATATTGTCGAAGCTTCCTGCTTGCTATCACTAAGGCATAGGAAAACTTTTCCAGGTTCAGGTACCTTGTTTCTGCATCTGTTAGGGAATGGTTTATATAATAAATCGGGTGCTACTTACCCCCAATCTTCCGCACCAAAACTGCTCCCACAACAGACAAACTTGCAGCCAAATACAAGTACAACGACTTGGTGGGAACGGGCTTCACCAACAAAGGCGCTGAAGATAAATACCTCTTTATCCCTTGAAAAGAATCTTCACACTCTGATGTCCACTGAAAACTCTTCGCGTTCTCCGGCCATTTCAAAGTATCAAAAAATGGCAGACATCTCTATGCTGATTTGGACATAAACTCCTCATAGCTGCTATCCAGCCTGTTAGACGTTGGACGTCTTTATACGACTGTGGAGACTTCATATCAAGGATGACCTTGATCTTCTTGGGGTTCGCCTCTATCCCTCTCAGGCTGATCATATACCCCAGAAACTTCCCTGCTCCTAATTCAAAGGTGCACTTTGTAGGATTCAGCCTCAAATTGTAATGCCGAACCGTCTGAAAGCAAACCTCCAAGTTGTCTAAGTGTCCTCGAACTGACATACTCTTGACAATCATGTCATCCATGTATACCTCCATGCTCTTCCCCAATTTTTTTCTGAAGACGTAGTTCATCATCTTTTGGTAGGTGGCCCCAGCATTCAACAACCCGAAAGTCATTTTCTTGTAGGCGTATATCGACCGATGCATAATGAATGCCGTCCTCGGTATATCCTCCTTATGCATCGAGATCTGATGATATCCTGAGAAGGCATCCATGAATCTAAGCAGAGCATACCCCGAAGTAGCATCAATGAGCTGATCGATGTGTAGAAGAGGGTAGAAGTCCTTCGGGCATGCCTTATTCAGGTCCGTATAATTGATGCAGACACGCCATTTCCCATTCTATTTCTGCACTAACACCACGTTGGCCATCCACTCTGGATAGTCGATTTCAAATATGACGTCTGCTGCCAACAACTTCGCTATCTCCTCATCAATTATCTTCTACCTCTTTGGGGCGAAGATTCTCCTCTTTTGCCGAACTGGCTTCTTTGTTGGATCCACGTGCAGACTGTGCTCTGCAACCTTCAGAATTACCCCTGGCATGTCACTGGGGACCCATGCGAAGACATCAGTATAGCTCTGCAATAATTCCACCAAGTGGGTTCGAAAAGGTTCCGGTAAGCCCAACCCGATTTTAACTGTCTTGTCCTGCTTCCCTGGTAGGCTGGTACCAGCTCTATCTCCTTTGTCTCCTCTACTGGGATGACTAATGGCTCTGTGCTACTCTCTGTGAAGGGCTCGATCTCTATCGCCATTGTCTGCTTTTGTTTTCTGACCCCTACTCCTGAAGTGATCAGCAAGTTCCGGCAGCACCTTCTTGCCATATCAAGGTCCCCTGCTACTTCTTCGATCCCATGCTGAGTAGGAAACTTGATCTTGAGGTGGGGTATGGATGACACTGCTTGGAGGGCCGTCAGAGTAGGCCTTCTTAGGATTGCGTTGTAAGCCGAATCCAAATGCACCACGTAGAATCTGCACGTGATCTCTACCTGCTGTGGAGCTATTCTGAAGATCATCGGCAGCTCGATGGTTCCTGCAACTCTGACCGGCTCATTGCTGAAACCATATAACGGAGAATTCTGTTTGATCTCCATTTTCTTCCCATCCAGGTTCATCCTCCGGTAAGCATGTGAATATAGAATATCCACTGAAGACCCATTATCTATCATCATCCTTTTCATGTCGACCGACCCCACCTGTGCTGTGATTACCAAAGCTCCTTCATGCGGCTCGATTGGTTCTGTGGGGAAGTCTTCGTCAGTGAAGGAAATGACCGAACCCGGGTAGGATCTTTCTCGTCTAATAGGTTGGTCGGCTATAGACAACACCGAATCCAAGTAACTCCGTCGCTTCTTATCGGTGACCTTTCCCATCGTGCCGCCAGTGATAACATTCACCACATATCGAGCCCCTTGAGTCTGGTTCTGTTGTGGTTGTTGGTCGGTCTGAGTCAGAGTATTATTCATCTGTTGCACCTTCGAAACCTCCCTTCCAGACACAAATTGGACCAGACTTCCATGCTGCACGTTCTTCTCAATCAACTCTCTTATGCCCCAACAATCCTCAGTATAATGCCCTGCCGCTTCGTGGTAGTAGGGTTTCCCGACCCAGGCCTAAGGCTGTCTTGGGGCATCTGATAGCCAGGCTGCTTTTTCATGTGTTCCAAGATGGCGGCTTGGCCGGTATTAAGCTGAGTGTAGACTCTGCTGACCCTATATTTTGAGTGAGGTGGGCGACTTCCTCCCGAACTCCTGTTGTTGTTGTTGTACCGCTTTTGGTAGTTGTCCGATCTGTCATTCCCATACCGCTTTGAATTCCCATCGGACTTGCCTTTCTCCTTCTTCTTGTATTTAGGCTTCTCTGTAGATCCTCGCTTCAGACTCTCTATGGTCTCCCCCATCACTATGAAGCTTTTCGCTTTCTCGAACGCTTCGGCCAGGCTTTTCGGATGGTTGAACATTAACTTCTTCACCAGTTTTTCTGACTTCACCAGATCCAGCCCGTTCTGGAAGAGCCCTACTGCTTGTAAGTCGTTGAGGTCTGTCACCTGACCTACTGCCTCTCTAAATCTCTTCATATATTGATCCAACGTCTCATTAGAATACTGTCTGACCTGGGACAACGATCCAGTTGGCCTTCTTCTTCTTTTGTTGCTCCCGAACCATGCATGGAATTTGTCACATATCTCTTCCCATGATGAAACCGTGTTCGGGGCCAGTGTCATCATCCATTGTCTGGCGTCCTTCCTCAGGGTTGTAATGAAGGTATTGCACTTCGCCGCATGTGTAGTCATATTAGTCCATCAACCTATCATACGTTTGACTATGCTTGTACGGGTCGCCCAACCCATCATAACTCTCCATGTAAGGCAGTTTTTTGGTGAGGTCTGCCTTCTCTCAGAGGATCTCTGCTAAGAATGGTGAGGCCTTTTTCCCCGAACTGACCTTCACTTACTGGGTTTCAATCAGCTACTTCTGCATATCCTCTAGCTTTTTAGTAAGTATCTCAATCCCTGCAAGGTCCGGGTCGGTATCTTTTCTCGGGGAACCCTTGTACCTCCAATCTTTTTTATCTATGTCCTCTATATATCCGACCCGGGAAGGACTTCGGTATCTGTATCTGTTTGTGACGCCCCCAAATCCACGTTTCTTCGAAACCTCAGATTCGGTGCAGTCACGATACTACTATCGTCGAACTATTACATCTTTTAATCATTAGTAAAAGAATACAACTTTGCTTATTATAATTTAGAATATAAATTCTATTCATATCCAAGATCTCGTCTTTACATCATATTCGATGTTACTAAAATGCGGAATAATTTAAACTTTTTAATATCCTTCGAATAAAATCTTTTATTTATTTCTTAACTTGAATCGATTACAAATCCCTGAATCAAATTATGCTATGAGTCATTCTATTCAATTACTGTATAAATTTTTACATCTCAATTCGAATTCCTCTATGTACCGCCTAGTACAACTTTACAACTTAACATGTATTACACATCGTAAACTACTATCATATACATCTACTAGAACCTAAACATGGTTCAAGAGCATCTATTTAAATAATAAATTAATCTCCTTCGATACTATTGAACTTTATCAATCGAGTAGCACGTAACTTTACCGTGAGTCCTTAACCTGCAAAAGTGGTTATTTGCAAGGGTGAGCTCGACAACCCAGCAATTTTAACAATTTTCATGCAGCACATAGCATATAATAGCATATTCAGTTCATGCATTCATAATCAATTAATATTTACTACGCATGTTACTTCTCATATAACAGGCATATAGGTTTATTTCACAAGCATATCATCAAAGATCAACTATCACATTTCATACATATCTCATATGCATTTCATATATATACATCAACATTTTCATGGCATAATATAGCTCAACTAACAGTTATCGAATTCATATAACAAATAGGAACTGAAAGACTTTCCTGATTCGTAGTTTATCAACTACGACTTAACTGCTTAAAGCTTATCTGCACTTCGTGTATTCCTACACAGATATATAATCATGGATCCATATCCATTAGTCATATATATTTCATACATTCTTAATATAATAATGTTACATTGTTTCCCAACTAGGTTTGTAAAACCTACATTTCACTTTCTCATCATACTCTTAGAATAGCTAGGTATGTATAGGTATACCTTAACCACTCGTACTTGACATCAACATTCATATATATCTATCACACACTTGACTCGCTATGTGTTCGTTACACATTTAAAACTCATAGATGTATGATTCACATAGTTCTTGCATTTTGCAAACGTTAATAAAATTTAACAACTCTGTGTTTTATATAACCATTACATGCTTATATACTTACAATATCAATTACGTCAAGTATTATAACTTAAGACATTCGTACACACATGTTTTAAGGTTCTGGTTACCATTAAAATTGTTTGGCAGCACTGTCCTGCAGCGCAGCTGCGTTGTAGTTTGGCCTAGGATGGGCACAGCTGCGCCGTCCCCTGGCCAGACCAGATTTAGGCTTTTTATTATCCATTATAAATTCTCGCATAACACGTATTCTAATACGTATTGTAAACATACCTCAAGTAGGTTGTGATCTATTTTCAAGTTCATATTCAATCTACTTAGCTACATAAAGATTTATTTCAATCAATAAGTCTTAACAACTTTCTTTGACAAGATTCAATATTATGAGCTTTTAAACCATATATTGTTTCTAATAAGCTTCTAATAGCATGCTTCTCATAGCTCATTATTTGAAAACGTATTTTAAATTACACTTGAAAGGTCTAATTCATGCTTAGCTAGATGATAAACATATTCGTCATGTCTAGAGGCATAAGGCGTTCAAGTTCACTTTTAAAAGTAATTCTAGGCCAAGCTAAAGCAACTAAGTGCAAATTTTAATCTCATTTCATAGCTAACTAAGCCATGTATGTATGTTATCACGTTTAGAACTTTAAGTACACAAGTTACTTTAAGTTCGTTCTCAAAGTTTTAAGTTTTCTTTACAAATCATTTTCAACTAAACTATTGTAAGTTGATAATAAGTAAAGCAACTTTAAATCACTTCTCATGCTTAGGTATACTCATAAGTCAACAATATGTATGTGTTAAAATATCATAACTTCAAAGACTCGAGGGTCGTCAATATTCGTTTTCGAAACTCCAAGTTTCTTTTCAAAACACATACTAAGTCATGCTAAAACATTCCATTATAAGCAAGGAAATCTTATATGTCATGTTTATTATCATGAATATTCATGTTTTATCACTTAGAATAACATATTCCATCGTCGGGAGCACTATACTTGTGTATGTGCTCGTTCGACGCCCTCCGATTGTCTCCAAATACGTAATAGCCACAAAGATGACTGTTTTGACCCCCTTTAACGACTTTAAATTGAAACACTTAAAGAACAAAAGTTGTAGGTCTATTCGTCCTCGTTCCGGATCATCTTGAATCACCTCAATCGGAGTTCGTATGAAGAAGTTATGCCTAATTTACTACAGCAGGTCAAAGCAGTCCACCAGTTACTGATGCCCGGCGCAGCTGCGCCCCAATTGGCCTTGGGGGCTGCGCAGCTGCGCCCTGGGAGGCAGAACAGCCCCTCAGGTTCTGTTCTTCGTGATTTTACAGACCCCTACCCCTTCCGATTTTCATAACATGAGTTATACTCATCCAAATGAGTCCGTTTTCGATTCTATGGGTTTATAACTAATAAAACTACAACATACCAAATACCCAACAATTAACATAAACATTAACTAACCCAAATATTAATCCAAAACTCATATTCATACTCAGTTTTCATGTTTTGAAAAGTTTAGCGAAATCATTCACTGCGAATTCGTTTCTAAACCAAATTGGTTCGTTTAACTTGCGTTCTTTTCGTTTTGCAGAGGGCTAACATAATCCATCATAAATTTTACCATTTATAGAGTGACTTTGCCACTAATTTTGACTCCAAATCAAACCAAAGCAATATATTACTACCAAACTCAAACCCATTTCTTTAACATATTCTCATGGATTCAATTACTCTAAAATTGATTGTATAATCTATAAAACAGCTTAATCATACTCAAGAGTGTAAACATATAATCTACACACACTTCATCTATCCAATCTCTAATCATAGAGAAAGTATTTTGAGAGAGTATAACTAGCACTTGGAATTGGTTTAAGAATTATACCTCTTGAATGCTTGGAATTGGCTAACCATAGCTCTTCAATCCTACCATTGCTCTCAATTCTCCAATTCTACTAACTCTCTATAGCTTAGTTTTCTCAGGCAACTCAACAAACGGGAAAAGAAAAGAAGGAGCTCTATTTATAGAGAATTTAGTACTCAGTCCATAGCTTTGCACAATGTTTTGATCTACCAGGAAGAAGAAGAAATCAAAGGATAATAAGGAGTTGGTTACCTACTCTTTCTCCCTCCATTCCCGTAGCCATGATTACAAGCTTTGTAGCCTTTTTCATTTCTCCGCAATTTGTAGAGTTAGGCCATTGGCCTATTCACGACATGTTAAATGAAGTGGGACTATGAATATAGGACAAGGTATATTACTCCTTTACTTATCAGTAAAATGAACTTCATTTTACTAAGGTTACTTCCTTTTAGAGCTTATTAAATCAATTATAATGTCTTAACATTACTACACTAAATTGAGTTATGGGCATATATATACACATATTTATGTACATATCCACATATAGGATGTATACTTATATTTTAAATATACACCAATGTAATCTTATTTCCCATGTACCTTGGGTTAGTCCCAATAATATTTTAATTGGGCTAAATATAATTCAGGTGGGTACTCTTAACTCATTATCTCCTATCACACATAAATATCACAATGATTATTATCAATCATCTATTATCTTTCCATTAATTCTCTTTTAATAGTACCAGTTAAACCTTCAGCCTGATTTAACTTTAATATCCAGGCCACACAAGGCTCATTATCTCAACAGTAAAATATCAGGGGTTTAGGCCACGTTTGGCTTTTCTCCAATTCCACATTATTTTACTATTTATTTATTATAAGGTTTGTGTGATACACTTTACCTTAATACCATATTATTTAACCACCTTAATTAATTATACTCTATGAAATTGTAATCACGACATCCTCATTTAAAATAATCATTTTTCTTAAAATAATTAGTTTGTACAATACCAATATAATTCCCCAATTCTTTTCTTCCATAAATTGTCTCAACACACTTTCAGTTAACCACCACATAAAGTATTAACTTAATGCATCAATCTCTAACCAATAATTAATTATAACTATATTGGTTCTTTCTTTTATTAATCACTTATCTTTCAAATATTAACCCTTTTATATATTACAATACTATGTAATAAAAGAAAATATCAAATATTAATTAACATATTTCTTTTATTTTCTTTATACAACACATAATCCTTAATTCACCATTTTACTTGAGTGAATTAACTTATTTATTCAAATTACTATCTCACCACTGCCACACAAGGTTTTATAATATAATATTTCATAATATCACTTAATTAACCAATATTTATTCCGGGTTAATTAATTTCTCATTCAAATCATGCTTTGCTAACTTAACCCATTCATGACCCACATTTTAATTACTAATATACATATTTCCAAGTTTAGATTACACAACTCTCAGAATTTTCTACAGACCGGCGCAGCTGCGCTGGTCATAAGCTTGGAAATGGCGCAGCTGCGCCACCTCAAGTTCATAGGCAGACAAGTTCTGCTATAGCAGAACCAAAATCTCAATTCTTAAATACTTGAACATGCTTTTTAATGTGCTATCTTGCTACATCGGTTAACCAACATCTTTTATTACCTCCTTCAATGATTCAAAGTTTAAACTATAAGTTCAAACTCTATTCCCCTGTAAGGTTCTCATATATATATATCTAATTCCTTCCACATAATTCAAGATATATATATATATATATATATATATATATATATATAACACATATGTATATTCCGTTAATGTTCACTTCTCGCGGTATATTAAATCAACTAGTAATTCACTAACTAATGTTTATCTAAAGATATATTGGTTCTATTCTCTCTCTCTTCAACAACGTACATATACTCCAGAAGATGGTGATTATCAAATATATTTAATGTCCCCAATCTTACCATGATAAATAATTATATAAATTATTTAATACCGATAGATAAATCTTATCCACTTCCTTTATCTCCACTGAACTGTCTCCAAAATAAATAACGAATATATTTTAATAATATATTTATTAACCACAAAAATCACATAAATGTTCTTATTCGAACACATCTCATACTTTAAGAATTTTATTTATTAAATCCTTACTTAATAATATCTAAAAATTCGGGTTCTTACACTGTTGCGCAGAGGGCTCTCCTGATGATTTCCCTTTGGTTTGACCTTCGACGGCTCTACTCTCTGATGAGGCTCTTTCCTGTGAGCCTCTTTCCCGTGGGGGCTCATTCGTGCATGATTTCTGCGACCGTTGCCTTCAGAACCGTCTTCCCGTGAACGACTTATGTGCCTTCTTTCGTCGCGTCGAGAGCTGTTAGAGCGGGGTGCTCTCGAACGTCCCTCGATTCGACGACCTCTCGATCTGCTTCTGTCACGAGAACAGCTCCGAATCCTGCTCTCAGTTCGCCTAATGCCTTCAGCATGTCTCCCTCCGTGATGCCTTTCTGTAGACCTCCCCCGTCTCATGTGGTGAGGGTGGCTTGAGGCCTCGTTCTGTTGCTCGGCCATATGCACCATCTGTTTGGCGAACTCTTCCTTCTGCATCAGAAGGACTTTCAAAGCCTGCTCTCTGTCCTCTATTTCCTATGCTTTCTGGGTTAGAGCAGCTTTCTGGTCTTCTCGAGGTTGGGTTCGAGGTGGTGTGCCTCCTACCCTCCTCCGATCTCTTTCATCCTTGCTAGCTGTGGTGAACAGCCTCCGCCGCACGTCATCCTGACCTCCTATCTGGGATCCTGCCGAATTGGTCTGGAGGCCAAGTAGCGAATAGATGCCCTTGGACGGCCCCAACTGATCCTTCACTGATCCTTTCTGCTGGACTGATGCTTCTATCGTCGGTTGTCCCATGCCAGATA
This sequence comes from Panax stipuleanatus, assembly GCA_020205555.1. Classification (NCBI taxonomy): domain Eukaryota; kingdom Viridiplantae; phylum Streptophyta; class Magnoliopsida; order Apiales; family Araliaceae; genus Panax; species Panax stipuleanatus. The sequence goes on along the minus strand of CM035120.1, from coordinate 130,081,350 downwards.
TTGTTTTGTTGTTCACTATGATTTCCGTCACAGTGATCTGCTGGTTGTGATTGAAAGAAACCCTCCTTCTAGTGCCAATGTTAACGCCAAGATCCGTCCTACGCGCTCTAATCACCAAAGCGCGTCCAATCCTGCACAAAAACGGGTAAACACCAAAAGCTTGACGGCTTGGGCCGCCGGGGGATAGCTCCGGTGTGAGAATAAGTACAGGCTGAACAAGGTTAACAATGGAGGTAATAAGCTCTATTGCTGAAAAATAATAATATTGTGTGTGTACTTTATGAAGGGTCAAGCCATGTATTTATATTGCTCTCACATCCCTGTTAGAATCCATCTTTATATTGGATTAGAATTCCCCCGTATATCCTCTTTATAATAGGATTGTATCAAATCTCCTAGAATATAGGAAGTCTAATTAATAACCAATTCCTCTTCCCATAAACATAGTTTCCATATAGTTAGGAGTCATCCAAGCATGCTCCCTCCGGACCCCAAGTGGCCCAACCGTGGCCAAGCCCAAATAGGGTCTTGGTCCTAAAATATTCGGTGCCCAACAGTAATGTTTAGAAAGTATTGGCGAGGAAATGAGTTGTTTAATTGAGTGTCGTTTTAACGGAAAACCACCTCTTTTCTGAGAACTGTTTGGTTGTTAATACTGCAATTAACTATGAGACAGATAAATGAAGAAGAAGTTAAGAAGAACGTTTTAGTGTTGAATTGGAGTCTATGGAATACTCAGAAGGATGTAGTGTTGGAGAAGTTGCATAATTAATGTATTAGAATAAGTCGTAATTTACATGACTTTGTAATGTAATTAAAAATTATAAAGTATACGATTTTGAAATAAAGTATATGATACAAAGGTTTTAATAAATGGAGTTTTTATCAAGTATATTGTTAGTGAATATTAAAAAAGATGATGATTAATCAAATACTAGGACCGCTGTAGCAAGTGCACGAATTTGAATTTGGGGGCGTGACACCGACTGGTTCAATTGACATAAATGGGGTTAGAGTAGTGTATTAGCTGAGATACTTGAACTTGTGAACAAAAAAGGAGATTGTTTTGCATTCTTTCTTATCGTTATTTAATTGACCTTGCCAAAGATATAGAGGTGGTGAGATAGAGAAAGGGAGGAGACAGGCCAAGAAAGGTAAGACGAAAATATTCTGTGTTCAAGTTTGTATTTACTAAGTGTCTTTATAAAATATTTTTTCTTAATTACAATGTTCATTTTTATGCTCTCCTCTTAATTTAAAATTTCACATTTTGCGGTCTCTCTTATTTTAAATTATTAAAATTTGATATATATTTGGAGGAGCAAAAAAACTCTATGCAATTAAGCAAGTCATAAAATATATATGGACGAAAATATTTTATAGAAAAACTAGATTAATTGTAACTAGATTCTAATAAAAGATCTTATGTTTTAATAGAAATATTGATATTTCTTTCTAAAAGATAATTGTGCCTACTAGAAGGAAATAAAAGCTTTATAGAAATAAAGGGGAAAGAGGGTAGAAAAATGATATTAATTGTAATTATTGTTAAAAGTAGAAGCTAGTATGTTTTAATAAGTATTGTGATAAACTTCTTTACCAAGAGATGTTTGTGCCTAATTTTATTTTTAATTTTTTTGTATCATTAAAAAAAAGAAAGGGGAACAATATAATTGTCAATTGTGAGTTTATTGCATTTAATAATAATTCATATCTAATAGTTTGTTGGTGATGTAAATTAGTAAACCACACAATAATCCACAAATAATTAATATACAACATGAATAAAGTACATCTTTTTTTTGAGAACCTATTCTATTACAATTCGATTCTAAGCATACACTTCCTCCTAGGACTTAGAGGGAACATGGGAAAGGTGAAAGGGGGAGTTACGAGGAACGTATAGGAAACTTGGGGGCTGTTTGTTTAGGACTGAATATATTTGAATAGGCTGAATGACTTGAATCAGTCAGTCATTAAGTGCGTTTGTTTTGAAAAAAAATCGTCTGAATGATTGAATCAGTTAGATGATTGAGCTGAATGGTTAAGTCAGTTTTTTTTTGTTGAATGGCTGAATGAGCAGCTGAATAAATTAAAAAAATATATAACTATTATATTAAGTAATATTAAATAAATTTACAACAACTATGAATTTTTTTAGAGGGGTAAAATAATAAAATTATGTCATTCAGATATTTCAGACATGTTAATTATCAAACAATTTTTTTTTATTCAGATTCATATTAGGTCATTCAGATTCAGATTCAGATTCATTCAATTTTTATCAAAGACCCACTTACTTTCTTCATGTAGCGTCTTGCTTAATTCTAAACTCTGTTGATTTTTGCTCACGGGTAGACTTGAACCTATGCAAGACTGGTTCGCTTAGCATAAGTGGCGTGCAAGAAGTGTATTTATTGAGATACCAGAATTTGTGAACATTATGGGTGATTTTTTGTGCATCTTATATGATCCTTGTATTATTTAGGTCAAATTACAAAAGTGTCCTTCAAGTTATCAACCAATTTCTATTTGGCCCTTTCACTGACAAGAATCTCAATTGAGTCTTTTAAGTAGTTATGAATTTAATTCAATGTGTAACCTTTATGGCAAAAATAATGTGAGGGAAATTGTCAACGTTGAGGCTTGATCGGGATTTTACAACTTAAAAGGCTAAATTGAAATTGGGTGACAACTTAATTAGAGAGACACATTTGTAATTTGGCCTAAATAATGCATTCTCAAAAGACAACCTTTCCCAAATTTCCATCTTAGCTTTCTTCGTATGTACCCCTTTTTCCTCTCTCACTGTTGCTTAAGCTCTTTCAAGTTGAACCATATGAGAATCAGATAGGATGTACAAAAATTGCACATACTATTCACAAATTTTGATATCTCAATAGATACAATTCTCCATCGCCGGTTATTCCAAGTGAACCAGCCTATGTTCTTCCCCCCCCCCCCCCCCCCCCCCTCCACCCCTCCACCCCTCCCCCACCGCTGTTAGATCTCTTTCAAGTTTAATCATATGGAGATCATAAATAATATGCACACCACAAATTGCCCGTCGTGTCCACAAATTCATGTATCATAAATAATATGCACAAATATTACCCATCGTCTCCACAGATTCATGTATCTTAATGAATACACTTCTTCAACCCCACTTGTGCCAAGTGAACTAGTCTTAGGGGTGCTTGTTTAGAACTGAATGAAGTTGAATGGTTGAATGACTGAATCAGTCAGTCATTCATTGCGTCTGTTTTGAATAAAAATCATATGAATGGTTAAATCGATCAGATTTTTAGGTTGAATGGCTAAGTGTAATTTTTTTGTGTAGGTGTCAGCTCTGTTTGCCTCGGTGACAACTCTGTTAACGGGAGGGACATAGTTGGGCACAATTTTGTAACGTTAAGGGTACTTTTGGAGAGAAAAATAGTTTAGGGTGTAAGTGGGATATCGGGATAAACGTCAGGATCATTTTTGGACCGTTTGACCTATTCTAAAATCTGTTGATTTTTGCCCACGGGTAGACTTGAACCTATGCAAGACTGGTTCACTTAGCATAAGTGGCGTGCCAGGAAGTGTATTTATTGAGATACCAGAATTTGTGAACATTATGATTTATGGGTGATTTTTGTGCATCTTATATGATCCTTGTTAATTTGAACTTGAAAGAGCTTAAGCAGCGGCAAAAGAGAAAAAATGGTTACATACGAGAAAGTTAGGATGGACAAGGTTGTCTCCGAGGATGTATTATTTAGGTCAAATTACAAAGTGTCCTTCAAGTTATCACCCAATTTCTATTTGGCCATACTATTAAAGCTTTGTATAGAGAAAGTAAATAAATACATGCTCGAGATTCTCTCCACCGCTGCTAGATCTCTTTCAAGTTTAATCATATGGAGATCAGAAATAATATGCACACCACAAATTGCCCATCGTGTTCACAAATTCATGTATCTTAATGAATACACTTCTCCAACCCCACTTGTGCCAAGTGAACTAGTATTAGGGGTTGTTTGTTTAGGACTGAATGACTGAATAGATCAGTCATTCAGTGCGTTTGTTTTGGAAAAAAAAAATTCGTCTGAAGGACTGAATCGGTCAGTCATTAGACGATTTGAGTTGAATGGTTTAGTGTCATTTTTTTGACTGAATGGATTGAATGAAGTTCTTTTTTATTACAATAATAACTATTATATTAAGTAATATTAAATAAATTTACGACAATTTTGAATTTTTTTAGGGGGGTAAATAATAAAAATCTGTTATTCAGATATTTCAGACATGTTAATTATCAAATAATTTTTTCATTCAGATTTAAATTCAGATTCAGATTCATTACGTTTTTATCAAACATCCCCTTAGTAGGATGTCAAACTTTTTTTACTATGTAAAGTTGTTTATACTATTTTAAATGTTTTTACTTTTTTCATTACTTAATAGTTAATATAGAACCTTCATTTTTTAAGAGTTAGATCATTTTTTCTAGAAATTTAATATGGTGCCCGTGAATTTAATACCTGAGGTACCCCTCGATGTATCAATGTAGTGTCCACCGATGCATCGTTAGGTACTCCGGGTGTTAAATTCCTTCGTACCACTTTTAAATTTAAAAATAACAATAAGTCTACTACCACATAAAAATCACTCACATACCGTTCACATACACTCACATGCATATTGATATAGTTCACGTGCAGAGCAAATCATGTAGATCATATCAATATATATGTAAGCGGTATGTGAGCGGATTTATATGATAGTAGCATTACTCTAAAAATAATGCTATAAACACAAATTATACACAATTTTTTTAGCACACATAGTATAAAAAGGAGATAAAATAAGAAGTGAGACCTACAATTGGATATTCTATCCATTCTCATTAGTATACAATATATGGATTCTACTTTTTGTGCATAACTTTTTGTGTACATTTTGTGCACATAATATTATTCTAAATTTTATACAGATAACGCAAATAAATACATGTTCGAAGACGGAATCTTTTACATATTTTCTTTCTTTGTCCGTCCCCCATTTTTCTCTCCCACGGCCAGTGACGGATCTGCCCTCACAGTTCAGTGGAGTCAAATTTGAAAAAAAAATCTCTTAAGAATAAAATTTTAATAAAATGAATCACAAAACTAAACAATCCTCAAATATTGTTTACAATAATATTTTTTGATGTTTCATTATTTGGAATTGTTTCATGATAGTCTCATTTTATAGTGAATACCTACAGCTTATATCATTCGTAATCTAGAAGACTAAACTCAAAAAAAACTCTATAATTATAATTTATATACATTTCACCTTTGCCATCTCAGAATCTAGCGGATGGAAAAGGAAAAGGAAAAGGAAAAAAAAGAAATGGGGAGAAGAAAGGAACTATTTACAATTGAAGTACAAAATCCTACTACTACTACTACTACTAATGGAATCGGTATTTGATCCATTAACTTTAGGAATTTCGATAGTTTTTCAAGTGTAAAATATACAACAATACTACTATCACATAAAAATAGTCATATAATACTTACATACACACATATGCATACTGTGGGTCTCAGTCTGATATGTGGGGCCCATAATATACATGTGTGTGTATGTAAGTATTATGTGATCATTTTTTATGTGATAGTAACATTATTTTAAAACATAATAATTTCATTTAACCCCTCAAATAATTTTTTTATTTGACTCTGAAAATTCTGTGGGGTCAAGTGCCCCTTTACCCAGCAATAAATCCGCCCCTGCCCACGTCTGCTAGATCTCTTTCAAGCTCCATCATACGGGATCAAAAAGAATGTACAAAAAACGCCAATTATATTCACTAGCGAATAAGCGAATCAAACTCCATTTCATCCTTTATTTCTGAAATCTTCCCATATATACATATATTTATGTTGTTCTATTTTCTAGGTTTCATAAAATTTCAAAATTTATATCATATATTAGGTCTTCACTATTTGATTTCTATAATGCTTCATTTTTTCTTGAACGGAATATTTTTTATTCTATTTATTGACTATATATGAATAGTAGTATAATTAAATTTGTAGGGACAAAATAGGAAACTGAGGTCAACACTCAACAGCCATGGCCGCTTTATATTCTCTCTCTAAATGAGAGGATTTAACAAACAATTTTGGCATCAAGAACAAGTTCCAAAAATAACACTAACACAACTCTTTTTATATAATTCTTATCTTTTAATAAAAAAAATACATATAGAGGATCATAATAGTTTTTGTAAAGTTTTTTACATATGAATTCTGTTGGGATGCAATTATTTTGGTCTAGCTCAGGTGTAGCTCAATTTATTTAATGGATCGAATTTGGTGTTGACCCATATATATATTTATTTGGACAAGAGGAGAGTCTTTATTAAAGTAAGATTGTATTTTCTTATTTGGTGGGATAAGAAGATCTAACTTGGGAATGAAATGATCAGTCATTAATTACAGTTATAAGGTGATTCTGAAAAGAACTTCTACTCCTAGTTGGATTCTGGTGGACATGACATATATAAAGGGATAAGGTTCAAAAATGCCTCTGACTTTTATCCCGAGTTCTACCGAACACCCTATGTTTTTTTTTTCCCAAAAATACACTTGACGTTACAAGTTTTGGGTCAATTGTACCCCTGCTGTGACGAACGAGAATTTTGTAAAGTTATTTGAATATTTATTAAAATAAATAAATATTTTTGATGATTTAATTATATGAGTTAAATAATTAATTCATGAAATTGTGGTAGATTAATTTAATTATATGTGTTACATTAATTAGATTAATGTGTGGTAATTTTATATAGTTCAAAGTATATATTTAATTGAGTTTATTTGATTAAATAAATTAATTAAATAAGCATAGTATTATTCTAATTAATTTAATAATTAATTTGAGAATTATTGAATTGACATAATTAATAAATAAGAATATTAATTATATGACAATGTAATTTAATGTGAGTTATCTTATTTTATTTAATTGAGTTAAATATAATTAATGGAGTAATTAATAGTGTGACAATTAACTATATAATAAACTAGTTAATTAAAATAAAGGGAGAGGAGGAAAAGAAGAAATCAAGCAAGACCTTAAGGGAAGTTTTGGTTGGTTAAGATAACTGACCATTACTTATACGTATTATTCTTATACTTAGACGCATTTGTTATATATCATATCAGAGGAAAAGTTAGAGAGTTTCAGAGAAAAGAAGAAGAAATTGAGAGGAAGAGAGATTTGAGATATCATTGAATTGTCTGTGATTATATCATCTTCACTACTAAAGGGTAATCCCTGCTTTTAAGTTTTCAAAATCTAGATTTCTCAAAGTTCATTTAGGCACTTTAAAGTTTTTCTATGAAAAATAGTTTTAAAATTAAGGCATGATATGTCTATATATATATATATAGGTATGTCATCATAACATGTTTTCTAACATGTAATAATGTTTTAAAGTAATCAATTTCATATGTATATGCCTTAATTGAGTTTTCAGAAAGTTACAGAGTTTTATTAATGTATTTTTAAAAGTTCTCAGTTATGAATTATTTTGAGAATTAAAGTAAGATATGATCATATAGAGATCTGTGTATGTTAATATCATGAGTTATGCCATATATCATGAATTACAGTGATCACACCATGGAATTTTGTTAATAATTGGGTTTCATGAAATACAGAGTTTGAATATTGTATGAATAACCCATATGAGTAAATTAAATGCTTTCATAGTATATTTAACTTAAAATTGATAATGGATTATGATTATACATGTTAAAACAAAGAAAACAAACTTTGAACGGACGGATTCAGAGTTATAACGAATCCGTGACGATGAAATTCGTGTTTTTCTTCAAAACTTTCCAAAAACACCAAGATCAGTGAATTTATGTGATTTGATTTGAGAAATTACATGATATAAAGTGTTAAAAGTATGTTAAAATCACTATATGATGCTTCTGTGAAGTTTACGCTTCATCAGAATCACTGTAATAGTTTGATTTGCATTTATTTGGCCAAATCTATCAAAAATCGCGAACTGGGGCTGAACAGCCAAGGCACGCTAGCCCCAGCGGCTCTAGACCCTCCTCAGCGGGCCCCATGCAACACCATACCCTCCCCAGTGGGCCTAGCCCCCGCCCCAGCGGGGGTAGTGCAGAGAAAATTTCTGTTTTGACTTCCTGTAATAAAATAAGTATAACTTTTTCATACGAACTCCGATTAAGGCGATTCAGGATGATTCGGAAAGATAACGAGTAGACCTACAACTTTCATTCTTTAAGTTTTTCGATTTGAAGTCGTTAAAAGAGGTCAAATTGGCCATCTTTGTGACTGATGCGTATTTAGAGGCAATCGAAGGGCGTTGAACATGCACGTACGCAAGTATAGTGCTCTCGACGATAAAAGATGTTGTTCTAAGTTATGAAACATGAATATTATATGATTTGAAGTTCATGTTAATAAACTAAGTTATTGACATGTATAAGATAATGTGAAGGTTCAAGTTAACAACTTAAGTGCGAACTGAATATTGTGCTTGTAAAACTTGATTATGATTATTTATACTTATATGGTACACATATTATGAATTGATACTCATGTTATGTGGTTAGTAAATAAGTTAACACTAGGAACCAAGTTGTAAGTTGACTTAAATGAAAAGTTCAATAGTTGAACATAGAAGTTATGAAACTAATCGACATCGTATGAAAAATGTAATGTGTAGGACGTTGAAGAATTGAATTATAACTAGATTAGTAGCTTGCGCACGATGCAAGTGTTCTATCCCTAACTTATTATTGTTGAGCAAGTTTCCTAACTATACCTTTTAAATTGAGAAAATGTTCTATGCTTAATTAATGAGCAAGTTATTATTCTGGATTACTCAAGTTCAGAATTTCATATGAGATGTTATGATTCTTTTAAAAGTATCATTTCGGTTATACAATACTTATTCGATTGTATACCCTTGAGAAGTTAATATTCAAATTGAATATCATTTATTGTTGAATCCTTTAAGACTAGCGAGCCCTTATTGATTCGACTAGTCCATAGTTGATGAGCGTTCTAAATTCCAGAACTATTATTGAGTTTATCCAAACCAAATTTTCTTTGGTGCGGACTCTGATGTCAAAACTGAGATGAACAACCCTAATACAGGAGATTGATGGTGATGCTTTAAGCGTTGAGGTATTGTGCACAGTATTGGTACGAAGGGCTGATCCCCCTAAGTACGAGAAGTTAAGTCCATAGTCTTATGACTGTTAAAGGTTAATATACTTGACAACCTAGGACATAGTTCAAGGTCCTATGACCCTCAGATGTAATTTGATTCTTGATTAATTATTCTTGATTCAAAAGTTGAGCTTTCTGTTATTCAGATTTCTTTGATTCACTCGCATGTTATTACTCTGTCATATTTTTATACTTGCGGGCATTCGTGCTCACTCTTGCATAATAACATTGCAGCTAAGAATGAATGATTTAATGAGCCTTCTAGTAGCAAGGGCAAAGGAAAAGCTAACAAGTGTTGAAGACTTGTGGTGTTATTGAAATGTTAAAGTTTAAGACATGTGTAATGATTTAGACTTATTTGTTTACGTTTCCGCAACAGAGATTTAAGGTTAAGTATAACCTGGGATTGATTATGTATTTATTATTTTAGATGTTGTAACCCTATTATAGGGAGATGATGGATTATTTATCTAATAAATGAATTTCATTATTTATGGGTAGATAGTCATATGATATTTGAAATGTGAACACCAAATCCTGTGGAAATTAAGATACCGAATTTGGGGGTGTCACACCTGCCGTTGACAAAATTGCCACCTAGACAAAGCGGGGGTTACACCTGGACAAAAATTGATGACTAGACACTCAATCAGTTGACTCATGTAATATCAACAAGCCAAGTCTCTATTCGGGGCTGAAGAATGCCAAAAGGTGGGAAAACCCTAATCAAGCCATGGTTTCCGATTCAGTTCCACACACAAAGCTCACACCAATTCCTAGCCAAGAAGAAGATGACCCACCAAACCCTACAAATTCTATTATCTCCTTCGCCACATATTCCTCCTTTGAAACCTTCATCCTTCGCCACAAATTTTTTCTAATTGATAACCTTTTAACTCTGCGAAAATTTTGAGGGTTTTTTTATCTTCTTCTTCATCACTTGAAGAATCTTTAACTTCATAATCATTGTAGTAAATTCGAACAACCCCTGCAGTTTTAAGGCTCTTTTTGGTTGAAAACTTATTTTTTGAGGTCTCCACCGGTGGAGAAGGAAACAGATTTGAAGTAACAGTCCGGTGAACTTTGTATTTGATTTATGGCAAAATGCTTCGGTTCATTTTGGGTGAGTTTTGAAAGATCAGTTACATGAAAATAAGTAGTGTTGATAATTGCTACTTTAATGGGGTTATAAACCCTCACTGTTCTGATTAATAAGAAAATGAAAATAAGCAGTGATTGGGTAAAGTCATCCAAAAAGAGAGAATCAAGTGAATTAAGCTCCATTCCCAAGTCCATTCCTTGCCCAATTTTAGAATCAAGCTCCATACCTAGGTCCACTCCTTGCCCCATTTGAGAATCAAGCTCCATTACCAAGTCTAGACCTTGCCCAATTTCAGCCAATGCTAATGCATTATCTGCAGGACACCCATATCCAGTATATCCTTCTCCACTGCAACATTGTTATTGATACCAACAAATTCTTTCATCGATGATGAAAATTCCATTTCGAGGACTAAAGATGGGGATGTGTGAGAAATTATAGTCCCAGATTCCTCAGATCCAGCAGGTTGATTCTGGGGCTTATACAAAACAACCTGAAATAGAGTTGTTGCAACTCTTCCTAGAGGCTGCAAGCATAGCATCAAACTCTAGCTTTTTCACATTATAAGCATGAGCAGCTTCTTCAGCAGTGTTGTAAGTACCCAACCAAATCCTATTCCCCTCAAAAGGGTCTCGAATTTCAGCAGTCTATTTACCCCATTTTCGTTGTCGGACCCCTCTATATCTCGTGCTAGAGGGATCAAAAAAGGATCTTCTTCCCAAAAAGGTGGGTGTTGCCTTCTGTCTATCTTTAGATTAGATAGATAGATAGATAGATTCCCACTCTTTATTTACCAAACCATCCCAAACATTAATTAATAAAGATTTATCTTGTCTGCAATTTTGCTCCTCATTTTCCACTTACCATCTCTTTTCCTCTGGAACTTTAATCTCCACATTCATTCCGCTCCTCCTCCTTTTTCTCCCTGCCAGCTGTCGCTCCTCCTACACATGGTTCACCGGCATGTCCTTGGCCGAGGATCGGTTTTCGGCCCCGCTTCTTAGCGATGTTTTTCTTCTTCACGTGAGAAGTAGCGTGACCAACAACAACAAACTGATCATGAAGATCAAAATCAGGAATTTCCATATCTAGATATGAACAGGGCCATACCTGTTTGGGGATTAAGTCAATGAGATCTGACCCGAACAGAGACTTGGCTTGTTGATATTACATGAGTCAACTGATTGAGTGTCTAGTCATTAATATTTGTCCAGGTGTAATCTATTTGGCATGTCTGTTAACAGGAGGGACAGAGTTGACCCGAAATTTATAACGTCAAGGGTATTTTTGGAAGAAAAAAGTATAGGGTGCTCGGTAGACCTCGGGGTAAACGTCAGGGGCATTTTTGGACCTTTGACCCATATATAAATACAACAATAAGCAAAGGTTTGGAGACATACGATAGCACACAATAACATACCACACAAGCAAACAATTTGTACTCTCCATATTATTATAGTGGATTTCTCATCTCTCTCCGCGGTTTTTTCCCAATTGGGTTTCCACGTAAATTCTTGTGTTCATATTTTATATCTCTTTGTTTATGTTTATGTGAGTGTATTTCGTGAGTTTGATTTCATAACAATACAATCAGCTGTTAGCGCTATTTTGGCCTGCTGTTTTGGTGATTTCGTCAGGCGTATAAAATCAGGCGTTGACATGGGAAGTCAACCACAGGCGGGTCCACACAACCAAGAGAATCAATCAAAGACCGGTTGGGGCCCTCCAAGAATATCCATGAGAGGCTAGGACCCCACAGCCAGTCGAAAGGACCTAAAGACGGTGACAGGGATGATTTTCGAAGAAGGTTATTCTCGACGGCTAGCAAAACTGCGTGACCTGGGAACCGCATCAAGGACGCACCGTCCCGAACGCGTCCCCATGGTGTTGGCAGAAATGAAAGAAAGGAGTCTTCTGCTCATGCAACGGAAAGAAATAGATCAACAATTGTTGCAGCTGATCGGAGGAGAAGAGGATGGTGCCTCCAGCCATAACCATACGCGGGACCGTTCGCCCGAGGTTCAGTCCAAGACGCATCGTCCGGATAAAACTCGGCGGAAAGAGGGCAGGCTTCGGAGCTGCTCTCGGGATGTGGTCAGACGCAGAAGTCGATCGAGAGGCAGATCGCCCGGGAACTAGTCCAGGACACATCGTCCGGATAAAATTCGACAGATAGAGGGCAGGTCTCGGAGCCGCTCTCAAGATGTGATCAGGCGCAGGAGACGATCGAGAGGGAGATCACCCAAAGGCTACTCCAGGACATATCGTCCGGATAGCTCCCAGATGGTGGGGATCAGGTATCGAAGTCATTCCCGAGCGAAAAGTCCAGACATGAAGGGACGATCGAATTATCGTAGAAAAGACTCACCTCCCGCTAAAAGTAAACCGGATGACAGGATTCGCTATCCATGGAAAAGCAATAATGAGGTGTTGGGAAAAAAAGGTGGCTGGGTTGAAGAAACAGCTGGCTGAAGGGCATAAATCTGATACGACTCCGGCCAAGTATTCTTCCCCGTTTTCCCCATAAATCACCCAGGAAAAGGTCGACCCAAGCAAGAAACCCCCTCATATGGAGAGCTGCGATGGCTCGGGAGACCCTTACGAGCTTAGCCAGGCTTATGAGCGACTGATGGACTACTATGATTATTCAGAAGCCGCCAAATATCATATGTTTATGACTTATAGACTACTACAATTACGGTTCGGTAGTAATAAGAGAAGGGGTAAATCGACCAGATCGTTGACCCAAATTAGACAGTTCTCCAATGAAACCTTGGGTCAATATGTCAAACGGTTCTGTGAAGCGGTTGGGCTGGTGATCGACCTAAATGACCTTCAGGCCATCGACCTATTTCAGAATGGACTGGATTTGGAAAAGTCCAAAAAATTGGTAAAAGAACTGATGTTCAACCACCCGAGGAGTCTGGCTGAGGCATTTGATAAAGCCGAGGGGATCATCGTAATAGAGGAAGCAATGAGCAGTCTTAAACACAGTTCAGCCGACAGATTAAAGGATAAAGACAAGAATAGTTACAAATGGAGCAATGCTGACAGATCGGACAACTACCAAAAAAAGCAAAACAATAACGGCAGTGGTTTGGGAGGAGGACGACCACCTTATCCGAATAATAGGGTAAATAAAGTATACACCAAACTTAAAATAGAGCGGACCATCATTCTGGAGCACATCATGGACAAACCCTGTTTCGAGCCAGCTAGGTACATCTGCAAGTCATACAGAGGAACTGTGATTACCATGGATCGGCTGGACACGTTACAGAATCTTGTTGGGGACTGAAGGATCTGATCGAGAAAAATGTCCAGAGCGGGGCATTAGTCCAGTACGTAGCAAGACGAGACACTCCTAGAACACAACAACCGGACACTACCCCAATGCAAAATCCACCAAACCAGACCCAGTTATAGGATCAGACCCAGGCAGCTCATGGGGTAGTGGACGTGATCACAGGCGGGTCAATTGGAAAAGTCACGGGCATGAAAAGATGAGGATTCTTAGACGCAGTATTATAAGTGTCCGATCAACCTGTTGGGCGAGAAAGAACGTACTCGGGATCAATCATCAGTTTCACCGATGAGGATCTCCCCTTGGAACCGATCGAGCCTCATAAAGGAGCTTTGGTAATAACAACATAGGTTGGGTCGGTGGACATAAAGCGTATGATGATTGATAATGGGTCATCAGTGGATATATTACACGCTCATGTGTATCAGAGGTTGGATTTAGATGGTAGAAAAATGGAAATCGGGCAAGAATCCCCTCTATATGGATTCAGCAATGAGCCCGTTAGAGTCGCGGGGACGATCGAGTTGCCAGTAGTCTTCGAAATAGCCCCCTGCAAGTAGAGATCCTCTGACTTCGTCCCCCCTGTAAGAATCCTCTCGGCTTTTTGTTAAACTAATTTTGATCCCAAAATTCGTCGTTCTCCGACTTCGTCCCAACACAACGGTGTTCTATTCTTTCTCCCGTAAAGAGCTTCGTATGGTGGCATGCCGATACTCGCATGATAACTATTGTTGTAAGCAAATTCTACTAAGGGTAGATGGTCGTCCCAATTTCCTTTAAAGTCCACCACGCAAGCTCTAAGCATGTCCTCTAGCGTTTGTATCGTTCACTCACTCTGTCCGTCTGTCTGAGGATGATAGGCGGTACTCAATCTTAACTGTGTTCCTATCCTTTCTAGCAAACTTTTCTAAAAATTGGATGTGAAGCGCGGATCTCGATCGAAAACGATTGACACCGGCACTCCATGTCGTGAAATGATTTCTTTTACGTATAGACTTGCTAACTGATTTAAACTGAATCGAAGCTTGATTGGTAGAAAATGAGTTATCTTCGTTAGTCGGTCCACGATAACCCAAATGGCATCATATCCTTTCTGTGTTACTGGAAGTTCCACCACGAAGTTCATCGTAATGTGCTCCCATTTCAACTCTGGTATTTCCAATGGTTGGAGTAGACCGCTCGGCCTCTGGTGCTCTGCTTTGACTCGTTGACAAGTAAGACATCTACTGACACACTCTGCAACCTCTCGTTTCATATTGGGCCACCAAAAGTGTTATATTAGATCTCGGTACATTTTCGTGCCTCCTGGATGAACAGAATACGTCGTATTGTGTGCTTTGTTCAAGATATCCTCTCTCAATTTGGTTATAGCTGACACCTATACTCGACTCGACCTTCAAATCTCAATATACCATTCTTATCCATCTTGAATCTTTCTTCTTCATTTTCTACTATCCTATTTCTTATCTTCTCATATTCTTCATCCTTCTTTTGTGATTTCTTTACTCTATCCAATAATATTGGACGAGCTTCCATTATAAATAATTTTTCTTCAGACCTTCCAGGTCCCTTCACTTATATTTCCAATTTCTCCATTTCTCTTATTAACTCCTCCTGAGTTATCAACTTGAAAAATTTCTCCCTTCCTTTTTACTCAGCGCGTCGGCTACTACGTTTGCCTTTCCCGGGTGATAAAGAATCTCGCAGTCATAATCCATGATCAATTCCAACCACCTTCTCTGTCGCATGTTCAACTCCTTCTGTGTGAAGATATATTTCTGACTCTTGTGGTCCGTGTATATCTCACATTTTCTCCATACAGATAATGTCTCCAAATCTTTAACTCAAAAACTACTGCCTCTAACTCTAAGTCATGGGTAGGGTATCGTTTTTCGTAATCCTTCAATTATCGTGATGCATACGCAATGACCTTGTCATGTTGCATTAGCACACAGCCAAGTCCCTTGTGCGATGCATCACTATATACCACGAAGCCTCCCGCATCATCCGACAATGATAATACAGGCGCTTCGCTTAAGCTCTTCTTTAACTCTTGAAAACTATTCTCGCATTTCTCCGTTCATATGAACTTCACTGTCTTCCTTGTTAGATTGGTCAACGGGGTCGCTATATTAGAAAAATCTTGGATAAATCTTTTATAGTACCCAGCTAACCCTAAGAAACTCCTTACCTCCGTTGATGTCTTCAATTGTTCCCAATTACCCACTGCCTCCACCTTCGCATGGTCCACTAAAATTCCATCCTTATCAATCACGTGTCCTACAAACTGGACTTTCTCCATCCGAAATTCACACTTTGAAAATTTTGCGTACATTTTCTTTCTTCTTATCGCTTCCAAAACCATCTTCAGATGTTCGGCGTGCTCTTCCTTGGTCTTTGAGTAAATCAAGATGTCGTCGATGAAAACTACTACGAATTTATCCAAGTGTGGCTTGAAAACTCGTTTCATCAAGTCCATGAATGCTTCCGGAGCATTAGTTAATTTGAATGACATTACCAAAAACTCGTAGTGCCCAAAACAGGTTCAGAAGCTGTCTTTGGTATGTCCTCCTCCCGTACCTTCAACTGGTGATAACCCGTTCGTAGGTCTATTTTCAAGAAACACTTTGCTCCCTTCAATTGGCCGAAAAGGTCGTCTATCCTCGGTAACAGATACTTGATCGTTACTCTGTTTAATTCTCGATAATCGATATAGAGTCTCATCTATCTGTCTTTCTTCTTAACAAACAACACTGGTGCTCCCCAAGGAGACGCACTCGGCCGTATATAACCCTTATCTAGAAATTCTTGCAATTGTATCATCAATTTCTTCATTTCTAAGGGCTCCATACGATATGGAGCTTTTGAAATCGGTGCAATACCCGGTGCTAAATCTATTACGAAAATTTGATTTCCCTGTCTGGCGGAAGACCAGGCAGATTGTCAGAAAATACGTCTTGAAATTCTCTCACCATGGATATATCCTTCATTTCTACTCTCTTTTTTAGTATCTATAATGTAAGCTAAGTAACCTACACATCCTTTTCTTAACAATTTCTTGGCCTGCATCATTGTAAGACAACATGATTCCTTAAGCGATGAGCTACAATAAAACACCACCTTAGATCGATTTGGAGTCTGAAGGTTCACACTTTTGTTTTGACAGTCAATTCTTGCCACATGGTTATACAACCAATTCATTCCCAGTATCACGTCAAATTCTCCCAACCTAATCAAAATCAAGTCTACACTTAGCTCGTGATCTCTAATGTTTGTGCAATAATTTTGGTATACAAACTCTACGGGGATTACTTCCTTATTCGCAACTTCTATGTTCAGAGGATTTTCTAATTGTTCTTGGGGTAAGTTTAATCGTCTAGCAAATTCTTCAGACACAAATGAACAGGTAGCACCCGAATTAAATAATACATAGGCATTTATATTATTGATTAGGATAATACCTGACACTACATCCTTTGCAGCTACTGCGTCCTGGACAGTCATGTTAAAGGTTCTGGCAGTTGGTCAGTTAGATTGTGCTGGTCCGCCGATTATGAGCTTGCTGCTTCCTCCCTGGTTGTTATTTCCTTCTCCTCTCCCTTTCTTCGGGCAGTCTTTGATTTGATGCTCAGTTGAGCCACAAGTAAAACATCCCTTGATCTTCATAGGCTTTGGGCAGTTTGGTGAAATGTGTCCCTCCTGGCCACAATTGTAGAAAACACTGCGTCCCTTCCAGCACTCCCCTTGGTGGTTCTTCCCACACTTCGAGCATCCTTCCGCTCTCTTCTTAAACCCTCCTGAATAATTTCCCGATTAATTGTGGTTTTTGTTGTTACTATTATTGTTATCCCATTTCCTTTTTCTTAGGTTGCTTCCTCCACTACTACTTCCTCTACGGCTCTCCTCTATGGTATTCTTGTTCTTCTTTTCATTGTTATATTGACTCAAGGCCTCACCACCTCTTTCCGCAATGATGGCCTTCTCCAACAGTATGGAGAATGAGTTGATTTGGAGAACTGACACCTTGTTAAACAACCAAGGTTTCAGTCCTAGTTCAAAGCGTCTGGCTTTCCTTTCTTCAGTATCTACCTAGTGTGTTGCAAATCGAGCGAGCTCATTGAACATAGCCGCATATTGCGCCACCGTCATCTCCCCTTGTTTTAGTTTAGAAACTTCACCTCCATCCTATTCTTTATGCTCTTCGGGAAGTAATTCTTGAAAAACAAAGTCTTAAACTTATCCCAGGCTATGGTTCCTTCTCCCGCTCTCTGTTGATTGGCCTCCCACCAATAATTTGCTTCACCCCTCATCATATACGTAGCAAACACGGTCTTCTGATCTTCACCCACACGAGCAATGGCGAAGGCTTTCTCTATCTCCTTGATCCACGTATGCGCCTCAATAGGATCGGTAGTACCCACAAATTATGGAGGTCCTACGCTCTTAAAGTCTTTAAAGTTTGTTACTGGAACTGCTTGAGGGTTATTGCGTACTCATTCATTGGTTCTACCTCGAAGGGCTTCTCCTAACAAGTTGACTAGTCGTTGTATAGGATCTACTTGTTCCCTCTCGTTGTTAACCGACTCCTCTCGTGCTGTTAGTCTACGTCTGGGCGGCATTATCTGCATCATAAAATTTAATTCTTATTATCTAAATATATTACTTAATTATTTCTTTAATGCAAAAAGAAATAAAATTTTATAACGCATTTTCTGAAATAAGGACATTTATATTCATATGTCAAATCATTACATCAATATGATCAATCCTAGCATACTTCTATAAATGTCAACATTTATCCTCTAATATTACAAAGTTGGGGGAAACATTGTCATACTACCCCTCTAACATGAACCTACTTAGGGTTTACATAAACTATCCCATATCTCACACAAGAATAATACTGATAGGTCTCATCCTAACATCCCGCGCTCCACAACGCTCTACTACTCAGTATGTGATATGTATGCCACCAAATCCCTACTCATAGTATGTCGGATATGTCCCTGCTCTATCGGGTAGTGATATACACCATCAATCAGTCTCTCTATGGCCGTATAGAAAGCGTACCCCATCCTGTTCATCTTCCTCTTCTTACTCCTTACCTCATCTTCCAAATCTCCTGCCCTATCATAAGCTTCTTCCCACTTCTCCTCGAAGTGGATCCTCTCTATAACCTCTAACTCAAGTTGAGTGCGAAGAGTCTCCTTCTCAGCTTTCTCACTCAACTCCTTCAGTTCGGACTCCTATAATTTTTGCCCCAATTCCACATTCCTGGCTATCGAACGGTGGAAAAGGGATCCCATCTGTATTCTCGCTTCTTTGCGATAGCCAATTCCACCTCCATCTCTTGCATCTCTAACTTCCTCTTGTGGTCTTCATCCCTCAGCTTCTGCATCTCGGTTTCTCTCTCCTAAGCCTGGGTCTCTAGCTCCTCAATTTGGCATTCTAACTCCAGGATTTTCTCCTCATACTTTCCCAATATACGATCCACGATCGAGGTCTCGTCAGAATCTCCCACGGGCTCATCCTCCATGGGTTCCTCCTCAAGATCCGATTCTACTTCTACCAGCTCTTCTTCAGGGCGGACTCCATCTCTTCATCCTCATCATCATCGACAGGTACCACTGTCGTGATGGGTTCAGCCACTAAAGGGGCCTCATATACTACGTGTATATCACGTGGCTCCTCCTCATAAATCCTACTAGGTTCTCCCATGTCCGACATCCTACAACCACAAACACAAAATAACAAACAACAAACTCCATTAGAATGTCAAATAAAACATAAGTTCATTATATAGAATGAAAATATATTTCATAACACACTAACTCTCTCTAAGAAAACTCTATATGAGTTTTACCTATTCCTAGTCTCTAAATCCTTCTAAGGTTATAATCTAAGGGTTCTCGCTCCTAAGGTTTACAACCTAACACTTTGATACCAACCTGTGACGCCCCCAAATTCAGATACATGTACCTCGAATTCGGTGCATCATGTGCTAATTCTAATAACATACTTAAGTCTCATGCAACAGAATAATAGAATAACTTACATTGATTTAATATAATTATTCTTGCCCAAGTCTCGTAGCTGTTACTAAAACATATTACATAACTTAAGTTCAAACATAACTTAGTACATAATATTAAATAAGTCTTATTACAACATAATAGCAATAAACTTCTGGCGTAGAGGACTAAAGCCAATCCATAGCCTTACCCTTTCCCTTATATTTTCCTGAGGGTCCACATGGCTCTGCCTTAATTGAAATATATAAGGAAAGCAAGAATGAGCAAAGATTTGCTCAGCAAGTATATAACAATAAGGGTGAACAAATATAAGGTTTGAAATCTCAAGGGTATAACAGTAAATGATAGTTCCAGAATAACAAGAAGTATCAATTATTCTAAATAAGAGTCGCTATGGACTGAAAGATATCAACAAGATTCTAAGATTTAATTATTTCAAGGTTCAAGAAATGTACACTGAGCAGTCACTAGGGACTAAGAACTCCTACTAAAATTAACAGTATTATACTAAAAATCCAATATAAACAAGTACAACAGGCGATCAGCTTAAAGTACCCTACGTTATGAATAACATTTAAACATGTTAGTATGTACGCACGTCAGTTTCCCGACAGTTATATAGTTTTCCCTTCATTGAGGGTTGTTCATCTCAGTAGATTTATAAGAGTCCGCACCAAGTCAATTGGTTTGGATAACTTTCTAACATACGATATTAGTCTAGCCGAATCAAATGGCTTAGACAACTTTTATAATGCATTTAGGAACAATAAGTTCAATGTTTACAACAACATCAAGATATAAAATTGATTTCCGAATAGTATCAGATATTTGCTCGATGTAAATATGGTCGATATAGCAACAATTCAAACTTACACCACATGTAAAGTTAAGAGAGTTAGAGAACTTTCCTTAAGCGTAGTTTACCAATTTATAGCTTATCAAGACTTTGAAATCCTATTGTAATATAGTTACGTATATAGGTATATTTACTAGTTACATAAGTCGAATACATATACTTGATACGTACGTTAAGCACATACATTAGGTTCTAACTTAGTCATACAATCAGACTACGTATATCACATCATCAGGCCACTTAGTTTCGAAGTTACCCACGGCTTTTCTTTTAAAAGTTTATTTAGAAAACTTGTAAAAACCTTTAGATTCTTGGTTCCACGTAGCCAGTACACTTTCAAACATTATGGTAATCATGTAGTAGAGCCTAATATAGTATTATATACATGTTACATTTTTCAGAACACAAATAAAACAGTCATACAAGACTGCAGGAGGGCGCAGCTGCGCTCTAGTTAGGCTTGGGGACGACGCAGCTGCGCTGTCCCTTAGCCAGACCAGAGTTGAGCTTTTGCTCTCCTAGTTTTGTCTCGTTGCTTAGCCTATATACACATTAACACATAGCATATACACATGTTTAAGGGTCTTGCATGCTTACATAATCGTTTCAAGTTCACCTTTCCATATTATGGATTCTTAGTTTAGAATTTCCAATGAATTTAAATTAACCAAATGAGGTCATGAAATCACGAGGTCAACTATGCTAACAATCTATTTATATGAGAAGGTCATACAACCTGAAATATGCATACTTGCATGTATTCACATCATTTTCTCAAAGCTAACATAATTCATAACTTGGAAACTTACTTAAATTCGTACTTGAACGATCCTATGTTATGTCCTACTAAATGAACGCACAGATAGGTTATGTTTAGGGATATAAAAGTACTAACATGCATGTCCAAAATATCAGAATGTAAACATCATCATGTCCACGAACATAGTTGCAAAACTTTAAAGTTTTTTTAAAAAAGTCATTTTGATTCGAGCTTAAGTAACTTGGTGCATGTAAATCAATCTTGAATCGTGTTTCGGACATAACTAAACCACATACGCAAACTCATACGGTCAGATCTTGAATATCATAAGTTTCAGCAAGGTTTGTTTTCAAAACTATAAGTTTTTTCTTTAGAAAATGCATACTAACGCAATCTAGAGTACTCATGTCATGCAAAAAAACCTAAGTTCACATGTTAAAACTATTTTCATATGTTTCCAAGTCATATTATTATGTTAGAACTTATCAGATTGTAACAGAAGTTGGAATTCCTGACTGGTGCCTGGCACAGCTGCGCCGTGACAAACTGCAGGGAGCGCGCAGCTGCGCCCTGTCCTGGAAAGTCTAGAAAGGCCTCTACTTTAGCAGGAATCCAACCCATGCTTAGAAATCATTACTTAACATACTCAATATCAATCACATTACTACCGTATATGTATATAAGCTCAGCTAGTATGTTGATAACAATTCACAAGTCAAATCATCATCAACTTAGGATAATTTTAACCATTCTTAAGGCTTGATTATGAACATTACCTTTGTGAAATGATTTTGCTAGTGGTGCTTCAAATTCTCAAATTCCTCCCCAAATCAATATACTCACACTCTATATAACCTTAACAGAAAACTCAGCAATTTGAATTGAGAAGAGGGAGTCCCAATTTATAGAAAATCTAGTATCCATACAAAAGTTTTGTCCATGATTTTTGTTCAGCAGGAAGAACAAGAAAATGCTGGGCAATTACTTGGTTTAGTAGAGCAGTTGCAATGCACTATAGAGGCCACTCCCCATTCATCATTAGCTACAATGCTGAGTTTTGATTTTGCAAGCAATAGCCTTAGAGGTCATTGGCCTAAACACATGAGGAAGAAAATATGGGACATTGAAAATGGGACACTCTAATTCTCAACATTTGTAAAGGAAATGGATACTAATAATGCTAAGGTTTAATTCCTTTTAGGTTTACAATGTAACTTTAATGAGGTAATGTTATTACATTGTGATAAGTTAGGGGTATATATATATATATATATATAATCATATAATCCATATACATTTGGGTTAGACCAGATAATATTACATTAGGTTATAATATATTTTAGTTTGGTATTAGCAACCCATTATTCCCATAAAACTTTATTATTTCAAATCCACATAAATATTAAAAGAAATATTTAATAATAAATATTTATTTACTTAAATTCTTTTCTCCTGTATATTTAAAATACATATTTAATTGACCCATCGCACATCATGTTATCACATAAGCTCATTTATGTAACTTAGTAAGATTATATGATTCACTTACTTTTATCATATAGTTTTATATATCATGTAATCACATTGTAATGTCACACTTTATTTATATTAAATGGATGTAACAACTTTATAACATATGGTCACACATTACTTATTATTGCTCATAGCAAATAATTTAATAATAATATATATTAGTCTAATATACCATTTAACTTATTTACTCATTAATATGCTATTACTCATAACAACAATTAATTTAACAATATAATATAGATTAATCCTTCCACTCATTAAATCATTCCTTCATTAATTTAATTAATGAATTTATTAGTCTTTCATTATGCCACACTAGGCAATTCATATAAGCTTTAAATTAAGCTTTTTATCAATTCCATTATAACACATAGTTTAACTTAATTTAATAGAATTACCATATCCTATGTCACAACAATATTTATTTATATTCAAATAAATATTCAACTTTTATTAATATAATAATTAATATTATTTAGAAAATTCTTGGGTATTACAGTTCGGCACTACAAGCTCAAGTTAAATCCGACCAAGTGTACTTTCGGGCTCGGAGCGGGAAAATTTCTAGGATACTTGATCAGTAAGAGAGGGATGGCAAACCCGAAGAAAATAAAGGTCATTCTGGACATGAAATTCCCTCAGTCGTATAAACATATGCAACATCTAACAGGTCGAATTGCTGCTCTAAGAAGGTTTATGTCTAAATCAGCTAAAAGGTGAATGCCGTTCTTTGACACGTTGAAAGGCCCAAAGAACGAAAAAACTTTTCAGTTAACTTTAGAGTATGAGGACGCTTTCCATGGAATCAAGACTTATTTTTCCTCAACCCCCTTGCTAGTGAAGTCTGTCCCATCAGAACCGTTATATTTTTATTTGGCAGCCAGTTCGTTGGCCGTTGGAGCGGTCTTAGTTTGGGAGATAGCGGGCGTTCAACATCCGGTGTATTATGTGAATCATGCCCTTCGGGATGCAGAGACAAGATATCTGAATCTGGAAAAATTCGCTTATGCATTAGTCATAGCCAGTCGGAAGCTTAGGTAGTATTTTTAGGGTTGGCTCATCGTGGTGTACACTGATCAACCTTTAAAGAAGGTATTGGGCAGACCAGAGGTCTAGGGTTGTTTGGCGACATAGGCAGTAGAGCTGACTCAGTTTTTTCTAGAGTATCACCCTCGAACTACAATAAATGGTCAGGCTTTGGTCGACTTTGTAGTCAAGTCTTCATTCTCCGAATCAGATGCTATCGAGGGGACGGAAAGAGAGATCATTAAAACAGTTTCAGGCAGACAGTCGAGTCAGGCTTCATGGACGTCGTATGCAGACGGGTCCTCCACCTTGGATATAAGTGGAGCAGGAATAATCTTGACAAGCCTAGAAGGCTTTAAGGTACAGCAAGCGATCCATTTTAGGTTCAAGGAAACTAATAATGAGGCAGAATATGAGGCGATACTAGCTGGTCTTCGGCTGGCCAAGAGTCTCGAGGTACAAAGGTTGGTAATTTTTAGTGAGTCTTAGTTGGTAGTTAAGAAAGTTTTGGGAGAATACGAGGCTCGAGGGATAAGGATGGTGAGGTACTTGGCCGACGTAAAGGATTGGCTATAATATTTTAGATCCGTAGGTTTCCAGGGGGTCGATCGATCCAATAATACCATAGCTGACCTCTTGCGAGATTGGCCACCATAGATGCCAGCACATTCAGTGAGTCAGTCTACTTAGAAATCTTAAACCAGCCGAGTGTATAGCATTCAGAAGTCATGTGTGTAGAAAGGTCGAACTGCTGGATGACGCCTTACCTCGAATATTTGGCCGATGGCGTGTTGCCTTCAGATTGGTTGGCTAAGAAAGTTAAGCATAGGAGTTTGAACTTCGTGCTAATAGATGGGGACCAATATCAAAGGGCACATTCGTCACCTCTGCTGAATTGTCTAGTTCCGTCCGAAGCTAATTATGTTCTTCAGGAGGTTCATGAAGGGATTTGTGGCGATCACATGGCAGCCAAGGCTTTGGCTTATAAGGTTCTTCGACAGGGATTTTATTGGCCTACCATCTTCAAGGAAGCCACGGATTATGTGAAGAAGTGCCCAAAGTATCAATTAAACAGCCCAATCACTCATCAACCACCAGAGGAACTTTACTCTGTATTATCGCCGGTCTCTTTTACAATCTGGGGGGTCAACATTTTGGGTACTCTACCAAAGGCTAAGGGGCAAGTTAGCTTTGTGATAGTAGCGACGATTAGATGACCAAGTGGGTGGAAGCTAAACCTCTTCGACAAATAACCGAACAAGAATGTTTAAAATTTTTAAAGAATTTATGGTATTTCGGTTCAGCATCCCCTTGGTGGTAATTTCGAACAACGGCAAGCAATTTGTAGGTTCGAAATTCGAGGCATTCCTTAAAGAGTTAGGGATTCAGCATCGAAAGACCTCGGTGGCGCACCCTCAGTCAAATGGTCAGGTTGAGGTCACCAATAGAACTCTACTTAATGGTATAAAGAGAAGACTAGATGAGGCAAAGGGACGATGGCCCGATAAGTTACTCAGCATGTTATAGGCATACAGGACCACTCTGAGGACGACCATAAGCAGTTCCCTCTTTAGGCTGGCATACGGTATAGATGCTTTTATTCCAGTGGAGATCGGGTCCACCTCTCTTTAGGTCAGCCAGTTCAAAGACTTATACAATGAAGAGGGACTTCGCATCAATTTGGACCTGTTGGATGAAATAAGAGAGTCGGCCCTGGTGAGGCTTGCATCCTACCAGAAGAGGGTAGCCATGCATTACAATAAAGGGGTGAAGCCCAGGAGGTTCGAGGTCGGAGATCTAGTCCTTCGAGAAGTCGAGGCCTCTATGCCTCAGAATCTTGAGAAATTGATGCCAAATTGGGAAGGCCCCTTTTAGGTTGTAGAGGTGCCGAAGCCAGGTACCTACCGAATTCGAGCTATGGATGGGACATAGGTTACGAATACTTGGCACGCAGGCAGACTTCAGAAGTATTATCATTAGTTAGTGTCCAAGTGTCCGTATTTTGTAATTTTCCAATTAATTTTCAATAAAACGAGTAGTTAGCTCATTTCAGCCATTGTTATCATTTTACTTTTCAGTATTTAATTATTAAGAGTTTAGTTCTTTGAAGCGAACCCGAGTTCAGTTCCTCGGAATGAACTCGTCATTTATTAAGCGTTCAGCTCCTCGAAGAGTGAACCCGAGTTCAGTTCTTCGAAGTGAACTCATCATTTATTAAGCATTTAGCTCCTCGTAGCAAACCCGAGTTCAGTTTTTCGAAGCGAACTCGTCATTTATTAAGCGTTCAGCTCCTCGAAGCGAACCTGAGTTTAGTTCCTCGGAGCGAACTCGTCATTTATAAAACATTCAGCTCCTCAAAGCGAACCCGAGTTCAGTTCTTCGAAGCGAACTCATCATTTATTAAGTGTTCAGCTCCTCGGAGCGAACTCATTATTTGTTAAAGTGTTCAGTTCCTCAAAGCGAACCAGAGTCCAGCTCCTCGGAGCGACCTCATTATTTGTTAAGTGTTCGGTCCCCAGGATCAAACGTAAAACTTTTTGAATTCATGGTTATAGTTATTCTCACAACGGTTCACAAATTACTCGGAAAATGTAACCATATCATTGATTAACTAGATGATTACATAAGAGATATTACATCAGACAATGTGCAATAAAACAGCTATTCAGCAGGAGGATAGATTTCGTCATCTGAGTCTAAAATAGAGGTGTCGAGCCCGGCGGCCAACATCTTTTCTCTTATTTTTTTCTTTGTGGCTTTGGTAGCCTTCTGCGAATTGGGCTACGATGTGGTCAGTCAGCTCGGATGATTCTTGATATTCCTCAATAATCTTCATTTTGCCTGCCTTATAAAAAGTGTTCTTTTCGGCCTTCAAACGCTTAACCTCTTTCTCTAGCTCGGACACGGTTGCAAGCATCGTCTTTGATTGAAGGCACACATGTTCATATTCACGGGTGAGAGAATTGTAAGTCTTTTCTAGATGATCTCGTTCCTCCTTCAGTTCGACTCGCCACGAAAAAGTTGATCTCTTTGCTTGGAAAGTTTGGAATATCTCCATTTAAGTTCTTTTATTTCCGGAGATAACTTTTTCACTTCAGCAGCGAGGGAGTCGGCGTGCAGAAGGGTGGTCTGAAACCTTTGTCGGTCTGCTTCTCTTTCGATCTTCGAAGTCTTAAGATCTGCATAGAGTTACTGGACAGTACCTTCCAGTTCTTTCTTTCGGGCGGAGATCTCTTTGACTCAAAGCAGCAGTCGACTAAATGCTGATAGTGCCTAAGGTCACGCAAAGCAAAGTAAGAATTATTCGAAGGAGACTCAGTTATTTAAAGCTATAACAAAATTATTCTTACCCGACCCAGAGGAACAGCGGTCGCGATCACAAGGACTTCAGGCTCGAGATCCTTGAACTTATCATCGTCGCCCGGAAGAACGAATGCATTGAAGTTCTCTTAGGGAAAATTATGGGGAAGGTCTTGAGACCATGCGGTGTTTAAGAACTATTTCAGCGGGTCTTTGGTGATCGTCTCTTTCGAGGGAGGTGGTGGTGGAGGGATAAGGAGGGCTGCAAGGATGATTTGAGGGTCCTCTTCTAGTCGGACTTTCTTTCGGGGAGGTTCAATGTCGATGTCCTCATCTTGTTGGTCTGACGTTCTCTGCTTGGAGGGACCGACAAGGGTCACCTGGGAATCAATTATTTTGGGGGGTTTGGTATGGATTATTTTGGGGGTCGATGGTTTGATGTGTTTTCTCAGCCTTTTCTTCATCAGCACTAACTTGTCAGACCGGGTCAGCTCCACTGATTTTTTGGTAGAAAGTATTGGCGCCACAAAAGTTATCGGCTAAACTCGAATTGGGGTTTCATCTAAAGTGGAGACATTTGATTGGGTGATTGGTGAATTATTTGGTGGGGTGTCAAGAGGAATTTCAGTGATCAG
Organism: Panax stipuleanatus; assembly: GCA_020205555.1. Lineage (NCBI taxonomy): Eukaryota > Viridiplantae > Streptophyta > Magnoliopsida > Apiales > Araliaceae > Panax > Panax stipuleanatus. The sequence goes on along the minus strand of CM035120.1, from coordinate 130,053,547 downwards.
GATGGTCTCGATATTGACATTCTAATCGGTTATGGGTTGGGGAATCGGTTCATTAGAAGGAGACCTCACTGGTTTAGCTATCTCGATCCCATCGGGTTTAAAAATTGGCACTGACAATAGAAAGAAGGTTTATGTTAGCATTTAAATCACTATCTGGACGATATGAAGATAAGGAGTACAGATACTTACAGCCATGTTAATATAGCTAGGAGGGGTCGGCTAGCATTTTTATCGACTACTCGGTTTTCTTCATTTAGTTGTAGAAAGCTCGGAAAGCCTTTATATGCCTCTTTAGAAATTGGGTTACCTTCAGCACGGGGTTGTTAGGGGCAGCCCAGCTCGGCAATAGTTTCAAATATGTGCCTTTGATGAAGATCTATTGGGAATGCCAGCCTCGATTGCTGGATGGAGTTTTAATAGGGGTGATTGTTCTGGGTCGGAGGCCAAGCTGTCGCAGTACGGATTCTCCACTTTTTGATAATGAATACAGAGCAAAGAAAAAGTCTAGCCCTGGGGCGGTTTTGGTGATGTGGCAGAAGGCGAGGAAGGAGTTTAAATAAATATATGAGTTGGGCATCTTTTGTGCCAGGTCGGTCCCGATTAGCCCTAAGAAGGATGCAATGAACTCGCGAAGGGGGAATCGGAGACCGTATTTGAGGGCATATGTATGAACGGCTGTCCATTCCCCTTGTGGGTGCCAGTACATCTTCTCATGTGATTCTGGAGCCCTAATGGAGTATTCAGGAGGGATTTGGTATTGCTGTCGGATGGTTGATATTTGGGCGACTGTGACGGTGGTTTGGGTGTTGACATGAGGATAGGCCTTGGCTGATTCGTAATCAGCTCTCGATCGTGCTTCGGCCGGCTCAGGTGATAATTGAATCTTGGAGGAAGGGGTGGAGGTTGTGGAAATGACCCTGTCGTTGGGGGTTTCAATAATGGTGGCCATAGGTACTTCAACGGCGAGGAGGTCGTCGGTATTTACAGAAGGGCTTGAAGTAACAGTTGTGGGTTCGTTGGCAGGGTTAGTCGCGATAGTTACAGTATTGTTGGGAGCGGCCATGGATGTAGTGAGAAGTGTTTCTCAATAGCTGAGTAGGGGAAAGAGTTTTGCAGAAGATATTATGCTTAAAGACGAGAGGGAGGAAATGTGTTGCAAGAAAAATGCTTTGATGGAAAATGGGGGCAAATGACGGTTGTAGTGGTGTAGTGTTTATTTTAAGCAAGACTTTTTGGATTTTCTCAAAAACAGGAATACGGCGCGATTACTATATGCAATGATGGGGAAGTGGGAGTACTTTAGGTCCCAAAATATGCAACGGTCTGAGATAGTGGGCCGTAATTTCAGTTGTAATATTGGGTTTGATATCAATAATTTGGTGGGCTTTGTCTATCAGTCTTCTGTTATATACTGCTTATATAATAGAAGATTGGGGGGCAATGTTGGGTTGTGGACCTTTAGGTCCGAGTTGTTCAATGGGTCAAAGCCCATACGTGATGGCATACTCGAAATGGGCTCCTATTATGGAAGTTGGAATATTTTAAGGAATCATTGATTATGATTGACTTCCATTTATGGAAGAGGAAGTTAGGATTCAATGCAACGACCTTTTTTCAAGAAGATTTTATGTGATCCCATTAAGGAATAATACCTAATGAGGAATCTTACTCTACGTGGCAAAGGACTGTGAAGGTGATGTGATCTCTATAAGTATAAGGTTACGTTTCATTCTAAGGTACGCACATACATTATTATTATTTTCCAGCACTAGAGCATTAAGCCTCCATTGTTAACCTAATTCAGCCTGTACTTATTCTCACATCAAAGCTATCCCCCGATGGCCCAAGACATCAAGCTTTTGATTTTTATCTGTTTCTATGCAGGATTTGACGCGCTTGTGTGATTGGAGCGCTTAGACAAATCTTGCTGTTAACAAATTCTATAGAATAATGTTGTATCCAAGGCTAACTTTCAAATAACTTATTTCATCTTAAGGGATATAGATAACACTTAAAGAAGGGATAATAACAGAATCATGCACAAAAAAATTTTTATTCCACAAATACAACTTTATTTACAAAGTTTTAAATTTGAGGATCAATTTTTGTTTAATGTTTATCGCTATGTAGTGATTAATTTAACAAGATATAATATTGAAGAAATTGTGATGTTAAACTTAAAATGTTATTCCACGAAACTACTTTTTCTTCTATTTTTTCATAAATGAAATTCGATTTACTAAGGAAAGTCAAACCCCCATTGACTTTGTCCAAAGTCAAACATTTTTTATATTGACTTTATGGTCAATTTTTATTAAATTCTACGCTTCGGACACAACACAACTATGGAGTTCATGTCTCAAAATTCACTTTAAATTGATCAAATTAGAGTTTCTAACACTCTTAAGGGCATTTTAGTAAGTTTACACCAAAAAGTTAGTACTTTGTGTCTTTATATTTAATCGCAACAAAAATTATAATATTTTGTCAAAGTATATAACATAAGTCATGTTTACTACATAATGAGATAAAAATGACTCATTTTGACAGTTATAACTAGATATCTTTCCATCACAAGTCCTAAACTTAGGGCTCTTTGTATTGTTATCTATGTATAAATGTTGTTAATAACATGATCTATCACAAATGGGATCTTTTTATTAGTCAAGATTTCTAATTCTTGCATTGTGTACTTAAAATGCGATATTGATGCATAGGTTTTGAGATTTATATTGTCGTGTTTTTCGTTCCTAAATTAATTGGACTAACATATCTATTACATCAACTACTTAATTTCACATAAGGTCCCACTAAATTCAATTTTCGGCTAAAATGGGCTTAAATACCTATTTTTTCAACAAAGCAAGTATTTTTATACGGTTTGACTGTATTAAAATGCAGTTTGACTTCATTAAACAATTAAGTATTATTAATATTACATAACAAAAAACTAAATTTACAAAATTATAATATAAACAACTTAATTCAAACATACACACTAAAACACCAAGAACACACATACAATCTCACATCTAGATCTAAATCACCATATATGTAACCAAGAACGCATCAAACCCCCAACCTAATCACCACCAGACCCACGAAAAACAAGCAACAATCAATAGCAAAAAAATTAATAAACAAAAAACACCTTGATATGTTCTTCTCTATTCTAGCAAGTCTAGTAATAAAATGGGTGACCAACACATCCCTATACTTTCCTAAAGCCATAACACAACCCAAATATCTGCATAGATCTATCAAATATATCTTCAAAACCCTAGATTTCCCTAAAAGGCTGCGCCGCAGCTCCCGATCGGTGTCTGGTCAAAGTAGTGATAGGAGCAGGACGAAGTAGAGGTGTTGCTCTGTTGGGGCCTCGACAGTTTACGCTAATTATTCAGATTTTTCGGTAGCGGCTAGGATGAACTCGAGCAGAGAGTTGTTTGTGAATGGTGGGTGGTGGGAGTGGGGAGACGCTTGTTATGATTATACTAGTGATTGACAGAGAAACTTAAAGAAAATAACAAAAAACAGCAAAAAGAAATTTTCATAGATATTTTCATACCCAAGATTACACCATAAGGACTGATATATACTCAGTCAGTACTAACTTGAGCACAAATCAACCTACTCCACTAAAAAGGAAACACGTGGCTATTGCTAAAAACAATGCATAACAACTTTTCTTCAACTGAAACGCTGCGTTTGATGCCAGCCAAATCCTAAGCTCTTTAAACTCTATAATGGTCATTTCCTCTTGTTTATTACTATCCATTCCTGACAATTCCCCATTGCTTAAAGCGATCCTTGTCCCCATGGATCAAAATCTGGATATTATTCCTTCAACTTACTCCATTCCTCCCATGTCGCATCTTCAGGAATACTATGAGACCACTGGACTAAGACCATGGTTGCTGGCCTTTGTCCTTTCTTCACCAAACGCCTACCCAAGACAACTACAGGTACAGGACTTAGCTCTCCTGCAGTGTTAGTTTGTGGTAACTCAGTTTGAATCACCTTAGTCTCTCCAATTTTCTTCTTTAGCTGCGACACATGAAAAACATTATGTATTTTGGCATTTGGTGGAAGCTGTAATTTGTAACCTACTTTTCCAATCCTTTGGATCACATTGTATGGGTCATAATACTTTGCAGATAGTTTGAAATTTCTTCTCTATGCAACTGTCATTTGCCGATAGGGTTGTAACTTCAAATAAACTTCATCCCCTTCATTAAACTTCCTTTCAGTTCTTTTCTTATCTGCATAAAACCTCATTCTTTCTTGATATTTTTGCAGATTTTCCTTTAATAGTTGTTGGACTCCTTCCCTTTCCTTCACAAATTCTATTATCAAGGGGCTGCTGCTTGTACCTCCTTGATGATAATTGATGACTGGTGGGAATCATTCCAGCTGCTGAGTGACAAGAAGTGTTATACCACCATTCGGACATAGGCAACCATTTACTCCATTGAGTTGGCTTGTGACTAGTTATACACCTCAAGTACATTTCAATACATTGATTAACCCTTTCAGTTTAGCCATCTGTTTGAGGGTGGTAAGTTGTACTTAGCTTTACTTGAGTTTCCATAGCCTTGAATAGCTCTCTCCAAAAGTTACTCATAAATATTTTGTCCCTATCAGAAATGATAGTTTTTGGAGGGCCATGTAACTTGACCACTGAATTCAGCACCATTTGTGCTACTTGTGTTGCTGTAAATGAATGTGTTAGAGCCATCAAATGACATCCTTTAGTGAGTTTGTTGACCACTACTAGGATTACATCCTTACCATCTGATTTAGGCAAGCCCTCCACAAAGTCCATAGTTATAACTTCTCATGCTTGGTTAGGAATAGGGATACGTTGTAGCAGCCCAGGGGTTGGAACGTGTACCCCTTTACTTCTCTGGCACACCTCACACTTGTTAATTAATTCAGTCAAATCTTTTCTTAATGTAGGACAATAGAACAGTAGTTCAACCCTCTTGATTGAGGTTGTTACACCTGAATGTCCCCTTTCAGGACTGCTATGGACTTGTTCCAAGATCCTTCCCCTCAGATTCCAGTGTTGCCCAAGTAAATTTTGTCATCCTTCCTGAGAATTCCCTTATATAGCTTGTAACTAGGACTACTAGTTGGATCTATCAAGATTTGGGCCATTAAGTCTTGTGCATCCTTGTCATCCCCTAGACTGCCAGCAATAGGGGTGACTGATTGTATGACTGCACAACTGCCTTCCAACTCTTTTTTTCTAGATAATGCACCTACTACCATATTTTCCTTACTCTTCTTGTAGTGTATAACATAGTCAAAGCCTAACATCTTTGATAACCATTTCTGTTATACCAAAGTTGTTAGCTTCTGTTCCATAAAGTATTTCAATGCTTCATGATCAAATTTTATGATGAATTATTGTCCCAATAAGTATGTCCTCCACTTTTGAACTGCCATGATGATTGCTAACAGTTCATTCTCATAAGTTGACAAGCCCAGGTGCCTTTGGGACAGAGCCTTACTTAAAAAGGCTAATGATCTACCATCTTGCATTAGAACTGCCCCACCCCTGTGTGACAAGCATCTGTTTCAACCACAAATGCCATAGAGAAATTAGGCAATACTAGCACTGGAGTATGAGATAAAACTGTCTTAAGCTCCGAAAATGTTTTTTCAGCCTCTTCACTCTAACTAAATGCTCCCTTCTTTAGTAGATTAGTCAATGGCTTACTGATAATGCCATAGTGTTGGACAAATCTTTTGTAGTAGCCTGTGAGGCCTAGGAATCCCCTTAATAACTGTAAGGATTTAGGCATGGGCCATTGCATCATTGCTTCCACCTTACTCTTATCAGCAACCATCCCTTTCTCACTAATGACATGTCCCAAATACTCAACTTGTGGTTGTGCAAAAGTGCATTTTGACTTCTTCATATAGAATTCATTATGTCTTAATACGTCAAACACTTGTTATAAGTGTTTTTCATGACTTTCCAAGGAGGGACTGTATACCAAAATGTCATCAAAGAAAACTAATACAAATTTCCTTAGGTATGAAGCAAATACCTCATTCATTACACACTGAAAGGTGGATGGTGCATTGGTTAAACCAAATAGCATAACTAGAAATTCACAGTGCCCTTAATGAGTCTTGAATGTTGTTTTTTATGTATCCTCCGCCTTTACCCTAATCTGATGATAACCACTCCTTAGATCTAGTTTTGTATAGAACTTACTCCCTTTTAACTCATCTAGCAGCTCTTCTATAATTGGGATAGGGAACTTATTCTTTATAGTTTTATTGTTCAGAGCTCTATAATCAACACAAAACCTCCATGTGTTGTCTTTCTTTTTAACCAACAACACCGGTGAAGCAAAGGGAGAAGTGATATCTTGATAATTCCACTGTCAAGCATCTCCTTAATCATCCTTTCAATTTCAATCTTCTGAATGTATGGATACCTGTAAGGGTTTGAATTCACAGGTTTGCAGCTAGGTATAATGTGAATATGGTGATCTTGCAGTCTTAAAAGAGGTAACCCTTGTGGTTCCTGGAAAAGGTCATTATAGGTTGTTACCGATTGTTCTATTACCTATGGAATCTTGTCTTCAAATTCTATAGTTCCTTAAATTGTTGTTAACTGAACCCCGAAATAAGTTTTCTCCTTAGGTTTCCAGTTGAACTTATCTGTTAGTTGCACTGAATAGAATTGATTTGGGTCTCCTTGATCTCCTAGCACTACCTTCTTACCCTTCCAATGTATAATCACTTCCCTTTTTTAAAAATCCTGACTGATGAGACTAACAATTTGCATCCATTGAATCCCTAGCACTGCATTATACCCTCCTAATGGAATAACATACATAGGGGGCCTGAAACTCCCCTTGGGACAACTTCCATTTAAATTGAGCAATCCTTCTGTCACACTTGATTGATTCTCCATTGGCAACTGTAACTTTAATGGAGCTACAAGGCTCAGTAGGTAGTTGGAGTTTCCTGACCAGGGTTTGTGAGACAAAGTTATGAGAGGATCCACTGTCCAACAACATGTTAATGGCCTTATTTTTAACCTGTCCCTGCAATTTGATAGTGTGAACCCTATGGATCCCTGTGATGGCATGAAGTGAAACCCCACAATCATCATCAATCTACAGCCATTCCCCTTCCTCTCCTTTTAAAACAAAAGCTGCTTCATGTTCATGTTCTTCTGTAATTAATTTTTTTTCTTCCTCAGTTATCATTATGTAAATGTGTTTCTGCTTACATTTGTGTCCTTGTGTGTACACTTCATCACAATGGTAATATAACCTTTTATTCCTCATATCTGTCATTTCTGTTGTAGTTAGTCTTTTAACTGGAAAAGACCTTTGCCCTATACCCATGTTAGCTGGCTGTAATGGTTCTTCCTTTGTAGTAAAGTTTGGTTTTCTCTTTGCATTTGGTTCCCCCCCCCCCCCCCATAGTTTTTGATGTACCCTTGTCCCCTTCTGTCCAAAGATTCTAAGTAAATTTCTTGTCTCCTGGCATGGTTAATGGCTTCTCTCAAAGTTTGGAGTCTCACAAGGTATAAGGCATTGGCAATCTCTTCCCTTAAGCCACTGAGAAAGCTTTCAATAAAGTACTCTTCAGTGCACCCCTTATTTTGGGACAACATATATGTTTTCAGTTCCTCAAACCTCTTAATGTAATCATCCACCTTCTATCTTTGCATTAATTTATTAAATTGTCCTACCAAATTTTCATGTCCCCCTTTTGCGAATCTAAGACAAACATTATGTGCAAGGTCATCCCATAATAACCCAGGTTTTTCATCTTGTAGGGATTGGTACCATATATCAACCTCTCCTTCTAGGTACAGAGCAACATATAACACCCTAGATATGGAGTCCATCATAGGATTAAGTTGAAAAAATTTATCACACTTCTTCAACCAACCTCTGGGGTCTGGATAATGGCAGGAAGGGGTTTGTAGTTTGTCTGGGGTTGGTTCCCTCTGTAGAGTGATGACATGGGTACGAACCATAGAAGGGAGGGGGTGGTGATGACCATGATAAGTTGGTATTGTGTTAGGATTTTGTGTAGAGTTGGAGAAATTATATAAAAGTATGGCCATGGAACACTGTGTGCTAAAATGAAATTGACCATAACTAGTGGAATGAGTTGGTGATGGATGTATTAAGGAACTGTAAGGCATACTAGAGATTGGTGAATTTGGGGGATATGAGAAAGTATATGTAGGAATCACTGGACTCGTTATAACACTGGCGGTGGTCAAGGGAACAGTATTTCCCATAGTTCCCAAAACATCTTAGTATGGGTACCAACCAAGTAGAGGCGTAGTATGAGATGGAAGTCTGATTGTGTTTGGAAATGTTGGAGTCACGGCCTAGAGTCCTATTAATTGGTTCAAGTACTGTTACTATATATGGGAGTTGTGTGTATTGTATAGGAGATGCATTGTGTTGGATACTAGTTCTAGGTCTGAGACATTGTCCTACTAATAGTGCAGAAGTGTTGGTAGCTGGAAGGAGGTTTGTAGTTGTTCCAAATTGAAGGAGTGGGAAGGGGTTTGTTGATGAAGAGGATGTTAGTGGTGGTTCAAGAGGCATGGGGGATGTTTTAGAGTTGGGAGGAAGTGTATTTACCTCAGCTACTGCAAATTCTCCTTCTCCGATATATGAAAGGCCTCCAAAGCTTGAGTAATTTTTCGAGCTATTTCTTCACTGGTGGATCTGAGCGATTTGCTCTCCCATGGCTCCAATCTGTGTTGACGTCTGATCGAGGTTCTTAGCCATTGATTCTTGTATCTAATCCATCCTTCTTTCCATGGCTTTGAGCTCCTTCTCATGTTTCTGGAGACTCACCTTGGTGGAGGTGTCTGCCATTTTCGGCCCAAGAGTTGCTTTGATACCACTTTGTTATGATTATACTAGTGATTGACAGAGAAACTGAAAGAAAATAACAAAGAGCAGCAAAAAGAAATTTACATAGATACTTTCATACCCAAGATTACACTATAAGGACTGATATATACTTAGTCAGTACTGTGAGAACCCGAATTTTCAAGAATTATTATAATAAGAATTTAATAAACAAAATTCTTAAGTATGAGATGGGTTTGAATAGGAATATATATATGTGATATGAGGTATGTAGTTTTGTGTTACATAGGGTAATATAAGCTATGTAATAAGTGATTTTGTGTTTAATAAATATATATAATTATTATATATTTATAACTTGTAGAGATAAATTAGTAAGAAGATAGATAAGATTTATCTATCGACATTAAATAATTTATAGAATTATTTTTAGTAAGATGGTGACAGTAAATATCTTTGATGAATAATCACCATTTTCTTGAATATATATATATACTAGTAACTAGTATGTTTGTAAGATAGGTTATTATTAATGCTTAAGCTATCCATGAATGGATTTGGATAGTGAAGTATAAGTTAGTTAAGAGAATTAACTAATAAGAATAAATGTTGGTTAAATTAAAGTAAAAGTTATATTATGGAATAATATAATATTAAAACCTAAATTAACTATGGTGATATAGTACATGGGGGATTAATTCACTTGAGTAAAGGGGTGAATTAATATATGTGTTGAAGATTTAGTTAGTACTTTTTATATATTACTTAGAATGGTAATATGTGAGAAAGTCTAATGTGCAAATAACGTTAATAAATATATATACGAGAGATGGATTAGAAATTTATTAATATTTGAGATTTGGTTAAATGTATAGATTTAAAGAAATTGTTTTGGGGACAATTTATTGAAAGGGAAGAGAAATAAATATATTTCTAATATTAAAATAATTTCTAATATTGAATTATTTTAATAAAAGGAGGAAATATTATTTTTGGAATAATAATATTACCTTATATGTTTTTGTATGAGGTAATAGGTATGATTAATTAATATGGTAAATATATTAAAACATATTTGCTATATGTAAATCAATTGATGGAAATAATTTATTATAATAGAAAATAAACTTATTATCTATTTTCTATAAATAATATATGTACATGTGTCGTACATGTAATTACTTTTAATAGATATTATATTAAGGATAATATCTTGAGACAATAAATAAATTGATTTCTAATAATAAATGTCTTTATTTGGAGAAAATATAATATTTTATGTTATGGTAAAATACATAATTTTTAATGTATTTTCAAGAGAGATAAGTAATACTAAGTTATTTTAATGTATTAAATAACTTAAGTTATTATTTTATCGTGGATATTATTATTTAAATAATTAATAAAGTAAATCTTAATTAGTATAAGCGTAAAGGTTATACAAATTATAAGTGTATAATTAATTGAGGTAGCTTAGCATTAAAATGCTTGAATCACACAAACATTATATTAAAAGAATATTAAGTGTGGTAGAAGTGATAATAAGCTTAAGATTGAGTTTGTGAGAAATGCCTTGTGTGGCACGATAATAGATTCGATGATGAATAAATTAATTCAAGGATGGAGGAATTATTAATCAAATAATTAATCTATATTAATTGTTAATTGTTATTATAATAGTATGCTGATTTATTATTATGGTCAGTGATAGTATAATAATAAAAAAAATTGGTTATAAATATAATCAAAATTATATTTATTAATTCGATGAGGAATGAGATAAATGGTCTTATAATATTAATTATTATGGGCAATATACTATTATCAAGTAATTATTTGATAATATATTTATTTAATGTGATGATTAATCATATAAATGTTAATTGTTATGGAGATTAATAATTACATTGATTGATGAGGAACGGATTAATTAATATTATTATTAATTAATTCATAAGATAAGTCATTAATTAATTTCCATTGAGAATAATAATATATACATGAGTAGATTATATTTGCTCAACTAGTTGATATGTGCAAAGAATGTGATAATTTAAAAGTATAACATATGGTAATGACACATGTGTTATATAAAGTGTAGTGCAACACATAAGTGTGACCATACAATTATATATAAACTATATTATATAATGCAATGTGACGCATTAATATAGCTATATATTATATATATAGACTATATACTAAGATTGGTTTCATTAAGAGAGTTACATAATAATGTTGCGTATGTAACATGATGTGTGTGGGTAGACCTTAATGTATACCCTATTACCTTATATTAATATTAATAAATAATTGTGAATTGATAATGTATGCAATAAGTTATTTTAACTGTAATGATAACCGTTATAATAATTAATAACTGTTATGATAATACCCAATTGAATTATATTCGGTGTTAAGAAAATGTACATGGATTATATGTGGTATATATGTAACCTACTTGATATATTGTAATTAGAAACTACAATTGTAATTCATTTATAACCTAGGTGTTTATAAAATGAAATGTGATATAGCCTTAGTAAGAGGTAGACTATATATATTTGTAACATTAGTATGTTGCTTTCATGTTGCTGAGATTAATCTTTGTTCCAAATTGAGTGCCCACCTTCACTTCTTCTTCACGTGATAACTCTAAGGCTAGTCTACTCCTAACTCAGCAAACTTAGATAGCATTATAGCAAATAATCAATGGGGGAGTGGGTATCATGATGATCTCCACCAACTCCTCTCAATTCAGTGTATTCTTCTTCTTTCCATTGGTTTGGAATGATGGGCAAAACCATGAACTGTGTAATGAATTGTCTATAAATGCAAGCTCTTCTCTTCTCCTCTTTTATTTGCTGAGAATTCCAAATGAAGCTAGTGTAGTATACTGAGATATAGAAAGAGAGAGATATCAGTTAAGAGAGGAATTCAAATTGCAGCAACTTGTTTGCAGAGGTACATTCATGTTCATCTATTTCAAATTTCTAATTATTAAATTAAGCATGAATTTCATGATAATGTGATTTAAGTGTTAAATAAGTTGTTATGCGTGTTATTATGACAATATAGCTTGGTTGGAATGATTTTTTGAAAGAAATTCTGAGTTGGGTTGTTAAAACTGTCGAAGCAGTTCAGTCTCTGGTTGGGCCGGACACCGGCGCAGCTGCGTCGGGTTTATGCCTGGGAGCTGCGGAGCTGCGCATGGTCCTGGAACTTGTTTTCTGTTTTGTTGCAGATTCTGTTATGTGCTATCATAGAATATCTCTTAAAGCAAACAAGTGAACTAGATTGACATGCATATATGACTATCTTAACGTAGCATAATGCATGTATGGCCGTGTTAGTATATGATATGGAAGGAAAACATGGTTTTAAAATAAACTTATAGTTTTAATATGAACTTTGACATGTGTGTGTCATGTGTGCATTCTAATTTTGTGAACATAATCATATGGTCTATATTGACATGAGATGCATGTTTAAAGTGTCGAACACACTAGCACACATGATTGAAAGATTCAAATGATTTCAAATGAGAAACTTAAGGACTTTTTAAAGTGAACTTGACCAAGATTTATGTCTTGTAATTTCTGACCTTTTGAATACATTTATGTGGTTTAGCTAAGTGTTCAAAGGCAAGTGAGTTATGATTTCAAGACATTTTGTTTATACTAAATGACCTTTGTGGACTTAGTGTACTTTTCAATAAAAATTTAGAGTTTGAAGACTAATATCATCAAACACCGTGCGAGTTACGTTTTAAGCATGCAAGCATGAAGATTAGGAGTCCATTATGCCTATAGACATATTGACATGAACATCATTTGTTTATACATGGATTTTGCATATGCACGCTTATTCATAGAAAATGAATTTCTAAAGCATAGACTATGTGATTAAAGTGTACATGAGTAGTATACGTACGAGCATGCTTACTAAATATTGTTAGTCTCGTTATGTGCTAATATGACCGTAGTAGCGGACCATTGAAGCATGAACTTGTTTTGCTTAAAGTATGAGAATGTCCGGCATGAAAAACATATAACATTGAAGTGGACATAGAATGTGCATGCTAGGTTTCAAACTTGAGTTAGTAACCTTATAAACATGTATACATGATGAACATATTAGTCTTGCATGACTAATTTAACTATGACAAGGATTTTGAAAGGTAAAACTTAGAAAGTTTGAATGTAATGGTTATATAAAAACCCGGGAATTATAATAAGGTTTGAGAAACGTAAAAGCAATATAGATCATGTATCTATGAGTTTTAAATATATGTCGAATACATTTAGTTAAGTGTGTGATACATGTATATGAAGGAATGGTAGTAAGTATGTAAGGTTAAGGTATACCTATACGTACATAGTTATTCTAAGAATACGATGAAAGAGTAAAACGAAGGTTCTAAGAACCAAGATAGAACACAATGTAATACTTGTTATTATATTGAGAATGTATGAATGTATGACTGATGGGTATAAATCCATGATTATATAACTGTGTAGGAATACACGAAGTACAGATATCTTTAAGCAGTTAAGTCGTAGTTGTTAAACTACGAATCAGGCAAGTCTTTCAGTTCCTATTTGATATATGAATTCAATAACTGTTAGTTGAATTATATTATGCTGTGATGATGTGAACTTATATATGAACTGTATATGAGATATGTATGAGATTGAAAGTTGATTTTTGATGATATGCTCGTTATGTGAGAAGTAACATGCTTAAAAAATATAAATTGATTATAAATGCATGAACTGAGTATGATGTTATATGCTATGTGATGTATGAAAACTGTTAAAATTGCTGAGCTGTCGAGCTTACTCTTGCAAATAATCACTTTTGTAGGTTAACGACTCACGGTAAAGACTATGTGCTTCTTGATTGATAAAGCTAAATAGTATCCCAACGAAGAGTACTATTTAGATTATTGCTTGAACCATGTTTAGGTTCTAGAAGTTGTACTTGATAGTTGTTTACGATGTTTAATACTGATCATATTGTAAAAATATATTAGTTGATACATAGATGATATTAAGTTGAGATGTAAACGTTTATACAGTAATTCGAATAAAGTGAATCATAATATAGTTTGATTCAAGGATATGTAATTGATTCAAGTTATGAAATCAATAAAAGATTTTATTCAAAGAAGATTGAAAAAGTTTAAGTTATTCCGCATTTTTATAATATCGAACATGATATAAGACAAGAATGGTAAATGACAAAGATTGTAACTTGTAAAAGTTTGGAGTCATTATACGAGATCCTGATAATGAAAAGAAATTATATTCTAGATTGTACTAATCAAAGTTATATTCATTAAGTTATGAATAAAAGATGTAATAGTTTTACGATAGTAGTATCGTGACTGCACCGGATTCGAGGTAATAAAGGGACCCGAATTTGGGGGCGTCACAAGTACTAACAACTTGAGCACAAATCAACCTACTCCACTAAAAAGGAAACATGTGGCTATTGCTAAAAATAATGCATAACAACTTTTCTTCCACTGAAACACTGCATTTGATGCCAGCCAAATCCTAAGCTCTGTAAATTCTGTAACGGTCATTTCCTCTTGTTTATTTCTATCCATTCCTGATAACGTTCAATTTTGATATGGTAATGAGTTTAACGAGGAAGGGGATGATCCAAGTCTGCTGCTTTGGGACCCAAATTTTGGAGGTATTTTATGATATTGTTTCTTAGTTTATTGATAAAATTAATCTTAAAATTTTTAATTTAAATTGTGAATATGATTTATATTTTTAAAGTCAACATTATTTGGGGTGAATTTTAATATTAATTTTATATTTTTAAAGTCAATATTATTTGAGGTGAATTGTATTTAGAAGTATTTTAATTTAGAGTTAATTGTATTTAAAAGTATTTTAATTTGGGTTTAAGTGTATTAAGAAGTATATTAATTTGAGGTTAATTATATTTAGAATGTTTTTAATTTGGGTTTGATTGTATTTAAAAGTATTTAAATTTTTTTAATAAAGTCAAATTGTATCCGAATAAGGTCAAATCGTATAAACCTATTAGGCTTGAATCGAGTTACCATTCGGGTCAAGTATTCCGACCAATTTCAACCGAAAATTAAATTTGGGAAGGGTATTGTGTGAAATTAAGTAGTTGATGTAACATATGTGTAAGCCCAATTAATTTTGGGGTCGAATTGTGAGGAAGGTGGAATTTGATGTAACAAACGTATATTTAGCCCTACATTAAAACTCAAAATCAGCATAATTAATTAAATTATGATACCATATTAGAATGATAATATAGAATCAGCTAATAATTAATTATTTTTATTTTGAGTATTTAGTTCCCATATTATAATATTAAAATATAATTATAAAGAATTGGATACAAATTATGTATCAAAACTCAATTAAACCCAAATCTTCCTAATCAAGAAAGTTTTATTCTGGATCGTCTTACTTTCATATATGTACTTCAATTTCTATTGGGGGAGAACAGGGGAGCCCGCTCTTTACGTGTGTGTACACAAGATACTAACATACATGTTTGGAATCCAACTTAACCCAAAAGATTAAGCAATTAGGTCTTGAGCCCATTCACATATATTAATCATTCACAATTTCATTATTTCTCCTATATGGTACTCCAACTCTTTTGTGATATCCTAATAATCTCCCTCTCATAAGTGAGTTCGTCGGATCAAGAGTTCCCCATCACTTAAACACTTCTCTTCAATCACCGCAACACCAATTCTTGACTAACCACTCTCAGTTTTTCCCATCGAGAGTCAACTTCATCCATCAAGAATTAAATTTTTTTTCTCTTCAATCACCACGGACACCAATTCTCAGATAACCACTCTCGTAACCAATTCTCAGCTTAACTCATCAAGAATTCAATATCACCTATCGAGAGCGCCCCTTTGGGGCGGATGTGACAACCCTTTATCGAGAATTCACCATAATCGATTGTGTTTTGAAGAGCTTGTCTGAAATTAATTTTCGAACCACCATCGCGTATTTTTTGAAGAGGCTCACTAGCCTGGGATCAATCTTCGGTAGCTCAGATACTAGTTGTTGGGAGAGAACAGTGGAGCCCGCACATTAACTGTGCGTACACAAGGCACTAACATATATGCAAGTTTGGAACCCGACTTGACCCAAAAGTTGAAATTATTAGGTCTTGGGCACATTCATGTATATTAATCCTTCACAATTTTATTATTTCTCCGATGTGAGACTCCAACCCACTTGTGATATTTTAAAATTTTCTACTTTAATTAATTTTTGCAGGCAATATGATGAAACACAAACCTCTCAATTGTACCACTCTTTCAGCGCCAAATCCTTGAAGTTATTCTTTTACAATTGCTAAAGCCTAACGGAAAGTCTTGAACCGACTATCTTAATTAGCAAACGACCTTTACAAGCCTTCTTAGATTTCAATTATGAATGAATTCTGTCGGGATACTCCTCGAATACTACTCAAAGATGAAGTTGAAGTATTTGTAGATTTGAGTCGAGTGAGTAATTATTGGAATACTTCTCGAATTCTTTTCAAAAATAGATTGCTATTAATGAAAGAAAGAAATACTATTTTAAATAGGAGTATTATTTTGGAAAGTAATACTATGTTAACGCCTGATTTTGTACGCCTGACGAAATCACCCAAAAACGCAGGCCAAAATAGCGCCAACGGTTGATTGTATCGTTATGAATTCAAACTCACAAAAATACACTCACATAAACATAAAAGTATGAACACAAGATTTACGTGGAAACCCAATTGGGAAAAAATCACGGGGGGAGAGAGTAATCCACTATAATAATATTGAGAGTACATATGGTGTATTTGTGTTGTATCTCTTGTGTCCTTGTCTCATAATCTGTGATCTGATAATGAATGTCTTCATCCCTTGCTTGTAGCCGTATTTATAGAAGTCTTGTCTGTCCAAATTCTACTAGGAATAAGAGTCCTAGTCAGAATCCTTTTATAACTGCAATTGCTTCCTTCCCAAGTTAGATCTCCTTATCCCACCAAATAAGGAAACCCTAATCCTTCTCTAATAAGGACTCTCCCAATAAAATACATAATAAACATCTATGGGCCAACATTAAATACGGCCCATTACATAGATAGGGCTACCCCATGGCCAAGCCCAAATATTCACGCCCTAACATTGCCCCCCAGTCTCTTATTTATAAGGAACTTATAATAAGAGAGTATACAAATAGATTGGGCTGCACCATGGCTAGACCCAAATAATCATAACCAAACATTGCCCCCCAGTCTTTCATTAAACGGAACATTTGATGGAAGAGTACATAGCCCTTACCATGCAAACTGTCCATCCATCCGGCTAAAGTTTGGTACTCTTTGTCCAAGCCCAACAAGCCCAAGGACTGATACCCTCTGACTGAGCCAAGCAAACCTAAGAACTGAGACTCTCTGACCGAGCCCAGCCTTCGCCTTCGAGTTGATGCTCATGTTATATATACATGAATGAATTAATGAATGAATTAATGAATGCATAAATGAATGAATGCATGAATGAATGCATTCATGAATGGAAGTGCACCCTTAAATAAATATTCACTTCGCTACGAGGAGACGAAGGAATCCAACCTTAAACCTCTGAAGTCCTTCTCTCCGAGAGCAGAAGGAACATCATGAAAAATATTCACATCGCTCCGAAGAGGCGAAGAAATCCCACCTTAGTCACTCCGATGTACCCTCTCTCCGAGAGCCGAAGATACGCCGGGAAAAGTTGCTTCTAAGAGAAGCCCTCCATAGTCACTCTGATGTGCCTTCTCTCCGAGAGCCGAAGGCACACCAGGAAAAATATTGCTTACACATGAAGCCCTCCATAGCCCCACCGATGACCTTCTCTCCGAGAGCTGAAAGCACATCAGGAATGTTCCGAGACGCTCCGAAGAGGTGCTGGAACCCAACCTTTAGACACTCCGATGTACCCTCTCTCCGAGAGCCGAGGGTACACCAGGAAAAGTTTGCTTCAAAACGAAGCCCACCATAGCCCCACTGATGACCTTCTCTCCGAGAGCATAAGGTACATCAGGAATAAACCTTCACTTCGCTACAAAGACACGAAGGAATTCCGCCGCGGATCCTCCAATAACCTTCTCTCCGAGAGCCGAAGGTACACTGGGAAAAATAAAAACTCCGCACAAAAGAGACGAAGGGTCTTCCACCATAGCACCAATGACCGATCCGTTGATCGATTAAGCAGGTTTTGGTCCGCTGATTGGACAATCATAGAACAATTCCATGCTGCTAGCTTTCCAGAGACCTTTGACCGGCCCTGATCTTTCTTCAGAGGTTGATCCGTATATTCCACCACTAACCGATCCTGGAAATATTGTCGAAGCCTCTGAGTGGCCACTACTAAAGCGTACATCAATATTTTCAAAGTTCGGGCTCCTTGTTTCCACATCCTTTAGGGACTTGGTGCTGCTTACCCCCAATCTCCTGCACCAGAACTGGTTCTGTCACGAGAGCTGCTCCGAAGCCTGCTCTCGGTTTGCCTCGTATTCGCTGTATGACGCACTGTGTACTCCATTCTCAAAGTCATCGAATTGTCTGCCTATCAACAACAGTCCCGCTAAATTGTTCAATCAAACTCACTGTACTGATTCTGAAAATATTTCTCCTTATACTGTGAGTCATCTTCTCCACTGCTATCTCCGTCAAGTCCATCGAATATCCCCCATAGTAAATTCCTGAATGTGAAGCCTCATCTCTCTGTTGTTTTTGATGCGGAGGAAGTTGCATATACAAGATAGCATCGGACATAGTGACTAAAGACTTGCGAAGAACTGTCGAGAGCCATAGGAGTAGTCACCGAAAGAAAGAGCCACTGTTACTTGGGGATTAAACTGGAGTTAGTCGATATGTTTGTGATGCCTATAGTGCCGAAGTGATCCAAAGTTTTCTATCTCCTTTTAATGACTTTATATTTAGCAACCATAAATTCCAATATGTGATTTCAGTATTTTGTCACTTCCAGTCCATACCCTGTATCCCTCTTTCCACGTGCAGATTCCCTATTTCTCGTAACATCACCATCCCGATGACAGTCTCCAAAACCTGGTGGGGCATATTTATTCTTTCTTCCCGAACAACACCGCAAAATAGCTTAACCGAAGAAGCTTGAGGAAAACGCCGAAGTTGCCTTGCCAAGTAAAGGTAGTCCGTAGAGGAGTCACCAAAGGGATTGCCGAAATCCTGGCGAAGTGAAAATATAATGAAGGCGATATGATACATTTCGAAACAAACTGTTGTCGTTTGAAGTGGACCCTATTGCCCGAAGTGCCAGAGTGAACATCTTGAACCGTCAATTCTGCTATAATATTTAATGGCGACCATGCCGAAGTCTTGACCGACTAATCTAAAGCCCCGATGAATTTTTATTCTGTAGCTTGTAATGGTTGGTGTCGAGACCAAAGTGTTGAATAAATGCCGAAGTCATGAACTTCGGTGAAGCCCAGACCAATTTTCTCGAAGTCCCGATTCCACCGTGGGCTATCCTAACAATTTCCCCTCGGCTTCTGCAATGACGGTTTGGGCCTCCTGATGAGACCTCTTCCCATGGGGGCTGACTTGCCTTCGATCTCTATGAATGATCTGCACTGACGGTTGGGTCTCCTGATGAGACCTCTTCCCACGGGGGCTGACTTGTCTTCAGATCTGCTTCTATCACAAGAGCAGCTCCGAAGCCCACTCTCGGTTCTCCCCGTATCCTCTTGTGACCGGCATGATACGTCATCCACTATTTGCACAATCATCCATTGTTGCTTGGTTATTCGAATTTGATTCGATTTCTATTTACAATGTAGCCGTTTTGCATGTTGTTAATCCTTCGGACTAGGCTACTGATGCGATGAGGTGTTTAACTGCCTTTGTAGTATTATGTACTGACTATTGCTGTTAGTGTTGGTGCAATTTATCTGTCCTATTTTCCGTTGTTCTCTGTTTGGGCAATCTTTTGTGTTGCTGTTCGGGCCGGTTTGGCATAAGGCTGGCCTCCCTCTTTGCTTTGATCGAAGACTTTCCTATTTCGGTTGGGTTGTTGACTCCTTTCTTCCGTTTGCTTTGGGCTGAATTGGGCAGCTGCCTCCTTTAGTCTCCTGTGTCTCAACATTATTCCCTAAATTCACAAATACATCTTTGTCTCTAACTTCAGTTTCAGACTTGTTTCCTTAAGCAGAGACGTCCACTACCGGTTGATTCTTGAATTCAATCTTTCTCTTTCATGCTCGAGTTTGACACTGCTCAAGAGGAGGCTCTTCCGATTTCTGCCCAATCGCAACTGCAGCCCTTGCACCAACATGTAACACTTTGTCCTTATGCTGTTCTATGTCGCTTTGATTGAATCTGCAATTAGGCGTCATTAGTCGTGTCGCAAAAAGTTGGGATGTCTTGTTCTAGGTACGGGGTTCTGTTGAGAGTCATGTTCAATTGCAACCCGAACTTCTTGCGATTAATCATTCTACACCTCCTCTGCATCAATCTGTTCCTTTAATAATTCATCCAGCACAACAAACGAATACCAAAATCAACTTCCACCAACTCGAACCACCTCTACATACAAATCAAATCGGACCCATTTCATATTGATTTCTTTAGCTTTTATTTTTTGGTATTTATAAGGAGTGTTGAGAACGGATGCAGCCAGTGTTCTTCGATCTTCATCAGGAGTTGTTCAGTGTTCAGTTGTCCGAACCGGTATCTCGATATCTAGCAGGCTTGATTACGTTCGGGTCAGCACCAAATCTTGGATGAAGCTTCCATCACATTCCAACTCAAAGTTGCTCCATGGGTGGTCAAGTTTGGTGTTGATGGCGATTTGGAGTGTGTGCACAGCTGATACATTGGGGGGATCACTGTTCGGACAGTTTCGGGAAGCTGCCGACGTGTCTGATTTTCGCCATCGGAAAAGCGGAGACGCCGACCAAGGACTGCTGCACAATAGTCTGACCCTTTCGTTGAACTCCCCTATCACCTGGATCGCGGCGCCTCCATCTCCGAAAACTCTGTCATCTCTGGCTTCCACAGTAAGATCCCCAACTTCCCCTCATAAAAGCGAGAAACATATTCTCAATTTCCTGTGCAATATCTTTCGGCTGCCGCTTTTGTTAGTCTCCTCAATTTCTGTCTGAACCAAGGAGAAGTTTGCAACTCTTTTATTTTCAATGTCCAGAAATTAGGCATACTCCTCTTTTCCCTGCTCGATCTCCGGAAGCACAACAACTTTGAACTCCGATACTTGGATTCAGAATTTGCAAGTTAAATTGGAACAGTAGATCCGCCAATTCATGTGGTAGCACCAGGCTTTTCAACATCTGTTGTTGCTCGCCACGGCCAGCAGAGATGGTGCTTGCTCTCGTCCGGCCATATCTGCCTCCATCAAAATTCAATTGCTCCTATACATATATATTGTTATATATCTAATACATGTAATTATAGGATTGAATAAATAAATAGGGAAGAAATTCCATCCGCGAAAAGGAAAAAGTGATGAGATATGGATGCCTTTCTCCTTTTCAAAATGAAGACGTATAGATATCACATGGGTGGTACAATTACATTATGATAATTATATACACATGCATGGGTTACCTCACAGGAGTATGAATTCACAACAGATGGTATAAAAAGGGAAACTAGTCCACTTGCTCTCTCTACCTCCATGTGAATATATGTGAAACAATAGTTTTATGTAATGCATGTGAAGTACCTGTTGCTCCTATTTTACCATACAAATACATGCAACTCTAATAAATCCCTATAAAAATAACAGTACGTGCTAGCCCGTGCAACAAAGCAGTACGTCATCTTCTCTAGTTTCAAAGCAGACAGTACTTTATTATCACTATGAGGCTATATTAGTTACTAATGTGGAGACTCAATACCAATTTAGTATCACCTGGATTAATAATCAAAGTGTATAATATTTTGATTTTACATGCATCATGTGAATACTACCACTACATGTATGCATAATATATGAGATAGAACATACAAAGTTGTATCAATCATCAATTATCCATGTTTCAATTCCTATGGGAGAATAATAATTACACGCCTATGCTGCAAATAATTTGAAACTTAAAATTTCTAGTTTGAACAATTTCCGGTAAAAGAAGTGACCGTATCTGAACACTGACATCATGCATCAAATATGTGATTTGTGAATGATTTTGGCAAAAGAACAAATCACCACCCAAACCGAAAATTCGGGAATATAATAAAACGGGCAATAAATTATGATTAAGTTTCAGCACAACTCTATGATTTTATACGCGTCGCATGAATAATACCACTGCATCCATAATATATAACGCGTAAAGTAATAGAGACAACCATGTTGATTTCGCAAATAAAAAAAAGAATCACTTATCTTTTTTGTTGGATCCTCCAATTAAATTTGGTGATTTTAATTCGACACTAAAACAAGTGTCTTCGATTCCCACAGACGGCGTCAATGTTAACGCCTGATTTTATACGCCTGACGAAATCACCCAAAAACGCAGGCCAAAATAGCGCCAACGGTTGATTGTATCGTTATGAATTCAAACTCACAAAAATACACTCACATAAACATAAAAGTATGAACACAAGATTTACGTGGAAACCCAATTGGGAAAAAACCACGGGGGGAGAGAGTAATCCACTATAATAATATTGAGAGTACATATGGTGTATTTGTGTTGTATCTCTTGTGTCCTTGTCTCATAATCTGTGATCTGATAATGAATGTCTTCATCCCTTGCTTGTAGCCGTATTTATAGAAGTCTTGTCTGTCCAAATCCTACTAGGAATAAGAGTCCTAGTCAGAATCCTTTTATAACTGCAATTGCTTCATTCCCAAGTTAGATCTCCTTATCCCACCAAATAAGGAAACCCTAATCCTTCTCTAATAAGGACTCTCCCAATAAAATACATAATAAACATATATGGGCCAACATTAAATACGGCCCATTACATAGATAGGGCTACCCCATGGCCAAGCCCAAATATTCACGCCCTAACACTACTCAAAGATGAAGTTGAAGTATTTGTAGATTTGAGTCGAGTGAGTAATTATTGGAATACTTCTCGAATTCTATTCAAAAATAGATTGCTATTAATGAAAGAAAGAAATACTATTTTAAATAGGAGTATTATTTTGGAAAGTAATCTATTTGTAGTAGGAGTTTTATTTTGAAAGCTTCCTATATTGAATAGGAAGAGGAGAATTGTATGTATACTATAAAACAGAGTCTTATGTATAGTTGTTGAATTGTAGCACAATCAAAAGTCATATAACATCCTAAGAGTTGATATAGTATGCGAGTGATTTTGTGTTTGTGTAAAGGACAGGATTTTTGTAGTTTTTATATTCCATGCAAAAAAATTTGTACTATTAGAGGGAGGGTTTCTAGCTTTTATTTTGTATAAAAAGTTATATAAGTCCATTATTATTGATATAGTGGATATCTGAAATTTGACCCGTGATTTTCTTTTTATAAAAATTTTCCATATTAAATATTGTATTATTTCTCTGTATTTATTTTATTATTTGATTTGCCTCAACTTAATTTCTAACACTCAAGTCATCAAATATCTAATACATATACTAGCTACACGTTTAACTAAATTGCCTAAAATGATTTCCATTCAACAGTCCATGTGATTTATTGAAACTGAAATTTTTACAAAATGCAATGATTTAAGTATCGTTTGGATACATGTAAAAAACAGAGTTGTACATTAATGTGATTTATTGAAACTGGAAATTTTATAAAATGCAGTGATTTAGGTATCGTTTGGATACATATAAAAAACAGGGTTGTACATTAATGTGATTTAAAAGCAAAAAAAAATTTTAAATTAAAATTCCGGTCGTGGAAACATGTCGCCCAAGACTTATTGTTAATTCAATTACTAATTAGATTAATATCAGCTGCATCCCGGTTAACTTGCTCACAAGAAAAACAACCCACATCCAACGTTTCAACCCACAAGTTTAGGAAAACATTCCTCAATTTTTTTTAAAAAGACAATATTGTTCCTTCGTAGTTGATCTGACCAATTTCTTGTATGAAGTATGACTTTACTACCACTAAAATAGTTATTTTTTGTACAAAGACTAAGGCCAAAAAAAAGTAATAGCGTAACCATAAATTGAAAAATGAAATCATAAACACGTCAATTTTATTCTTCTTCCACCTACTTAAAATTAATGAAAAGAAAATAAAAACCCAATCTCAAGCCCTAACGCTATTCATCTTCTTCATCTCCCTAATTGAAATTTGGAATCAAGTCACACAAAATAAACAACACAATATTTAATGTAATTTGATCCTCAATAACTTAATTTACAAAACTAATTAAAATACATTAGTCTCCAGTCTCCACGATGCAACTTTTTGTATAGAATAAAAGCTGAAAAATCCTCTCTCATACTAACCCTAGACCCTATTACACTCTCTTGCAACACTCTAGAATGTTACTACCTCTTGGTTGTGTTACACTTCAATAACTAAACAGAAGAGTCTATTTACTCCCTCCGTCTCTTAATATAAGTCGTTTTAGAATTGTGCACAAGTATTAAAAAAATGATTGTATAGCATTAAATATAATATCAATTGTCTATAGAGAATTGATATTTTTACAAAGAAAATTGATATTTTCACAAGACCTCACTCACATGAATGTGGGTCCCGTTTACTATTCATGTGAGGAAAGCCTTGTGAAAATATCAATTTTTCTTGTGGAAATATCAATTCCCCTGTCTATATTGTCCTTGTATTAGAAGAAGAGAGTGTTATTTATTGGGCCAAAAATAGTGAAAGAACCAAAGTTATATTTTTTACTTGGTAATATTGAAAACTAAGCAATTAAAGCTTATTAGAAATTGTAAAACGTCTTATATTAAGGGACAAAAATACTCCTCTAAAACTTCTTATATTAAGGGACGGAGGGAGTATAAAGTACTCACAACTCTTCTTTTCCTATTCAAAATAGGACACCTCCAAAATAAAATTTGTATTACAAATAAATTCCTTTCTAAAATAATATTTCTATTAAAAATAGGACTCTTCTTTTTATGATAACAATTCTTTTCTGAATATGATTCGAGTAGTAACAATTCCTTCCTCAACTCAAATTCTCAAATACTTGTACCTCATCTCTAAATAGAATTCGAGAAGTATCCCAATCAAACTCATAACTACACTACCAAACACAGAATTAACCAAAACGACGAAACAAACATCAATCCACAATGCCTGCACCAAATTGTTTTTTTAAGGCAATATTTGACTAAGATGAGATGGTAATATTTGTCCATGAATGCGGAGCCTTCTTTTAAATTGTCTTTAATTAGATGCTATAATTAATTTTTGTTGTGTATGAATAAAGGGTTATTGTAGAATTAATTTTTAAGGCAACTGGAAACATGGGAATGAAGATGACGTGGGAGAAGGACATAGGGAGAACAGCTAAGGGTGTAAACGAATCGAGTCGAGCCAAATATTGAATTGTTTAGATTTGGTTCACAAAATTTATCGAGTATAAAATAAAGCTTGATTAAGGTTTATTAATCTACCGAGTCGAGCCCGATTCCGAATCGAGCCCGATTCCGAATCGAGCCCAAGCAGTTTAAACTTTTCGAACGAATATGATCCGAGTATTAATAGAAAATTACAATTTAAGGAGGTTCGAGTAATTTATCCAACTTTAAAATTTGTTCATATTTGACTCATTTATATTTCGAGTCGAGCTCGAATCGAACTTTTAGTCGAACAAATACGAATCGAGCCCGAACTGTTTATTCATTTTATAATTTTAAGAACAGGGATGAACATGGAATGTGAAAAGGAGATCCTCTCTCATTGTTTAATTAGAGATTCCACTTTATTTTGAATGATCTTGAAACTTCATTGCTTTTATTTTTTGTCCTTTTGTTTTTTTTTTTAAAAAAGTTAGTTTTTGGTTATCTATCTTCTTTTTACTGGTTTTCATTATAAATAAATATAATTGGTTACATATATATAACTTCATATTTCAATTTTATTTTTGTGTTTTTTATTTTGTTTGCAGCTTATCAACAATGGTTTAGGGGGTTTTTTTTTCGTTTTGGAATTTGAAGAATTACATGGATTAGGGAAGCGTATACGTATTTGGGTTTATACGCACGTATAAAAAAAAGTCAATTCGTGATGGAGTTTGATAGGACTAATCGATCAAAACGGAACAAAATTGTGATTTACAAGTTTTTTTCGGGGAGTTGATTGTTGATTTTCAAATTTGTGGATTAAAAACGAAAAACTTGTCAATTTAATGGGATCCTGTTGTCATTAACCCTAATAAAAATGACCCAATTTTGAAATCTGAGATTTAACGTATGAGAAAAGGTGTAAAATTTATAGTTTTAGTAAAAACAAACCTAGAAAAATAGAAAAACAAAAATATAGCTACGCAGAGAAAGATTTTTACAAGAGAATGAAATCAAAATTTTCAAATATAAATGAAAAATATTTAACTAGATTCCCTGAGATTGAGGTGGATTTGTAGTACTGAAATGAATCATATCCCACATCAACTGGAACTGGTTCAATTGATAAAGGGGGAGACTGATCATAAAATGTAAGATGGAAAGATTTTGTGTCCGAGCATGTATTTATTTAGTTTCTGTATAAAATATTTTTTAAATTACGACGTGCACTTTCCCGCTCTCCTTTTAATTTAAAATTTCACATTTCGCAGCCTCGCTTTTTTCGATTTTCAAAATTTGATATATGTTTCGAGGTGGAAAAAACAAGTCATAAGATATGTGGATAATGTCTATATTTTTTAGGAAAATTAGATTAATTCTAATTAAAGATATTATGTTTTAATAGGAATAATAATAATTCTTCTAAAAGGTAATAAAAGCTGTATAGAAATAGAGGAAAAGAAGGTATGAAAATGAGATTAATTGTAATTATTAATTATTGTTAAAAAGTAGAAGCTTGTATGTTTTAATAAGTATTGTGATAAATTTCTTTTCCTGATGGTGCCTAATTTTAAAAAAAAATTTGTATCTTTAAAGAAAGAAAGGGGAACACCATAATTATCAATTATGAGTTTATTGTGTTTAATTATAATTCATATACAATAATTTTATTGCGTTGAAAGATAGCACTCGAGATAAAAAAAAAAAAAAAGTGGTACATACGAAGAAAGCTAGGATGCAAAAAGGTTAATTCTCTTAGCATGTATTATTCTGGCCAAATTGCAAAAGTATCCCTTTAAGTTGTCATCCAATTTTCATTTGGACCCTCAAATGACAAAAATCTCAATTGAGTCCTTCAAGTAGCCAATTTAATTCAATTTAGTCTTTATGGCAAATATTAGATGAGAGAAATTGTCAACGTCGGAACTCAATCGAATCAAATTGACGATCGAGATTTTACCACTTAAAAGGCATGACAACTTAATTAAAGGGACGCATATGTAATTTGGCCTTAATATTACATGCTCAAACACAAAACCTTTTTCATCTTAGCTTTCTTCGTATGTACGTGTCTCTTTTTTATCTCATCTTAAATATAAGTATAATGAATAAATTGAGTACACTGAAATTTTATAATTTTTTTCATATATTAGATCAAATTGATTTTTTTATAATTTTCTCAATTTCATATTACTTCTACTACTTGATGTATGCATCTTCTTTTAATATTTTTAAAATAAATAATAATCTAATTTATATTATTTTTATAACATAAGAAATTTAAATAGTTATTAACAAATTTTATATATATATATATATATAAAATATTATTACTTGTTATATTAATAATATTGTAACAAAATACATATTTTACATATGTAACTGGCCAAAAAACATAAAATTATCTAAAAAATTAGCTCGGGATTTGTGCCCCTGAACTCCGCCAAATTATTTATAGCATCACAAAATTTTGATCCCACTGAATAAAAATCCTAACTTCACGATTAACTTTACATATATATATATATATATATATATATATATATATATAGTTAAATTTATGTTTCTATTTTCTAAAGTTTCACAAAATTACTAAATTTCAGAATTTTATCGTACATTAGGTCATAAAAAATTGACTTATATATATGAAGGGTCAGTTTTATTATTATATTAATTGTTTATACTATTTGCTGACTATATATATATAAGTTGCTTTGCAGCTCAATGGAGACCAAAGCTTTATAAGAAAGGGAATCTTTGCATATTTTCTTGGTGCTTGTGAAAGGTAAGTTGATGATACATTTTTTTATTTTAATAACTTTTACCAATTTTTCATTATTCATCATGAAAAGACAAATTACAGCTTTTAATTATCAATCTCCACTTCAAGTGTTTTTTTATAAAAAAATTCTTCTCTTAATAGCTACTATAGATAGGGTTGTAAACGAATATTTTTTTATACAGATACAAGTATATTCGTATTTGTATTTGAAAATAAATTTTAATATTCATATTTGTATCTATATTTGACGAATATATAATATATGTATTCGTATCCGTAGAATAATATTCGAATACAGATATTATCCGTATCTATTTTGTATAATATAATACGACTAAATATATCAAATTTTCGCATATCCATATCCGTATCTCAATCCGTTCAAAATAAAATTTTAAAATTTTCAATTTTATAATTCTTCCACAATGTTAAATTAATAACCAAAAAATATTATCTACTTACACAAATAATAATTAAATATATTGTTTTATGAATCAAATAAAATAATAAAATTAGATATCCATATGTAAAAAAAATTATATTGTATATCTTAAAATAGTATAATCAATTAATGTTAATATTATCATATATTTTAGGGTTTTCTTAACATATGCCCTAATGGCAAATGCTAAGCACGAAAATTAAGTGTTGGACACTGAATTCAAGGGATGAGATCCACTAAAATATAATTAAAATAATATTTCAGTGGGGTCATATGCATTTAAAAATTACTTTTTTAGTGAACCATATTTCTTGAATTCATTGCCCAACACTTGATTTTCGTGCTTAGCATATGCCCTAAGAACACATATTAATAGGATCTTATTTTTTTACCAATATTAAATTATAGATTTATAAATGCAAATATATTTTCTTCGTCCGTCACCCCTTATTCGCTCCCACGTACGGCTGCTAGATCTCTTTCAAGTTTAATCATATGGGGATCATAAATAATATGCACAAAAATTGCCCATCGTGTGCACAAGTTCAGATATCTCAATATATATACTTCTCCAACCCACTTGTGCAAAGTTAACTAGTTTTAAATCCCAACAGTTTGGCGTAGTAGTTTAAATGACGTTACGGAATAAGTTGTAGATTCGAATATCCTAGGATCGAATCCCATTTACTACAATTTGTCAAAGTCAAAAATAGTTCATGGGTCACGGGAACATAAGCGTAAGCTCATATGAAAAGGTTGACCCGAGTTCGTGGAGATTAGTGCGATTGCGATTGAAAAACTCCCGATTATAAAAAAAAAAAAAAAGAACTAGTTTTAGTGGGATGTCATACCTTTTTTTAGACCTGGCAAAATCAGCCAAGGTACGCAGGCCAGCCCGGTCCGGTCGTCAAAAAATAAGTTTTGGGCTTCATTTTTTTAGTTCATCAAGACCTAGGTCATTATGGCCCGGTCCGCTAATGACCCGGCCCGTTTGGGCCAATCCCAGAAATATGTCAAAATATAGTTAGAAATCAGTCTCGCCCCGTCCATCAAAAAAGCGGGCTTTGGACTTCACTTTTTCAGCCCATCAAAACTCGGGCCGTTTTGACCCGACCTGACAATTATCCGGCCCGTTTGGGCCAGCCCGACCTGTTTGTCAAGTGTACCTTTTTTTTGCTATGTATAGCTGGTTATAAAATTTTAAATATTTTTACCTTTTTCTTTTCTTTATAGTTAACATAGAACTAACATATTTTAAAAGTTGGATCAATTTTCTTTAATAAATTTGATACAATTACATTATTGTATATATATAATCCATTGATACATTGTCAGGTGATCTGGTGTTAAATTCCTTGGTAATTTCAACTTTTACTATTTTTGGCACAAATGGGAGGCCATATTCTTGGCAATTTTCTTGCTAAAAAGATGAACTGAATTGTTGCAACTTCTGAAATGGGCCAAATGGAAATTGCACAATGAATGCCCATCCGTCTTGACAGCCACATATAGTTACTTTGGTTTTATTTTTTATTTAATCTGTAATTATTAACCTGTGTTTACATTTATGCCCCTTAAATTGGGTCAAAGTCAACATCTGTAGTGGATTGAATCAAATTGGAAGGACTTAACTAAAATTTTAATGATTGAATATGTACTCATGGATTGAATCAAATGTAATGATTGCAACTAATCAAATCTTAAATATGCACGGTTGTATTTAAAATCAGTCCTTCTGGGGTTGGGGGGCGGGGAGTAGGAGGTGCGCGGAGGGGGGGGGGGGAGAGGAGGGAGGCGAGGGGAGGGGAGGGGAGGGAGACGACGTTTTGCAAGTTTCAAGAAGTGTACATATAGTTAAATAAAATTGCTGAGCCTGTTTCAATAATTTTATTTGAACTCCATGCTAAAATGTTTAATTTCATTAAAATTAATTAAGAAAATATATATATATTAAGCCTACAATGAGTAAAAATACTAATTTTATGATAAATATTATACTCTTAATTTAAAATAACATATTTTAAGTTTTAATAAAATTTATTTAAATCACTATGTTGAATGAAGCGGAGGTAGTAACTGGTTAAAAGGTAAATAGGAAACAAAATTTGACTATGCTTTAATAAAGCAATAAGTCTAGAGCGACCGGCTCGTGGCGACCGGTTGGAATTTTATTATTATTATTTTTCTTGCTTTTAACTATTAAATAATTAATATGATTTATTATAATTGAAATTTATAAAATATAGTAATTTAGGTGTAATTTGAATACATGTTAAAAATAGAGTTGTACAGTCAATGAATTTGTTCCCAGGTAAAATTAGAGAGGAAGAACAAAATGAATTTGTTCCCGGGAATAAATAGACAATACAATCTATTTGTTCGCGGGAACAAATTCATTTTGTTCTTCCGGTCTAATTTTTCTATCCAATTTTATAGTCGCATATACTTATTGTATACTCCCTCCGTCCCATAATAAGTGATGTTTTAGGTGATTTTATTTGTCCCAAATTATTTGATGTTTTAAAAAATCTAGGAGTATTAATTGCAATATTTTTAAAATTACCTCTCATTACTCCTACTTCAATACTCAGATGATTTTAACTCTCTATCTCTCTCCTTATTAACACAAAGGCTATGTTTGTTTGTAAGTATTACACTTAGGATATGAATATTAATCCCAAGTGACTTGTTTGTTTTTAAATTTGAGCTTGGGACTATTAGTGATGAGATTAAAAAATAGCTTAGGATGTGGGATTAATTAATACCATCTCCTACCTGGTATTATAATCCCTACCACTTGGGATTAAAAATTATTAGACAAAATAACCCCTAGACCTTTTCTTAATATCATATTCTATCTTTCCCGTATATCAGTTGATTTATTTTTTTCAAAATAATATTTATTGATTATGTATACACCCCAACCCCATGCACCCCCACTCGCCCCACTCCACCCCACCCCACCCCACCCCACCCCACCCCACCTTGGACGTGTATGAATCGCTAGGCATGATACTTTTCAGCTTCTTAATAGGACTCAGAACCGATCTGAATGTGGTTAAAAGAGTAGGAGGACTATCACTTGCTATGGGAGCCACAACTAGCATTTTATCCCTGGCGATCAACATATATGGGCTTCTTGCTATAAAGAAAAACGCACAAGAGATATATACACCCACCCCACCCACCCACCCCACCTCACCCCACAAAAATTAAAAAATACTATTTACTAATTATATATACATCCCACCCCCCCCCCCCCCCCCACGCCCACCCCCACAAAAATTTAAAAAATAATATTTACTAATTATATATACACCCCACCCCCCATCCCCACTAAATTTTTTTTTGATTATGTACACCCCCAACCCACCCCCCCCACCCCCCCAACCCACCCCCCACAAAAATTAAAAAAATAATATTTATTAATTTAAAAGTTTTTAATTAATTTTTTATTATTTTTTGATGTATAAATAAGTTTAAATTATAGTTTAAAATATATTATTATTGGTAAGGGTATAATTGTTCAAACGATATTTTTTAATCCAATTCTTTAATTAATCTTGGAAAAAACAAACATAACATGGGATTATTTTAAGTTATCCCATGAATAATCCCATAAAAACAAATATGTGACTAGGGCTATTTAATCCTAGGATTAATAGTCTTGGATTATAATCTCATAGATTATAATCCTGAGATTATAATCCTTGCAAACAAACATGGCCAAAGGGATATTATAAATAAATAATACTATATTTAATGCTATACAATCATTTCTTTAATATGGGACGGAGGAGGTATAAAAACACGTAAAGCAACCCCAATTTGAGTAAACCATTGAGTAATTAGGAGATAACTCGGATAGTCACTCGAAAATCGATCCAACAATTGACGTATTCTCAAACGTGTTCGTTATCACGAATTCAATCGGTCTCTTCCTTTTCATCTTTCACATTAATCATCCCTCTCTCGATTTTGGCAAGTCTCATATCACTCTATTCGCCGGATCATTCTTCACCGAATATGAAAAGGTCGATCATCATATTAGACAGTTTTAGAGTTTTAGATTAATTGATTAATTTATGTCCAAGGATGGCGAGAGAGGATTATGAAAAAAGAGGTTTGGGATTTCTTCAGCTACAATGAAAAATGTCTATATTCCTCAAAGGAGAAACAGAGCTGGATGTTTCTGGGCTTTTGTAAGATTTAAAAATCTTAAAGAGGCAGAGATTGCCAAGTTTGCATAAATGGACATTCAAGTTTACTCTTTAGAAATCAAGAATTGCTAAGTGAGATTTGATAGCCTCATGTTTGCTTAATTGGTTTTCTTTTTTTTTTTTCTAAAGAACCATCTGATAATAGCATGAAAAATTTGCTCAAACTAATCTATCACAATTATTTACATATTTGTACTTTTTTATTTATAAATAATCTATTGAATTAAAAAGAAATTTATGCTAAGTAAATATATGATGAATGGTCCTTAAATTATTTTTTTAATTGTTACATATTTGATTGTTTGTTTAAATATTAGTTTTGAATTTCATAACATAATTGCATAATTGTGTTTACAAAAATATTTTTCTTAGTTTATATACTTTATAACATGTTATATAGCTTATAAATTACACATACTACTAACACAAATTAGAAACTATTAGTTATTATCTTAGCATAAGTATTGGATGTTGTAACATATTTAATGTGATAGGTAGTTAATATATATTAGAAACTATAGACAATCTGACTTTGGCTGCCTAGAGGGATATAGAGTGAAAGTCTGCATAAAGGTTTAAGCTTTTTCTTAATGACCACTTAGGATAATGAGATTTTGATCATTTTAGATTATTGACATGTATATAAAATAGAATAAGGATCATAACTACAAGATGAGACGAGCGAGCAGTAGACATAATGAGTGTCTTTTCATTAGGAGAATATCCTTTAGATTATGCAATGCACCGACGACTTCTTAAAGGTGTATGATGATAATTTTTTCAAATATAGTGGAGCGAAACATCGATGTGTTCATGGATGACTTCTCAGTATTTAGAGACTCTTTTGACTTGTGTTTGGAGAATCTGGTATTGGTGCTGAGAAGGTGCGTACGTGGAGACCAACCTAGTACTAAATTAGGATAAAATGTCACTTCATGGTTCAAGATAGGATCATTCTAGGGCATAAAGTATTAGCAAAAGGGATTGAGGTAGACAAGGCCAAGATATAGACAATTGAAAATCTTCAATTACAAATTAGAAACTATTAGTCATTATCTTAGCATTAGTTTTGGATGTTGTATCATATTTAATGTGATGGTAGTTAATATATATTAGAAACTAAAGACAAATTTGACTTTGGCTGCCTAGAGGGATATAGAGTGAAAGTCTGCATAAAGTTTATTTCAGATGATTGACATGTATATACAATAGAATAAGGATCATAACTACAGGAGGAGAAGAGCGAGCAGTAGACATAATGAGTGTCTTTTCATTAGGAGAATGTCCTTTAGATTATGCAATGCACCAGCGACTTTTTAAAGGTGTAATGAGGACAATTTTTTTAGATATGGTGAAGCGAAACGTCGAGGTGTTCATGGGTGACTTCTTAGTATTCAGAGAGTCTTTTTACTTATGTTTCGAGAATCTGGTATTAGTGATGAGAAGGTGCGTGGAGACCAACTTAGTACTAAATTAGGATAAAATGCCATTTTATGCTCCAAAATGGGATCATTCTAGGGCATAAAGTATCAGGAAAAGGGATTGAGGTAGGCAAGGCTAAGATAGAGACAACTGAAAATCATCCACCCCTGTCATCAATAAAAGGGATTCGAAGCTTCCTAAGGCATGTGGGTTTTTACAGAAGGATTCATCAAAGATTTCTCCAAGATCACGAAGCCACTTTGCAATTTGTTGGAGAAAGACGTACCGTTCAAATTTGATGAGGCATGATGTGAAGCATTTAAAGTGTGTTAGGAATCTGCATGTAGATTTAAAGGTTGATTTATTAAAGGGGAGATTGTTTAGAATCTACATGAGATTACAAATATAAAAGATTTGATGATGAACAGATGCTATAAAGTATATTTGTAAAAGTAGGTTTTGTGAAATCCATAATAAAATCATGAATGTACAAGGACTTAGAATAGAGAAAGATCAAGCATGTTAGGTTGATCCAAATGATTGTAACATATATATGAACTGATCGAATAAAGTCATACTTGTGAAATAGAAGCTTTGTGAAGTCCTTAAGAAAGGACTTAGAACTGAAAATATCAAAATTGTTAGGTTGATCTAAATTGAATTATCATTATCTGATGAACAAATGATTAATGTATATTTGTAATGATAAATTTTATAAAGTCGTTAAGAAACATATGTACAAGGACTTTGAATAGAAATATCAAATCTGTTAAGTTGATCTTGGTAAAGCTCTCAATGTATAGTTGATAGGATCAACCGATCGTAGAATCAATATACTAAATCGTAGTGTGATCACAAGTACCAGAATCAGCTCATCCACTGAAGTACCCAAGATAAAGATCGTAGAGCTCAACTACGAGTCACAAAGAGGAGTTGAAGGCCTAACAAGAAGAAGCTGATCACAGAATGACATACTCTAAGAATGTTTGAGTATAGTCCTATGTATAACTCTAGAATATCTCTACAAAGACTAAATTGAAAAAGTAATCTGCCTGGTCATAAATTTTAACTCAGTTCGCAGAGTAATCAAGACTTCGTAAAGCAGCAAATGATATTGTAAAGTATCGAGAGACAGACAGACTGAAGAGTTGTCTTCAACATTATAGAGCTTCCAAGGCATTTAGAGAATAAAGAGAAGTCTGCAAGTCTACACAAGTTTAATGAAGTACTCTGCCTGATCATAAAGAATAAGTCAGTTCGCAGAGTAAACCAAGAGTTCGTAAAGCAGTAGCCAAGGTGAAGTAAAGGTTCAAAGATATAGTCAAATCGTAGAGTTGTCTTCGGCGATCATCGAGCTGCTAAAGTGTTTAACGAATAATTAGAAGTCTGGCTAAAGCATAATGGAAAAATCATTCGTAGAGCAGACAACAGAAGAACAGATAGTAGAGCATAAGTAAATTCAACAATAGTAGAGCAAATGCAAAGCTCAACTCTACGATTTTCATCAGTTTACTATCATCGAAGAGCAAATAGAAGAACGGATAGTAGATTAGAAGTAAAGTCAACAATCTTAGAGCAAATGCTCTAGAATGGAGAGAATTAACATCAACTTACTTAAGGGAGTTATATGTTATTACTATAGCTGTTACAAAATGGAGACATTACCTTTTAAATGCAAAGTTTTATATTCACACGGATCAATAAAAGCCTCAAAAATTTAATGTAGCAAGTCATTCAAACCCCTGACCAACAATACAACTTAACCAAATTATTAAGGTATGACTATGAGATCCTCTACAAGTCAGGTAGAATAAACAAGCTGTAGATGCCTTATCTAGGAAACCTGATGGTGGACAGGAATGCAATATGCTTATGTCTCACTATTCCTAAATTTCTCATATTGGAAGACATCAAGAAA
This sequence comes from Panax stipuleanatus, assembly GCA_020205555.1. NCBI lineage: Eukaryota > Viridiplantae > Streptophyta > Magnoliopsida > Apiales > Araliaceae > Panax > Panax stipuleanatus. The sequence goes on along the minus strand of CM035120.1, from coordinate 130,017,383 downwards.
GAACAAGCTACTACTCCAGAGTTTCAAGCTTTAATTCCAAAAACACTTCCTTCAGATTGAGAATTAACAAATGGAGTTTATTTGTTCAAAGGCAAGATATATTTACCCCAAAATTCAAGTTTGAAAACTCATTTAATGAAAGAATACCATAGTTCACCTCTAGGAGGACATGGGGGTGTCCACAAGACCTACATGAGGACCATGTACAATTTCTTCTGACCCTTCCTGAAAAAGGATATAGTTGAGTTTGTCAAAATATGTCCTTACCGCCATGCAAGTTAAGACATTAACTGTCAGTCTCTATGGTCTATTGCAGCCTTTAGAAGTTCCCCAACAAATATAGGAGGAGTTAAATATGGATTTCATAACCTGATAGGTCTCCAAATCTGATAGTTTTATTTTGATGTTAACAAATTAGGTAAATATGACAAATGGGTAGAATCCTCTACATATGATTAAAATATTTAAAATGATTTTAATTATCTTATTTATTTTGACCAAAATATTTTTCCAAACTCCTATTGAATTTATTTTATTGACCTTGATAAATCTAATATCAAGTGTTAAATAAATTAAATTCATAAAGTAAAATTTCTCAAGGCAAGGAGATTCCTATTTCTTTTTCAAAATGATTTTATAAATCTTTTATGGACAAAAAGAAAATTTCAATCATTATATTTATATATATATATATATATATATATTCGTATATAATATATATATATATATATACATATATAAAATGTGTGTGTGCATGCATGTGAGTATGTGTGAGCCGTGTATTTATTATATGTGCATGTGGTGCATGTATATGTGTGTGTTGTGTGTATGGTGTATATGCATAAGTATGCTGCCCTTGGAAAAAGGGAAAGGCATGAAGCATTTTTTAAATGATGGCTAAAATTAAACCTGTGAGAACATGTCCATTACATTTACCCTAGTCAAAAAGAATTAAAAGCAAATATGGGCTGAAAATTCTTTCGTCAATCCGTGTGTTTCAAAGTGACCCGAGCTTTCAATTTTTTCATATGCAATCCGAACCATTGATTTTAAAATCAGTTTACTAAATTACCTTTTTGCCCTAAACTTCAAAATCCTATAAATAGAAAGCTTTTCATTCATTTTTATTTACCAATTTACAAATCAAAAAAGCTTACTCTCTTTGCATATATTCTGTCAAATTAAGTTTTCACTCACTCTTCTTATCAAAGTTCTAATTCTACTTTGAAGAGAAAAATTGGTCAAAGTATCTGACATAAGTTATTAATTTATTATTGCTTATATTATCTCATACTTGTTTATAAATATAGATATTCAAATATAAATTGTTATACACATCTATATATATATATATATCATCTATCAATATCAAGTAAAAAGTTAGTACTTAGATACCAATATAATTTGAAAGTAATTTCTCTAAAATTCTCCAAACGGTTTTTAAAATCCTAAGTGACTTTTTATTAATATAGATAAATTATATAAATATTACATAATATTTATATAATTATCAGATTGTGAAATGAAATATTTAGTCAGTACTTAGATACCTATATTCGAAGGTATTTCTTAACAAAAATATTATCTGAACGGCCTTTGAAATCCTAAGTGGCTAAATTTTTCACAAAGTAGATCAAATATACAAAAATATATATCTTTGAGTGAAACAAATTTATTTGATATATCAAGTATTATTTAATTGATTAATCTGTTATACTTGATAACTGCCATCACAAGTATTTTATTCGCAAACTTACTTATTCATAAATTACTTGTTGCATTATCTAAGTGATTTAAACTGTTACCCAAACACACTCTAAAGATAAATTCTTTCTAAATCTGTTTAAACCATAGAAACACATTCCTCATTAAATAAAAGAAAAATCTTTATAAAAGTATATCAATTTTCACATCTGCTTACATAGAAGCATATCACATAAAAGTCTTAAACTTTTATTGTTTGATTCTAACTTGTATATCTGCTTATTTGAGAAGTATCTATACTAAACTTTATCTGCTTATTTTAGAAGCAAAATTTAAAACAAATCTTTTGTAAAAAAGAAAAGGTAGAGTTAGTTTATTTTATGTATCTGTGAGAAAGACATAAATTCTTTGACCAACACCAGAGTCTCAAAGAGGTCGGCTGGGAGTTGGGTCTCTAGTGAACTTGTAAGGTAAGGAAGAGATTGTTGTTTCAAGACCAAATCATAGAATAGTTCTAAACTCAAAAGGGAAGATACAATTAAGCTTGAGGAAGAAGCTGGGAGTTCGTTGTCCGAGATAGTTAGTTGTGAATGATTATAAGTTTATCTATAAAACTTTGTAAAGGTTTCTCCAACTATTTAAAGAGTATTTATTACTGAGAGTAATAGGATCTCAAGTCCTGAAAAAGAGCTTGAGAATAGATGTATCAACATACCCTAGCTGTATGTTATGAACCAGATAAATATATGTGCATTGTGTGATTGAATTTTTACTAACCTGCTTATTACTTTCTAACACTGCTTTAACCTACTAAAAATTTAAAAAGGCCAAAGATAATATTTTAAACCGTGATAATCTATTTAACCCCACTTCTAGATTATTATTGGAATATCATAACCCATATACCAAATTCTCAAGGCTACACCACTATCTTTGTAGTAATGGATGTTATCAAAGGCAGCCCATTTTGGGGCCCTCCCTAAACATTACACTGCATCAAAGGTGGTTTCCTTATTCTGGAAAATGGTTGAAAAGCATCATGGACTTCCAAAATCGATTGTTAGTGATAGAGACTCCATTTATTTGTCCAAATTTTGGTGGGAGCTTTTAAGGATTCAAGGCACAACTATAAAAATGTCATCAGCTTATCATCCCCAGACTGATGGACAGTCTGAGGTGGTTAACAAAGGCCAATACAGTACTTGAGATGTTATGTGTCAGAGGAACCAAGTCAATGGCACAGATTTCTAGGACTAACTGAGTGGAATTATAATACATCTTTTCATTGTTCCACTGAGATGAATCCATTTGAAGTGGTCTATGGCAGGAAACCTCTTTCTCTAGTTCATTATTTGTCGAGTACTACTCCTGTAGAAGTTGTGGAGGTTTTCCTAAAAATCAAGGATGAAAAATTGAAGGTACTTAGACAAACATTGGACGATGCTCAATATAGAATGAAGGCACAAATTGATAAACATCGCACTAAATTTTCTTTTTGTGTGTGAGATATGGTTCTTATCAAATTTCAACCTTACAGACAAAGCAGTGTGACACAGAAAAGTTCACAGAAACTGGGAAAGAGATATTTTGGACCTTTTCCCATAGTTGACCAAAATTGGTAAAGTTGCTTACAAGGTTCAATTTCCAAAGAATTCCAAACTTCACCTGGTATTTCACATCTCTCTACTAAAAAGATTTCATGGTGATCACACCCCTGTACCAACTCCTTTACCAGACCACTACTTCAATAATTTGCCCTCGATCCAACCAATTATTGTCATTGATAAGAAACAAAAGTTGTTGCATGGACATTGGGTTACCCAAATCCTCATTCAGTGGGATTTTTTTCCTCTCGAAGAAGCAACTTGGATAGATCAGGAAGAATTTCAAAAACTCTATCCCACCTTTCACCTTGAGGACAAGGTGAATTTTAGAAGGAATGGTATTGTTATTAACAAGGGACTTGGCAAACACTCTTTTGAGACAATACATAATGAGGTGGCAATTGAGAGTCTTACAACAACCAATTCATAGCTAAAAGAAAGCAATGTAGAGCTTGAAATGGAAGTCAGTAAAGATCAAGCTAAGGAAAGTGATGAGGGAGCCAAAGAAATTACTAAAGATTATTGGACTGATTTATAGACAATTAATGGATCCAAGCTTGAAGACTTACTAGCTCACCCTTAATAGGCTAAGAAGGTTCAAAAGACCGATAAAAGAACCAAACTGGTTCGAAGGCTATTTTAGGGGCAAAAGTGGAAAGAGGATGATCAAAGGGTAGTACTGGTAGGAAATTAAGTTATTTTGATTAAGGGATAATAATAGACATTGAAAACTTCTTGTTTAATGGCTAAGATTAATTATATGGAATTTCGTGTGTGATGCATTGTTAAAATCCATGTCCTGTAACAAAATTTGGACAAATGAATTGAAATTATATTTCCAATCTCTTATCTTCCATTTCTCCTTTCCTTTCCCTCCAAGTCTAGCTGAAGACTGTAAAATCATCTTACAACGAATTTCCAATTTTTGGATATATTACTAATTCCTTTATTATTATTATTATTATATTATTATTATTATTATTATTATTATTATTATTATTATTAATGAGAATTATTATTTTATAAATTTTCATAAATTTCACTAGTCACGTGATGGTATCAGAAACTCTGTAAAAGTATGAATAACAACGCCCTTCTCATTATCAATTTTTTATGCACGATAATCTATTTTTCCATTAAAATGATTGGAAATATCTTACTATTTCTCAAACTTGTGATTTTAGGATGTTATCATGGGTCAAGTTCGTCGATTTGTATTCAATGACAATGAATAATGGTCAGATTGTCTATTGCGGGATTCGACTATTGGTACATCTAAACTTGGCTCAATGAGCTTAAGATCACTAAAGAATATCTAACCTCAGTGATCATAACTTCATGTTCCGTACCTGACAAAAGGTTGGACCCAAGGCGTCAATTATGGATCAAATGGCACATTTAGACAACAAGATTACGTTTAAAAACATAACGCCCTAATACTCCATATATCAACGGTATGTAACAGTATATAAACACACATATAAGAAGTTCCAGACCATTGATAAAATTAAGCACATTTTGATACTTAATACTTCTGTACTGTGTTGTTTGGAAGAGTATTAACATAAGTACCAGAGGCGGATCTAGAGGACAACCCTCTTTGCATTCGTTCATTTATCTTATTTCAGGGTTCTTGGAAGGTCAAATGTACGAACCATTAAGGTCCAACCTATGTAAAATAACCGGCGATTGACGTAGATGAAATCAAACTATCGCATTTGGCGTTACAAGAAGGGCCTAGGTTACATTCGTTCCTTCAGTCGTCAAAATTTCACACTAGTTGCTTCTGAGATTTTTTGTAAGACCCCAACTTTTTATGAATAAAGATTTAATTTTCTCTAAATATTATTCTAAATAGTAAGGTGATAATTGAATAAATGCTATAGTTATGGGTGATATGTGCAAAATTCACAAAGTAAGCAAGTTGTCATAAAATATTCATTATATCAGGGAATATTCGTTTGGACAGGAAAATATTCTTTTTGTCGGAGAATATTCGTACGACAGCGCAATCATTGGTGGACCCCACAACAGAATAATTATCGGATATAGAAAGCGACAAAAATAACCTTTTTATAAAAATAACGACAAGACTTTTACCGTTAAACTATTGAAATATACGGTGATAAAAGTACAGTAATATGCGGTATTGCACAGTAGCATACGGTATTGCACAGTATCTCTGATTATTAATGCTTACGTAAGAAGTCACTCAGTTCCATTCAATAATTGTCACAGTAGTTGCTGCATAATATCTCATATTATTGATTTAATTATTGTCACAGTATCATCTGCACAATATTTTATATTACTAAATCAATAATTGACACGACACAATTATTCATATTATTATTTGTATTATTGACAATGTCTAGAAATTTCTATCGAGTAAAGGGGTTAGGTTATTTAATTGCTTGCCAATAAGGAGAAATTCTTATCGGAAAGCACCCTCTTTTCTAGGAACGATCTGGTTATCAATATTGTGAATTATAATATTAATGATGAATAATTGTTAAAAGAGTAAAAATGTGTTGATTAAAGATAAGTGAATTGTGGATAAATATTTATTTAATTTTTGATATAAATAGCGGAGTTTGTCATGATACGTTTGTCGTAAGTTTGGACTTATTATTCTATGGGGAGACGTGCTAATTATATGGACCATCAATTAAAGTTTTAATAGTAAATAATATGGACCATCGGTTGAAGTTTTAATAGTAAATCAATATGGACCGTCGGATTAAAATTTTAATAGTAAATCAATCTGGACCGTCCATGAATCAGTTACTATTTAGTCCATTCTCCTAAAAATAGAAGCTCATTTCTTCCTTCTTTCTCATCAATTCACTAAAGTTATATAGAGAGAAACTATAGAGAGAGAATAAGAGAGAAAAAAGAAGATTATTCTGCTACTAACTATTGCAATATTCAATCTTCTACTAAGGTAAAGGATGTTATTTTCTTTCAATACTCGTGAGGGTTGTCATTCTATTCCTTATTAAGCTGTGAAAATAACCTGTCTATGCGAATTACCGCATGCTGAATAACCCTTCGTATTCCTTCTTTATTAAGCTGTGGGAATAACTTGTCTACGCGGACTACTGCATGCCTGGTGAATAACCCTTCGTATTCATTCTTTATTAAAGTTGTGGAAATGATCTATCTATGCGGATTACCGCATGACGGGTGAAAATCTATTTGCAGTTTCGTATATTTTTGTATTTCATATTCCTAAATCTAAACTTACTATGGTAAGTATTGCTTCTATAATTCTTGAAATGATTAGAAATTGTTAAGGTTTTCGCTACATCTAATATCATTTCACTAGAATATTGGTCTGAAGTTTCTTATTAAATTTTAATCTTTTCATGTCAGGGTACTATTCATACAGTACTATTCATACGCTACTATTCACAATAAAATTAAAAAAAAAAAAATTATCCAAGTTATCTTTTATGAATCTTATTCTTGAAATCGGATCCATGTTTTAATCTTCATGCTGACAATTTGGACATTCTTGAACTCTGAATAAATTGAATTATAAATCTCTAATATTTATCCTTGATCTCACTAGATTCATTCTTTATATCATTGTCATAATTCTCAAGCTTAAATTGTGGTGAAAGTTATCTTTGTCCTGTAGTGCAAAGATGAACTGTTGATTGATATCTTTGGCCTGTAGTGCAAAGATGAACCGTTGATTGATATCTTTGGCCCGTAGTGCAAAGATGGACAGGTGTATGATATGATCATGACTACTGGTGATATAAATTAATATCTTTGGCCCATAGTGCAAAGATAAATTATTGATTTGAAATATTTATTGATTGGTGTTACAGAGAAAAATATTAATGATGGACTTTTAAATCATAAAGATAGTAGACATCATGCTCTACTTGACTCTTCTAATGGATTGTTATTGTCGCTGCTATTGTTGATCTAAAACTTGTTATCTATCATATTCTGTCAGATTTTTCACTGTTGAGGACTAAAAATAATTTATTATTCATTATCTCAGTCATAATATTCTTTACTGGGCTAGTTGAGCTCACCCTTTTCCTTTTAGGTTCTATTGTTCTTCTCAGAAATAAAATTATAGTTGGGACAAGTCGGGGAGTAGAGTAATGATCCTAGATAATAATCCTCACTATTCTGTAAAATAGTGTGTCAATAATTGTAATGAAGACTTAATTTGAGCGTGGATATTTTCGTGTCATATACGACACAATATTTGTATTAAAACTCACATTTTATGTGTGGTCGTATTTTGCAAGCAGAGTAATAGTTGGAATAGAAAGATTTGTATTTGAATTTTGTACAATGTATTTTGGTGACTCAAAATGAGCTGTGTGGACCTATTTTGAGGGCTTCACAGTTGGTATCAGAGCTTAGGAATATAATCTCTAGTGGAGATCTGAGATTAGAACTAGGAGGGGAGAGACGAGTAAAACCTTCGCTAATGTGTCTTACCTAAGCTTATTTGTTATTTAATTGGTCAATCAGAATATAGGGATAATATGTGACATGTAAATTTCTTTAATTAACCCTTGTTTTATGGCAGTATTTGAGAATGGCATCTGAAAATCAGGAGATAAGCAATGGCGCATATGAGACCATTGAGACACAGCCAATCAATAACCAGGATAATGTGCATCAGGAAGGCAATAATCCTCATGTAAACACCAACACCGACCAAATAATGAACTATGGGGTGTTTAGGAGCTTTCTACAATTCATGCAAAACTAGATGAGAGAGACTCTTGTTCAAAATGCAGGTGGAAACAATGAAAACTTACGGCTGGTCACTTCTAAGCAATTCAAGGAGTTGAGACCGCCGGAGTTTTTGGGAAAGCCAGAGCCACTCAAGGCAGAAGCTTGGATTAAGTAGATCACCAAAATATTTGATATTCTGGGATGCACAGAGGAGCAAAAGGTTCCCTTCGCCTACCTTTATGTTGGGTGGAGAGGCAAATTACTGGTGGAATCTGTGAAACGTACTAAGCTTTCTGCACTTAAGATGTCTTGGGAGAAGTTCCAGGAATTATTCAACGACAAGTACTTTTCAGAAATTATTCATCATATGAAGGAGGTGAATTCATCAAACTGAAACGGAACAATATGACTGCATCACAATATGAGGCCAAGTTTGCGGAATTATCCCGGTTTGCATCCCATTTGGTGGATAATGAGAAACGAATTACACGAATGTTTTTGAGAGGTTAAAAACCTGAAATTCGTCAATTACTCATTTCTCATAAACTTTGTTTGTATTCAAATGTTGTGAATAAGGCTCAATTATTGGCGCGAGATAATGAGACTGTTCAACCAAAGGACAACAACTGACAACACGATAATAGTCGTACCGCTGACAACAGTTATCGGAACAATGAAAACCAGCAGTGGAGAAAATTATCATGCTAGAAATGATAACCACTTCGGTGGTAATCCTATCCAAGATAATAGAAGAAGTGAGTCAAGTGAAAATTTTAAAAAGAGAAATTCAACAATGACAACAGAAAGACATCGGCAACAGCACCAGCAACTGTTTCTAGAGGAGGAGAACGACCACCGGTCATATGTTACAAATGCGGACAAGAGGAACACATCAGTCCAAATTGTACACAGCAACCCAAAGTGTGTTACAATTACGAAAATGAAGATAACATAGCTCGAGTATGCCCTATAGCGAAGTCAAGTCCAGCTAGTATGGTGACACCAAAGGCTGTCCTAGACAAGTCAAAGTCGGTGGTTCAGGGAAGAGCTTTTGTCGTGACTTACCAAAAAACGAGGAACCCTAACTAATTTATTACGGGTAAGCTAATAATAAACTATTGCGAAGTCTATACCTTATTAGATACCGGTTCTACCCACTCTTTTATTTCACCTTCTTGTGCTCAACGTTTGAACTTGACCCCTGAGAAATTAGACTTTGACTTATCTGTTGAAACTCCGTTGGGAGAAATCTTCGTTACATCCACAGTTTAAAAATCTTGTTTGATTCAAATTGGTACCCTCACATTACCTGTTGATCTCATCTCTTTGAAAATACTTGCATTTGATGTGATTTTAAGAATCGATTGGTTAACCACTCATCATGCTAAAATTGATTATTTTCGTAAGGTTGTTAGCTTTTATATTCCTAACCAACCTGTTATGCGAATTCAAGCAACCAAACCACTAAAATCAATCACTGTCATTTCAAGTCATAAAACCATTCGTTTATTGAAAAACGGATGTCAAACTTTCTTAGTCCATATCACCAATTTAAACAAAAATATGTCAAATTTAAATGATATTTATGTTGTTAATAAATTCCTGATGTATTTTTCGAAGAACTTCCTGGCCTACTCCCAGAACGTGAAGTTGAATCTTTTATTGACCTTTAACCCGGTACAAAACCCATTTCCAAAATCCCATATCGAATGGCTCCTATTGAACTTCAGGAGTTAAAGGTCCAACTACAGGAGTTGTTAGACATCGACTTTATTCTTTCTAGTACATCGCCTTGGGGTGCTCTAGTGTTATTCGTAAAAAAGAAAGACGGGAGTATGCGACTTTGTAATGACTATCGAGAGTTGAACCATGTCACCATCAAAAATAGGTATCCGTTACCTCGCATTGATGACTTATTTGACAAGTTGCAAGGTGCTAAATTCTTCTCAAAGATTGATCTTCGTTCTGAATATGACTAATGCTCGAACTCGATACAGGCATTATGAATTCTTAGTCATGTCTTTTGGATTGACTAATGCTCTACTGCCTTCATGGATATGATGAACCGGATATTCAAAGAATATTTGGATTATTTTGTGGTTGTCTTTATTGATGACATCCTCATTTACTTCAAAAGCCGTGAAGATCATTAGCAACACTTGAGGCTGATACTCCAAAAGCTTCGTGAAAATAAACTATATGCCAAGTTGAAGAAATGCGAGTTCTGGCTTGAGAAAGTAGCATTCCTTGGGCACGTGGTATCGAAACATGGAATATCAGTTGACCTGGCGAAGATTGAAGCAATACAAAGTTGGGAGCAACCTAAGTTAGTAACCGAAATACGTAGCTTTCTGAGCTTAGCTGGTTATTATCGGAGATTTCGTGGAAGGATTTTCTCGAATCGCCACTCCATTAAATCAGCTGACTCGAAAAGATATAAAATTTGAATGGAGCGAGGAATGTGAGAAACTGCTTCCAAAAACTCAAGAGGGGACTCATTTCAGCACCTGTTTTGACAATACCATCAAATTCGGAGGGATTTATCATCTACAGCGATGTTTCAGGCAAAGGTTTAGGATGTGTTCTCATGAAATATGGGAAAGTCATAGCCTATGCCTTACGAAAACTCAAAGAATATGAGAGGAATTATCCTACTCATGATCTAGAGTTGGCAGCAGTCGTTTTCGCGCAAAAGATCTGGAGACACTACCTGTATGGGGAGAAAGTGGAGATCTATACAGATCATAAGAGCCTTAAATATTACTTCACTCAAAAGAAACTCAATATGAGGCAACGACAGTTAGCTTGAGATGTTGAAAGATTACGACCATACCATCCAATACCATCTTGGAAAAGTGAACGTAGTAGCTACCGCGTTGAGTCGAAGATCATATGCGGGTATAAGTGCGATATTGTCAACACAAATGCCCATTTTGTATGACTTACAAAGGATGAAAATAGAGTTAAAGACTCCAAGGACCTACGTGATGATGTCAAATATACGAGTAGAACTTACTTTAATCGATAAAGTTAAAGCTGCTCAAGCTACAAACCCAGAGCTGATGAATATAAAGAAGAATGTGCAAGAAGGTGCTATTTCAGAAGCAAGAATCGACGAAGAAGGAATACTTCGAGTCAACTCCAGACTTTGTGTTCCTAACAACTCTTATTTGAAGTAAAAAATCATGATGGAGGCACACAACACACCGTTTGCAATTCATCTTGAAAGTACTAAAATGTATCGTGATCTTCGACATACATTTTGGTGGAGCAACATGAAGAGAGAGATTGCGGAGTTTATCTTAAGGTGTTTAACGTGTCAACGTGTCAAGGCAGAGCATCAAGTGCCAAAAGGTCAATTACAACCCCTTGAAATTTCCAGAATGGAAGTGGGAACACATCAACATGGATTTCGTTATGGGTCTTCCCAAGGTTTCTCAAGGCATAGATTCAATTTGGGTTATTGTCGATAGATTAACCAAGTCTGCTCATTTCTTGCCTATACGAGAGACTTATTCAGTTGAACGTCTTACCCGTACGTACATAAATGAGATTGTAAGACTGCATGGTATGCCTGTATCCATAGTTTTTGATCGAGACCCAAAATTCACTTCACGATCTTGGGTCAACTTGCAAAAAGCTATAGACACTGATTTACGATTCAGTTTTGCATATCATTCTCAAACGGACGGGCAATCGAAAGGACTATTCAAACTCTTGAAGATCTATTGAGACTCTGTGTTCTAGACTTCAAAGGAAGTTGGGACAAGTACTTACCATTGGTGGAATTCTCTTACAACAACAGTTATCAAGCAAGTATAGGCATGGATCCATTCGAGGCGTTATATGGACGAAAGTGTTGTTCTCCAGTATGCTGGGACGAGGTGGGTAAGGCAACATTGTTGGGATCAGAGTTGGTACGCATGACTACGAAAAGATTCAAATGATCCGGCAACATATACAAACAGCACAAGATCGACAAAAGAGTTATGTTAATCTTCATCGAAGGGACGTGAAATTCAATTTCGGAGACCATGTATTGTTACGTGTTGCTCCTATGGAAAGGAGTTACGAGATTCGAAAAGAGAGGAAAGCTAAACTCACGATTTATTGGTCCATTTGAAATCCTCGATCGAGTAGGAATTGTGGCCTATAGACTCGGCTTACCACCAAGTATGTCTCGTGTTCATAACATTTTTCACATATCCATGCTACGTAAATATGTGGAAAAACCAAACCACATTATTGAATTAGAACCAGATAAGATAGCCAAAGATTTAATGTATGAGGAAGTACTTGTCAAGATCTTGGATAAGAAGGAACATATTCTACGCTCAAATGTTATACTTCAAGTCAAAGTGTTATGAAGAAACTATCATATTGAGAAAATGATCTGGGAGTTAGAATCTGAAATAAAAGCAAGGTATCCTCACCTCTTCGAAATACCAGGTACGCACATCAATTTCAAGGACGAAATTTCATAAGGAGTGGAGATTGTAAGATCCCAACTTTTTATGAATAAAGATTTAATTTTTTCTAAATATTATTCTAAATAGTAAGGTGATAATTGAATAAATGCTATAGTTATGGGTGAAATGTGCAAATTTTCACAAAATAAGCAAGTTGTCATAAAATATTCGTTTAGTTGGAGAATATTCGTTTGGTCGGAAAAAATTATTTTTGTCGGAAGAATATTCGTACGACAGCATAATCATTGGTGAACCCCATAATAGAATAATTATTGGATATAAAAAGTGACAAAAATAACATTTTTATAAAAATAACGGCAAGATTTTTAACGTTAAACTGTTGAAATAACCGGTGATAAAAGTACAGTAATACATGGTATTACACAGTAGCACACGGTATTGCACAGTATCTCTGATTATTGATACTTACGTAAGAAGTCACTCAGTTTCATTCAATAATTGCCACAGTAGTTGCTGCATAGTATCTCATATTATTGATTAAATTATTATCACAATATCATCTGCATAATATTTTATATTATTAAATCAATAATTGACAAAACATAGTTATTCATATTATTATTTGTATTACTGACAATGTCTAGAAAGTTCTGTCGATGAATGGGGTTAGGTTATTTAATTGCACGCCAATAATTAGAAATCCTTATAAGAAAATCCCCCTCTTTCCTAGGAATGATCTAATTGTCAATATTGTGAATTATAATATTAATGATGAATAATTTTTGAAAGAATAAAAATGTCTTGATTAAATATAAGTGAATTGTGGTAAATATTTATTTAATTTTTGATATAAATAGAGGGGTTTGTCATGAGGCGTTTGTTGTAAGTTTGACTTATTATTCCATGGGGAGACGTGCTAATTATATAGACCGTCGGTTGAAATTTTAATAGTAAATCAATATGCACCGTCGGTTGAAGTTTTAATAGTAAATCAATATGGATCATCGGATTAAAATTTTAATAGTAAATCAATCTGGACCGTCCATGAATCAGTTACTATTTAGTCCATTCTCCTATAAATAGAAGCTCATTTCTTTCTTCTTTTTCACCAATTCACAAAAGCTATAGAAAGAGAAACTATAGAGAGAGAATAAGAGTGAAAGAAGAAGAGTATTATGCTACTACGCTATTGCAATATCCAATCTCTTACTAAGATAAAGGATGCTATTTTTTTTAATACTCGTGAGGGTTATCATTATATTCTTTATTAAGCTGTGAAAATAACCTGTCTACGCGGATTATCGTATGCATGGTGAATAACCCTTCGTATTTCTTTTTTATTAAGCTGTGGGAATAGCCTGTCTACGCGGACTACCGCATGCCTGGTGAATAACTCTTCGTGTTCATTCTTTATTAAGTTGTGGAAATGATCTGTATACGCGGATTACCGCATAACGGATGAAAATCTATTTGCAGTTTCGTATATTTTTTCATTTCATTTTTCTAAATCTAAACTTACTATGGTAAGTATTGCTTCTATAATTTCTGAAATGATTAGAAATTACTTAAGGTTTTCGCTTCATCAAATATCATTTCACTGGAATATTGGTATGAAGTTTCTTATTAAATTTTATTGTTTTCAAGTCGGGTATTATTCATACGGTACTATTCATACAGTACTATTCATGAGTACTAGTTACAACAAAATTAAATTTTCTTTTTTTTGTCCAAGTTATCTTTTATGAATCTTATTCTTGAAATCGAATCTATGTTTTGATCTTCATGTTGACAATTTGAACATTCTTGAACTCTGAATAAATTAAATTATAAATATATAATATTTATTCTTGATCTCATTGGATTAATTCTTTATATCATTGTCATAATCCTCAGACTTAAATTGTGGTGAAAGTTATCTTTGTTGATTGATATTTTTGGCCTGTAGTGCAAAGATAAACTGTTGATTGATATTTTTAGCCTATAGTGCAAAGATGACAGGTGTATGACATGATCATGACCACTTGTGATACAAATTAATATCTTTGGCCCGTAGTGTAAAGATAAATTATTGATTTGAAATATTTATTGATTGGTATTACTGGAATAAAATATTGATGATGGACTTTTAAATCATAGAAGATAGTAGACATCATGCTCTACTTGACTCTTCTAATGGATTGCTATTTTCGCTGCAGTTGTTGATCTAAAATTTGTTATCTATTATATTTTGTCAGATTTTTCACTCTTGAGGACTAAGAATAATTTATTATTCATTATCTTAGTCATAATATTTTTATTGAGCTAGTTGAGCTCACCATTTTTTTTTTGTTCCATTGTTCTTCCCAAGAAATGAAAGTGTAGTTGGGACTAGTCGGGGAGTAGAGTAATGATCCTAGATAATAGTCCTCACTATTTTGTAAAATAGTGTATCAATAATTGTATTGAGAACTAAATTTGAGCGTGGATATTTTCGTGTCATATACGACATAATATTTGTATTGAAACTCACAGTTTATGTGTACTCGTATTTTGCACGACAGAATAATAATTGAAATAGAAAGATTTATATTTAAATCTCAAAATTGTGTGAATCTATTTTGAGAGCGTCACATTTTTCAGTAGTCACAGAGGTGAGTATTACTGACTGAGGGATGACGGAAGAAAACGCTCAACGTTCGATTGCCTCAAACCAAACAATTTAGCTTTTTACATATCGCCATAAATTTATGTCGATGGTAAAAATCTTATGTAGATAGATACCTGGAATAAGAGAGAATTAAGAAGCGTTTTATAAACCAAATGTGATAGCCTAGTAGTAGAGGACTCTTCTTTTACTGTGTGATGTCATAGATTTCTCGTGACCAAGGCGTTTGATAAGTTTCCCTATAAATTTTCCCCCTATGCTCTAGGATGAAATGTATGTATCCCCAAGCCAGAATTGAATTGTACCAAGATAAATTCTCCGAATTTAATTATTTTTTTTTAAATGTCATATTAATTTAATTTATTTTCTCGCTTAAAGCTTTACATTAGTCACAATTTAACTTCGTCATAAAAATTTTTAATATATAAATCATTTGCCATTATAGTGTATGTTCCCTAAAGAATGAGTAGTGCACAACCCTAAAATAATTTGGAGAGCACGAATATAGTGTGAATTATATTTTATAGGCCTAAATTTAGATTAGTATCATGAATTTTTAATTTTTTTCACTTTGGAGATTGTCTTATCAATATTTTCAATTAGGAGATTAAACTTTTAATTGTTTCTAATTATATTTAATTGATAGTGTCACGTCAGAAAATTGATGACATGGTGGTGACACGTGACTAAAAAAATGTTTGTGTAATATTGAGTCTTATTTTAATATTTATTCAATTAATTTTTTGTACCAAAAAGGATAAATATAAGACCATTATTAATTTTTTCAAAGTAACTTTAATGACTATTTTATCCCTTTTGGTATAAAAAATTAATTATATTGATTATTGATGATTATGAAATAAACTTAAGTTTGGGGTATTAATCTATATTTAGGCCTTAATTTTTTATAGCAAAAAGGGTAAAATTGTTTTTATATTGATTATTAATGATTATGAAATAACAGTATTTTAATTAGTAGTACATTTATACATTTTAAAATATGTATCATTAGATTGATTATTGATGATTTTTTCAAGCCAAGGTTTGTAATGTATTAAATTTAGAGAATTAATATTCCAACAAGTAAATTTGATAGTTACGCACGTCCTCCTCACATGAATAGTAAGTGGAGTCCACTTCATGTAAGAGAGGACCTTGTGGAACTATCAAATTTACTTGTGAAAATATCAATTCTCTAAATTTACTTTAAAAAATTAATAATGATTTTACATTTATCCTTTTTGTATAAAAAAATAATGAAATAAATGTTAAAATGAGACTCATTATTATACATAAGCATTTTTTAGTCATATGCCACTGTCATCTCATCAATTTATGTCGTGCTACTATCAATTAGACGTAATCAGAAAAAAAAAATTAAAGTTTAATCCCCTAATTGAAAATATTGAGAGGACAATCCCCAAAGTGAAAAAAGTAAAGTTTAATCTCTTAATTAAAAATAAATTAAGAAAACAAACCTCAAAATGAAAAAAATTAAAAGTTCAGGATATTAATTCATATTTAGACCTATTTCCTAGGTAAAAATTTGTTACTTTTCCATACTTAGTAGTTAGTACAATCTATATGCATGCATAAATAAGAATCCGCACAATGTTATCGCCTTATCGGTAACATTTTTTTGTTTGTGAGCTCCCCCGGACATGCATATCTAGTCACGTTTCAAATTTTCTATTCCAAATAGTATTAGACTTTTAAACTTTACAATTTACGAGCGTCATGCATTCGAGCCTTTGTAAGAGAATTATTTAATTTAAATTTAGGTGATGCATTTTTTGTAAATAATATAGCTTTATTCTATATTTTAGAGGAAAGGTGGTACTATAACCTATAGAGAGATACTCCCTTCCGTCCCAAAATAACTGCTCAATTTTGACTTTTTTTAGTCAAATTGACTATTTTTAAAATTAATAATTAAGCATGTATAAATATATTTTTAACATTATAAAAATTGGTATTAGTAGTAAATTGTATATACTTTTTTTTTTGTTATAACCTCTGCACCTATATTCTGACAAAAATGATACAAAAAATAGTTTTAAAAAATAGTCAATTTAATTTTAAAAAGTCAAAACTAAACAGTTATTTTGGGACGGAGGAAGTACCATTTAAACTGTGCAGTGTCACAAATACGAATATATCCTTTCTTAACAAAGAGGGAATTTCAAAATTAACCAAAATGCTACATGAAAAGGGTAAATTTCCCTCCTGACCCCTTCCGCACTTCTCCTAGTTTATCTTATAGACCGTAAAATGAATTGCATCCTTATAACCGAATTGTAATAAATAGGTTCTAAAAAAAAGTATGACTATTATTTTAAAAGAAAACCTTTAGCAAAGGATGAGGTTAAATAACCCTAAACTGAAAAGGATCCACAAGTTTTAGTAGTGGGATTTACTTCTACAATAGCAAAATAATTAAATTGATCAATCTAATCCATTTAGAATACAAAAATAATATAATATATATTGCGAATGTTTATGTTAATTATTTGATTGTCAGTTACGTGAATAAATATTAATAATAACTTTTTTTGAAGATATGTGTAATAAATTAAATTCTCACATTGACATAAATTTATCGCAATACAGGATTATTTAGAATATAATAACACTCAGGAATTTAATTTAATACATATTGGTCATAGAGAATGCTGCTATTACATATTGTAACTTGCGTCTTATATATTGTATATTAAAATTAAAGTACAACACATATTACACAATGTACAAATAATCAGCTATACTCGGGCGGATTTATATACAAACAGCATAAGTAGCTGTCCCTGTTAAATTTTATTTTATATAGGTATAGAGGCACGGCAGATATGTAAATTAATAAATTCAAGGGGGCCGGTTAATGAAAAAGTTAAACTTGGAGTGGGCAAAATAAATTTCATAAACTAATTCTAAATACAAGTACAAAAATCTTCTTAATTTTAAGGCTTGGTGAAATCTTAGAAATACAAAACTAGTTTATGTTTTAAAATTAATTCATGATTTTGTTTGAATATAGAAAACAAACTTAGTTCGAGACTTTGAACATTTGAGGAATCATTCAAATTGAACTATGACAAGTTACCAAAATAAGTTTTTAAATTGTATCCAAATATTTTTTATATGAATTTTTTTTTTAGTTTGAATTATGAATATTTATTGTAATTTATAAACATTATTATGATTAGTTTAAATTTTTTTATTTAACTTCAATAAAAAAAATTAGTTAAAATCCGCACTAGCGGAAAAAAAAAATTCCAAGAATCTGCCCCTAGTTGTACTTGCCTTTTATTCACAATAAATTAACATAAAAAAGACTTTACAACAAATGAATAAAATGACCAATGTTTGTTATTGTTCTATTAATAATGTTTCATATCCACCATTATTTTTCGTTTACTTCTAGAAAATATAGTTAACAGTATCTGTCCCATATAGTTTGGGCCCCACTTTGTAAGGATTTATGCCTGCGAGTCCCCTCATTCATCAAATCAAATATAGAGCGAAATTAATCAGCAGCTGCGGTAAATTACAATTCTACCCTCACATTAGGTGAGCACAACAAACAAAGCCTATTCGAAATACACCCTAGACATTCCCAGACAAACGGATCACGTTACAAAAACAACAGAAGGTATCTCAAACTGAATAAACACAATAACACAATATAACTAACTACTACACAATGCTAATTAACACTGCAGCCCCTCCTTCACATTAGTGACTTCAATGATCTTGCTTTTATTGGTTTCCTACCTCTTTTCTTGCCACTCCCACCATTAATATCCTCATCTTCATCATCTTCTTCTTCATAATCATCCTCAAAATACTTAAAACTGTCGTTACGCGGCGGCGGCGAAACAGACGAGGAAGCTGTCATGGCAGCAGCTTCATCAGTACTAGTTTCATCAGGCTCGACAGCTTCTTTGGCCGGTTCGGCTAATTTATGATGATCAGCACCTGATCTCTTCTTGCCCCATCGAGGACCGAACCCCGAATAGTAGTAGATTTCGTACGGGTTTGATTCTGATTTCGACTTTTTGGCCCGATGGGCAGCCTTGTTCTTGCCAATTTTCTTGCTAACCAGATGAACTGAATTGTTGATACTTCTGAAATGGGCCAAATGGAAATTGCACAAGGAATGCCCATCTTCGGCTTCTCTACCACATATCAAATTACCTTCCCCATCAGTTTTGCAACAATAATCAACAGTCTCATTTTCTTCCTCCTCTTCCTCCTCCTCCTCCTCTCCATATATATTATTATACTCTTCATCATCCACAGATATTTTCAATGAGGCAACTCTGATAATATTGTCTCAACCAATTAGCTAATACAAGAACTCATCTTAAATAGAAATCCGAGTTCAAATTTGAAAAAATTAATTTCCAAATGGGTATTATAATAACACAAACCCTAATAATTACTTTATACATAAAATGAGCTCGAATTTCCTATAAATATTGAAATTAAACAAAATGGTATACGAGTTACCTCCCAAGAGCCCCAATAGAATCTCCAAAGCTCCCATTTCCAGTAAATATATTTCCTCCATCGACCTGCATATAAAACACCCCATATGCAAGCAAATACAGTGAATAATAGAGCAAAATGAAATCGACCCATTTCATTAATCGGGTATTTGGGTCCGAATAGACGATAAAAAGGGTGAGATTTTAGGTTTTGCTGAACCCTAAGCCATGGGTTTGCAGTAAAACCCTAGAACACAAAGGGAAAAAAATGCAGAAAAAATAAGGGATTTTGGACAGAAAAACAAAATGGGGTTCACAGATCTAAGTCAATATAATATATATACTCCTATATAGAAGTGGGTTTGGGAGAAAAGGGAGGAGGAATATTAAACTCACCTGCGGGTATGGAGATGGAGTTGATGAACCCACGATAGGAACATCCCATGGAGACTGGTTGAGCTGGCAGAGGTGGGTATTTTCAGATGAGTTTGATGCCACAAGGGGTGAGATTTTGGCGTTCTTTCTGATCCTCATGGGTTCAAGTTTTGAAGAAGAAATGGAAGAAGCTGCAGAGGGTAGAGTAGTGAAGAGAAGAGGGAGAACGAACAAAGACGGGTAAGATCTAAAAAACCTTTTTTATGTTTTCTCTTTCTAAAATATGTTGTGTATGCGTATATATATATATATATATGGACTAGGGGAGTACTTTCTCTCTCCTCAATTTATGTGTAGTTTTTTTGATTGCTTTTTGTTTCCATCTAAATATCTTTTAGTCTTCATTCTTTTTCCTCACTATTATGTTACCCAATTAAAAAAAATTAATGATATTGTCAGAATAAAATGAAATTATCATTATTATAAAAATAACATTATTTTTTGCTGAAAGAGTATTAATCGTTTAAAATATCTAAGAAAAGATGTTATGATTTTTTACTATTATATTTGAGGTGAAAATATTATCAATCAATTAAAATAATGTGTGTATTTGGTTTGTAGTATTTCATGCGTTTGGAACATAAAAAGAGTAATTATATATATATTTTTTAAAAATATTTGTTTCACAAATGTACTTTATATATATAATTTATTTAAAAAATTAATATTTTTACAGGTGAAAAATATAAATTTTATTATATTCTTTTTCATCACCTTAATTTAATGTACAAACATACTAATTAAATTTATCATATCAAAATTTTGTAATTAAATTTATTTAGTTGACTTATGGGGTTTAGTTATCCTTATGAAGACGGAGAGAGTGTATTGAAGTTAATATTTTTTTATTATTTGCACAATGTATAGATTAATGATTTCAATAAAATTATTGAGCCTTTTCACTATTTTTATTTGTTCTATTGGTTCAAAATATTTATATAAGTAGGTGTCAATATATCTTGAATAGTGCTAGAGACACGATTTATTTTATAATTTATTGATGTGGCATGCTACATCTCAGTATATTGATGAAAAAATTATTGCAATATAATTTTCGATCCCACATTAATATATCACATCAATAAATTATAAAATAAATTATATCTCTACCATTATTCATATATCCTATATAAAATTGGGTTTAATGGGTTCATGTAAAAGTCAACAAATTTGCTGTTGGTAGTCGTGTGAATTGTGATGCACCGTACTACCGTAGCATGCTTCCTGTTGGGACGTTTATAACCTTTACAGGGAATCAAATAATCTCGTTAAAATTTATTCGATGACTAATAATGTGTTTGTAAATTTTATTTTTTTAGGGAAAGAGAAAGGATTAGGGTAGAGAAAATAATTAAAATCTCTCTAAATTTTATATTTGTTAATTTTGTTTAGAGAGGAAATGAAGAGATTTTGAGGTAAAGTTAATTTTATTTTTTTGCTAAAAACTTGCCTCTTAAAAGTGGGAGAATTTAGAGGGATGAGCCCGGGTGGATCTAGCATTTTAATTCTTAGGGTCGATTCTGAAATAAACAAAATTCTTATAAAAAAATAAAAATATAGTAAAATAAATTAAAAAACAAAATAAAGTCAGAAAAATTATTATAGTAACATTTTTTTGAGAATTCATTACTTAAAATTGTTGTATAATAATTTTATTTTTATTAATTACAAAAATTCACAAGCAATTACAAAACAATTGTGAGTAATTACAAAAAATCTCAAAGCAATTGTTAAATTTGTGTAATTATAAATTAAAAAAATATAATATGTCGAATTTTTTTTAAAATCGAACTAGTGGAAAGAATTAAGACAAGCCGCTAGACGAGAAACAGAGAGACAAAGAGTATTATAGTAACCAAGTAATATATAATATCAACTTTGAAGAATGAGTAATTCTGGAGCGATCGGGATCGAGCGACCAGTCTTCTTTTTTTTTGACTCCCAAAACCCTAAATTCTATTTTTTATATGTATCCAAATTATAAATATATGCAGTCTGTGCAACCCTGTTTTTACATGTATTCAAATTACACTTAAATAACTGAATTCTCTAAAAATATGTGTTAAAATAAATATTATAAATTTTTTGGGAGTCAGAAAAAAAGGATCGGTCACTAGATCCCGATCCCCCTAGAATTTTTTGTTGAAGAAATTACTACAACCTCCATTCCAAAAATAGATATACATTTTGACTTTTTAAAGTCAATTTGTGAAATCCTAAAACTCAAATTAATATAAGTTCGTTCAAGTTTTGAAAACAACAAAGATAATAATTATTAGTTTTTTTATAGTTAGTTTACAATTGTTATATTTGTTGTATTAAAATTAAATAAATTTATAACAATTTTGAATTTTAGGATTTTGTATATTTACTTTAAAAAGTCAAAATGTATCTCTAATTTTAAAATATAGATAATATTTTTCAATCTAATTTTTTTTTATTAAACACCCTAAAATTTTACTTTCTTTCTTTTTGACCCCTGAAAATTTAGTGGAGTCAATTGACCCCAATGCCCCTAAGCTAGCTCCGCCCCTGGGATGAGAAAGGATGAGAAAGTTACATATTTTATATTACTTAAAGTAAACTTTTAAAATAAATCATGTCATTTATTACATTAATATGTAAGGTTAATATAGAAATAGTGGTTTAAAAATAAAAATATTTTCTCTTCTTTTTCCACCTTCTAAACTCACAAACAATAAAAAATATAATTAAAATCACATCTCTTTTTTCTTTCTTTCTAAAACTCACAAACATGATATTATAATTCATTGTCATCCCTTCCCCTCCTATATTTTTCATTCTCATCTTATCTATCCAAATTCACAAACGCAACATAAAAGTGTATATATTTTTGTCCCAAAAATAAAAAAGATAAGATAAATAAAATAAAGAGTAATTATGTCATTTAGTATATATGGTCCATTAATATAAATAAAATAAAATACTCATTATTTTATGAATCTTGTGAGACCACTAAGGAGAATTTTGTAACTTTATAATTTACTCTCTTACCTCTACTTTTATTTTTCTTAATATATGTGAAGTTTATAGTTTGTTCATTTTTTTTAGAACAAATAGCGTATTTTTATTTCCTCTATATATCCTAAGAGAATGAGCAAAATACAATTTATACACGTATTAAGAAAATTAAAGATAGAAGAAAGAGAATAAAAAAGCCTCACATGCAAGATTATATAAAATAATAAATACTTTTATTTTTTTTATACTAATAAATTTCACTAAATAATTTAATTATCATTCACTTTATGTATTTTATCTCATTTTTTAAAAAACAAAAAATAGTTTGTAAATTTAGTTGTCTTTTAGAGACCAGGAGAGTACATGATTGTGAGTTGTCACAATTCATGGTATATGAATATTTTAATTTAAATACACATTCTACTGATGTAGGTTCAATCCTATTTATAGCATCTATAAATAAATAAAAAATTATTCATATTTCACACTTTATCATTATACTATGGGTTATTTAACATGTGTTCTTAGGGCACATGCTAAGCACATAGTTTAAGAGAATATTCTTTTGAACTGTGTGCATATTCTCTTAATTTTTGTATTTATATCAAATTCAAGAAAATATACACACAATTCAAGAGAATATTCTCTTGAACTGTGTGCTTAGCATGTGCCCTTAGGACACATGTTAAGAAATTCCTTATACTATTAAGAAATGCGGGACTAAACACTAATTGGGAAAATGCACTATTATCATTTAATATCATTACAAATGTAATATTAGTTCTCATTAGAGAAAAAGAATCCTCAAATAAATGACCAAAATATATTAATGAAAGCTATAAAATATTTGAACTCCATGCAAAAATGTTTTATTTCAGTAATGTTTAGAAAATGTTTTATTTCAATAAAATACTGTTTTTATGATAAATATTGTAATCTTAATTTAAAATAAAAAGTTTTAAGTTTAATTTTATATAAAATTTATTTAAATCATTATTTTGAATGAAGAGGGAGGTAGTAACTACTTAAAAAGGTTAAAGTAAACAAAATTTTAATATGTTTTATTGTAATTAATTAAAGACTTATAATCGGCATATTTTAATTAGCCGATAAGGCTCGTCAATTAAGTAGGCCGCATGTAACTTTTTTACGTGTGTAGGGTTGTGCTACTTGTGTATGGTGGATACCAATTACGTAATCAATCAACTACAATTGAGCATAAATTAATAAATTTTTTATTAAGGTTATTGAGAATAAGGCTGTAAATAGTTCGGGTTCGATTCGTACTCGTTTGATTAACAATTTGATTCGAACTCGACTCGAAATATAATTGATTGATTTAAATATGAACAAATTTTAAAGTTCAATAAATTACTCGAACATCTTCAAATTATAATTTTCTATTAATACTCGGATCATATTCGTTCGAAAAGTTCAAATTATTCGGATTCGATTCGAGATCGTGTTCGACTCGGTCGCTAAACCAGCCTCAATCAAACCTTATTTTATACTCGATAAATTTTGTGAATCAAATCTGAACAACTCAATATTTGTTTCGATTCGATTGATTTACACCCTTAATTGAGAGCAAACATAATGTTATTATCGTAAATATTCATTTAGTGAGATTTTTACATTTATATACTGATAATTAACATATTATAGAACATTATTTTTTGACCAAATCATTTTATTCACACAATTAATTGTCTTTTTAAAGACGGTTAATATTATGAGAGTAAAAACAATATTATTGTAATAAATATATATGTTAAGGCACTATTATATTATTCTAACAACAATTAATATTTTAAATGATATTTATTATTTTAACAATATTATTTTTACTTTAAAAATTACAATAATCATAAATCTCACACTAGAGAGAGAAAATAAAGTCTTTGTGAGCCCATTAAATATAAAAGGGCGCGTACACGACAATCAATTTTATTGGAACACGCGTGATCCAAATGTGTTGTGCGTGACGCGAACTCGGATACACGCGAGCGAGCGAAGTTTTAGAAGAACGGCATAAAATTGACTAAATTTGAATAAATCCTGCCTAAATCTATAAACGAACTAAACAATTTGGATCGATTCAGTCTCGATTTGAAAAAATACGATCGAGAATCGAATTAGTTAATAATATGATCTAAATTTTAGCATAAAAAATAGTTCGAATAAAAATATGAATAGAATTTGAATAAAATTATATTCGACTCGTTTAAGATTCAAACTACTCGAATTCAATTGTGATTCGATACATACTCGCACTTGCGGAACTAGGGGGGTTGAGGGGTGTCATATGACCCCCCAACCTTGGAATGAAGCATGTTAATATTAGTTAAACTTGATCTTTATTATGTGATGGTATTAATTCATTTGCTTATTCATGTCCTTCTACCTATAATAAATTAACAATATTACTAGAAGATAAAATAATATTAAATAAGTTTGATGATTAATTAATTAATATTTCACTCATTTGTCTTACTGACTTAATCATACCTCGGTATCAATTTTTTGTAAATTATAATAACTTAATTCATTTTATTGCTTTGAGTGACTCGTCTCAGTTGTCTCCAAAAAAGATGACTAGAATCACAATATAAGATTTTGAATATATAATTTTATATGGGAATTGATATTTTCACAAGAAAAATTGATATTTCCACAAGGCTCTCCTCACATGAATAGTAAACGGGACCCACATTCATATGAGTAAGGCCTTGTGGAAATATCAATTTTTCTTGTGGAAATATAAATTCTCTATTATAATTTGCAATGTATATGTATTTAAAGCCATTAGACTCACAACTCAAAGGTTAACAAAAGTTGAAATAGGACGTTGTGAAATACTATAATTGGACAAAATGAAATTGAAAGAAGTACGTCAAGCATCAATAAATAATTTTTTTTCACTGATAATTTTGACCCCTCTAAAAATGTTCTGATTCCGCCACTGCATACTCGATTGGTATATATTCGATTAGATATTCGATACATTCTCTTATAATATATACAAAATTAAATCAAATTAGGATAAATATTTATTATTATTTTAATTTATTTTTAATTTCAATTGTGATTTTATATTTGTAAAGTGTAATAATAAATATATTTTTTCATTTCTAATTAAAATAGCAAATTGAATTTATAATTATATTTATTATAAAGCTAGTTATTACGTGAATACTCGAATTCGAGTTTGAATTTGAAGCTCACGAGTAGAATCTGAATAGAAATTTTCAAATATAATTCGAATTCGAATCGAATTTGAATATGTATTTAATGTTTTGAGTCGAATTTGATTAGCTCTCTGTTTGCTTAAATTCGACTCATTTACACCCTTAGGCCTGAGTGTGCTATTTCCGCCCATACCCTTTGCACTAATGTTTAACTCGTAGTACGGCCGGCGAACTTTATGCTTAGCGCTAAGAGACCCTTTAGCTTGAGCTAGCCATTGCTCGCAACCTAAACTTGGATTCGGCCGAACCCAATTTATTATTACAATTTACAATATAATTTCTTTGAATTTTCCTTAAGTTACTGATGTGACATGTTGTTATTGAATAATATAATATTTTCTTTGTTTTAAATTATAAGATTATTAATGATTGTAAAAAAATTAATTTGAGATAATTTAAAATTTAAAATTTAAAATTACCACGATTCATTTAAGTTTTAAAAATAATAAATCTTATAACTATTAGTACTTTTTATATGATTTGTAGTATTCATAATTGTATTGATATAAATTAATTGAATTCATGCATTGAATTTGAAAATATTTTAAATGGATTTTTCAAAAGTTAATATTGATATTATAATTTGAAACAGATGAAGTATTAATTTTAAGGGTCAATCTTATATACGCTCTGTTTTTAAATTAGGGATACATTTTTTTAATATGTTCTAAAGGGATACATTTCTATTTTAAGATAAAAGTAATATGATATTCTTAATTTGCTACTCCCTTCGTTCCAAATTAGAAGATCAATATTGACTCTTTAAATATCAATTTTAAATATTTTCAAATTCAAAATTGACATAAATTTATATAATTTATGTCAATATAATTATTATAAATAATTCATGTCCAATTATGAGGTTCGCATGGAATTTTTGGGTATGAATTTATGCATCCACATAAAGTTCCTCTAACGGGGGTGCATCCGGGATGGGTAGAAATTACCATGCCTAAACCGCGCGTGGTATAAAAATGAGCTAATCCTTTAATTTGTTGTAGCAATTGTTTTTTGAAGTAAAGAAAACTTCCCTCCCTTTTCTATTTTTGACTGTGGCAAATACGACACTAAGGTTTGTGATGGCTCCATAGATTGATCGAAGTGGTAAAATAATTTGAACTTATATTAAAATAAATATTAGGAAAATAAATTACTCTCTTAGCATCTAAATTAGAAATACACTTATAAAACATTCATGTCCAACTATCATGTCCGCATAAAAGTATTGTATATACAACTTATTTAATGTTGTTCTTATTTTTTTCAAAAAAATTATTAACAGTTTAATTTTATATTTTATAAGATATTTTATTTAGGGCAATATAGTCATACATAGTTGTGTATATTTTATTTGTGCATAGTCGGCCAAAACTACGTATTTTTTTAATAAAAAAACAGTATCTCTCCTCCCAAATCAGAAATCAAAAACAAATCTGTCAAAACAACGTAATTTTGACAGACTGTGCACAAATAAAATATATACAGCTGTGTATGATCATTATTATCTTTTTATTTATAACAACTTAATAGTTACCAATTTTCTTTTTGTTACGAATGCAAAGTTTTTCATTCTGTTACCAATGCAAAGTTTTTTTTTTTGCTCATTATTTAAATTCTTTTAAGTAATATAAGGAATAATAAAGAATAAAAAAATTATGGTGGGGTTGCATAAACGGGACGAGGCGAGTTTGGTGGCAAGATATCAATTTCCTTTTAAAATGGGACAGGGTGGAAGAGTCACGCCGTAGAAGCAGACCAACCCTATTTCCATAACTACTCTGAGCTCTACAAAAGAGCCCCTTGCTTTCAATATTTATAAATATTAAATATGGAATTTTGTTTGCTAATTATTTTTTAAAACATTTGTTAATTTAATAATAACTACATGATAATAAAATTATGATAGGAAACTAAGTACATAGTTTCAATTTATACCTAATATTAATATAGAGATGATCACTAGTTTTTTGAAATAAAAAATTAATGGCAAGTGAAAATCTTTAAACTTATAAACTTATAAAGTTTAAACGGTCCGGATCTTAAGCTTATTTTTTATCCAACATACCTTGCTAATTCCCCTTTAGCGATGGATCAGACGACGGTTCGGTCCGTCGCTATATATACAACCGTCGTCTATATGTTGTCCGTCGCTAAAAGTTAAGACGACGGTTGTATATATAGTGACGGACAGAACCGTAGTCCGGTACGTCGCTAAAGGAGGTAAGCAAGGTATGTTGCATAAAGATTAAAGAGTAAGCTTAATATCCCGACAGAAAATTTATAGAGTCTTGCTATGTATTGCGATAAATTTAAGTTAAATTTCAATTGTCAAACTTATCAATATATAAAATCGATAAAAATTATAAAAGTGTACCACTTAAAAAATTAATATAAACATTCGTAATATAAATTATTACCGAAAACTGGGATAGGGATGATCCCGTCAAAATTGTGAAGCCTAAGTGCTAAGTGTGATAAAACTGACGATGAGGATAAAAATAAAAAGCTTGCTAATACAAGGGCCAAAAACGGAATGTGCATAATATTATAGAAAAAAATAAAATATGCGATAAACTGAATTTGCGTTATCGGGGCTGAGCCCAGTCGCCGTCTATAAATATGAGTCAGTCCATTCAAAAATCATCACGAACTTGCTAAAAATTGAATTAAACTAAAAATTGAATTAATCAAAGAAAATAAAACGAAACCCTAGCCTTTTGAAAAAACAAAAATAGAAAAAAATGGATGGACTCATCGAAAACTCGTGAGATGTTGAAAACAGAGAGTATGAAGGAGAAGCTAGCATGGACAACTTGGGAGGACCTGTTGCTAACATGCGCAGTGAAGCGGTACGGACTACAGGACTGGAACGCCATAGCCATGGAACTCCAGAGCAGGGTCTCTGTTCCTGTTCTGGTAAACGCGCAAATCTGCCTGAAGAAATATAACGACCTTAAACGCCGGTTCACGGACAATATTAGCGACGAAAACGTCGTCACACCAGCCGGCGGCGACGAGGTTGATAGCAGTGTTCCTTGGCTGGAGGAGTTGCGGAAACGCCGGATTGATGAGCTCCGGCGAAAGGTTGATGGACACGATCTTTCGATCCAGTTAATAAATCTATCCTTTATTATTATTATTTTTAAAAATTTTGATTTATATGCGAAGAAATTTTTTTGTTTTTATTTACGTCAAATAAATGTTAATTTGTCTTTAGATCTGTGTCAATCTGAGAGATTTTTCTGATCTGTTGTGTTGTTTAACAGAAATTTGGAGACGAAAGCTAAGAGATTGGAAGAAGAGAGAGAACACTACAAAAAACCAGATCTAGAGAAGGATACAGGGGAGGATAGATCAGAAAACGACAAAAACAATGCTACCGGAAATCCGCTAGTGGACAACGACGCCGGAGTTTCAGCCTCCGGCGAACGTTCGGATAGAGAAAATCAGTCGGTTAACGAGTCAAACTCGACGGATAATCGGGGCGCCGGAGAAAAAATATCGGAACCGGTTCAAAATAGTTTGGTAAATCCAGATCCGGATTCGGGTTCTAAACCGGTCCGGGCAGACTCTTGGAATGACAGCTCAAAACCCGGTGATGATAAGAAAATCGACGATGAGTCAGCCGAGTTACGTGACTCGGCGGCGGATGAGTCGAAAGGAGGGATTAAGGAGAGCAGTGACATGCAGAGCTCGGCGAGTTTAACGAGGACGAGCGGCGGCGGGTATGAGCCTGTGGTGTCTCCCGCCACCATGAGGCTGGACCAGGTGAACAAATCAGAACCGTCGGTTCGGTTTTTGGATATGATCAGGTCGCACAAACACGGTTCAATGTTCGAGATGCGGCTCGATAGCCAGGTGCGTTACTCTGTGCTTATCACATTTAAAATAAATAAATGAATCTCACAATCATAATCTAATATCTGCCGTTGGATTGATTTTACCTAAAGTTATTCAGCCGTTGAATTGTTGGTCCCCACATTAAGCAAATATCAATATAAGGACTAACGCTTGTTTCAATAAATCAATGGTTTGGTTCAAAAGATATCTGCATGTGAAATTTTAGGTAATGAGTTAGCCTTGTAATTGCAGATATAATATCACGTTAGATTAGATTCTTTTCATTTTAAAATATAAAATATATTTTTATCTTTTTTTCAAAATCCTTATATTTTTATTTTTAAATTATAAAGTGACCACTACTAAAAGTTTGATCAATATTAGAGATACATTTAAAAAAAGCATAGGTTTTTAAAAAATTATTTATTTATAAATATTTATGGTATTATACAATGCGAAGAATTTATAATTTGATATTCCAACCGTGTTATTCCCGATTTATTTCACTCCACGTGAGATATGTGAAGTTAATATTTTATTTTTTTTATTTTCGAAAATAAACTATGAATTTATGATACATTCCACTATAATTTTTATTTGATTATTTTTAATTTATATTTAATGATACAAAATATTATTTTTAACGATAATATTAGCCACGCAAATATTCGTTTTTGGTATGACATGACTCATGAGCTACACAATTATTTATAGGAAATATTATTTTATCATGTAATATTTTGTGTTATTAAATATGTACCATTGAATTGAGAGAATTAGCCGGAACTTGGAGGGTATTAGGGAGAGGGTTCCAAATTTGATTTCACACCATATAAAGAAAAGGGAAAACTAAAGTTAATGTAAGATATTCGAAGGGAATTGATATTTTCACAAGAAAAATTGATATTTTCACAAGGCTCCTCTCACATGAATAGTAAACGGGATCCACATTCATGTGAGTGAGGCCTTATGGAAATATCAATTTTTCTTGTGGAAATATCAATTCTCTATTCGAATTAATGCAACAAACACTAAGATTGGTTAAATGGTCACAATTAACTTTGCTTCTTAATTTTTTTTTGAGTCTTGTTATATATTGTAAAAGTTTTCAGTAAAAATATGATTGTGAAGTATGCGTATACATGAGATAGGTAGAAATTAAGAAGAATTAATTTCACTTTAATTTATTCTATTTTATCATATACACTTTTATATTGATCACAATCTAATTTTGTCAAATATTTGTCGACATGTATATCATTTTCCTTTTTTTATGGTTAACAATTAAACGTTTATTCTGCTTTAAAATAAAATTATCAGTATATATTATCATTGGAAAAAAAAATGATATTGTCATGATAATAAGTATCGGTTAAAATGTTAAGTGTCATTTAAAATGTTAATAAAAAGATCGTTAAATATATATTAACTCTAATGGTATTATTTTCTTTGACATTATCAAAGACCTTATATTAAAAAAATTTATGGATAAAATTATTCAAATTACATTCATGATTTTTTGGGAGGAGAGTTTTGTACTTGCATAATCCTATAAGTCTCAATTTTTTTTTATTTCAAATGTGTTTTAAATAATCTGACATTAAATTATATAAAATATACTTTATGACATAGCCAATTATAAAAGTTTCACCCAATTTGTATGACACATCGATATTATAAATTTGAGACCTCTAGTATTTTATTTATCTTTGTACTTTTAGAGATTTGGGGAAAAGGAATTTAAATTATTGATAGTAAAATCTCTAGGTTTGTTAATTTGGTTTGGATTTTCTTAATGTTTTGGAACTATATGAATTGATATATATATATGGAAAATGGAGCGTGTGTTTTAGACACACATAAACTTATGTATATCTTATTATTTTAAGAGATTTTATTAGTAGTATTTTTGGCATTTCATCATTTTCATTAATGGTTTTTTCGGTATTTCACCAATTTGTCAATTAAAACTGCGTCGTATTAAGTGTTGGACAGCATACAAGCTTGTGTGTATTTAAAACATATATTCCCTTTTCACTATATATATATATATATTGAAAATTAAGAAAAGTAATTTTTCATGTCCTAAATTTTGTTCTTGTTTAATAAAAAAAGAACAATTTTATTGGAGTATTTTAAGTGGTAAAATTATGCTTAAAATTCTTCAACTAAATTTAAAAATCCTGATATTTTCAGCACAACCAAATATTTTTTAACCTAAGGACTTCCAAAATCTCTTTTTAACTTAAGACTTATCCTCAAATTCTTCCTTCAACCACATAATTAATGGAATTAATTTTACAAACTACTAAGTATATTAAATATAATGTATCTAATTTATTAATCAGATTTTCTATAATTAAGTAATTTGCTAGTGGGGTGGTTCATTAATTTAAAATAATAATAAAATAAGAATATAAGTAAAACTTAAAAAGACATTCTTTGACATTTTAAAAATGCAAAAAAGCTAATCAACAGGGGAGCAAGCATCTAATCTGGATTTCTAGACCGTAATGTAAATCAATGCTTTGAACTTTGAAACATAGAAAAATAATTAATTTAATTTTTTAAGTCGTTCGGAACCTGGAAAATACTTTGCGTAATACGCGATCCGAATCAGGTGGAGGTGGTACAGAATTAAACTGGACCACTTTGTGGGACCCCTTCAAGCTTTAGTCTTTTATTTTATCGCAGCCGTTAGATCTAAGCATGTGTTATTTTCATTTTTTTTTTTTTCGCTTTGTTTTTTCTTTCTGGTGGGTGGAAAGTGGGCAAATAAAGTCATTATTATAAGCGTTGGCACTGCCAGGATTCTTGGCTTTAGTTGATCACACCCGATTGAATCTATTTAATATCCAAAAATAGTATTTCATTTGTTTTCCTAAGGAGTATATATATACTAGTAATTGTCCGAAGCATGAAAGCGAGATGTAACGAAATCCCTCATCTCTTTTTCTCTTTCTTCCTCTTCCACCCCCCTTTCCTTCTCCGATCATCTCTGTTTTCATACTATTTTCTTCTTCAGACCCTATCTTTCTACTGACTAATTTACCTTCTCTTTTCGGAATCTCTCCATAATTTACACCAGCGTAGATCCAGTAAAATTTGACCCCATTCAATTTAGCCCCGATGTAGGAGAGGTACCGTGTAGTGGATGGTCATGATTTGGGCGGGATTTTTTTTTGTGTGGGATGAAATGTGAGTCTCTAGATTAAGTTGGAAGAATTGAGATGAAATCTAGGTTATTGAGTTAAAATTAGAATAAATCTGAACCGTTT
Organism: Panax stipuleanatus; assembly: GCA_020205555.1. NCBI lineage: Eukaryota > Viridiplantae > Streptophyta > Magnoliopsida > Apiales > Araliaceae > Panax > Panax stipuleanatus. Next base: position 129,984,018 of record CM035120.1, on the reverse strand, counting down.
TATGCTTTTCTGCCCAAATTAATTCAAAGTGAATTCTATCTTATTATTATAGATATGTAATATATTTGAAAGTGTATATAAGGAATCAAGCTACTACCATTATTATCTTTCCTTATGATTTTGGGTGAGTCTGTGATAAGGTGAGATTACCCAATGAGATACTATTAAAAAAATGTAGTACTCATTTTATTTTCATCAAGACATTTATACTTGTGAAATATATATATATATATTGAAATATGTAGTATACTTGGTATATAAGAACTCAAGCTACAATCATTATTATTTTCGGTCATGATTTTTTGAGTTAGTTTGTGGTAAGTTAAGATGATTTAAAAAAATACTATTAAAAAACGCATTGGACAGTTCAGAATTTGGCTTGTTATATATATATATATATATATATATATATATATATGTATATATATATATATATATATATTAAAATGTAGTACTCAATTTTTTTTCATCAAGACATTTATGCTTGTGACAAAATGATTAATTTTTTTTCTCAATTATAAATTACAGAAATCAAACGAGTACAAAAGCTTAGTCAAACAACATGTGGATCTCGAAACGGTGCAAACCCGGATTGAGAATGGGTCATATTCTATCAGCACAACCAAATTCTATCTGGATCTCTTACTCCTAGTCAACAATGCAATTATATTCTTCCCCAAAGCATCTCTTGAATCAGCAGCCGCCTTTGAGCTTCGAAGCCTTGTTTTAAAAGACATGAAGAAGAAGTGCATTGGCCGGCGATCCGACCCATATCCCCTCAACCCAAAGCCCGACCTGGATAAACCCGATTCATTGCTAGCTAAACAAAAGTCTTTAATAGTTTGCCGTAAGAGAAGCTCCATTTCCAGCAAACCGTCCAGTTCTAACAAGGCAGAGGAGAAGCCGGTGATAAAGCCGAAACCACCTGTTAAATCTTCCTCTTCATCTGAGGAAGCGAGTTCAATAAAACTAAAGCTGATGGAAAAGCCGGTAACGGGTGCCCGGAGCATGAGAAGGAGCGGCAATGGCCGCACTAATAGCACAATTACATCCATTGACAAAGGGGAGGCTCCCAAAACTGAGAAGAAGAAAACTGAAGTCTTAAACACGGCAAAAAAGCGCGGTGCAGCGGACTTTTTGAAACGAATAAAGAAGAATTCTCCGGCAAAAGGGACACCATTACTCGAAACACTGAAAGCTTCTCCGGAGAATAGTAGTGAGAGTAGCAGAAGAGAGTCGAGGGATCGGCAGAAGAAGAGAGTGGATGAACGGAAAGAAGTGACGACACGCCAAAAGGGGGGTGGTGGTGGTGGCGGTGCAGGGCGGAAACCGGTGAAGGAGGAGAATAGTCCGTCAAAGAGGGGTGTGGGAAGGCCGGCGAAGCCAGGGAAGGAGGCGGCTCCGGTGAAGAGGAGAAGGGAACGGGGTGAAGCGGAGGTGGCAGCCAAGAAGCCTAAAAAACGGACTAGGAGGTAATAGTAGTTGGTGTAGATATATAATGTTATAGGTTTGCAATATTTGAATTACATTGATTTGTTTTTTATGGTCCTTGTAACACATTCAGGATTAGGTTTTGTAATAGGTTAGTTTTGGTTTTCAAATCTTTTGAAGATTTTATATACCTGGCCATAACTGACATGAAAAGGTTTGATAATTTAGTTTAACTAGTTTTTTATTGTTTTCGGAGTACTATCTTTTTCTTTTGATGGAAAAAATAACACTTAATTTGTGGCACAAAAAAAAAGTCCCATTTGTATTTCTTTTAGTCAATTAATTAAGAAATTCTAAAATTTAAGATTGATTATAATTTATTTGATCTCAATTAGTGCTAAAGTCAATATTGAAAACCACATAGTAAATATTACTTATTACAAAAGTGTCATTTAAAAAGTTTGAATAAATTCATATCACAATTTTAGAGTTATATATTAACTACGATTAAACTCAAATTATTGGTCTTATCGTACTGAGATATTGCGAACTTTAGGTCTCAGATTCGATTTTCACTTCAGTTGAGTTTATTTCTTTTTGTGTCTTTATGTGAAACTTATTTGTGAGTTTATTTCTTTATCATTTAGTGAGGTTTGATTGGTTTTTGAAATTATAATAATGATAATGTACTTGATTATGAAATTATATTATATTACCTAAAAAGTGGGGTTTTCTGAAAAAATAAATAAATAAAAATTGCTCCAATATATTTATTTATTCACATTATTATACCTCTAGTTAGGGTTGCAAACGAACCGAACCGAACTGAAGTTTGTCGAACTCGAATCAAATTCAAACACTTTTAGTTAAACTCGAACATGTTCGAGTAATTTGATCGAACCAATAACTATGTACGAGTTCGGATAGTTTGGTGTTTGCGAACTATCGCAAACATGATCGAGTACGCGAACAGTTCGCAAACAAGTCGAACACAAGCTTGTTCGCGAACGTTCACGAACACAAACTTGTTCAATAACACAAACTTGTTCACAAATACAAACTTGTTCATGAATACCAAACTTGTTCACGAACACAAACTTGTTCGCGAACATAAACTTAGAACTCTGAAGCAAAAAATAGTTAAATAAAAACCAAAAATGTCTTCTCTAATAGTCTAAGTAACTCAATAAAAAATTATATCAAATATTATAATCATCATTATTAGAATAGGATATAATCATATAAATATAATATAATATATATTATATTATTATCATAGTATCATTGATATATAAGTCTTATATCACACTATATAAGACTTATTTAGGAATATAAGATATAATATATATCATATTATCGCGCACGCGCGCGCGCGCACACACACACACACACACACACACACACACATATATATATATATATATATATATATTAAATTAGTAGTAGTGGATTAGTGGTTAATATTATTATTTATTACATAATTAGTCTAGAATAAATAAATAATACTCTATCTATTTCATAAAAATAGTCTTATTTAAGATTTTTTATAATGAAAAATATGAAATTGTAAAATTTTAAGATTTAAAATAATGTGAATTTAGTTGATTTAGATTAATTCCATATTTAATAGACTAATATGGTTAATCTTGAAAATTTGAAATGTATTAATACCAAATACTTCCTCCGTTCTGAAATATAAGTATAAACTGATCAAGTATGAATTTTCAAAGTCAATAGGAAATATTTTTAATTCAAAAGGGATTGTGATACTTAACTTTTGAATATAATAAATTTTAATAACTACTTTATAAAAAGTTTTTAATTTTCATAATTATATTATTAAAACTAAATAAATTAACTATGATTCTAAGATCAAAGGCATAAAAGTCAAAACTATTTAGAAACTTTATTTCATTTTTTAAAACCTTTTTGCTTATTCTAATTAATTTAAATTAATAAATCATTTAAATTTTATGCAAACGGTACTGTGTGACATATTGTTTGATTGGATTATTAAACACTACTTTTTACCCTGAATATGATTACTTGTGAGAACCCAAAATTTCAAGAATCATTATTAATAAGAATTTAATAAATAAAATTCTTAAGGCATTAGATGGGTTCGAATATGAATATATCTGTGATATGAGGTTTGTAGTATTGAATTACATAGGGTAATATGAGCTATGTAATATGTGATTTTTTGGTATATAATATATATATATATATATCATTATTATATATTTGTTATACATGGTAGAGATGAATTAGTAAAGGAGATGGATAATATTTATCTATCGATACTAAATGATTTATAGAATTTTTATCATAGTAAGCTGGTGACATTAAATATTTTTAATAATCACCATTTTCTGGAGTATATGTACGTGCAAGTATTAGGTTTACGACAGTGTAACCGTACCCTTTAATGGTTGATATATAGGAGCAGGGCTAAATGATTCTTTCAGTGAGCGGAGGTATATACGAATTAGTAACCGATCTAACTCATTGTGAAAACAGTGTAGACGAGACGGAAACTAATTTGTTGGTTGTTTGTGAGAAACCACTCAGTGTACTATATAGAATACTAGTAAAGACACGGGGTGTATTAAGTTTAGACTTGTATATATGTACGTTGTTAGAGAGAGAAAGAAAATCAATATATCGTTAGATATGTATTGGTTAGAGAATTATTAATTAATTGACTGTACGGCAAGAAGTGAAGTTTAAAGGAATGTATATATATGTGTTATATATATATCTTGAATTATGTGGATTGGAGGAAAGAGAAATAATTATTAGATATTTATAATAAAGAATATTAAAATAATTTCTTATATTGAATTATTTTAATAAAAAGGGGGAGTGTTATTTTAAATAATAATAATAATAATACATTGTATGTCTTTGACTGAGGTAATATGAATGAGGGTAGATATATTGAAACATATTTGCTATATGTAATATATTGATAGGAAATAAACTTATGATCTATTTTCTATATAAAAAGTTGTACATGTGTCGTACATGTAACTATTTAAAAATACTTAGATATTATATTTAAATAATATCTTGAGAAAATGAAGTAAGTCATTTTTATGATTAATGGCTCTATTGGAGATAATATAATATAATAAAACTTAGTATATCATATTATGAAGGAATGATTAAACGGGATTAATTGATATTATTATGAGAATTATTGCTATGTGCAAGTATACATGTTATGTGATTTAGTGCCTATGCGTATGAATGCTAGGATTAAATTATAGAGAGTCACTAATGGTTTAATTAAATTAGTGGATTAGCCCTGAGTTTTTATATCAAAAGAATTGATAGGATGGCTAATAATTAAATATTCAATTTACTTGAATATAGTGAAAGGATTAATTGTGATTACAAAGGATAAATGATTAACGAATAATTAATTGATAATATGTCGATTAACTATTATTGTGATTAAATAATATATTAATGAGCAAAGGATTAATGAATATAATAAGATTATATTTACTCGATTAATTGTTTATGCAAGCATGCGATAATTAAACCTTTAATATATGAAAGTTAACTTTATATCATATAAAGTGCAATGTGACGCATTAATATGGTTATATATTATTTTATATATAGACTATATAGTAAACTTAATTGCATTATGGGAGTTACATAATATTATTGTTATGTAACATGATATGTGTGGGTAGACATTAATGTATACCGTATTGACATATAGTAAGTTCAATTGTTAGTTAATATTGACTTCTATAAGTTATAATAATAATAATAATAACTGTTATGATAATGAGTAATACCCAATTGATTTATATTCGATGTTAGTAAAATGTACATGATTATATGTTGGTGTATATGTACCTATTTGTTACATTGTATTTAGAAGTGGAATTGTGACTTAAGTATATACTATATGTATATATATGTATAACATAAGCATTGTATTTGCAAGATGCTGAGCTATTTCTTATCCCACATTATGTGCCCATCTCATTTCTCCTCACGTATTATGCCAAAAGGCTAGCTACCCTACCTTCCTTCTCAATTGCAACAATGTAGAACTAATGATCATGGGGGGAGTGGGATTCATGATTGAATTCACCAACTCCTCACCAACTTCTTGTTACCCATTATATAATCATGTATTCCTTTGGTTTGAATTGGGAGTTAAGAGCTTTGTCTAGGTATCCCATTTGCCTATATATATAACTTCTCTTCTTCATTGTTAACAATTGCTGAGAATTCTGTCCAAATACAAGAATAGAGAGTGAGTTTATATACATTAGTGATAGACATTCAGAGAATTGAGGGAATTGATATAGCAGCATTAGCAGCAAATTGTTACCGGAGGTATATTTTCCATTCTTGATTGTTCAATGTCAACTTCTTAATTTTGCTAGATAAGTGTTAAGTTGATTTGGAATATGTTGTTAAATGCTATATAAGATTATAAACATGATAGAAATATGTTATAGCATGGCTGGAATGAAATTCGTATAAAATTCTGAGTTGGGCTAAAGTTTCTGCCGAAGCAGAACAGTTCCATCTCTGACCGGCCACCTGCGCAGCTACGTCAGTTTTGTACTGGCCAGCGGCGCAGCTGCGCCAGGTACCGAGATAAAATTTTGTTTTCTATTTCTAATCTGATGATGCTAGCTAGGTTGTACCACTTTAGACAGGCATGACTACTGGTTTAAACCTTGTGTATGTATTTCTTGATGCTACATGAATAATTTTGACCATATTGATACATAGGAAGCCTTATGGTTCTAAAATGGACCTAGACTAGTTAAAGTGAACTTTGTCATAAACATACCATATGTGTATTCTGATTTTGAGAGCATGATCGTATGGTCTATATTGACATGAGAACTAAGTCTAAAGTATAAGCACACACTAGCATACATGATTAAGGAATATGAGGTTTTCAAAGAAGGACTTAAAGACTTTTTGAAATGAGCTTGACAAGACTTGTGACTTTTAGATTCTGACCATTTGAGCATGTTTATGTGGCTTTAAAATGTGTTTCAAATGCATATGAATTATATGTCGAGATGCCTTGCATGTACTAAAAGGGCTTAGTGCAATTTTCAAAGAAAGCTTAGAATGTGAAAGCAAATATCATCAAGTACTAAGTGAATTACGTTATGATCATGCAAGTATGTATATTAGGATTTCCTTATGCCTATAGACATGTTGACATGAGCATCATACATGATGAACATAGTAGCCTTGCATGACTAGCTTAAGTGTGACAAGGATTTTGAAAGGTAAACTTAGAAAGTTTAGATGTAATGGTTATATAAAACTCGGGAATTATAATTTCGATAAAGTTTGAGAAATGTAAGAGTAATATAGATCATGTATCTATGAGTTTTAAATATATGTCGAATGTAAGACCCTAACTTTTATGAATAAAGATTTAGTTTTCTTTATATATTATTTCGAAATAGTAAGGTGTTGATTTGATAAATATGAAAGTTATGGGTGAAATGTGCAAACATTTTTAAAATGAGCAAGTGGTTATAAAATATTCTTGTTGTCGGGGAATATTCGTTTGGTCGTGGAATATTCTTGTTGTCGGGGAATATTCGTACGACGGCGCAGCTATTTGTGGGCCCCCATAACGGAATAACTGTCGGATATAGAAAGCGACAGAAATAACTTTTTTACAAAATAACGGCGTGGTTGTTACCGTTAGTACTGTTGAAATGCCCGGTGGTTAAAATACAATGATACACGGTGTTGCATAGTAGCACACGGTATTGCACAGTATTTCGAATTATTGAGTCTTACGTGAGAAGCCATTACTCAATTATTGTTACAGTAATTACTGTTCAATATTTTATATTATTGACTCAATAATTGCTACGTTGATATTTTATATTATTGACTCAATAATTTTACATTGATATTTTATTGACTCAATAATTGCTACGTTGCCATTTTATATGATTGATTCAATAATGGCTACAGTTGATATTTTGTAGTATTGATTCAATAATTGTCGTTGCACAGTATTTCACGTTATCAACTCAATAATTCATATTATTTGAATAATATTATTAGATAGCATTATTGACAATGTCTAAGGAAGTTCTGTCTAGGAGGGGTTATTTAATTGCGCGCCAGTAAGGAGAAGTCCTTATCGGAAGGCCCCCTCTTTCCTTGGAACGACCTGGTTGTTAATATTGTAGTTCTATAATATTATTTGTGAATAATTAATTATTAATTTATATGATAAGGAAATATTTATTTTGTGGATATTAAAGAAGGAATTGGCGCTGGTGAGTTTTTATCAATATTTTGGTGTGAGAAATCATTTGTTTATGGATTTCGGATAATTTATGTTTGGAATTTGGAAAAACTTTCTTCTGCAAAGTTGTAGAGAATTAAATTTCTATAGAAGGACATAGAATTTGTATTTTTCTGATGAAGGGGCTATTTATTATGAATTATTGAAGTTTCGGAAAATAAATATTTTTTTAATAAATGGGTGGGCTCCACTTTTGTTGTTGGTTGAAAAATTCTGATTTTTTTTTCTTAGCAGCCGGCGGCGGAGATTTTTTTAATAAATAATAATATTTTATTATTTTAGTCTCCTTTAGCATCCTAAGCTTTTCCTATAAATAGGGTGCTTAGGTTAGAATTGAAAATCACACCAGAATCAGAAGTTTTCTCTCTCTATAATATCGAGCGTATTTTTGTGAGTATTTCAATACTTTGAGTGTTGCTATTCAGTGCAAGTTTCCTTCGATATTATATCCGATATTTCAGTCAGAGGTACTATCTTTTTGAGGTAAGGGATGTTATTTTCTTTCGTAAATGATGTTATTCTTTTCAATATCATTATACAGAAATATTGTCATGGATTTTATGTTAAAATTCTTACTTTTTCCGTCGGGATTACTATTCACGTATACGGCACTATTCACGTATGCGGCACTATTCACGAAAAAATTAAATTTTCTTCTATTTGTCCAAATTACTTGTTAAGGTTACTATCTTTGATTGTATCCAAGTTTTGAGCTCTATTCTTGAATTTTGCTCCATAATTGATTATTACGAGGTATTTTTGAATTGGATATACTAAAATACGAATCCTTAGTCTTTGTCTTTTATCTCACTGGATTCGTTTTTTTTAAAAATGTTTTTCATCATTCTCAGTCCTAAAAGGTGATGTAACTGAATATCTTTGGCCTGTAGAGCAAAGATGAATGATTACTTGATGAATATCTTTGGCCTGTAGAGCAAAGATGAATGATTACCTGATGAATATCTTTGGCCTGTAGTGCAAAGATGATAGGTGTTGAGATGAATATGACCACTGATGATACAAATGAATATCTTTGGCCTGTAGTGCAAAGATGAATATTTGATTCGAGATGTATATTGATTGATGTTACAGGGATAAAATATTGATGATGGACTTTTAAATCATAGAAGATAGTAGACTTGATTCTCTGCTTAACTCTTCTAATGAATTGTTATTTCCGCTGCGAATATTGATCTAAGATTGGTTGTCCATTATATTTTATCTGATTTATTGAAGGCTAACGATAATTTATTTTCCATTATCTTAGTCATAATATTCTTTACTGAGCTAGTTGAGCTCACCCTTTTCAGCTGTTGTCCTCTTCAGGAAATGAGAATGTTGCGGGAACTAGTCGGGGGGACAGAGTGATGGTCCGAGTTAGAGCAGTAGTAGTCCTCACTATTTCTGATAAATAGTGTGATAATAATTGTAATGAGGACTTAGTTTGAATCTTAATATTTTCTACATATTTGTATTGACACTCACAGTTGTGTGGTCGTATTTTGCACGACCGTATGATATAAAGTTTGTATTTGAATTCTGTACCATGTATTTGGCGACGCAGAATGGGTTGGGTTGAATGGACCTATTCTGGGGGCGTCACATCGAACACCTTTAGTTAAGTGTGTGATACATGTATATGAAAGATGATAGTAAGTATGTATGGTTAAGGTATACATATACGTACATAGCTATTCTAAGAATACAATGAGAAAGTAAAACGAAGGTTCTAAGAACCAAGTTAGACAACAATGTAATCAATTGTTATTATATTAAGAATGTATAGATGCGTATAACTGATATGTATGAATCCATAATTGTATGATTGTGTAGGAATACACGAAGCGCAGATATCTTTAAGTAGTTAAGTCGTAGTTGTTAAACTACGCATCATGCAAGTCTTTCAGTTCTTATTTGATATATGAATTCAATAACTGTTAGTTGAATTGTATTATGCCATGAGGATGTTAACTTATATATGAACTGTATATGAGATATGTATGAGATTGAAAGTTGATCTTTGATGATATACTTGTTATGTGAGAAATAACATGTGTAGTAGATATTAATTGATTATAAATGCATGAACTGAGTATGAAATTATATGCTATGTGATGCATGAAAACTGTTAGAATTGCTGAGCTGTCAAGCTCACTCTTGCAAATAACCACTTTTGCAGGTTAAGGACTCATGATAAAAGTTACGTGCTACGTGATAGAGTTCGAAGATTTTAGTTTATTTAAATATATGTTCTTGAACCATACTTAGGTTCTAAAAAATGTATTCGATAGTAGATTACAATGTTTTATATATGTTGAAATTGTAAGTTGTGTTATGAAAACACATAGGGATTTCGAAATGAGATGTATACATTTATATGGTAATTCGAACATAGTGAATCATATTTTATAATTGATTCAAGGTTATGTAATTGATTCAAAATTTTGAATTCAATGAAAGATGTTATTTAAAGGATATAGAAAATTTAAGTTATTCCGTATTTTTGTAACATCAGTTATGATGTATAGATAGGGATGATATATGACCGAGATTTGAAAACTTATAAAGGTTTAGGGTCATCATACAAGATCTTGGATACGAAGAGAAATTATATTTCTATATTGTAATAAGTGAAATTTATTCATTAAGTTTTGAATAAAAGAGGTAATAGTTCCACGATAGATGTATCGTGGCGGACCGAATCTGAGGTAATCGAGAGACCCGGATTTGGGGTCATCACATTACTTAATTGCATAATTAATAAATCAAAGTTAGTCAATCACTCTCTCTCACTGTCTCACATATATAGTGTAAGTCTGTAACACTAAAAAAAATCAAAAATTGGTAAAATAAAGTTTGCACTTTTAATTACATAATTGATAGTTGATGTATGTAATATACAATAGTAATTATACAATAATTATTACTCTATTACTGAAGTCTCGATACATTGATGACTTGATTTCTCTAATCTCTATATTAGTTTAACAATTTCAATAACTCATGTAAATGTAAGCAACTTTATTATATCATTCTCTAAAATTAATGTTAAATTGTCATTGCATGATGATTAATGACTTTATTTATGTGTTTTATGACATGAGTTATAATTTATTAAATTATTAGGGATATAAATTATAATAATCCAACAATCATTATTAAAAAGTTTATGAAAATATTAAAATTATTTTAATTAAATTAGAATTTAGTGGTGAAGAAGTATACATGATTATTTATTAATTATTTAATAAAAATATTTACTTATATTCAATTATTAAAAAAAACAAAAAGATGTTTTGGTTATAAAAAAATTGTTACAAATTTAAAAATTATTATTAAGACAAACTTTAGAATTTAATATGAAATAACCAATTATTTATATTCAGAAATTTAGAAATAATTTAAACATGTAAGAAATCGAACTACTCGAATAGATTTCGAACTTAACGAACCGAACTCGAACTTATCGAACCAAACTCGAACCGAACTCGAGTAAAGACGAACCGAACCACATGATTCACGAATATGTTCGATCGAGCAATCAAACAAAACACTATGTGCGAACTCGAATCGACTAGGCAAGCAACTCGAACTGAACTCGAACCGAACCGAACTGGTTCGCGAATAGTTCGGTTCGTTTGCAGCCCTACCTCTGGTGCATAGACAATTTAAACACTAAAAATATTTATAAATTATAGGGTCAACTCGGATTGGGAGAGACATATTCCATACATATCCCTACACGGACGTGTTGAGAAAAACCACATCTCAAATACTGTTGTCTTTGATAAATTAGATGGATAAACTATCAGCACATGCAAAATAGATTAAATTTGCAGTTCCACCAAAATAATAATTACTGCAGAAAAAATGAGTAGAAAATATCCAAGCATAATACACCAAAATTTTACGTAAAAAATCCTCTAAAACTAAGAGGTAAAAACTACGGGACAAACTCCGAATTATTCACTAGAATAATTTGAGAGAATATAAAGATATATTAATTTGAGTACAAACTCAAATTACTTCACCACATTAAATGTCCCAAAATGCGGTTACGAGGACGGATTATGACGAAAAGCCAACGCAGTTAATGCTTTCTTCATATTCACTTGGGTGATAACTTGCATGATACCATGTTGATGCCAACCTAAGTTGTTCCTACACCTTGCAACTATTGTCATCAGCGTACATCTAGCCAGCTCAATTAAAGCATCTACATATTTACATGTTAACGGAATGATATATGTACTATAAAATGTATAGTTGTAATTGAGTGTATTGAAGATTGAAGAGAGAGTATTATTGAGGTTATTGAAGATTGTGTGAAAACTAAGCAAATGCTACTTAGTTTATTTTACCAATGCAAAACTAAGTAAGTGCTACTTAGTTTTAGAGAACTGTTATTTAGAATATATATAGGGGACTACTGTTCGACATTCACTCCAACTTGTCAAATGAGTTTCTAAGTTTAAAAGTATAGTACATATATATGTGTGTATATATATATATATATATATATACATATAGTACTTATTGAGTTTATTGAATATTGCGGCAAACTAAATAAGTATTACTTAGTATTTTATTTTATTTAGTAATTTTATTTTGTTTTCATTTAATTTACTTTAGTTTTAGAAGACTAAGCAAGTACTACTTAGTATTTTAGTTTATTAATTTTATTAAATTAATTTTAATTTCATTTAATTTACTTTAATTGTAGAAGACTAAGCAAGTACTAATTAGTATTTTATTTATTTTATTTTCACTTTATTTTCATTTAATTTACTTTAGTTGTAGAAGACTCAGCAAGTACTACTTAGTATTTTATTTTATTTTTATTTAATTTACTTTAGTTGTAGAAGACTAAGCAAGTACTACTTAGTATTTTATTTATTTTATTCAGCTTATTTTATTTTTAATTAATTTACTTTAGTTGTAGAAGACTAAGCAAGTACTACTTAGTATTTTATTTTATTTTATTTATTTTTGTATTATATTATATTATTATATTTTTTGTATTTTTTTGTTATTTTGTATTATATTATAATATATATATAATTAAATTAAATTTAATATATTAAATTAAATAAATTTAATAAATAAATTTATTTTATTTTATTTATTAAATTTATTTTTATTTTTATGTTTTATTTTATTTAATTTAGTTTATATTATATTATATAATATATTTTTTTATTTTTTTATTAAAATTAATTTAATTTATTAATTATTTATTTATGTCTTTTGTATTATATTTTATTTTATTAAATTTAATTTAATCTTTTTATTAAATTTAATTTAATCTTTTATAATTTATTTAATTTAATTTCTTTTGTATTATTTATTTTAGTTACTTAATTTCATTTTGTTTTATTTTATTAGTCAAAAACTAATTAAGTAAATGCTACTTAATTAGTTTATTTTAGTATTAGAAAATTGAGTAACATATATAAATAATTAGTAGGGCTCACAAATTTAGCAACTGAAGAATTGTGACAGAATTTTCGTGGGAAATTCCGTCGAAAATATCAAATATCACATTCCAAATTGAAGATTCAATACATTGTTATGCAAATACAGTATTGTAATTGCAGAAATACACTATAATAAGCTGTAATTGCATAATGAAAAGCAAATTGAAAAAATTATTAGATGATATAAATACACTAACAGAAGCTGCAATATTGCACAAAATAAACCCAAATGGATGTGAATTATCAATTCAATAATTTTAATCCCAAATTGCACAACAATACTTCATCTCAATTTGCAACAATTTCAGCTACATAAATAAGCCAAAAATTATTAAAATTTCAGCAATATCAATTATCCTGAATGCTCATTCAGTATACATTCTATGAAATATATATTAACCCTAATAACAATAATATTAATTCCAATTTGCACAACTATCAGATGATATATATTAACCCTAAAAACAAACCCACAAATTTCAGTCAAAATTAGGAAACACTTACCTTGAATTAAAGGAGCAAGGAGGAGAAATTTCAGAGATTTTTGGGTCTCTGACGGTGGTGGGGGTGATTTCCGGTGGTAGGTGGCAGTGGCGTGGTGGATGTGACACCCCCAAATTCTGGTACTTCAATTTCCACGGGATTTGGTGTTCACTGTACAAATATCATCTATTTATCTACCCATAATAAATGCAAATCATGCAATAGATAGAAATAAATCCTTCCCTTATGGGGTTACAACATCTGAATAAAAAATACAATTCCAGGTCATACTAACTTTAAATCTCAAGTGCGGAAACGTAAACAGATAATAAGTCTTACACAACTTTAACATAAGTCTTAAACATAAACATATCAAATAAACAACAAGTCTTCATCACTTGTTGACCTTGCCCTTGCCTTTGCTAGTAGAAGGCTCTTCGGACCTTTCGTTCTTAACTGCAATATTATTATTACACAAGAGTGAACACGATTACCCACAATTACAACAATATAATAACATGCGAATGAATCAAAGACTTCTGAATAAAGAAAACTCGACTTTTGAATCTAAAATGAATAATCGAGAATCAAAATTATATCTGAGGGTCATAAGACCTTGAACTAAGTCTTAGGTTGTCAAGTATGTTTACCTTTACACCTTTAACAGTCATAGACTATGGACTTTACTTCTCGTACTTAGGGGGATCAACCTTTAGTACCAATACTGTGCATAATATCTCAACGCTTAAGCATCATCAATCCCCTATCAAAAGAGTTGTTCATCTCAGTTTGACATCAGAATCCGCACCAAAGAAAGTTTGGTTTGGATAAGCTCAATAACAGTTCTAGAATTTAGAACGCTCATCAACTATGGACTAGTCGAATTAATAAGGGTTCGCTAGTCTTACAAGGTTCAACAATAAACGATATTCAAATTGAATAATAACTTCTCAAGAGTATACAATTGAATAAGTATTGTATAACTGGAATCATGCTTTAAAAGTTATTATAATATCTCATATGGAATCTCAACTTGATTAACAAGTATAAGAACTTGCATCATGATAGTATTTCAAGAATAGAATACTTGCTCAATAAAAGTAACTTTGAATTTAGTAACTTGCTTGACGTAAGAATAAGGAATAGAACGTTTATTCAAATTAAAGAGTTTAGATAAGAAACTTGCTTAACGATAATAAGTTAGGGATATAATACTTGCCTCGTGCACAGGCTACAAATCTAGTTACAATTCAATTCCTCAACGTCCTACACATTACATTATGCATACGATGTCGATTAGTTTCATCACTTCTATGTTCAACTGTTGAACTTTTCATTTAAGTAACTTGGTTCCAAATGATAACTTATTAACTAATCAGATAACATAAGTATGAATTCATAATATGCTTATCACATAGGTATAATCCTTTAAACAATCATAATCAAGTTTTACAATCACAATATTCAAGTTCGCACTTAGTTTGTTAACTTGAACCTTCACATTATCTTATATATGTTAACAACATAGTTTATTAACATTTACTTCAAATTATATAATATGTGTTAATAACATGTTATAGCATAGCATTACATGTTCATCAATTCCTCAAGTAGGTTATAGCATAGTATTATACTTGACACGACGTTTCGACGTTCATTCGTCCCACGTCCGACTCGTCTCTCTTGTGTACGCTTAACATGCTCATGCAATTTGTCTAACACATCATTGATTAATGTTAAACATCCTTATATTTCATAATATTCATGTTTTATAACTTATAACAACGTCTTTTATCGTCGAGAGCACTACACTTGCGTACGGGCATGTCCGACGCCCTCCGATTGCATCCGAATACTCATCAGTCACAAAGATGACCATTTTGACCCCTTTTAACGACTTCAAATAGAGAAACTTAAAGAATTAAAGTTGTAGGTCTACTCGTTATACTTTTGAATCATCTTGAATTGCCTTAATTGGAGTTCGTATGAAGAAGTTATGCTTATTTTACTACAGAAAGTTAAAATAGTCTTGGTTTACATTTTTTTCACTCCGGACAGCACCCACCCCCATTGGGGAGGGTCTTTAAGCCTAGGAGGACCCGCTGGGGCGGGGCCCCCTGCTGGTGCATATTCTGGTTTGCGATTTTGACAGTTCGTTGGCCCAATTACTCCAATTAAATGCAAATTAAACTAACACCGTGATTTCTATGAAGCATAAACTTTATAGAAATATCATACAACGTTACTAACATGTTTTTAACATCTTAAATTATGCAATTACTAGAATCAAATCATGAAATTTTACTGTTCTTGGTATTCTTGACGGTTTTGAAGAAAAACATGAAATTTGACGGCACGGATTCGTTATAACTCCGAATCCGTTCGTTCAAAGTTTGTTTTCTATGTTTTAACATGTATTATCATAATCTACTGTCAAATTTAAGTTGAACAAACAATTCATGGCATACAATTGTTCATAAGGGCCATAAGGGCCATATATACAACTTTTATACTCTGTAGTTCATGAAACTCCAATTAAAGTATGATTACATGACATTGATTGTTTTAAAACATGAATACATGATATAAAATATATTAAGAACATATACTAACATACATATCATCATATAAACAATAATTCATCCATACTTTAATTACAGAGAGCTTTAAAAATAGTTTTCATGTAGAAAGTATAAAAACACGAACTTAGAATCTCAGATAAGGAATTACCCTTTGCTTCTTGATTAGATGATGATAAAGAACTCTAGAACCTTAAGCCTTCTTCTTTAATTCTCAATCTCTCTCAAGTTTTTCTCTTATTCTCTCTATTTAGTTCTCTGATGAAATATGAATACGATATATGAACTGATATAGATATAAAGCTATAATATACGTATATAACATAATATGTATATAACAGTAAGTTAGTGGCATCAGTTAATCCGTAATGGGTTAATTGGTGCAACTCCCCTTAGTACCTTGTTTGGCTATTCCTTTATATCACCTTTCCATTTAATTTAATTAAACTCTTATTATATAGTTTAATAATGTCACACCCAATTAATCATATAATCTTATTTAAATCAATTAAATAAAATAGAACAATTTCACATTAAATCACATAATCACATAATTAAAATTCTAATTTATTAATTATGTTAAATCATTAAATCTCTAATTAATTATTAAATTAATTAGAATAACATTATGCTTATTAAATAATTCATTTAATCAAATAAGCTCAATTAAATTTATACTTTGAATAATAAAATTCTCCACATTAATTTAATCAATGTAACACATATAATTAAATTAATCTACCACGAATTCATCAATTAATTATTTAATTCAATAATTAAATTATCAAAAAATATTTATTTAATTCAATAAATATTCAAATTAAATTACAAAATCTCGTTCATCACATATTTCTCCCCTTAAAAGGATTCTGTCCCCAGAATCAAGGTTAAATTAAAAATTCACGATTCAATTAAAAATTTCGTCCCGTTACATTCTCCCCCCCCCCTTATAAAGATTCTTTCCCCAGAATCGCTTACATATAAATTACGTAAATAACTGTGGAAATTTTTTTTATCATATGCTCTTCGAGTTCCCACGCAGCTTCTTCAGCGTTGTGGTTCCTCTAAATTACCTTAATAGAAGGTATAACTTTATTTTTGAGAACTTGCTCTTTTCTGTCAACAATCTAAACATGAATTTCTTCATAGAATAAGTCTTTCTCAAATTGTAGGGGTTTATATTCAATCACATGCTTGTAATCGGGTTTGTAAGGTCGTAAAACTGAAACATGGAAGGCGTTGTGGACATTCTCTAGCGCCGGAGGTAAGGCTACCTCATACACAACTTCTCCAATCCTTCGTAGTACCTCAAAGGGTCCAATGAATCTCGGGCTCAATTTGCCTTTCTTACCGAATCTGATCTTCCCTTTCTAGGGAGAGACTTTCAAGAAAATAAAGCTACCCGATTCAAATTCTACATTCTTACGGTGTGGATTGACGTATTTCTTCTGCCTATCCTGAGCCACTACTAGTCTTGTCCGGATCACTTTGACTATTTCTGCTGTCTGTTATACCAACTTTGGACCGAGCAATTGTCTCTCGCCAACTTCATCCCAATATAGTGGAGTTCTACACTTTCTGCCGTACAACGCTTCGTAAGGCGACATGCCAATACTAGTGTGATAACTGTTGTTGTAACCGAATTCAACAAGCGGTAGGTGGTCATCCCAGTTGCCTTTGAAATTCATAATGCATGCTCTCAGCATATCTTTTAATAGTCTGGATCGTTCGTTCACTCTGCCCATCTGTCTGAGGGTGATAGGCCGAACTCATTCTCAACTGCGTCCCCATGCATTCCTGTAGTCGTTTCCAGAAGTTTGATGTGAAGCGCGGATCCCTATCGAAAATAATTGACACCGGAAGTCTGTGCCTCGAAATAATCTATTTCACATATAACCTTGCCAACTGGTCTAAGTTGAATCTGATTCTGATAGGAAATAGGTGTGCGAATTTCATCAATCGGTCAACGATAACCCATACTGCGTCGTAGACTTTCTGAGTCGTCGGGAGGCCAACCACGAAATCCATCGTAATGTGTTCCTATTTTTATTTCGGGATCTCTAAAGGTTGTAAGCAACCCACTCGGCCTCTGATGTTCTGCTTTCACTTTTTGACATGTCAGACACTTTGCAACACACTCTGCAACATCTCGTTTCAAATTCGGCCACCAAAAATGTTGTCAAAGATCCTGGTGCATCTTGGTACTACCGAGGTGAATTGAATACTGTGAGATATGAGCCTCACTCAACATGTCTTCCTTAATCTCTAGCACTAGAGGTACCCAAACTCTGCTCTCAAATCTCAGCAGTTCGTCACTGTCTATCTTGAATCTTGGTTCGGTTCCTTCAGATATCTTCTTTTTCACCTTCTCATATTCTTCGTCCTGAAGTTGAGCTTCCTTAACTTTATCCAGTAAAGTTATACTAGCTTGCATCTGGAACAGCTTCTCGTCAATCTCCATCGGATACTTCACTTCCAATTCCAGCTTCTCCATCGCTGAAATTAGCTCCTCCTGAGCGGTCAACATCATCAACTTCTCCCGACCCTTTCTGCTTAAGGCGTCGGCAACCACATTTGCTTTACCCGGATGGTATAAGATTTCGTAATCATAGTCTTTAATTAACTCCAGCCACCTTCTCTGGCGTATATTCAAGTCTTTCTGTGTAAAAATATATTTCAGACTCTTGTGGTCTGTATATATTTCACACTTCTCCCCATAGATATATTGTCTCCAGATCTTCAAAGCAAATATCACTGCAGCTAACTCCAAGTCATGGGTCGGATACCCCTTCTCATATTCCTTCAATTGTCGTGACGTATACGCAATGACCCTGCCGTTTTGCATAAGCACACAGCCAAGTCCTTTATGCGACGCATCACTATAAACCACAAAATTTCCTGTGTCATCCGAAAGAGATAACACAGGTGCTGAACCCAACCTTTTCTTAAGCTCTTGGAAGCTTTCTTCACACTTCTCCGTCCAAACGAATTTCACCGATTTCCTAGTCAAATTCGTCAGCGGAGTTGCGATCTTGGAAAAGTCCTGAATGAATCTTCTATAATAACCTGCTAATCTAAGAAAACTTCTCACTTCTCAACGCCTCTAATGTTACCTTCAAATGCTCTATATGTTCTTCCTTGGTCTTCGAATACACCAAAATATCGTCGATAAACACCACCATGAATTTGTCCAAAAACGGCTTGAACACTCCGTACATTAGGCCCATAAAAGCTGCAGGAGCTTTCGTTAGACCGAATGACATCACCAGAAATTCGTAGTGACCATATCGAGTCCTAAACGCTATCTTCGGAACATCCTCTGGCCTCACCTTCAGCTGATGATAACCACTCCTCAAGTCTATCTTTGAAAAGTATCTCGCTCCCTTCAATTGATCAAATAGGTCGTCGATCCTCGGTAATGGATATCTTTTCTTAACGGTGGCCTTGTCTAACTCTCTATAATCGATACAGAGCCGCATCGTCCCATCCTTCTTCTTCACAAATAACACCGGCGCTCCCCACGACGATACACTCGGTTGTATGTACTTCTTATCCAGTAGCTCTTGCAGTTGTACCATCAATTTTTTCATCTCTACCAGAGCCATCCGGTACGATGCCTTCGATATTGGAGCCGTTCCTGGAGCCAAATCGATCACAAACTCAACCTCTCTATCTGGCGGAAGTCCTGGCAGATCGTCTAGAAATACGTCTGCGAAGTCTCTCACGACTGGTATGTCCTCTATCTTCGGGTTCTCTTTACGACCATCGACCATGTAGGTTAAATATCCTACACAGCCTTGTCTTAACAACTTCCTGGCCTGCATCATCGTCAGACAACTGTCTTGTCTAGGAGACTTGCTGCCATAGAACACAACCTTTGATGGAGTCATAAGGTTAATGCACTTTCTTCTGGCAATCAATTACAGCCCCATAATTGAATAGCCAATCCATTCCCAAAATAACGTCGAATTCCCCAAGTCTAATCGGGATAAGATCTACGTTCATAATGTTACCCTTAATATCTACCCAACATTTCTTGCGTACGTACTTAACAGGGATCACTTCTCTATTTGCAATTTCTATGTTCATAGGGTATTTTAACTCATCCTTATATAATCCCAAGTTCTTAGCAAAGTCATCGGATATAAATGAACAAGTAGCACCCGAATCAAATAATATATAAGTATTAACTTTATTGATGGGAATGATACCTGACACTACATCGCGAGACTGCATAGCATCCTGCACTGTCATATTGAACGTCCTGGCAGTCGGTCAGTTGGTTGCGGTTGGTCCCATGATAGTTAGAGCATTTCCACCGCTGTTTCCTCTTTTCCTTTTGTTCCTGCCCCTCCAGATCCTTTCTTGGGATAATCCCTAGCCAAATGGTCCTTTGAACCGCAAGTGAAGCAGGCGCCCTTCTTTGGGTTAGGACAGTTAGGTGCTATGTGGCCTTCCTGACCACAATTGTAGCACACCCATTTTCCCTTCATACAGATCCCCATGTGAGCTTTCCCGCAGGTCCGACATGCTTTAATTCTCTTCTTCTGACCTCCTTGCTGATTTCCAGTTGACGAGTTGTCATTCCACCTTCGTTTCTGATTATTATTTCCTCCCGTGTTGCTGCCACTAGCCTTAGCATTTCCTTCACTCTCATTCTTCTTCTTCTTCTGATCCTGATTATACTTGGTCACGGCGTCGCTACCACCTTAAGCTAGGATGTCCTTCTCCAATACTCTAGCAAAAGTGTTCAGCTGGAACATTGACACTTTGCTATACAACCACGGCTTCATGCCCTGTTCAAACCTCCTTGCCTTCCTCTCGTCGATGTGCACTTGATATGTGGCAAACCTAGCCAGCTTATTAAATTTTGCCGCATAGTCTGGTACCGACATATTCCTCTGCTTGAGCTCCAGAAATTGCACCTTCATCAGGTTCTGTGAGCTGGTTGGGAAATACATCTCAAAAAATATTTCTTTAAACCTCTCCTAGGTTATTACGCCTTCTCCTCCTCGGACCTTGTTTGCCTGCCACCAAAAGGTGGCTTCTAATTTTAACATGAACGTTGCGTAGGCGGTCTTCTGGTCCTCCCTGACTCTAGCGACGTCGAAAACCTTTTCCATTTCCATAACCCAAGTCTGCGCCTCAATTGGGTTCGTGGTTCCCTTAAATTCTGGCGGTCTCACCGCCTTGAAGTCTTTAAATGATGTAATCGATGGAGCTTGCGGCTTCATTGCTCCTGTCAACAAGTTCACCAACTGCTGAACGGGGTTCGTGTTACTCGTTGATCCTTCTTGGGCTGGTCGACGGTTAGGGCGTCCTCTCGGCGACATATTTCTATTAAGATATACGTTTATTAGATCTTTATTCAATTCTTTAAATATCTAAGGCTTAGCTTAAACATTTAAACATAATCACTTAATCACATAACATCTCAAATAAACTCTGATATTTTATTTAATCAAAAGTTTTAACATAATATGATAACATCACTGCTATTTACATCAACTATCCCGAGATAAAGAATCTACAGGATTTAAATTATCAAAATATTCCTTGTTTATAAACACATCAAAATTTACATTATTAACTACCAGATAGGTTTGCATATAATCAAACCATTCGTATCACTGCCTACTAAGGCGTCGAACAGCTTTACTGCGTTTTTCCTCCATAATGCGGAACATCATCCTGTGATCTGGTGTATACCAAGGTAGACCCTTGAATTGAACTGGATAGCTCAGAACCTGATCCTGGGCCTTATCAATTGCATTCTGAAACGTATAGTCTGTCTCCTCTGCTGTGGCACGCTTGGCTGATTCATCTTTAATGTCGTTATTCAGTTTCATTATATTTAGCACACTTCGAGTCTCTAACAGTATTCAATATAGTATACTGAGTGGTTTCCCACAAACAACCAACAAACTAGTTTCCCGTCTCGTCTACACTGTCTTTCACAGAGAGTTAGATCGGTTGCTAGTTCGTATTAACCGCCGCTCTTTGACAGAATCGTGTAGCCCAGATACTATATATATATATATATATATATATATATATATCACTACAGACTATGCCTGTACTAAATTATAAACTTAACTTATCCGAAACATTAATTCTCATGACCAAAAACTGGCTCAAGCTCCTGAATAGTATCCCGTAACTCTATGTTACGGTCATACAGTTCATCATACATCTTAGCACTGATAGAGTTCGGTGGGAACTCTTCAGGGACTTCATCCTCCTCCTCAGCTGCTTCAGCCTGAATCTCAATCTCCTCAGAGTCCTCCTCTGATTCAAACATCGGCTTATGCTCCCGACCAACAACTGTGATCAAAGGAGATGGCTCTCATCGAACTAACTGCTCCAGACTGTATGAATGTCTCAAAGCTCCTCCTCAATAGCCACTCGGGGTACGACATCCCTAGGCTAACTGGATCCTCCAACATCCGACATCCTGACAAATCAAATTTTAAGTTTTAGTTATTAAGTTATGCTAATCGATACTCTCGCAACTATATAAGTATAAGCACATAGCACATAAGTTAATATATTATTTTTCTTAGAACTCGATAAGAGTTATCATTACTATGTTCTCAAAGGCTACTATTCTAAGGTTTTCCCCCACCTAATGTTCATAATCTACAGCTCTGATACCAACCTGTGACACCCCTAAATTCGGGTACTTCAATTTCCACGGGATTTGGTGTTTTATTGTACAAATATCATCTATCTATCTACCCATAATAAATGCAAACCATGCAATAGATAGAAATAAATTATCCCCTTATGGGGTTACAACATCTGAATAATAAATACAATCCTAGGTCATACTAACCTTAAATATCAAGTGCGGAAACGTAAACAGATAATAAGTCTTACACAACTTTAACATAAGTCTTAAACATAAATATATCAAATAAACAACAAGTCTTCATCACTTGTTGACCTTGCCCTTGTCTTTGCTAGTAGAAGGCTCTTCGGACCTTTCGTTCTTAACTGCAATGTTATTATTACGCAAGAGTGAGCACGATTGCCCACAAGTATAACAATATAACAATATAATAATATGCGAATGAATCAAAGACTTCTGAATGAAGAAAACTCGGCTTTTGATTCAAGAATGAATAATCGAGAATCAAAATTACATCTGAGGGTCATAAGACCTTGAACCATGTCCTAGGTTGTCAAGTATGTTTACCTTTACAAATTTAACAGTCATAGACTATAGACTTTACTTCTCGTACTTAGGGGGATCAGCCCTTAGTACCCATACTGTGCACAATATCTCAACGCTAAAGCATCATCAATCCCCTATCAAAAGGGTTGTTCATCTCAGTTTGACATCAGAGTCCGAACCAAAGGAAGTTTGGTTTGAATAAGCTCAATAACAGTTCTAAAATTTAGAACGCTCATCAACTATGGACTAGTCAAATCAATAAGGGTTCGCTAGTCTTACAAGGTTCAACAATAAATGATATTCAAATTGAATAATAACTTCTCAAGAGTATACAATTGAACAAGTATTGTATAACTGGAATCATGCTTTAAAAGGTATTATAATATCTCATATGGAATCTCAACTTGATTAACAAGTATAAAAACTTGAATCATGATAGTATTTTAATAATAGAAAACTTGCTCAATAAAAGTAACGTTGAATTTAGTAACTTGCTTGACATAAGAATAAGGAATAGAACGCTTATTCAAATTAAAGAGTTTAGATAAGAAACTTGCTTAACGATAATAAGTTAGGGATAAAATACTTGCCTCGTGCGCAGGCTACAAATCTAGTTACAATTCAATTCCTCAACGCCCTACGCATTACATTAAACATACGATGTCGATTAGTTTCATCACTTCTATGTTCAACTGTTAAACTTTTCATTTAAGTTCAACTTACAACTTGGTTCCAAGTGATAATTTTTTAACTAATCACATAACATAATTATGAATTCACAATATGCTTATCACATAGGTATAATCCTTTAAACAATCATAATCAAGTTTTACAATCACAATATTCAATTTCGCACTTAGTTTGTTAACTTGAACATTCACATTATCTTATACAAGTCAACAACATAGTTTATTAACATGAACTTCAAATCATATAATGTGACACTCCCAAATCTGACATCTTAATTTCCACAGGATTTGGTGTTCACTGTTCAAATATCATAAGACTATCTACCCATAATAATAGAAATTCATTAAATAGATAAATATTCATCATCTCCCTATAATAGGGTTACAACATCTGAAATAGTAAATACATAATAAATCCCAGGTTATACTTAACCTTAAATCTCTGTTGCGGAAACGCAAATAAATAAGTCTTAATTATCATACATAAGTCTTGAACTTTAACATTTCACTAACTCCACAAGTCTTCAACACTTGTTCCTTTGCTCTTGCTACTAGAAGGTTCATCACATCTTTCATTCTTAGCTGCAATGTTATTATGCAAAAGTGAGCACAAATGCCCGCAAGTATAAAAATATGACAATAATAACATGTGAGTGAAATCAAAGAAATCTGAATAATAGAAAGCTTAACTTTTGAATCAAGAATAATAATCGAGAGTCAAATTACATCTGAGGGTCATAAGACCTTGAACTATGTCCTAGGTCAAGTATATTATAACCTTTAACCTTTAACAGTCATAAGATTATGGACTTTACTTCTCGTACTTAAGGAGATCAACCCTTCGTACCGATACTATGCACAATACCTCAATGCTTAAAGCATCATCAATTCCCCTTTAATAGGGTTGTTCATCTCAGTTTGACATCAGAGTCCGCACCAAATAAAGTTTGGTTTGGATAACTCAATAGTAGTTCTGGAATTTAGAACGCTCATCAACTATGGACTAGTCGAATCAATAAAGTTTTGCTAGTCTTAAAGGATTCATCAATATATGATATTCAATTTGAATAATAACTTCTCAAGGGTATACAATCGAATAAGTGTTGTATACTGAAATGATACTTTTAAAAGAATCTTAACATCTCATATGAAATTCTGAACTTGAGTAATCAAGAATAAGAACTTTGCTTGATATAGAATTTAAGTTTATAACTTGCTCAATAAAAAAGTAAGGTTTAGAAACTTGCTCAACAATAATAAGTTAGGGATAGAATACTTGTCTCATGCGCAAGCTACAAATCTAGTTACAATTCAATTCTTCAACGTCCTACACATTACATTATGCATACGATGTTGATTAGTTTCATAACTTCTATGTTCAACTATTGAACTTTTCATTTAAGTCAACTTACAACTTGGTTCCTAGTGTTAACTTATTAAATAACCACATAACATAAGTATGAATTCACAATATGCATATCATATAAGTATAATCCTTCAAACAATCATAATCAAGTTTTACGATCACAATATTCAAGTTCGCACTTAGTTTATTAACTTGAACCTTCACATTATTTTATACATGTCAATAACTTAGTTTATTAACATGAACTTGAAATTAGATAATATTCATGTTTTATAACTTAAAACAACATCTTTTATCGTTGAGAGCACTACACTTGCGTACGTGCATGTTCGACGCCCTCCGATTGCCTCCGAATACGCATCAGTCACAAAGATGGCAATTTGCTCTTAACGACTTCAAATCGAAAAACTTAAAGAATGAAAGTTGTAGATCTACTCGTTATCTTTTCGAATCATCTTGAATCTCCTTAATCGGAGTTTCACTACAAGAAATTAGGGATGTAGTGAAGAAAATTTTGTGAAGGAATTCACTCCTTCACATGGGGAGTTTTCTAGCGAAGGAACAGCGAAGGAAAAAAATGTAGTGATAATATAGTTATTAGCGATGAAAAATCCTTCACAATTTATATTTTTCTTTCGCAAACTTGAAGTGATAAAATGATATTTGGAGTTAATTTATGATGAGAATTTGCGAGGAAAAAAAACTATTAATGAAGAAATTATTATTCACTATATATTATTGTTCAGAGGTTTGTTGTGAGAGATAAAATTGGTCAATATTTTGTTTTAAATAATTTTTTTAGAATTAATTGTGGAGAATATAAATACATTAAAATTTTGACAGTAGTAAATTTACTTTTAATAGCACTTTTTAATTAACTTACAATATTAACTATTTCTTTTAATAAACTATAAAGTAAATAACTTTATACTACGTTAAACTTTAAAATTTCATATATTGATTATAACAAAAAAATAGTAGCGCACTTTTGTAGAATAGAGCACAAATGCCAAAAAAATACTCATATATATGTTCTACAGAAAAGAGTCAAGTTTGAGTTTGCTCTTTAATTTGTAATATACTACAATTAAAATTGTAATGTAACTAATATTTTAATAAAAAATTTATTCTTAATAATAATTTTTAAGTAATTTACAATATTAATTGTATTAATTAAAATATTAAGTTATAATAATTTAAATTTTAAAATATTATGAATTGATAATAAACAAAATTATAATAATTATGACTCTATTTGTGAAACAGATTACAAATGTTAAAATATTACTTTTTGGTTATACAAAAGAGTTATATTTTAATTTTTTATAATTAATTTATTATATCCTAAAATTTAAATTTAAATTTATCTTTAATTTTTAAAATAATACTTTAGTGTTATCAAACTCTTTTTTTGGAACAGAGTACTCAGTTGTATTCGTGTGTGGGCTAGATACACACATCCATTCTACTCCCTCCTTGCCGAAACGTTGGGAGTAAATCTATATATATTCCCTTCTCCTACAAACCCAAAGTCTATCAGTCTTCTCTCTCTTCAACACTGTCAGCGTCACAATCATCGCCTCCTAGCTCTAGGGTTTTCGACCGATCATTTTATCTCTTTATGATTTCACTACGATTGAAGCTTCTCGCAGATTAGAACGTAATTTCTATATATCTATGTCAGTCAATATTGAATTCGTTGTTTTCGATCACTTCTGATAACTGGGTAAGCATTAATTTATGGATCTTTGATATGGATTATGTGTTTTTTCTCTTGATAATTTGGATTTTGGCTTATTTGGTACAATTTTTGTTGTTCTCTTCTCGGTTATGACTTGATTTTTGGTTTTGTCGTTTCATTTTGGTCTGCTTGTGGGTAAAGGTTGCTTCTTCTTTTTTTTCGTTTTACTTTCACTAAATAAGGTGCCTTTTAAATTTGAACCTTAGTTTATTTTTTAATGTTTTCATTTATGTTCCTAGGAATATTGAATTTGCGGATCTTGATTAGTTTAGGTTGCTGGGTGATTCTCAGTGTAGTGATTGAATGTTTGTCTGTTATTTTTGGGCTTATTCGGTAGATTTTTGCAGTTCTATTACTTGGTAATGACTTGATTTTCAGTGTTGTGGTTCTATTTGGTCTATAGTGGAAGACGCACTTTCCTTAATGGGCATAAATACAGCTTCATATGACAGTTGAGCTCTGTTAAATTTACTTTGTTCATGGATGGGTAGAAACTTGTTGATTTAATGAATTTTGATAAACAAGTCATTCTCAATTCATTGATTATATGATATATACTGAGGCTGGGATAGACTCTGGTGGGCTTCACATATTATTACCTCAATTTCAGGCTTGTTTACTCTCATGTAATATAGGATGCTGATGTTAACAGGTGCTGTAAGAAATCCTTTGTACCATTTCCAAAAGATATTATATGCAAACATATTAATCTTTTGTTTCCATGAAGGTGTATATATGTATGGTTTAAGAACTATTCTTCTTGTTTCTGTCGCTTCTTTTTGGTTCTACGGTATTTACTCTTCTTGTTTTAGTTCTACAATTTTTTTATCCGGGAGAGGAGAGAAGAGAGAACGAAACGGTTGAGGTCTGTCACTGGCCGCACCATATTTACTATGTACAGAGAAACCCTAGTTTCTGCAACTACTAAAACCCTCAACACCTCTACATTCGATAGGGGCTTGTCTTTTCTCCAAGAAGATCCAGAACTGAAAGAATTAACTGGTTATTTGGACAATCTTAAGAACTACGAGAAGTCTGGGGTGCCTAGAGGTGCCGGCACGGACTCAGAGGATGGGTTCGATATGGGAAGGATGAGACGGTTGATGGAATTACTTGGTAACCCTCAATCCAAATTCAAGGTTTGTTTTTTTTCTTCTCTCTTTTCGGATGTAATTGATTTATTTAATTAAGCTCATGAGATATGTAGAAAACTATAAGAAAAGGGTTGCAGTCTTACAGAGTTGGATTATGAATATCATCTATTTTATAAGATTGAATTCCAGATAAAAATAGTAAATAGTTGCCCTTTGCAGTATCTTTTCTATTCTCTTCCCCATCCTCCCAGTCTACAATTTTCTATTTGGACAGCACAAAATATGAATACACTTACATGATGACCTTTCCACATCTCATTTTATTTAATCAGTTTAAACTTTCCTTTAAAACGGATTCCTTTTTGGGATGGATTTATTATACTTGGCAAGTTAACAACTAGAAGATAGCTGGAAGGTAATGACTAACCCGATTAATGTTGGGTTTGCTTTAAGTTTTCCTAGTAAGCAAAGGCACATGTTGTAACGACCAGGAATTTTAAGCTTCTTATTAATTTTATTTAGGAGTTAATTTTTCAAACTTATTTAAACCTTATGTGGTTATGTACTTATGTGAATTAACCTATGCAAATAAATGCTAGGATTTTATTAAAGGGAATCACTAATGGTTATTTAAATTAATAGATTAATCTTGAGACTTTTATATTAGAATATTGATAAAAAGTGTTAGTAAATTATATATTCAAATTTCTTGAATATAGTGTAGAGATTTAATCGGGATTAATTATTTATATTTGAGTAATTAATTGATAACGTATGAAATTATTATTGTTGTTGATTAATAATTATTATGAATAAATAATAATTAATGAGTAAGAGATTAATTAATATAATAATAATATATTTACTTGGTTAATTATTTTATACAAACATGTGTTATATATATGGTAGTTAACTATAAGGTGACCTTTGATAAGGCTATTATATATAGACTATATAGTAATCTTAATTGTATTATGTGAGATTGATAAATATAATGTGTACTTAGAGCATGTGACATGATGAGGGTAGGAAAACTATTATGAATACCTTACATTAATATCAATAGCATTATTAATTGATAATATTTTCCCATAAGTTATTATTATAATAACAGTTATTATTATAAACAATAATGAAACACAATTATATTATATTTAGTGTTAATAGAAAATGTACATGGATTATATGTGGTGTATATGTACTTACTTGATACATTGTTTTATTATTTACTCATTGAAATTGTAACTTTAAACTTAAATATATACTGTGTATGTATATAATCTAGTATATTTATTGACTAAGTGTTAGACTTATACACCCATTTGCAAGTTGCTGAGTTAAATAGCCTCCCCACTTCTCCTCTCACGTGAACTCCCACATACTAGCTACACTCTACCTCCTTCTCTCATTTTCAGCAACATAGAGTGAATGATTATGGGGGAGTAGAGGTAATGATGGATTGCACCAACCCTTACCAACTCTTTCTTATCTAGTGTACAATCTTGAAACCCCTTGAATTGATTTGGGAGATGATAGCATTATCTGGGTATTTGGTTTGCCTATATATATAGAGCTCTTTTCCTTCTCATTCTCACATTGCTGAGATTTTTCATATAACAAATATAAGTGTAAGAGTTATCAGTGAGGAGGAATTAGTTTAGCAGCAAGAACTAGTGCATTCAATTACAGAGGTATAATCACTTACCTCCTTATTCTTCAATCTCTTTAAAATTCCATTCATGCTCTTCAATTTTTCTGTTTCTGAGATTGCTAAGTTATTGATTTTCGAGTTAAGCATGAATTGATGATAATTGAATTGTGATATATGTTTGTTAAGTGTTATATGGTGTTATAATCATGTTAGAATGGTATCATATCATGCTTAAAGGGTTTTCGTTGGAAAAAATTTGAGTTAGGCTGATGAATTGCCGAAGCAGTTCAGTCTTGGTTGGATCAGGAGCCGGCGCAGTTGCGCCGGGTTTATGCCTGGTTGCAGCGCAGCTGCGCAGGCCCTGGAAATCAGATCTTGTTTTTCTGCTACAAGCCTGTCATGTCATCATGTAATACCTTGTTAGGACAGGCATGTGAACTAGCTTAATACATTTATATGAGTATATGAACATTGTGTAAACGTGTTTTGCTATGTTTGCATACAAGGTTTATGAAACCACATATAGTTATGAAATAAACTTAAGATTTCGTGAACGAACGTAACATATATGAAGCATGCCAATGTTCTGATTTTGGCAAATATGTATACATGATTAATATATATATAGGTACGTAGACATAATATAAGTAAGTATTCCATGAGGCCACACGTATATGTCATGGCCACATGTTTGTTGAAAGGAAAATAAATGTTTTAAAAAGGGAAACTTGCAAATTCAAAAGTGAACTTTATCATGGACATAGCATGTACATATTATGATATTATGAGCATAATAGCATGGTTTATATTAACTTGAAATGCATGTTTAAAATGTTAAACACGTTAGCATACTTGATTGAAAGCTTCAAGAGGTTTTTCAAGCGAAACTTAAGGACTTTCAAAGTAAACATAATCAATACTTGTGTCTTTTAGATTGGGACCATTTGAATACATGTATGTGACTTATATAAGCGTTCAAGTACATGTGAATCACGGTTATGAGATGCTTTACATGTATCATATTGTCCTTGTGGACTTAGTATATTTTTGAAAGATAACTTAAGATGTGAAAGTAAATAACATCAAATGCCATGTGAGACATGTTGTGAGCATACGAGTATAAGATTTCATTAGGCCTATAGACGTATTAACATGAACCTCATTTGTTTATATACAGATTTCACATATGCATGCTTAATTGTAGAAAATGAACTTCAACTATGTGATTAGAGTATATGTGTGTAGTATACTCGAGCATATATATTAAGTATTGTTTGGTCTCGTATAAGGTAGTATGACAGGAATAACGAACCTTTGAAGTATGAACTTGTTTAACTTAAGGTTTACCGGCATGAAAACATATGACTTCGAAATCGGATTAGGACGAGCATGCTAGTTTCGAATGGGAGATTATAACTTGATAATCATGTGTATTGGTTTAATGGCAATAGTTGCATGCTAGAGTTACGCCGGGACACTTTCAGACCCTAATAATTTGCTCAAGTCGGATTTTAACAGTTAACATATTATGATGCTATAAATGGTATGTTTGATATTGAACATGATCTTATGTGCTAGATTTATATAATGACTAGATTCTAGTATGTGTGAACTTATATTAGTTTATACTAATTGGAGAGATCGACTTGTTAATATTAGGTCGTTCCAACGCCGTTTAAATTAAAGCTAGAATTAATTGTAGCTGAGCAATCAGGCAAGTCTCCCTAACTTTACTCAAATTTATATTGAGCAGTGTATTATTATATTGCAAGTTTTCTTAACTTACACTCTTTTACGGTGCAAGTTTCCTAGTTTCATTTGATTGTTATGTTGAGTGCAAGTTCCCCGAACTTCACACTTTGAGTATTGTGAAAGTTCCCCGAATTTCACTTTGTTTATTGTGAAAGTTCCTCGAACTTCACACTTTGAGTATTGTGAAAGTTCCCCGAACTTCATACTTTGGTTATTGTGAAAGTTCTCCGAACTTCACATTTTGAGTATTGTGAAAGTTCCCTGAACTTCACACTTTGGTTATTTTGCAAGTTATCGAACTTCATTTCTTTATTATGCAAGTTCTCTAAACTTATACAAACTCGTATATTGTGTAAGTATCCTATCCTTGTGTTTACTTTACTCAAAGAACGTTGTAAGCAAATGTCCTAACCTATGCATTTACTTTATGCAAGGGATCTATTATGATGAAATTCCCCGAATTTCACTCTTTGATGTTGTAAGTGTCTAAGCCTATGCATTTATTTTATGCAAGGAATCTAGTATCGTGCAAGTTCTTCGAACTTCACACGTTGAGTATTGTGCAAGTTCCCCGAACTTACATAAATTCATATATTGTGCAAATTCTAAACTTCACTTAGTGTAAGTTCTCTATCCTTCTCATATTGTATTGAGTAGGTTATTGTTGAATCGAAAGTTGTTTACTTAATTGCTTGAACTTTATTTCCAAGCATGTTATTTAGTGGTTTAATTACTTATCAATTATTCCACATTGATATTATTGATGTCCGCACCTAGTGCATTTGAGCTCGCACAGTCTTGGACTTGTACATTATTCAAGGTTCTAAATTTCTTGAACTATGTCAGTAAGAGTCTGAACCTTTGCTCGGTCAGACTAGTGTATGAAGTTTTCTTTAAAGCTATCCAAACCAATTGATGGTAAGGATTCTTAGACGGGACAGAACACCCCTCATATGTAGGAGTGCGTCCAGGTATCTAATATATATGATACGAGTAAGCAGATATAAGTGTTATGCATATTCACGTTGTACCCGAGACTGATCTCCTCGAGGTACTAAGTTTCTGTAGCCAGAAGCCAGTAATCCAAAAAGGGTCAATTAGCTATTGAACTCATTGGAAAGTTATAGTTCAAAGTCTACTCGACTATCAGTCATTCTAAAGACAATTATTATCTTTGCTTTTAATAGTCAGATTATTGAATCTTTCAGATATTCATAGTATTGAATCATACAGATTGTTGAATCATTCTAATATTCATATTGTTGAATCTTTAAGATATTCATTTTGTTGAAATCATTGTCAGATATTGTCCATTCATCATGATATATCCTTTATTGTTGTATTTAAACTTGCTGAGCAAACTTCTTGCTCATTCTTGCTATATCATGACTTATATTGCAGTTAAGCCCGAGCCCTCAGGGAAGGACAGGGGTAAAGGAAAGATATAGGATAGTTTGCAAGGAGCAGACTTTGTCTTTATGATTTATTTAATTACTGTTAATGTAATATGAACCCTAATGTTTATTCTAGGGTATGTTTGTATTGATGTATTAAGGTTATCGAATCTTGGGACTAGTAATACCTTTTGAATGAACGACGTACGTTTATTATATTCCGCATTTTAGTTATCGTATGTTACTTAAAGGTGGATGTTAGTATTGTTTCGTGGCGACCGGACCGGGGTCAGAGGACCCGGATTCGGGGGTGTCACACGTCATCGTTTATGTTGGAATACCAATTTCTTCTAGAAACTTTTCAAGTATTTAAACTAGTTTGAAATTTGTTATAGGCTGTTCATGTTGCTGGAACCAAAGGAAAAAGATCAACTGCTGCATTTCTCTCGAATATTTAAGGGCAAAGGTATATTCTGTTGGCTGCTATACAAGGCATGATTTCCACTTCCCAAGTGTGTTTCATTTTAAATGTAATGACAATATTATCATTAATCTTTAAAATCATCTGATCCTAAGTTCTTCAATTGTTAGTTGTCTAAAGGATAATGCCGTTTCATCTTGTATCCTTATGATGACAGGCTTCATTTTGTTTGAGCAGCCCACATATTCAGACAATTCGGGAACGCATATCTATTGGAAGACTAAGTGAGCCGGTGTCGGCAAAGTCTTTGAATTGCCTTTTTCAGAGGATCAAAACTATTCTTGACCAAGCGGTCGAACTTGAAAATGGTATCAGTCATTTTGAGGTATCTACTTGTTAACAATACATGTAAGGATCAACTGAAATTTAGTGGTGTAGTACTAAAGGAAGTAGATGTAGTGAAACTAAGACACCCTTATCTTTGTCCAACTAATATTAGAAACTAAGAGGGTTATATAGGGTCACTTGACGCAAGTCCAACACATACATTGAGTTTGCAACTTTGCAGTGTTAGGAATTGGGTTTTCTGTAAGATAACATTACCATAATTTATCCAGAGAAACATAGCCATACTCTGGTTATTTAATTATTTATTTAATCTCTTAGTCTATTGTATTTCTCTGCCATTTTATCTCAATTGGAGAGTAAATCATGTGTTATGGTATGGGCTCATTAATGGAATCTGTCATAATTTTGATATTTTCTAACTGCAAGTTTGAAATTTTCCTTCGCTATAATATTTTACCCAGCATCAATATTTTGACAATTTTCTTAAAATGTGTTGATCATACCATCAATATTTTTAGGTGCTCACTGCTGTTGCGTTCAGGCTATTTGCGGATGAAAACATCGATGTTGCTGTTATTGAGGTGAAGCTCCTTTCATTCATACTTCTTTGAAAGAAACTTACTTTCCCTAACCTTCCCCTTTGTCTCTGTTTCAACTCAATGATTAGAATAGCTTATATCTCAATAACTTGCGGCTGCTTTCAGGTTCTATTTTTGTACAGAGTTTGATTGTGCTGGCTGCTTTGCAGCTGGACTGTTGATTTTGTTGCTGGACCCAGCTGGACTGCTGGACTGAGCTGGACTGTTGGACCCAATTGGACTGCTGGACTGAGCTTGACTGCTGGCTTTGCTGCTGTCATTGTCAGATAACCTCTTAGTTTTGGGCTGCTGGTCTTATTTTGTTTTTGTTAGTCTGTGTTGTATAGTCTTGCCTTGTGCTTCTTTGTATCATACTTGATGTTTAGCCTTGTGCTTCTGGTATACTCTTCCTATCATAGGGCAGGTCCTATGATGATCATGTTATATTTGGTTTGGGGTATGCCCCATGAAATTTGTACATTCTCTCTTTTTTTAATACAGTTTAAATTTAGCAAAAAAAAAGTATGGTATTTATATTAACTTGAAATATTAAATTTAATATTTATTATAGTAATTATAATAATAATAATAATAAATATTAAATTATTAATTTGAAAATTAATTATAATTTGCAATGAATTTTGATTATTTATCAATTATTTTTTTATTTACAATTTTATAATTTGTGAAGGATTTTACTTTAGAAATTGACATTAATGAAGGATTATTTTCCTCACTAATTTGAAGTAAGATTCTCAATTTATAATTAGTAAAGGAAAATCTTCTCTCGTTAAATAAATTTGTTCTTCACAATATATTATTTGTGAGGGAATAAAGTTATTCACTAATTTTTAATAGTCCTTTCTTAAAATATTATTTGTGAAGGAAATCATTCTTTCACTAAATAACAATATTCCATCACCAAATATAATTTGTGAATAAAAAGTTATTCACAATATATTCTTCACAAAAAATATTTAGTCACTACTTAGCGAAGGATTGCCAATTGCGAGGAGATCTTATGCGAGCACTAGTGTGAAGGAAATATTTCTTCGCAATAAATCTATTGTGAGTGATATATTATGTCTTGTGAAGGATTTGTCCTTCACTAGAGGTCATTTTTGGTGTAGTGTTTGTATAAAGAAGTTATGCTTATTTTACTACAGGAGGTCAAAATAGTCTCAGAAATCAAAAAAACCCCCGGATAGCAACCACCCCCATTGGGGCGGGGCTTTAGGCTTGTGAGGACCCGCTGGGGCAGGGCATACAGCTATTACATTTTCTGGTTCGCGATTTTGACACTTTATTGGGCCAATAATCCCAATTAAATGCAAATCAAACTAGTACCGTGATTTCTATGAAGTATAAATTTCATAAAACATCATACAATGTTATTAACATGTTTTAACATCTTAAATCATGCAATTACTTGAATCAAATCATGAAATTCCACCGTTCTTGGTGTTCTTGATAGTTTTGAAGAAAAACACTAAATTCATCGTCACGGATTCGTTATAACTCCGAATCCGTCCGTTCAAAGTTTGTTTTTTTTTGTTTTAATGTGTATAATCATAATCCATTATTAATTATAAGTTAAACATACTATGAAAGCATTTAATTTACCCATATGGGTTATTCATACGATATTCAAACTCTGTATTTCATGAAACTCAATTATTAACAAAATCCCATGGTGTGATCACTGAAATCCATGAATATATGGCATATAATATATCATGGACATATGTTAATATATATATATATATATATATATATATATATATATATATCCATGAAATCAACAATTGTCATTATTCACTCCCTTCACAGAGAACTTTATAAATACGTAAATGAAAAAAACTCTGTTCTTCACAAAATTCCAATTTAAGACATATTCATGAGAAATTGATTACTTTAAAATATGATTATATGTTAGAAAACATGTTATGATTACTTAGCAACATTTATATCATCATTTGTATAAAAATCTCAAACTATGTTTTTCTCAGAAAACTCAAAGATACGTTTAATGAAAAACATAAGAATTTTGAAAAACTTATATAAAGGAATTAATTACCCTTTGTTAGATGATGAAGATGATTCAAAGACAAAACAAAGACTTCTCAATCTCA
Organism: Panax stipuleanatus; assembly: GCA_020205555.1. NCBI lineage: Eukaryota > Viridiplantae > Streptophyta > Magnoliopsida > Apiales > Araliaceae > Panax > Panax stipuleanatus. The sequence continues at coordinate 129,947,374 of CM035120.1, read as the reverse complement.
CTCTCAATTAATTCTCTCTTACTTCCTCTCTTTCTTTTCTCTCTGATAATACTCTTTGAAGTTTGAATATCCCAAAAACATAAATCTAATCCTAACCATATACTTATACGTATAAAATTCTGCCGTTGTAATATAAACTGACCAACTCCTATTAAGGCCTCGTTTGGCTTTCTTCTTTTCTTTATTTCCCTTTATTTTAATAACTAGTTAAGTTATATAGTTACTTGTCACACTATTAATTAACCAATTAATTTTAATTAAATCTATTAAATAAAATAAGACAAACTCACATTAACCACATTGTCACATAATTAATATTTTTATTTATTAATTATGTCAATTCATTAATTCTCTAATTAATTAAAGTAACATTATGCTTATTTAATTAATTTATTTAATCAAATAAACTCAATTAAATATATATTTTGAACTATAAAATTACTACACATTAATTTAATTAATGTAATACATATAATTAAAGTAATCTACCATAATATTATGAATTAACTATTTAACTCAATAATTAAATCATTGAAAATATTTATTTATTTCAATAAATATTCAAATAACTGTACAAAATTCTCGTTCGTCACATCTTTCCCCCCTTAAAAGGATTCTGTCCTCAGAATCACGGTTCGATTAATAATTTTGTCCCATCACATTTCCCCCTCCCCTCCTTACAAAGATTCTGTCCCCAGAATCGCGTTCACCTATTCAAGAAAATAAGTGTGGATAAGTCTTCATCATATTCTCTTCGAGTTCCCACGTTGCTTCTTCAGCGTTGTGGTTCTTCCAAATTACCTTAACAGAAGGTATTACTTAATTCCTGAGAACTTGTTCTTTCCTGTAAACATCTGAACAGGAACTTCTTAGTAGGATAAGTTCTTCTCGAACTGTAAGGGTTCATATTCTATCACATGCTTGTAATCGGGTTTGTAGGGTCGTAAAACTGACACATGAAAGACGTTGTGGACATGTTCTAAAGCCAGAGGTAAAGCTACCTCATAGGCGACTTCTCCAATTCTTTGTAGTACCTCAAAGGGTCCAATGAACCTCGGGCTCAATTTTTCCTTTTTACCGAATCTGATCTTTCCCTTCCAGGGAGAGACCTTCAAAAATATAAAGCTACCCAATTCAAACTCTACATTCTTGCGGTGTGGATCGACGTATTTCTTCTGCCTATCCTGAGCCGCTACTAATCTTGTCTGAATTACTTTAACTATTTCTGATGTTTGTTGTACCAACTTTGGACCTAGCAACTGTCTCTCGCCAACTTCATCCCAGTACAATGAAGTTCTGCACTTTCTGTCGTACAACGCTTCGTAAGGCGGCATACCAATACTAGCGTGGCAACTATTATTATAACCAAATTCTACAAGTAGTAAATGATCATCCCAATTGCCTTTAAAATCCATGATGCATGCTCTCAGCATATCCTCCAATGTCTGGATTGTTCTTTCGCTTTGGCCGTTAGTCTGAGGGTGATAAGCAGTACTCATCCTAACTGTGTCCCCATGCATTCTTGTAGTCACTTCCAGAATTTCGAATGTAAAGCGCGGATCGCGGTCGGATACAATCGACACTGGTACTCCGTGCCTCAAAATAATCTCTTTCACGTATAACTTCGCCAACTGTTCTAAGTTAAATATGATTCTGATCGGAAGAAAGTGTGCGGATTTCGTTAATCGGTCAACGATAACGCATACTGCGTCGTAGCCTTTCTGGATCGTCGGAAGGCCAACCACAAAATCCATTGTAATATGTTCCCATTTTCATTATGGGATCTGTAGAGGCTATAGCAAACCACTCGATCTCTGATGTTCTGCCTTGACTCTTTGACAAGTCAGACACCTGGCAACATAATCGGCAACGTCCCTCTTCATATTTGGCCACCAAAAATGTTGTCGTAAATCATGATACATCTTGGTACTTCCAGGATGACTGGAATACCTCGAACTATGAGCCTCGCTCAGAATGTCCTCCTTGATTTCTGGTATTGGCGGTACCCAAACTCTGCTCTCAAATCTCAACAATCCATCGCTGTCCACTTTGAATTTAAGTTCTATCCCTTCAGATATCTTTTTCTTTACTTCCTCACATTCCTTATCAAGGATTTGAGCTTCCTTAACCTTATCCAATAAAGTTGTACCAGCTTGCATCTGGAATAGCTTTTCATCAATCTCCATTGGACATCCTACTTCCAATTCCAGCTTTTCCATTGCTGAAATCAATTCTTCTGTGTTGTCAACATCATCAACTTCTCTCGACCCTTTCTGCTTAAGGCGTCGGCTACAACATTCGCTTTTCTCGGGTGGTATAAGATATCTACAATCGTAGTCCTTAATTAGTTCTAACCATCTTCTCTGACGCATATTCAAATCCTTCTGGGTGAAAATATATTTCAGACTCTTGTGGTCTGTATATATTTCACACTTCTCCCCATAGAGATAGTGCCTCCAAATCTTTAAAGCGAATACCACAGCGGCAAATTCTAGATCGTGGGTTGGATATCCCTTTTCGTAATCCTTCAATTGTCGTGATGCATACGCAATGACTCTGCCATTTTGCATAAGCACACAACCTAGCCCTTTATGCTACGCATCACTACATACTACAAAGTTTCCTGTGTCATCCAGAAGGGACAACATAGGTGCTGTACTCAATCTTTTCTTAAGTTCTTGAAAACTTTCCTCGCACTTCTCCGTCCAAATGAATTTCACAACTTTCCTAGTTAAATTCGTTAGCGGAGTGGCGATCTTGGAAAAATCCTGAATGAATCTTCTGTAATAACCTGCTAATCCAAGAAAACTTCTTACTTCCGACGGTGTTTTCGACTGATCCCAATTCATCACTGCTTCGACTTTGGAGGGATCCATCAAAATTTCGTCCTTATCACTCACGTGTCCGAGAAATTGCACCCTTTCAATCCAGAACTCACATTTTGAGAATTTGGCGTATAACTTCTCTCTTCTCAACACCTCCAATGTCAACTTCAAATGCTCAACATGCTCTTCCTTGGTTTTTGAATACATCAGTATATCGTCAATAAAGACCACCACGAATTTGTCCAAAAACGACCTGAACACTCCATTCATTAGGCCCATAAATGCTGCAGGTGCATTCGTTAGACCAAATGACATAACCAAAATTTGTAGTGACCATATCGTGTTCTGAATGCTGTCTTCGGGACATCTTCTGGCCTCACCTTTAGCTGATGATAACCACTTGTCAGGTCTATGTTTGAGAAATATCTCGCTCCCTTTAATTGATCAAACAGATCATCAATCCTTGGTAACAGATACCTATTCTTAATGGTAATCTTGTTCAACTCTCTATAATCGATGCAGAGCCGCATCGTCCCATCCTTCTTCTTAACAAATTACATCGGTGCTCCCCATGGCGATATGCTCGGTAGAATATATTTCTTGTCCAGTAGTTCTTGTAACTGAACCATCAATTCTTTCATTCTACCGGAGCCATCCGGTATGGTGCTTTCGATATTAGAGCCGTTCCTGGCACCAAATTGATCACGAAATCTACTTCCCTATCCGGCGGAAGTCCTGGCAGATCTTCCGAAAACAAATCCACGAAGTCCCTTACGACTGGTATTTCCTCTAACTTTAGATTCTCTTTGCGACTATCAACTATGTAGGCTAAATATCCCGCACAACATTGTCTTAATAACTTCCTGGCTTGCATCATCGTCAGACAACTCGCTTGCCTAGGCGACTTGCTACCATAAAACACAACCTTTAACGGGGTCATAAGGTTAATACATTTCTTCTGACAATCAATTACAGCCCCATAATTGAATAGCCAATCCATTCCCAGAATAACGTCAAATTCCCCAAGTTTAATCGGGATAAGATCTACGTTCATAACATTACCCTTAATTTCAACCCTATAGTTCTTGTGTATATACTTAACAGGAATCACTTCCCCGTTTGCAATCTCTATGTTCATAGGGTATTCTAACTCGTCCTTATGTAATTCTAAGTTCTTTGCAATTCTAACCCTTCTTGGGCCTGTCGACGGTTTTGTCTTCTTTTTGGCGGCATATTTCTCGTAAGATATATTCTTATTAGATCTTTATTCAATCTCTTAAATACTTAAGACTTAACTTAAATATTTAACATAATCATTTTAACTCATAACATCTCAAATAAACTTTGATATTTTATTAAAATCAAAAGTTTTCAACATAGTACGATAGCATTTCTGCCATTTACATCAACTATCTTGAGATAAAAGATCTTTAGGATTAAATCATCAGAATATTCCTTTGTTTATAATCACATCGGAATTTAAATTATTAATTATCAATTAAGCATTCATATAATCATATTGTCCCATCACGGCATGCTAAGACGTCGGATAGCTTCGCTACGCTCCTCCTCCATTATGCGGGACATAGGCCTGCGATGTAGCATGTACCCAGGTAGTCCCTCGAACTGAATTGGATACCTCATAACTCAGTCCTGGGCCTCATCAATTGCCCTCAGAAACGTGTAGCACGTCTCTGCAATCTTGATAAGTGGTTTTATTGACCACTTATTCAGATACTTTCCAACTCGTTCTGTTGCTTAAACTCAAGTAATTCTGTGAGTTTAATGTGTTTTTCCTGTGTTTTGTGTTTTTCGGGTTTAGGAACTCTTTAGGTGTTTATTGAGCATTAAAGGATCAAAGGTTGCTTAAATGGGGCAACACACAGAAAGTGGCTTAAGGCATGAAGATGGCATAGGTGATGAGGCAATAGAGTGTGAGGCCATGAGGATCAAAAGAGGTTGCTTTGCCAGGTGTGGGAAGTTGCCAAGGAATACGGCAAGAGAAGCCATGTGCAACACAACCTAAAAAGCAAGTCAGCAGGAATTCTCAGCCCGCGCGGCCGCTCCAGGTTAAGGCAGCAAAGCCGCGCGCCCGCGCCAATCCCCAGTCCAGAAAGTTAGCATTTTGCAGGCGCGCGGCCGCGCCCCATCCAAGCCTATTCCTCGCGCGGTCGCGCCAGTCAGCATGTTGGCCAGATTTGACTTTTTCTTAAATGAACGGGAGAAGGCAGAGATATAAGGGTTTCTTGCCCCATTTTGTCGAGCATCTCTAGAAGGGAGCTCACATTAGCTTAGCCCTAATTCCTTTCTTCCTTTCCTTTTCATTTCTTGTTTAGATTAGGTTAGTTTAGGAGTAGATTAGGGTTAATTAGTTAGTTAGTTTTCTAGAGTTTTTTTAGTGTTTGAAGATTGAAGCAAGTGTGTACACCAAGATCCAAGCTCGGAGAAACTAACGAAGATTTGCATTTCTCTATCTCTTATTCTCCTTGCTATCATTTGTATTTGGATAATGTATACTAAACTTGTGGATAATATATGCCTTAAACTATATTTTGAGGTTCCAATGGAACCTAATGAGTAGTTGATTGTTGGTTTTTCTTCCATGATGGTCTTATTTGATTGCTATGTACTTGTCTATTGCGATGTATGCTTTAATTGCCTAATTGATTAGCTACCAATTACTGTGATAGCCTATGTGGGATCGGAAGACAAAATGTAGGTTTAGATCGAATCGTGATAGCGGGCGATGGTAGGTTCACATGGCGGTGGACTTATGATTTGTGCTTAGGATAGAAATATACCAAAGCGCCGCTCGTAGTCAATAGAGGACTTGACCTTAAACCCTATTTATTTGTAAATCACATAGGAATATAGTGGTTTAGGTAATGTGGGTGTCCACATGCGTCTATCACTTGTGGATTGCACGTGGTATGGTTTAGGAACATCGGAAGATGACCTTCTCTTACTCTCGTGTTCTCGACTAACACATATAATGATTAATTTGACCTAATTGGAAGTGAATCGACTTAGACGAATCATTAGGGGAAATTGGAATCTCTTATCTTCATTATCTAATTCGACTCTAGGATTCTTTAGTTTAACTTTCAATTCCTTGCCTAGTTTAATTTAGTTTTTAATTAAAACAATTTACTGTTGTTTAAATAAGACTGAAATAATTACGAGCTAGTGGTTTGGCGACTGTTTATCTATTAATTCCTTGTGGGAACGATATCTTTACTTACTCTTTATTACTCGTTGAGCACGTATACTTGCGCGTTAATTGTGTCATATAAATCGACCAACAAATCTTAACTCTATTTGCATGCGCATCATCCTCTGCCAGATCTGCACGTTGGGAATTGCTCACCCAAGCTTCCTCCACTATGACGAGTCTTTCTTATTTCTCGTTCAACTCATTCTTTAACCTTTCTATCTCCTCAGAATTCTATTCACTTTGGCCCTTTTCATGAGCCAAGTCCCACTCCACATTTCCAAGACGGGCGTGGAGTGTCTCAACCTCACCATTCCTCTGCTCGATGGTAATCCGTTGAGTAACCGGCTGCTCTCTCAACTCTTGAATCGTATCTCGTAACTCTATGTTGCGATCATACAATAAATCGTACATATCAGCGCTGACAGTGTTCGGTGGGAACTCCTCAAGGTCTTCCTCCTCCTCTTCCTCCTCCTCGGCTGCCTTAGCCTGGATCTCAAACTCCTTAGGGTCCTCCTCTGAGTCAATCTCTGGCTCATGCTCCCGACCAATGACTGTGATCAACGTAGATGGCTCTGGCTGTACTAACTGCTTCCAGACTATATGTATGTCTCGGGTCTCCTCGTCTCTAGTCTCTAGGGGTACAACATCCCTGGGCTGACTAGCTCCTCCAGTATCTGACATCCTGACAAAATAAATTTTAAGTCTTAGTTATTAAGTGATGCTAATCGATACTCAAGCAGTATATAATTATAAACACATAGCACATAAGGTAATTTTATTATCTTTCCTAGAACTCAACAAGAGTTATCATTTTTATGTTCTCGAAGGCTACTATCCTAAGGTTTTCACCCTTCTAAGGTTCATAACCTACGACTTTGATACCAACTTGTGACACCCCCAAATTCGACATCTTAATTTTCACAGGATTTGGTGTTCACTGTTCAATATCATAAGACTATCTACCCATAATAATAGAAATTCATTAAATAGATAAATATCCATCATCTCCCTATAATAGGGTTACAACATCTGAAATAGTAAATACATAATAAATCCCAGGTTATACTTAACCTTAAATCTCTGTTGCGGAAACGTAAACGAATAAGTCTTAATTATCATACATAAGTCTTGAACTTTAATGTGACGCCCCCAGAATAGGTTCAATACTCAACCCATTCTGAGTCGCCAAATACATGGTACATAATCCAAATACAATCTTTTATATCAAACGGTCGTGCAAAATACGACCACACAACTGTGAGTGTCAATACAGGCATGTAAAAAATATTAACATTCAAATTAAGTCCTCATTACATTTATTATCACACTATTTTAAAAAAAAATAGTGAGCACTTCTACAGCTCTAACTCGGACCATCACTCTATTCCCCGACTAGTACACGAGATATTCTCATTTCCTGAAGAGAACAATGGAAGAAAAGGGTAAGCTCAACTAGCCCAGTAAAGAATATTATGACTAAGATAATGAAAAATAAATTATCGTTAGCCTTCAATAAATCAGATAAAATATTATGGACAATACGTTTTAGATCAATATTCGTAGCAAAAATAATAATTCATTAAAAGAGTTAAGTAGAGAATGATGTCTACTATCTTCTTTGATTTAAAAGTCCATCATTAATATTTTATCCCTGTAACATCAATCAATATACATCTCGAATCAAATCTTCATCTTTTGCACTACGGGCCAAAGATATTCATTTGTATCACCAGTTAGTCATGTTCATCTCAACACCTGTCCATCTTTGCACTACTGGCCAAAGATATTCATCAGGTAATCATTCATCTTTGCACTACAGGCCAAAGATATTCAGCAAGTAATCATTCATCTTTGCACTACAGGCCAAAGATATTCAGCTATATCACCATTTAGGACTGAGGATGATGAAAAACAATACGAATAACGAATCTAGTGAGATAAAGGACAAATATTAGAGAATTTATCCAGAGTTCATGAATAAAGATCAAAACCTGGATCCAATCAAAGATAATTTGGAAGAAAAAAATATTTTTTTATCGTGAATAGTATCCCGTGAATAATAACTCGTGAATAGTAACTCATGAATAGTAACTTGACATAAAAAGATAAAAATTCCACAAGAAAGTTCAGACTAATATTCCAGTGAAATGATATTAGATAAAGCGCAAAACTCAAGGAATTTCTGATCATTTTAGAAATTATAGAAGCAATACTTACCGTAGTAAGTTTAGAGTTAGGAATCTGAAATGAAACAATATACGAAACTGCAATTGAATTTTCACTCGTCAGGCGGTAGTTCGCTCAGACAGATTATTTTCACAATTTAATAACAACTGAATACGAAGGGTTATTCACCAGGCATGCGGTAGTCCATGTAGACAGGTTATTCCCACAGAATAATAAAGAATGGAATAACAACAGGATTTCACCATGCATGCGGTAGTCCGCGTAGACAGGTTATTCCAACAGAATAATAAAGAATGGAATAACAACCCTTACGAGTATTAAAAGAAAATAACTCTCTTCATGAATACGAAATAAATAATACCCCTCACCTTGAAAATTTGGAGATTGCACTAGTGTAATAGCAGAATACTCTTCTTCTTTCTCTCTTATTCTCTCTATACTTTCTCTCTCTATAGCTTTAGTGAATTTGTGAGAAATAATGAAGAAATGAGCTTCTATTTATAGGCTCGGTAGAGTAAGGGTAAAATAGTCTTTTTGCCATAATTTATGACATCATCGCTTCCATCATCGATCCTATGACATCATTGCTTACCTCATCGCTCTGATGACATCCTTGCTTACCTCATCGCTCCGATGACATCATTGTTTGCATCATAAGAGTTCAAATTTAATTTGCACTCTTCCACCTCGTTTAACTTTTATACCATGAATTTACTATAATAATGTTACCATTCTAATTATAAAAATCATATTATTATATAACCACATCATACTACTATAATGTAATATTATAGTAACATATTTGAATGAATTATTTTATCAGAAAAGATAAAATACCAACTTTCAACAAATGTCACATGCTAAAAATTTCTCCTTTTAAATTCACATTGAGTAATATTTCCTTATCATATTAATAATTCACAAATAATATTACAGAACTACAATATTGACAACCAGGTCGTTCCTAGGAAAGAGGGGGCCTTCCGATAAGGATTTCTTCTTACTGACGCGCAATTAAATAACCCCTCCTAGACAGAACTTCCTTAGACATTGCCAATAATGCTATGTAATAATATTATTCCAATAATATAAATTATTGATTTGATAATTTGAAATACTGTGCAATGACAATTATTGAATGAATCACTAATATAAAATATCAACGTAGCAATTATTGAATCAATAAAATAAAATATTGAACAGTAATTACTGTAACAATTATTGAGTAGTGACTTCTTACGCAAGAATCAATAATTCAAAATACTGTGCAATACCGTGTGCTACTGTGCAACAGCGTGTATTATTGTATTTTTATCATCGAGTATTTCAACAGTTTAACCGTAACAGTTTTACCGTTATTTTTATAAAAAGGTTATTTCTGTCGCTTTCTAAATTCATTCCGTTGTGGGGTCCACCAATGACTGCGCTGTCGTACGAATATTCTCCGACAACAAGAATATTCCTCGACCAAACGAATATTTCCCGACACAACGAATATTTTATAACCACTTGCTTACTTTGTAAAATTTGCACATCTCACCCATAACTAATCACATTTATCAAATCAACACCTTACTATTTCCAAAATAATATATAAAGAAAATTAAATCATTATTCATAAAAGTTGGGGTCTTACATTTAACATTTCACTAACACCACAAGTCTTCAACACTTGTTAGCTTTTCCTTTGCTCTTGCTACTAGAAGGTTCATCACATCTTTCATTCTTAGCTGCAATGTTATTATACAAGAGTGAGCACAAATGTCTGCAAGTATAAAAATATGAAAATAATAACATGCGAGTGAAATCAAAGAAATCTGAATAACAGAAAGCTCAACTTTTGAATCAAGAATAATAATCGAGAATCAAATTACATCTGAGGGTCATAAGACCTTGAACTATGTCCTAGGTCAAGTATATTAACCTTTAACCTTTAACAGTCATAAGACTATGGACTTTACTTCTCGTACTTAGGGAGATCAGCCCTTCGTACCGATACTGTGTACAATACCTCAACGCTTAAAGCATCATCAATTCCCCTTTAATAGGGTTGTTCATCTCAGTTTGACATCAGAGTCCGCACCAAATAAAGTTTGGTTTGGATAACTCAATAGTAGATCTGGAATTTAGAATGCTCATCAACTATGGACTAGTCGAATCAATAAAGTTTCGCTAGTCTTAAAGGATTCATCAATATATGATATTTAATTTGAATAATAACTTCTCAAGGGTATACAATCGAATAAGTGTTGTATACTGAAATGATACTTTTAAAAGAATCGTAACATCTCATATGAAATTCTGAACTTGAGTAATCAAGAATAAGAACTTTGCTTGATATAGAATTTAAGTCTATAACTTGCTCAATATAAAAGTAAGGTTTAGAAACTTGCTCAACAATAATAAGTTAGGGATAGAATACTTGCCTCGTGCACAAGCTACAAATCTAGTTACAATTCAATTCTTCAACGTCCTACACATTACATTATGCATACGATGTCGATTAGTTTCATAACTTCTATGTTCAACTATTGAACTTTTCATTTAAGTTAACTTACAACTTGGTTCCTAGTGTTAACTTATTAAATAACCACATAACATGAGTATGAATTCACAATATGCGTATCATATAAGTATAATCCTTCAAACAATCATAATCAAGTTTTATGATCATAATATTCAAGTTCGCACTTAGTTTGTTAACTTGAACCTTCACATTATCTTATACATGTCAATAACTTAGTTTATTAGCATGAACTTCAAATTATATAATATTCATGTTTTATAACTTAAAACAACATCTTTTATCGTCAAGAGCACTACACTTGAATACGTGCATGTTGGACGCCCTCCGATTGCCTCCGAATACGCATCAGTCACAAAGATAGCCAATTTGAACCATCTTAACGACTTCAAATCAAAAAAAATAAAAGTTGTAGATCTACTCGTTATCTTTACGAATCATCTTGAATCGCCTTAATCGGATTTCGTATGAAGAAGTTATGCTCATTTATTACAGGAGGTCAAAATAGTCTCGGAAACCAAAAAAAAAAACCCCAGACAGCACCAACTCCCGTTGGGGCGGGGCTTTAAGCTTGTGAGGACCCGCTTGGGCGGGTCATACAGCTGTTACATTTTTTGATTCGCGATTTTGACACTTTATTGGGCCAATAATCTCAATTAAATGCAAATCAAACTAGTACCGTGATTTCTATGAAGTATAAACTTTATACAAATATCATACAATGTTATTAACATGTTTTTAACATCTTAAATCATGCAATTACTTGAATCAAATCATGAAATTCCACCGTTCTTGGTGTTCTTGATAGTTTTGAAGAAAAACACTAAATTCATCGTCACGGATTCTTTATAACTCCGAATCCGTCCGTTCAAAGTTTTTTTTTTTTTGTTTTAACGTGTATAATCATAATCCATTATCAATTTTAAGTTAAACATACTATGAAAGCATTTAATTTACCCATATGAGTTATTCATACGATATTCAAACTCTGTATTTCATAAAACCCAATTATTAACAAAATTCCATGGTGTGATGACTGAAATCCATGAATATATGGCATAGAATATATCATGGACATATGTTAATATATATATATATATATATATATATATATATATCCATGAAATCAACCATTGTCATTATTCACTCCCTTTACAGAGAACTTTATAATACGTAAATGAAAAAAACTCTAGTTCTTCACAAAATTCCAATTTAAGGCATATTCATAAGAAATTGATTACATTAAAACATGATTATATGTTAGAAAACATGTTATGATTACTTAGCAACATTTATATCATCATTTGTATAAAAATCTCAAACTTATGTTTTTCTCAAAAAACTCAAAGATACGTTTAATGGAAAACATAAGAATTTTGAAAAACTTAGATAAAGGAATTAATTACCCTTTGTTAGATGATGAAGATGATTCAAAGACAAAACAAAGACTTCTCAATTAATTCTCTTTTACTTCCTCTCATTCTTTTCTCTCTGATAATACTCTCTGAAGCTTGAATATCCCAAAAACATAAGTCTAATCCTAACCATATACTTATACGTATAAAATTTTGCCATTGTAATATAAACTGACCAATTCCTATTAAGGCCTCGTTTGGCTTTCTTCTTTTCTTTCTTTCCCTTTATTTTAATAACTAGTTAAGTTATATTGTTAATTGTCACACTATTAATTAACCAATTAATTTGATTTAAATCCATTAAATAAAATAAGACAAACTCACATTAAACACATTGTCACATAATTAATATTTTTATTTGTTAATTATGTCAATTCATTAATTCTCTAATTAATTATTAAATTAATTAAAGTAACATTATGCTTATTTAATTAATTCATTTAATCAAATAAACTCAATTAAATATATACTTTGAACTGGAAAATTACTACACATTAATTTAATTAATGTAACACATATAATTAAATTAATCTAACCATAATCTTATGAATTAATTATTTAACTCAATAATTAAATCATCAAAAATATTTATTTATTTCAATAAATATTCAAATAACTATACAAAATTCTCGTTCGTCATATATAATTTGTGTTAATAACATGTTATAGCATAGCATTACATGTTATCAAGTCCTTAAGTAGGTTATAGCATAGTATTACACTTGGCACAACGTTTCGACGTTCATTCGTCGCACGTCCGACTCGTCCCTCTTGCGTACGCTTAACATGCTCATGCAATTTGTCTAACACATCATTGATTAATGTTAAACATCATTATATGTCATAATATTCATATTTTATAACTTATAACAATATTTTTTATCGTCGAGAGCACTACACTTGCGTACGGGCATGTCTGACGCCCTCCGATTGCCTCCGAATACGCATCAGTCACAAAGATGACCATTTTGACCAATTTTAACGACTTCAAATCGAAAAACTTAAAGGACGAAAGTTGTAGGTCTACTCGTTATCTTTCTAAATCATCTAGAATCGCCTTAATCGTAGTTCGTATGAAGAAGTAATGCTTATTTTACTACAGGAGGTCAAAACAGTCTTGGTTTATATTTTTTTCACTCCGGACAGCACCCACCCCCGCTGGGTCTGGGCTTTAAGCCTATGAGGACCCGTTGAGATGGGCCCCCCTGTTGGTGCATGTTCTGGTTCGCGATTTTGATAGTTCGTTGGCCCAATTACTCCAATTAAATGCAAATTAAACTAACTCCGTGATTTCTATGAAGTATAAACTTCATAGAAGCATCAGACAACATTACTAACATGTTTTTAACATCTTAAATCATACAATTACTAGAATCAAATCATGAAATTTCACTGTTCTTGGTGTTCTTGACGGTTTTGAAGAAAAACATGAAATTTGACGGCACGGATTCGTTATAACTCCGAATCCGTTCGTTCAAAGTTTGTTTTTTTTTGTTTTAACATGTATTATCAGAATCTACTGTCAAATTTAAGTTAAACAAATAATTCATGACATAGAATTATTCGTAAGGGCCATATATACAACTTTTATACTCTGTAGTTCATGAAACTCCAATTAAAGCATGCTTACATGACATTGATTGTTTTAAAACATGAATACATGATATAAAACATATTAAGAACATATACTAACATACATATCATCATATACACAATAATTCATCCATACTTTAATTACAGAGAGCTTTAAAAATAGTTTTCATGGAGAAAGTATGAAAACACGAACTTAGAATCTCAGATAAGGAATTACCCTTTGCTTCTTGATAAGATGATGATAAAGAACTCTAGAACCTTAAGCCTTCTTCTTCAATTCTCAATCTCTCTTTAGTTTTTCTCTCTATTCTCTCTATTTAGTTCTCTAACGGAATATGAATACGATATATGAACTGATATAGATATAAGGCTATAATATAAGTATATAACATAATATGTATATAACGGTAAGTTAGTGGCATCAGTTAATCCGTAATGGGTTAACTGGTGCAACTCCACTTACGGCCTTGTTTGGTTATTCCTTTATATCACCTTTTCATTTAATTTAATTAAACTTTTATTATATAGTTTAATAATGTCACACCCAATTAATAATATAATCTTATTTAAATTAATTAAATAAAATAGAACAATTCCATATTAAATCACATAATTAAAATTCTCATTTATTAATTATGTCAAATCATTAAATCTCTAATTAATTATTAAATTAATTAGAATAACATTATGCTTATTAAATAATTTATTTAATCAAATAAGCTCAATTAAATTCATACTTTGAATAATAAAATTCTCCACATTAATTTAATCAATGTAACACATATAATTAAATTAATCTATCACGAATTCATCAATTAATTATTTAATTCAATAATTAAATCATCAAAAAATATTTATTTAATTCAATAAATATTCAAATTAAATTATAAAATCTCGTTCGTCACAGTGGAGGTGGCTGTGGAGGGTGGAGGGGGGAGGGGTGGGGGTACCAGTGGCAGGGGGAGGGGGCAGGGGTGGGGGGCTGTGTCGGGGGGAGGGTGGGGGTACCGATGGTAGGGAGAGTGGGTGGGGGGACCGGTGGCAGGGGAGGGGGAGGGGGGGGGGGAGGGGGTGGGCGGATGAGAGAGAGAGATAGTGAGTGAGTGAGAAAGAAAGAGTATTGAAAATGAAAGGAGGCGCTGGAGAAGAATACGTCTGATTTAGGTTTTCTTCGTTATTTTCAATTGAATGTCTGTCAGAAATAATTCCCTCGAAATTATCTTAACTTCGACGAATCATTCCCTCTAAAATAATTTTAGCCCGTCGAAATTAGTTTTTCGCGCTGGCGAGAAAGATGGCGCCACGGAGAGAAAACTACTTCCGACGGAATTCTGTCGGAAATATATTAGTTTCGAGGGAATTATAATTGACGGATTATTCCGTCAGAAATCGAGTAATTTCGACTGAATCTATTTCGTTGAGGATAAGTCCGTCGAAAATAGTCAGTTTTCTTGTTGTGAACTAAAAGATATTCAAATGAAGGATACTTGACTGATGGCACACGTTCTCTTGTGGATATTCTTAGTTGAGGTTCTTTAATATCAGGTTGCTCCCCCTGATTAACATTTTCTGCATCTGACCCATCACCTTCGTGAAAATTTGTACCAGGTCATATCTTATTCTAACCTCCTTCTCTAATTATGTCATTCTGTACTGGAGAAGGACCTTCGCTGAGATCTGGGACTCTATTATCTCTGGACTGTGTAAAATTATCAAACTCCTCATAATTCTGGTGCTCATAAAAAACCACATCTCTGCTCCTGAATAATTTTCTCTGCACTGGATCTCATAACCGGTTTCCAAACTCTACATCTCCATAGCCTACAAACACACATAAAGTATACTTGTCATCAAGTTTTGATCTTTGTTCTTTGGGTATATGTGCAAAAGCCTTGCACCCAAATACCTTTAAATAAGAATAAGACACATCATTACCACTCCAAATCTTTTCTGGAATCTGAAAATCCAACAGTGCCGATGGAGATCTATTAATCAGGTAACAAGTTGTACGAACAACTTCACTCCAAAATAACATAGGCAGTTTAGCCATTCTCAACATGCATCACACTTTTTCAATAATAGTGCGGTTCATTCTCAGCCACACCATTATGCTGTGGGGTACGAGAAACAGTCTGCTCATGCAGAATGCCATGCTTACTATACTAATTAGCAAATTCCTTTGAAATGTATTTCCCCTCCGTTGTTGCTACGATACATTTCAGCAATTTTCCAGTTTCCTTTTTAACCATAACATGAAAACTTTGAAAATGCTGGAATACCTAGTCTTTTGTTCTCAACAAAAATACCTACACCTTCTGCGAAGTATCATCAATAAAGGTAACAAAATACCTATTTCACTACAAGAAAATGCTCTAACAGAGACCAATAATTTCAATGACCGCACTATACGGTCGCTGATAGTAGTAATAGCGACCACCCTCTGCTACCGCATTTGAATATAGTCGCTATATTATGTCAGCGACCGCAGTCGCTGAGGTCGCTGCTATGAATTTCCCACTCTAAAATTGGCGTGAAATGTTGGTGCGGAGGTTTTGTGCGACCATTCACTATCAGTGACCGCCAAACGGTCGCTGATACGTCCACATTATTAAAAATTCACGATCGTATGTGGTCGCTGATGGCGGTTACTGATACTCTTTAATCTAATCAGGTTTAGGCATTCGCTAGACACAGCAGCAGAAGAAAGAAAAAGAGGGAGAAGAGGGAGAAGAGGGAGAAAGAGAAAAGGGAGGAAGAAGAGGGACCAGCCGCCACCGCCGTCACCCGCCACCATCGACGCCGTCGACGACTTCACCGCCGCCGTCACCACCACCGCGTTTTAGGTAAGATTTCTTCATAGCCTACAATAAAATGTGTATGTTTTGTTAGTTCCCAAAGGCACGTTAGTTATCTAGAATGGGGGGGTTGGATAGATATTTTAAAATTTCCTTGTTTAAAATACTTTGTCAGTATTTATTATACTAACAACAGCGAAATATATGTTTTGTTCTCCTTCAAGATATAGCAGTTATGGTTTGATAAGCAGTTATGGAAGTTATAGCAGATATAGTAGTTATAGCAGTTAATGAGAGACAATGACAATCAAACTAGGATATATCTCTCTATTTGTAAAAGAGATTAGACAGTCCCATCCTATACTTGTTATCTTTTCTAACAGACCTGGAAAACTATTGAAAGAAGTTCCTACCCCTAGGAAGCAAGTTATGCTTTATGTGTTCGTATTTGTTTTTGGCAGTAGGTGTGACCAACAATGAGGTATATAGATCAGGGTGTGACTCAGTAAATATCTCAGATCTTTTTCTTTTTGAAGATGAGACAGGTTTCATGTTTTGAGAGTAAGTAAATAAACAAAACTGCAGATAAGTAGTAGAATAGATTTGAAGATAAAGTTTTTGAAAGGCCATCCTTTTATGAAAAAAGTACAATTAAAAACTCAGTTTAATTAATATGGCATTACCTGAATGTCAAAAAATAAATAGTTCTCAAGTGATGACTGTGCAATGTGAACAGTAATGGACAGGCATGTTTAGTACTGTTTAGCATATTTAAATCTTTTGTCAGATTTTCCCTTTTTGAAACATTTGCCCAGAAGTCCAATCAGAAGACACAAACAAATTTCAGAAATATGCAGGTTATTGACATAACAGGTATGATCCACTATCAAATAAAAGATATGCTATCATTACTTATTGGCCCATATCAGAAGATAATAATCCAGTATAGGGATTCAACACAGAGATATGTCATTATTATTTTTATGCCCATATCATACTGTAGTAAATCAACACAGATATGTTATCATAGATATCACAGATATGTGCACATCAAACTGTTACAAATCAACACAGAGATACAACCAGTCAATGTTACATAACACTAACATGTTGTCATTGCTAGATGCCCATATCAATAAAATAGTGAGTCAACACAGAGATTCAACAAGTCAGTGTTGCATAATATTGATATAGCATATGATCTCTACAACATATACCAGTATATAACAGTAGTAGCACATAACATGGTTATTATTTTCATCACCTAATATCTATATTTAGATAGACATCAAAATTACAGAATTTAGACATGAAAGTTTATTTTCACCCAATATTTATACTCACATAGACAGTCTCATATACAACCAGTGGCTTTCAGATAGCCACATATACAGAACATAAATATGAAACTCATAACAGTTATCCAATTTCAGATAGACAACCATATACACAAATAGAAGCTTTCAGAAAAAGATAGGCATCCAACTATATTCATAGTTTAATCAGAGAGAGAGAAGAGATTACCTTAGCACAGCTATTCACAAACTGAAGCAGCGTTCAATTTGATCCAAATTATAGCACAGATGTATCTGTAGGGGAAGAAACCACACTCACACACATACATCAGTATATATATATATACAAAAATTGTAGACTCACACATTCTTGACGATAAAACCAGGTATATATATATATATATATATTACACATCAGTCATTACACACATATATGTATATTCTGATAAGCAAGCATACGAAAATATATACAAAATTTTGAAATATTTATGGAATTTTAAGGGTTTTGAAAAATATATATATATTTATGAAAAATAAATTTGATAACATAATTAGGGTTTGAAAAAAAAATTCAAAAAATAACATTAAGGTTAGAAAAAAAATTAGACAGAAACATTTAGGTTTTCGAAAGTCTATTTATCAGTGAAGAACATATCAGACATTCACAACCTAAACATCAATACCGAGAACCCTTTCCCCCTTTTTTTGTAAGCAAAATCTAGGGTTTATATATGCATACATACATATAATATATATATATATATAATTTTTTTGAAAATATTTACATACTTATAAATAAATTTCTAATAAAAATAGACTTCTAAAAGTTTCTGTAAAATTAAAATTTTGAGATATATATATATATATATATAGACGAACATTTAGGGTTTCACATACAAAAATAAAATTAAACATAAGGGAAAGAAGAAGAAAGAAAGACAGAAAAGAACACATATATATCTAGGGTTTCGAAATCAAACACACACATTTTTAAAAAAAAATTGTTTGATAAAAAATATACAGAAGAAGACGAGGACGACGAAAAAATATATATATAATAATAATTTTTTTTTAAATCGAACCTTAAACCAATCGGTAAACAAAGTAAATAACAAATTATAGATCTAGGGTTCTAAAAATTTAAGAACACAAAGATAGCAAAAAGAAATTTTCTTTCAAGAAGTATACTCGAACTCAGAAACATAAAATATATACATATATGAACTAAAAAATTTATGGATCTAGTTTTTTTAAATAAAAAAAAACTTTAAGAACTTAGAAAAATAGAAATATTTTTGTTTGAAACAAAATCGACCCCATAAACACAAAGAAAAAAAATTAAACCGACAGAAATGTTAAGAAGGCATAGAAGTATCATTGAAATGAAAGAGAAAAATGAAAAACTCACATATATTGATTGATTTAGGCCGAGAAGGTTAGGGTTTGAGAAGGGTAGGGTTTGAGATAGAGAGAGAAGAGAGCGTCTGGGTTTAGAGAGAGAGAGAAGAAAGAGAGCCGACAGAGGTAAGAGAAGAGAGGGAGAGAAAATGAAATTAAAAAAAAATTAGGTATTTATATTTAGGTTAATTAGAATGATCGTGTGGCTGGAGTCTGATCTGAGAATTGATCAACGGTGGAGATGAGTTTGCGCGTTTAAACGTTTCGGCTGACCTGTTTGACATTGATCGGATGGCTGAGATGAGTTTGTGCTTTCTAGTGTTGATCTAATGGTTGAGGTGAACAATCCGTGTGCTTATGCTATCTAGCTTCTGATTGGTTTGATCTGATGGGCGCGGATTGTGTTTGTAGTTGACCGTTGAATGATTTCGTTTGATGGACGGCTCAGATCAGATCAGTTAAATAATTATATAATAAATGTTATAAAATGTAATTTTTGATATAATTAATAATAAAAAATACTAAAATATTTATATTAAAAATAGTAAATTAATAATTTTTATTTTTATGAATATATGTAAATTTTTAATAAAATCTTATAATAATATATTTTTTTGATAATTAAAAGAGAGTATAAATATGAAATTTTAATGTATAAAATGCATATTTAAATATATTAACATACATAAATAAATAAATTATATATATATATATGTATAATTATGAGTTTATATATTTAAATTAATATTAAAAAATAAAACTAATAATATTTATATTAGTATATAAGTGTAATTGAGAAGGTTATAAATATAAACTCCTAATATATAAAAATACATACTTAACTAAATAATATAAGTAAATTAACATATACAATAACAACTATATTATATATATTCAAAAATATGTGTATATATGTATATATAAATTAGCATTGTATATATGTTGAAATATAAAAGAAAATTAGTAATATTAATAATTTTGACTATATATATATTACTAGAAAAAGTAATAAAAATAGAATTTAACTAAGAAAAAGATTTAATATTTTATGAGATGATATCTAACATTCCTAAATCTAAACGTAATTTTCAAAATCTATCAGAACTTAGTGGTTTAGTAAATATATCAACAATATTTAATTCTGTGTCAATGTGTTCTAATTTAATGATACCATTGTTTACATGATCTCATAAGAAATGGTGTCTAACATCAATGTGCTTTGATCTAGCATGTAATACGGTATTTTTACTTAAGTTAATAGTGCTTGTATTATCACATAAGATTGACACACAGTTAAATTTTATATTATAATCGGCAAAGGTCTGTTTCATCCACAATATCTGTGCACAACATCGTGCAGCGGCTATATATTCGGCTTCGGTGGTTGAAATAGATACCGAGTTTTGTTTCTTAGAAAACCAGGAAACTAAACATCCGCCTAAAAACTGATAAGTGTCACTTGTGCTTTTTCGATCAATATGATGACCGGGCATAGTCAGAGTCAGAGAAACACACAAGGTCGAATGGTTGACCTTTAAAATACCATAGACCTAAGTCTGTACTTCCTTTAAGATATTCGAAATATTCTTTTTACTGCAACCAAGTGAGATTCTTTAGGATTTGCTTGGAATCTGGCACATTTACAGACACTGAACATAATGTAAGGTCGACTGGCTGTGATGTAAAGGAGACTGTTAATCATTCCTCGATACCTCTTTGTGTCAACACTTTTTCCATTTTCATCAGCAGTTAGTTTATCAGTAGTTGACATAGTAGTATTAAGAGGTTTTACAGACTCTAAACCAAATTTCTTAATCATTTCTTTGCAATATTTGGATTGAGATATGTGAATACCTTTTTCTCCATTGCTTGATTTGTAGTCCTAGGAAGAAATTTAATTCTCCCATCATGCTCATTTCAAATTTCTTGCTCATGCTTTCAGAGAACTCATTACACATATCTATATTAGTAGATCCAAAAATGATGTCATCAACATATATTTGTAAAATAAGAATATCATCATTTTTATATTTTGTAAAAATAGTAGTATCTACTGTGCCTCTTTTATAACCATTTTCTAATAAAAATTTACTCAGTCTTTCATACCATGCCCTAGGAGCTTGTTTTAGACCGTATAAAGCTTTGTGTAGTTTATACATAATCAGGATGATCATAGTCTTCAAAGTTAGGGGGTTGTTTAACATAGACTTCTTCTTCAATAACACCATTCAAAAAAGCAGATTTCACATCCATTTGAAATAATTTAAAATCATTATGGCATGCAAAAGCTAATAACATGCGCATAGACTCAATTCTAGCAACAGGAGCATATGTTTCATCATAGTCAATTCCTTCAAGTTGATTATACCCTTGTGCAACTAATCGTGCCTTATTACGTATAACAGTTCCATTTTCATCTAATTTATTACGGAACACCCATCGAGTTCCAATAATGGAGGTCTCTTCGGGAGTTGGAACTAATTCCCAGACTTTATTTCTTGTGAACTGTTCAAGTTCTTATTGCATAGCTATTATCCAGTCTTCATCAATCAAAGCATCTTTTATATTTTTAGGTTCAATTTATGACAGAAAGGATAGATGACTGGCTATGTTTTGTGCTTGTGATCTTGTAAGAATCCCTTTAAGGTAATAGTGTTTTAGTTGGAAAAAAATCTTTTATAATATTTCATAATTAAGTTGTTCGCTATTAGGACTTTGTTACCATAATAATTAGTTACCTATTAGGAGTTTATTTTCATAGTTATAGGAATTCTTTATCTATAAAACCCGGCTTGTGGGTTGAAGTATGATTCATTCATAATAATAATCTTTTAAAATTGATATTGTATTATTTTTTTGGTGGATTCCAGTTCGTATTCTTAGAGCTTACATTGGTAAACTCTTTGCAGTTTTTCGTTCTACGTCAGGCCCCTAGGGCGCACACTACTTTACTTTCTCAATTTGTGTGTCGGACAGGTTTTGATCGATGCAATGATGGAATAATAAGCCCGAACTAAAGAAAGAAACTAAGTTCTTATGAAATTCCAAGAAATGGATAACCTTAGAATCTGCATGATAAGAAGAGCTCCTTACAAGACCAAAGGATGAAAACGACCAAGAAAGGTCGAAGCAAACGAAAATAATCGAAGGAAGCTCAAACCTAGGGTTTGGTCCCACTAGGGTTCAGCCCCCTAGGGTGCGGCCTCTTAGGGTGCGGCCTCCCGTGTTCCGTGCTGAGTTATTCTAAGTTTTTCGATGACGAGATTCTCAAATAAATAAGGAAGAGCAGGAAAATATGGTTTGAGCAATAAGAGCTTTGAAGCATGAGACCGAGGAAGGGCCTCCATGAGTCCCAAGGCAGAAGGCTTATGGAGGCAACTCATTTTAGGAATTGATTTAGGGATTGAATTTGCAGCTAGAATGACAGGACGATCAGAACATTACTTCTGGTAACTAAGAGTATTTATGGAATTTCCCCCGAGGACACGTGATTGGCACGTGACCACTTTTCAGGAAACTCTATAAATACTTCTTCTATTCCATTGAGTAAGGGACTTTTGGAAAACTTGAGAGTGGCTGGATTCTCTCTCAACCTTAGACACTAAAGAAGGCTCTCTGGATTCTTGATATTCAAGAAGGCTCTCGGATCCTAAGAGTTCTGGCACGTGTTACTGGAGTAATTGCTCACCTATTCTTCTCCCTTCTTTAATTCATCAATCAATTCTGTACTCTTCGAGAAATTCTCTACTCCTCAGCCAACAAAAAATCATAACCCTAATAAGATATGATTTCATTGCCCATATTTTTTAATTAATTTATTTTTAATTTTTTTATTTATTCAATATGTATATATAATGATTATAAAATATTTTTCTAAATTTTAATTTAACTTATTATAGAATGACTACAAATGTTGCTCAAACAAACAATTATCAAAGACTTGAATTGAATGTTAATAATATGTTTTTTTTAATTTAATATTCAGTTTAAATAGTTTTCAAATTTAATTTTAGTTTTTATTTTCAATCTTTCGAATTTGTACATAATTATTTAGAGTTAAAAAATGAGTGAAACCTAAAATTCTAAACTTGGTGTTTGAGGAAATTCTACATGATATAAATTTTTCATAAATTAATAAGTTCCCGTCATGGTTTTTTGTTTTTAATGGTAACTAAATTTTAATAACTATATATAAGTGAGATTTATTTCTAACATTGATTAAGTAAAGATTTGGTATCTGAAATAAAATTAGTAATTAAAGTTTAATTATTAATATATTTTGTAATATATATTACACTTTTTTAATATTAATTATTATTATTTTCATAATAATTTTTCTATATTTTTAATATATAGTTCTTTAGGAATAAAATTGTTGTAGAATAATAATTAAGTTACCATTATTACTTTTAACTTTAGAAATTAACTAAAGTTTAATCACAATATAAAAGTCATAATTATTTTTTACATTAATTAACTAAATGTCACCTATATTAATTATTATGTAATCATAATATTTTTCTTATATTTTTAGTTTTTAGTTATTTAGAGTCTAAATTTGAGTAAAGTAAAATTCTAAACATGTTTTTAAAGTTAAAATTTATTGTATGATTAAGTAATAAAAGAACTATAAAATAAAGTTATTGAAGAATAATAAGTTAACATTAAAGTTTGTAGGACCATAAGAAGAATTTTGGTTCTCTAACATTAACTATTAATTATTTTTAATAGTTAATAATTTCACAACTAATTAACTTTCTAATTGCATATAATTTAGTTTTATTTTATTATTTTATTATTTATTATTAGGATCTTATGATGTTATGCCAAGATCATATTTTGTTAGAGTTAGAAGACATTTACAGGAATCAACCAAAATTTTCATGGAACATATTTAAAAGAGAGTCCTATTAAGTTTAGTTTTTATTAGTAATTGTTTATATTTTTTTTAAATAAATTTAGGGAGACTTTAAAAAGTGTTTTAGTTGTAATTAAATTCTAAGCTCATACCAAGAACCAAAAAATCAAGTGCGAAGCACAGGTTTATTTTTAAAATAACATAATTTTTAATTTCTTATTCATTTTATATATAATGATTATGATTTTTTTTAAAATTTCATAAATTAACTTACTATTGTTATAACAATGTCTACTGTTAGGACAAATTCATATTTGATTTGATGATGATATAATGTATATTTGTAACCAGTAGCTTTTGTGACATCCTTATAATGAAATTAATGTAAAAGAACTTAGAATATGGATCAAACTTGTTAAGTTGATCCAACACTCAACGTTCGTAAAGTGAATACTTAGTATAGAACTAAGTTAGGAAACGATTGTAGAGCAAGACAGTGAAGCAGTTTAAGATCGTAGAGCTAACTGCTCAAAAGCTGGAGTTCGTAGAGCAACATCAGTGAATACTCAAAGATCGTAGAGTTGACTGATGATCGTAAAACTGCAGTAGCAAGCATAGTGAAGATCGCATATCGTAGAGTCTACTAAGAGATCGTAAAGCATATTGAAGATCGTAGCTAGAGCAATCTGCTAAGAGATCGTAAAGCATAGTGAAGATCACAGAGTCTGACAAAGATCTTATAGTTGTCTACTCTAAGATCGTAAAACAATCACAGAGTTTTTCAGAGATTGTAGAGATGTCTAATCTGAGATCGTAGATCTCATTGAAGACCGTAGAGTCTGAAAAAGATCGTAGAGCTTGCCAATCGTAGTCATTTATCCAGATACTCTACGACCACCATGAAACTCTACTATTAAGAAAATCGTAGAGTACATCAGCTCTGATAATGGACTGACACTGTCAAGAGTGAATATCCCAAGATAGTTGCTGAACGTCTTAAAGTTTGAAAAAAAGATCAGATTGAAGTATGTCTAAACATTTAGTTTGGTGAAGTGACAGCGACCCACGTGCAGGGACACTATAGCAGTCTGATGTGACATATCACAACTGGAAGCAAGTTGACACATACTCACCCAAAAGTCAAAAATCAGATGTCTTCTAGGATTGGAGCATTAAATGAGCAATGATAAATTTCAAATGGGACAATCTCGAGGACGTCTGTAAGAGGCATACAGATTTAATCCAACAATAACGAACGAACAAACAAACAAGAACAAATCATACAAGCTGAACTGCTGCAAAACTCTCAAGGCTCTACTCTACAATCTTAAATATTTTGAAGATTT
Source organism: Panax stipuleanatus (assembly GCA_020205555.1). NCBI lineage: Eukaryota > Viridiplantae > Streptophyta > Magnoliopsida > Apiales > Araliaceae > Panax > Panax stipuleanatus. The sequence goes on along the minus strand of CM035120.1, from coordinate 129,921,924 downwards.
AGAACATCTTGTTCTGCTGCTAATTCATTCAGATTAGACATAAAGCTACTTAGCATCACCCTAACCAAACACTATATCTTAGTGACTTAGAGGTCTAAGTGACCTATTGCATCCAAGTCTTAGTGACTTAAATAGATCTAAGTGATCTAACTGCAACTAAGTCTAAGTGACTTGAAGAGATCTAAGTGACTAATTTTTGCTAAGTCTAAGGGACTTGAAGAGATCTTAGTGATCTATTTGTTGTCAAGTCTAAGTGACTTGAAGGGATCTTTGTGATTCAATTGTTGTAATTGTTCTTTGTAAACAGATCTTAGTGATCTCCTCATCCTTAGTGGATTTCCTACTCAAGGAGTAGAAGAGTGGACTAGGAAATATTTGTTCTCCAAACCACTTAAAATTTTCTGTGTCATTTTAGTTTCAGCATTTACTTCCATGTGAATTACTTTCAGTACTCAACGATTTAACTTGTGACTTAATTCCTTATTTGATTGCTAAATTTAGAACTGTGACTTTCCTAAATCTTTGAAAGGAGATTTTCAATTATCATTCCGTTGTGCATAATTAAATAAACCTGCTTAATTTATAAGTTAGTAATACTCAAAAAGAAATGTTTTTAAAAGGATTTATTCAACTCCCCGTTCTAGATCTCTAAGTGTCATTGGGAAACAACATTTATAAACGTTGCTCGAAAATATATGATTAATGAGCTAAAGGAATTTTATAAAGAATAAATTTATAAAATAAAATAATATTATCTATGTTAGACAATTTTATTTTATTTGTATTTATTTTAATTTTTTTAAACAAATGTTGTAATCATTTTAATACTAATTGTAAGTTAATTTGTGAAAATCAATTTTTTTATAAACACCATATATAAAACAAATAAAATATTAAAAATAATGCTATTTATAAAATAAACATGTGTTTTGCCTTCATTAAAAAAAATTAAAATATTAAGCACTCGTAAAACACTATCATTATGTCTCTATAAGTTAATCCTAGTTAATTATTATTATTGCTATTTTAGTATAGCTATATTATAATAATTATGTCGCTTATGTTGTAAATACTAATTCAAACTGTTTAAGCTTAATATAGCGTACTTATGTTTCAATATTTTAGTTTGTAGATATATAATTATGATATAATAGTAGAATAATTTATCACTATATGATATATCATTGTAGGTGTTTTAATTTAGGCTAATGAGAATCAAGGACTTTTGTAAAAAAATAAAATTGTAATAAGATAATAAGTTATTTAAAAAAAATCAAGATCATGAATAGTGTTTTGATTTTAGTTAAATTCTAGGTTTAAAAAGTGTTTTGATAATATTTAATAAAATAAAATCAGGAGGCTTTAAAAAGTATTTTAGTAATAGTTAAATTCTAGTCTCATACCAATGACCAATGACCAATAAACTTAGTTTTTCCTAATGTTATAAAATAATAAATTACTTTAAAAAATTTCAGGATCATAAATAGTGTTTTGGTTTTAGTAAAATGCTAGGTTTAAAAAGTGTTTTAATAATATTTAATAAAATAAAATCAGGAGGCTTAAAAATGTTTTAATAGTCGTTAAATTCTAATCTCATACCAAAGACCAAAAAACTTAGTTTTGCCTTACTATACAAGTATATAGATATATAGATTGATGTGGTTGAAAGTCCCAGCTGAAAATGTAATTTATTTAATTTTGTATTGTGTTTCTAAGCTCAATATATGAAATTAACCGTACTACCCGTGCCTCCGGCACTACGTATGAAGGGGAAGGGGGAGGAGAGATTGTGGGCGCTAGAGAATGAAGGAGACAGAGGGCGAGCTCGGGAGGAGGAAGAACAGAGGAGGATTTGAGAGTGAGAGAGAGATCAATTTTTTTTTTGTTTGAAGTTAAAGAGGATATAATGGACGATGAGATTTATCTCAAACTTTGGACGGCCCTGATCGTTTATTAGAGTGAGCGAAAAATTCAAAATCAGTTGTGTTTTGTTAATTAGATTCGTTTTTGTTTCCTTTCAAATAAATTATTTGAATAGTACGTAGGTTTTGTTTAAATTTCCCATTTCGAATCAACTCTACTCTATAAATTTTCCCATGAAATTATATATAAATTGAGATTTATTACAAAATAAAAAATTCCTCTATTTTAAAATATAAAATCATTATTAACTTTTGAAAGTTAATATGAGATTTTCTCAAGCTCGAGATTAATATAATTAATTAATATTTATAAAATAATAAATCTTATAATTAATAGTACATTTTTAAATTTCTCCAATTAAATAATTACTTCAAAAAATAAATAATTATCATATGCTTTGGAAGGAGTATTAAAAAGGTTTCCTCTTTCATATGTTGTCTTTTAATCTCACTTCTGGCCTTGTGTCCAAGATTAGCCTTCTCCCTCTTTCATCACAACCTGAAAAGCAAAGAAACATGAAATCATTGAAGGTTTATTAAATAAAATTGAAAGACAAAAATACAACTTTAACTTGCATTGAATACACCGAGTAGAATCTAGAAAGTAGAAAGAAAGGTGACTTCTTTACTTGAATAGAATATGCGATGCATCAACTTTTGTACATCTCTCTTTTTATTCCTTATTATGATTTTACTTTTTCCCAATAAAATGAAAAAGAAGATACAAGTTTCCCACCACAAACTCCTCTTAGACTTCAAGTCTCATACTTATCTGACTAAAAAGTATGTCATGCATGGAAATATTTGTGTTCTTAAAAACCTGAGCAAATTGTGATTAACAATATAGTAAATATGATTTATGAATAAATAAAGAATTAAGTTACTAACAATAGTATCTTCCGTCATGACTTTTTGGGTGAGTCTGTGGTGTGATGACCCAAGAAGATACTATTGGACTAGTGGGTTAAGGCTTTATTTGGATTAATTTAATTCGATTCGGACTTGAGATTTGACCCAAAATTTGTACTTTCGCACTCAGAATTTGGTCAGGGTTGTTTCAATAAATGTCAACTATAGTGATGAAAGTGTTCTGTTATAACAAACTATGACAAACACAATAAATCAATACAAAAAGATAAAGACAATAACACAAGGTTTTACGTGGAAACCCAAATCGAAAAAAAACCACGAAGAAGGCAGAAGAAATCCACTAAATAAATATCTGAATAATACGAGATAAATAGAGAACTATGAGAATTCTTAGAATACTTCTGAATGTCTAGGAAAATTTCACAACCAAATAAGATTAGAAATACTAAATTGAGTATAGCTAGCGAATGTATATTTCCTAAATCAAAACGGATTCTAAATAATACCTAAATCCAAATCCAATAAGAATTCATATCATACCCAACATGTTCATGTTCACTTTGCCAACTGAGGGCCTACTTTGAAACTTACTCACAATTTACCGGGACATACGTGAAATTCGGTCATATGATTACAACAAAATACACATTCGTTCCAAATGAGAGTCCAAATTGACTTTTAAATGCATAATAAGATAAAGATTTTTCCGGAGATATTGTTTGTTATTCATCAAATGAAGTTAATTTTTATCAAAATTCTTCCTCAACTATGATATGTATTCATGTCTTAAAATCTCTCATTCTTATATTAAGGGTGCTAGTTCCAGTCCTGTGACGCTTGTAACTTTGGCCTAACTGTGTTGGTCACATTTAAGGGTGTAAACGGATATATACGGATACGAATACAGTAGTATCCGTATCCGTTTATTTGCGGATATCTTTAAACCGAATATGAATAATATTCGATTTTTTCCGAATATGGATAATATTCGTTTTTTTCTGAATACGGATGCGGACGGATACGAATTTTTCGATTACCATTTACAACTCTAACTAGAATAAAAAAAATAATAAGTTTTAAAATATAGTTTATTAATGGTTGAATGTTAATTTATTTATTTATAATAAATATTTAAATACAATAATCCATGTTCTAAATAACAATTCAAATAAGTTTTCATCATTTTTGAAATCCTAAATTTCAAAATGAATGTTCTACTTATTAATGTTTAGATGTCCATTAATTAGTAGATGTCTATTTTATGTGTGTATAGTAATATTGTAGTGTGTGAATATTTATAATTTATAATTAGATTCAAAAGTTTATATTGAATATTTAATTATTTTTTCTCAAATACTAATTGATTAAAACTTTAATAATATGTTTATGGGGACTTTTATTTATAATTTATCCTCAATACATAGATTACAATTTGCATAGTTATAAAAAGTTTATTTTATTTCATTATATTTATGGAGAGTGGGAGTTATAATGTATATGTGACAACTGACAACTAATTAATTTAACTTTGGGTCCTTTTAACATGTGCCCTAAGGGCACATACTAAGCACACAGTTCAAGAGAATATTCATTTGAACTGTGTGCATATTCCCTTGATTTCTATATTTGCACCAAATTCAAGGAAATATGCACACAATTCAAGAGAATATTCTCTTAAACTGTGTGCTTAGCATGTGCCCTAATGACACATCTTAAGAAATTCCTTTAACTTTATCCAAAATTTAGTTTGAACTTATTTTAAATATTTGAACTTCTAATTTCTAAATAATTGGACAAATGAAAGTGATAAATATATACTCCCTCCACCCGAAAATTCATAAACATGAATTAATTATTCAACCTCTTCTAGATTAATTCTAAATTAATTTGGACTTAACATATTTTAACAATAAAATTATATTGTTCATTGTTCCTGCCTCCCAATATTGCAAGTAAGTTTTGAAAGTAAAAAACTTATAACAAGCTAATAGTTGTAGTTTTATTCTTCTAGTATATAATTTTCTTGTTAAGTGACACATTTTGGATATTTTAACTTTATAATAGTAAAAATCCATTAACTATACTTGAATCAATTTATTTCGGTTTATTAATATTATAATAAAAGTGTTATTTACTACTTTTTAGAAGTGACATGATATATTTTTAAAATAATTTTCGTATAATAGTGAAAATTAACTAATTATTATATACAGAAGACCACTTTAAAAAAATTATTTTGCTTATTATATAATAATTAATATATATATATATATATAAGTTATTTGAATACGAATTCCAGATACGGATCCGAATCTGAATATTCACTATTTGCCGAATATATTTACGGTCGGATTTTAGACGAATACGAATACACCTATATTCGTATTCGTATTCGTATTCGTTTATTTGCGAATATCTTTAAACCGAATACGGATATATCCATTTTTTTTTTCGAATACAAATAATAGCCGGGTTTTTTCGAATACAGATGCGGACGAATACGATCTTTTCGGTTACCATTTACAGCCCTAGTCACATTGAACTGGAAGATAGATGTTCAGGAAAACAACATATATATATATATATATATATATATATATATATGAGAATTCTTGATTAATGATTATGATGGTGCTAACAATATATTGTTGGTTTATGATTTTAATGATGACAATATTATTAGGTTTTGTATTTAGTGTAATAGATTTTATTGTTTGGGATTGATTTAATTTATTATAAGTTAATTTCTTTGTTGGCCCAAATTTGTTTAATAGTCCATTGGTTGATAAAAAGATATTATATATATTATTAATATATATATCCTGCTTTGAATCAAAGTTAGAGAAGTCTTATAAAGAAAACTAACTTTGACTAAGCTATCTATTGAATATTTCACGTGGACTATTTCTCTCCTTATATTATGTTATTTAATCTATTTTGAATTCTTTATATTTTGAATAGCTGTTAAGGAATATATATCTTGGATAATCAGTGTGTTGAAATCATGTATTTCCAACTGGACTAATTTTTTGTTATATTAAATATATTATGTCCGTTGGCTAAAACAATCTCCTAGAATTATGTGATCCAACTGGACTAATCTTTTATGCTCATCTTTATCCGTTGGTCAAAGCTAAAGAGATATATTAGCTAAGTAGTTATTGCTAATCAAAATATAGCGATTAAGTTTCTTCTCTATATATACTGCTTTTTATTGGCTAAATAGGAACACCAACACTTGAAGGAGATATCAGTTCAGAGTAATCAAAAGCTTATATACAGAGATATTTCCATTGAGTATTATTAAAGTCAATTTCCAGCAAGTCAGTGCTATATTGCTAATTCTTTAGTAGCTGGAATATCACAACATATTGTACTCACAATTCCTTGTAACAAATTCTGAGGTCAAGCAGTGTTTGGCTTGACTGATCTAGTAGTGGATAGGTTCTGTTCAAAAAGAGCTTTCAAGGTTGTAGAGGTGCAAAGGTCTCAGTGGTGAGAAAGGTTGCAGTGGTGCAAAGGGGACAGAGGTGTCCATCACAGTGGAAAGCTTATTTGAACAGGGAGTTCTTTTTATTGTATTTAATTGAATATTAAGTTTAATAAAAAAAAGTCTCCAATACCGATTGGTATTGGACGTGGATTAAGCCATTAGAGGTTAAGGACAGAACCATAAAAAAAATCCATGTGTCTGTGGTTTGATATTTCTTATGGTTTGATTGTTAGAATTTTATTTTGACGTCTTAACATATTCACATAGCAGTGGTCTGCTGATAGAAAAAATACACTACTCCATACACTGTTTCTAATTCGCTTCATCTGTCTGCATTAGAAGAAAAGTAGAATTTACTTTAAAACAGACACTATCAAACACTTGTTCCAACTGTCTGTTTTAGTACTGAAACAAGAAATTAAAAATTAGTCATTGTTAAACAAGTTTTAGTTTAGACACCTATGCACCCCCCCCCCCTCTAGGTGTGCATATACACGGAATTACATTTAGTATCAATGCAAGGCTCTACTAATATTGATCTTTGCAAGTCGTAGGGGATGATCCTATGGCACACCTCAATTTTCAATAAGGTCAATCCACAAGCCGACCACCTCTATTGATAGGAAGAGAGAACTTCAACTTCTAGAAATTCAGAATGAAGATTTTTGTCAAGAGAGACCCATGGGAATGGTGGGTGGTTGATAATGGACCCGTCATTCATAGACATGATGATGGTAGACTCAAGACTCTCATGGACATGGATGCAAATGAAAGCTACATGTTTTCCTATAACTCAAGAGCCATGAACACCTTGTTAAGCGGAATGGTCCAAACTGAAATTAATAAAGTATCATCGTGCAACACAGCAAAAAAAATGTGAGACACTATCTTGATGAGTCACGAAGGTACTTCCAAAGTCAAGGAGGTGAAGTTGAGTATGCTTATGCAAGACTATGAGTTATTCAAGTTAGAAAAGGATGAAACAATCAATGAAGCTCAAGCGAGGTTCCTTACTCTAATGAACTCTCTCAGCATGCTAGGGAGAAAGATTGAACCAAAGGAAATCAATAGAAAGCAGTTGAGAATCATGCCTAAACGATTCGCACCGAAAGTCACAACTCTCCAAGACTCACCAACAATTAGTACCATGGAAACTCTTACCTTATTTAGAGAGCTTGAAGACTTTGAAAATCAATTGAGGAGGTATGATGATGAAGATGAGGCACCAATAAAGAAAACATTGGCACTTCAAACCGAAAGCAACATGGAAGGTGATTGCGAAGACTTTGATGAAGAAATTGAAATGCTCTCAAGAAAACTCGAGAGACTACTTCAAAGGAAGAAGCAAAGGAAGAATCAAAAAGGAAGTTCAACTCAAATGAGTAAGTCCAAAACAGAACAAGAAGAAGAAACTGTCCAACTCTGTTTCATGGGACTAGAAGATGATGATCAACTTGAGGTAACAAATTTTCATGAAGCTTATGAAATATTTATGTCTGATTATATTGATTTACAAAAATGAAAATCAACATCTCAAAAAAAACTGTTTATTTTAATAATTACGTAAATGAGCTAATGAATGAAGTTAAGTCGATTATTAAAGAGATGAAAGAAAATGAATATCTTAAAAATGAAAATGAAGTTTTAAAAGAAAATTTGAAAATGAGAGATGCATGCATAGATGCTTTTAATGATGAAAAAATGATTAATGTGCAACATGATGATAATATAACAAATGCAGAAATAACATCTTTAAAAAATAATCTTGCTAAACTTGTGCAAGGAGAATAGAACTTAAATGTTATGTTAGGGGCACAAAGGTCTAGTCTTCATAAACAAGAAATTGGGTATAATCATATGAAATATGTGGAAAATAGTATTAATAATATAATAATATTAGAATGATTAATAGAAAATCAATGCATAAACCACTTTATTGTTCACCGTTTGTTACTTGTAAAAAATATGGTTTTAAAGGTCATTTTGATTCTAATTGTAATAAAATTAGAATAAAGCAAATTTGGGTAAAGAGATGTGATTTATATGCTACTAACCCAAAAGGACCCAAGAAGATTTGGGTTCCAAAAAGGTAGAAACGATTTGTTTGTTTTATAGATGTCTCAAGATCAAAAAGGAGACGAATACTAATTTACTTTGAGAGAGTAAGTTACCTATAAATGATTTGGCGGAATCTGTAAGTACCTCATTTTTTTTAAATTGAGTATTAATTAGATACAAAGATTTTGTAACACAAAGGTTCATAATATTAATTATTATAAAGGATTTATTATGCTAAATGCTACATATTTAATACAAATGACAATCATAATGAGGAATCTGTATTTGTAATATTTGATGAATTTAACAATGATATGTCAAAGGAAGAGAATGAGGTTTCTGCAAGTAACAAGAATCTGGAGTTTGGAAATCAAACAGCAGAATCCAGATAGCTTAAGCCGTCTGCATCAGTAGAACAATCAGGTGAATCAGGAAAACAGACAGCCTGACCCGTCTGTTTTAGTAGAAAAATCAGACATGCAGACACCTAAATCCAGACAGCTCGAACAGTCTGCTTTAGAAGATAATTCAGACGAATTTTCAAAAGTGAAAATTGATATACCAGATCATGGACCAGAAGAGAAAATGTCAAATGTCAGACTTCCAAGAACAACTAGAACAATGAAATATCATCCTTCTAACCTGAGCTTTAAAGACCTCATCATTGGGATGATCAAAAGGAGAACATTTGAAGAGATTTGGTTAAGAAAATACAAAATCCAAAGCTACCCTAAGGAGCACACCTATCAAGCTTACTACCGGTAACAACAAAGTTAATATATAAGTAACAAATCACAAAGGTATGATCATTTTGTTTACTTACTATATGTGATTTTGTTATAAACTTGCTCCAATGTCATTCTTTATCATTGCGCTTATTTCTTTTAATGAATTGATATGAATTATTTTTTGTTGATGACAAATGGGGAGAGATATGTTATATTCTACTTGCGCTTAATGATTAATATGCATGGTTTCATTTATCACTTTTTGATAATGACAAAGGGGGAGAGATATTTTGGGATTTAATTTGGTTATTATCTTGGGATGAGAAAATTTGATATTTGATGATTATGATATATGGTTTAAATTTGAATATTGGGATATGATATCTGTTGATTATATATTTGATATCATATTGAGGATAATGATTGTTATGATTTTGTGGAATAATGCATTCATTTGCTTTCAAACATAACAGCTGAGTAATCATGATTCTCTTTATGGGCATAAATTTAGTGGGAGTTATAAATTCTGGGGGAGCATATTAATTAAATGACATTATGTATTGTCATCATTCAAAAAGGGGGAGAATTAATGTTGGTTTATGATTTTAATGATGATAATATTATTGGGTTTTGAATTTAGTGTAATGGATTTTATTGTTTGGGTTGATTTAATTTATTATAAGTTAATTTCTTTGTTGGCCCAAATTTGTTTAATAGTCCATTGGTTGATAAAAAGATATTATATATATTATATATATATATATATATATATATATATCCTGTTTTGAATCAAAGTTAGATATGTGATTTAAAGAGAAGTCTTATAAGGAAAACTAACTTTGATTAAGCTATCTATTGAGTATTTCACTTGGACTATTTCTCTCCTTATATTATGCTATTTAAATATGGAATTTCTTAACATGTGCCCTTAGGGCACATGCTAAGCACACAGTTTAAGAGAATATTCCCTTGAATTGTATGCATATTCCCTTGAATTTGGTGCAAATGCAAAAATCAAGAGAATATGCACACAGTTCAAGAGAATATTCTGAACTGTGTGCTTAGCATGTGCCATTAGGGCACATGTTAAGAGGACCCTTTAAATATATCTTGGATAAATCAGTTTGTTAGAATCATGTATTTTCAACTGGACTAATTTTTTGTGATATTAAATATATTGTGTCCAATGGCTAAAACAATCTCCTAGAATTATGTGATCCAACTGGACTAATCTTTTATGCTCATTTTTATCCGTTGGTCAAAGCTAAAGAGATATATTAGCTAAGTAATTATTTCTAATCAAAATATAGCTGTTAAGTTTCTTCTCTATATATACTGCTTCTTAGTGGCTAAACAGGAACACTAACACTTGAAGGAGATATCAGTTCAGAGTAATCAAAAGCTTATATACAAAGATATTTCCATTGAGTATTATTAGAGTCAATATCCAGCAAGTCAGTGTTATATTGCTAATTCTTTAGTAGCTGGAATATCACAGCATATTGTACTCACAATTCCTTGTAACAAATTCTGAGGTCAAGCAGTGTTTGGCTTGACTGATCTAATAGTGGATAGGTTCTGTTCAAAAAGAACTTTCAAGGTTGCAGAGGTGCAAATGTCTCAGTTGTGAGAAAGGTTGCAGTGGTGCAAAGGGGGCAGAAGTGTCCATTACAGTGGAAAGATTATTTGAATAGGGAGTTCTTTTTATTGTATTTAATTGAATATTAAGTTTAATAAAAAGAGTCTCCAATACCGATTGGTATTGAACGTGAATTAAGTCATTAGAGGTTAAGGACAGAACCACATAAAAATCCATGTGTCTGTGGTTTGATATTTCTTATGGTTTGATTGTTAGAATTTTATTTTGGACGTTTTAACATATTCACGTAACAGTGGTCTGCTGATAGAAAAAATACACTAATCCAGACATTGTTTCTAATTCGCTTCATCTGTCTGCATTAGAAGAAAAGTAGAATTTACTTTAAAACAGACACTATCAAACACTTTTTCCAACTGTCTGTTTTAGTACTGAAACATGAAATTAAAAATTAGTCATTGTTAAACAAGTTTTAGTTTCGACACCTATTCACCCCTCTCTAGGTATGCATATACACGGAATTATATATATATATAAATCAAACAATGTGCAATGCGTTGATTTGTGTTTATACTGTAAAACAAGAATATATGAATTAAAACAATAAAAAGATCCTGGTAGCTGCATTAGACATATTGAAATTGCATAAGAGAAAATCTCACCTATGGCCTGCTATCATCCAGTTCATGTACTGCTGGAAGCAGAATTTCATAAACTCGTGTGTCACGTGAATTGCAGTATTTGTAATTATCTGCAGACCTATTAGATTCTTCCAAAAAAGAAAAGAAAAAGAGAGTTTGATGAACAAATTAAGTATAAATAAATACCAATTTAAAACTTTGTAAAAAAAATGATACAAGAAGCATAAAAATAAAATGAACTACACTTCTTTCCCTTCAAGTTTTTATCACATAAAAATGGTAGACGCCGTACGTCCATGGATAAAAATTTGATGAACATCATATAAATACCAATTTAAACTATGAAAAGAAAATGAAGCAAGGAAACATAAAACTTACAAATAGAAGGGTTAAACCAAAATCAAGACTAGGGTTATAAGTGGAAAGCATTTCTGATGCCATTCTGCTCACTGCATGCACCGTCGTAACTCGAAACATTCGTGTCCTCTCATATCTATTCATGGTAGAATCAGAGGATTAGAAAGAAGCGCCATCATATATATATATATATATATATATATATATATATATATATATATATGTGTGTGTGTGTGTGTGTGTGTGTGTGTGTGGTTAATGGAGCTGCACAGCAGTGCAGACTCCCAAATGTACACAGTTTATACAGTCTACTATCGTAGAGTTAAGTCACTCATAGACTGTGTACAACTGAAACTTTAACTCCATTTTTTCCATATATATATATTGTTGGTGAATAACAATATTTCAATTCCTATTTTTGTTTAAAATGATTCATGAATATATCTCTATATATCTCAAGTAAATTGAGGTCCCCGATTGGACTTAATTAAGGCTATATTTCAAGTACTACTCGTGAATTTACCTGTCTTTTACCGGACTGTAGTGAGTAAAACAAAGCCACTTAATTAACAAGCAATAGTGGAGGGGGGAAATGGGTAAAATCAGGTCATTAAAGAATCTGAATGAGGTCAATTGGTACTTCAAATTTAGATGCCTGCTCAAATTCAAGTATATCTATAATTAAGAGGGTAAGCAAGATTATTGTCTAACTACCTTTTAAGGGCTGAAGAAATCTGCTTTGACAGGCTACCATCAGAGCCCTTCATATCAACCTTTTCAAGTTCAAGAATCAGTTGGTAAGAATCCTGCACATAATTACCAAACAAATGAGCCTGATCAACCATATTTACAGAACCACCCCATGATGCAGATATGAGGAGCAAAATGGGATTTTAAATCTTGAATAATAGCATTTTTTTTTATCTGATCTTACTTCAATTTACTAAGATCAACAGAATTATCCATGTACTTTCACCTAGAGTAAAGGGATATATCTTATTTCAATTTGATCTTATTTATTTTTTTCTTATTTTAATTTATAATAAAAGTAAGTTAAACAAGTCCAACTTAAACTCGACTCGTCATTTATTTAACTGGCCGAGTTCGTACACCAAATCTCATACTAGTTTAGATTCTGGCTCGACGATTTGGCTCATTTAACTTTTTAAATGAGCTCAAATTGGACAAATCAAAGCCTGACTCGACTCGACTAGGGTAGGGATCTACTTTCACCTCAATTGCCATGCAACCCCCTTGGCCAAGATTTGGCTGCATTGGATGAGCTGCATCACCTAACAGAGTCACACGTTGTCCGTTTCCCCAAGAGAATATCATGTCTCTATCGTATATATCTCTCCGTAAAACCATATTTTCTGGTGTTTCTGAGATTAATGTATTTACTTCACTACACCAGCTTCCAAACAGTTGAAGAAGCCTATTCTTTTTACCTGTAACATGCATGGGGTTAAAGAATAGAATCAGATGGAAATTGAAGGACTAAACCTGTTAAAGTTCAACCATGCTATGAAAAAAATGCTGGGAGATTTGCCTGTGGGAGGATCAGAGCCCTTGGGGGGCTCCTTATGGAAGGCATACCATTGCATCTTTCCCTTCCCAACATCTGAAGCTACAAAGTATTGGTTCAATCCCAAAAATACGCGATACCTATAAATCAGAAAATAGTCACAAAAAAAGTCAAATAAAACTCTTATTTCTTAACATAAAGAGAACTTGTTTAGCTCAAGCTCCCAAACTATTAAAAAGATTTACAAAAATAAATAAAAATAAACGATCGTGTTTGTACACAAATTCATCTTTAGCCACAAGGCCAAGAAAAAACAGCATATCAAGCTAGATCATCTTAAAATGATGCCAGACTATGAAAGATTATCAATATTGATCCAGATTTTAGGGGACAGTCTATAAAAATAAGTTGCATTTTAGATGACCTTTTGTTATACAAGTAGTATACAATTATAATTCTGTGTTATATAAAATTCAACTTGTTTTTATAAACTGTCAATTAGACCGTCCATTTTGAGTTGTTTGGAATCAGGATCCAATCAATACTTCACCAAATACATACCCAATGGAATCAATATAAGGTGGCACAAAGTCCGTTAGGCCACTGTAACATGTATAATTTGAATAAGTTGCTTCTTGTGCCCCAAAAAGTTTCGAACGTACCTAAAATTAACAAATTATTAAGAGACTTTAACACATAACTACTACACAAACGGGATACTGATAGATCAAACTGACTTACTTCTGACCAAATACCATCTGCCCCAACCAAAACATCGCCTTCAAATTTTCGCCCATCATCAAGAATTACCGTAACCTGCATTATACACAAAAGTTTAAGTTCGTCCATTTATGTATATTAGACCATCTCCAACAGGTAGACTATTCCATAGACTATATTTAGTTCATATGACATTAGCAGATATCCTTTAGTTTTCAATCATTCCATTAGATGGACTATCCCGTAGATTATAATATAAAAAAATTAAAATAACCAAGTCAAAAAACTTGAATTTAGCTATACTTGAAATAATAGCCCACCAAATTCTAGTTCCTTAATATAGTCCACCAGCTTAACCGGAAAAACTCATGGACTAAATTTAGTCCGACTGCTGGAGTGAAATATGAATCTTAGATTGCATCTTAATGCATCTTAACAGTTCACCTCTTAATGCCTCTTAAGAGCCAATATATTTGTATTAAGAGATCCTCTGAATAATTAAGATATAAATATAAGTCTAAACTATTCAGAGAACCGCTTAATACAAAAATATGAATTGTTAAAATACATTATGAGGTGGGCTCTTAAAATGCATTAAGATACAATCAAACACCACCTAGTCTAGGATTGTTGCTTCTCCGGCCTGCTGGAGATGGTACAACGCTTACTCATTATGTGGGATTCTTGACTCACGTACAAACCTTGGAAGAATCTTCAACAAAGTTCACCACTTTAGAGTTGTTACTCACTATACCGTTCCCAATTCCGTTTAATAAGATTTGTTGTAGTGTCATTCTACATACCACTCGAGTAACCGGGAGCCCCCTCTTTACCGCAGGAGTCTGAAGGTCATACTTGGCAAACCTGCATAGAAGGATCTAGTTTAGTTAAAAAGACTAATATTTAAAACTGTATGGTGAGTTTTATCACTTCGTGGAGAAATGATCCATGACCTTATAACTAGTAGCATAAAAATTATATTTTTTTGCACTGTTTATTGTACCTTAATTAAAGGTACCATTTTACACTAATAATTATACTTTAAGGGATCAATTTGCTAATTAATCATAACTCAAAAGACAAAAATACCGCACTAGCACAAACATAGGGGTTTTTGCATTTTAGACTAAAATGTTTCGGTTGTCACTTCCATCCTTTCTTATCTTTCTATGCAATACACAACAAAAAGACCACAAAAGCAAGTTGGATATCCAAAACATCATCATTTCAAATGTCCAATTCATAATACAGTTTGTCCCGAATGTGAATTATAGGTTTTTCTTTTACACTGAAATGATCACTAAATGCCTGAATGTCGTTCAAGTTGTCACTCATTTTTAAAGTCGTTCTTAGAATTTATTTTTCTCCAATTAGATTATTAAAGTAACATTTTTTTGCGTTTATGTTCTTTTTACCAGATTTGACCCCAACTCAACCAAATTTTAGCCCAATTCGACCCAGTTCGACTGACATTAATTTCACCAAATAAGTTTTTCTTTAAAAAAACTAAAAATTTTAAAATTATTTTAAAAATAATTATTTTATTTTAAAATATTAAAAATAATTATTATTTAAATATTTTTAAAATAATTATTATTTTCAGGGAAAAATATTAGAAAGTTTTATTTTTTTCATAAAAGGAGTAAAGTTTCATAAAATATAGATTTAAAAAAATTAAATAAGAAAATAAAACTTTATTTTAAAAAGTAGATTTTTTTAATTTTTTATGTAAAACTTTATTTTCAGAAAAAAAAATTATGTCTTTACTATTATTATATGTATTCCTAATATTAGAATTTTTAAAAATAAAAACTAAAAATAAATAAAAAACAGTAAAAGATAAATAAAAAAATTGATTCAAATTTTTTTTTAGAAAAAAGAAATTTATAAGTTTTAAAAATAATTATTATTTTCAGGAAAAAATTAGAAAAAATTTTATTTTTTAAATAAATGAGTAAAGTTTTATAAAATATAGATTCAAAAAAATTAAAACATTATTTTCAGAAAAAAATTGAAATTTTATTTTTTTAAAAATGAGTAAAGTTTCATAAAATATAAATTCAAAAAAAGTAAACTTTAGGGACCATTTTAAAATTGAGTGACAACTTAAGGAGTAGAAGTGTTATTCAACCATAACTAAATGGTTGTATTTTATTCTCAATACTTTTGATCCACAAATTTTTACTACCACAATTAGAGTTGTAATTGAGCCAATGTCGAGTCAGGCTTTGCTTTGTCAAACTTGAACTCATTTAAAAGTTATAATAGTTGAGTCGAACTTTAAACGAACCTAAAATTTAGTGTACGAACTCGATTCCATTCAATAAACGAGTCGATCTCGAGTCAAACTTAAACGAGCCGAGTCTAGTCAAGTTTAAGCTGACTCATTTTAACTTTTTATTATAAAAATTAAAACAAAATTTAATTAAATGTTAAAATTAAATGTTAAACAAGTCAGGACTAGATAAGACGGAAAATAAGTCTCAAAAATGCTACTATCACATAATAATGCTCACATAAAGCTCACATACTGCATGGCACTCATTTATTTGTTATTGAGTTAAGTGGGTCATATCAACAACAAATCATAGGTGTCACCCTGCAGTATGTGAGCTTTATGTGAGCATTATTATGTGATAGTAGCATTATATTAAAATTCTGGAGAAAAGCATACCATTTGCCTGAGATGCCATCTGCAAGACCATTGATCCTATTCCCAATAATGCAACCTTCCTCCATAATTCGCCTGGCGACATCCTCATCAATGGCTTCCAGCACTGCCAAGGCGCTACTTAAAAGTTGAATCGGACCGCGATGCAAGCCTTCACCTCTCACTGCACTCAGATCTTTTTCAAACACTTTTACATCAAATCCTCTGTGCTTAGCTGCCAGAGCCAAAACTAGCCCTCCAACACCCCCACCGGCAATCAAAATTCTAAGTTTTTTACCCTCATCTTTCTTCCTAATAACTTGATCAAAATCCAACCCACTTTTTTCTTTACAACTTATACTATATCCTCTCATATTGAACTTGTTGGCCCCAAACTCATGTAAACTAACAACATTTTTGTAGGGATCGAAGTAACTTAAGGACTGAATTGATCCCATTGATCAAGAACAAGAGAATTAAGAAAATTCGAATGACCTTTTAGATGGTTATGATTACTTTTGGGTATGAGCTCCTAATATATATACTCCCTCTGTTCCTAAATAATTGATGTTTTAGAAGAATGGCTTTGTTCCAAAATATTTGATGTTTTAAGAAACCAATATGTTTTTATTACTCCCTCAGTTCTTAAAAGATTGTCGTTTTAGGAAGTAATTTTTGTTTCAAAAAGATTGTCGTTTTGAGTTTATCAATACACATTAGCTATTTTTTTCCCTATTTTACCCTTATTTAAAACTTTCTCTTATTTAAAGCTTTCTTCCCTTCCCAATGATTCTTATTCAATTCAATGCTATAATCCAAGTAGTAATTGGTTGAATAAGAAGTAATTGGTTAAATTGAATAAGAAACATTGGGAAAGGAATAATTGGTTGAGACAATTAATAAGGGTAGTATAGTATTTTCGCTAGGTATTAATTACATTCCTTAATTTGTGTGCATTACCCTTAAACGACAATCTTTTAGGAACAGAGGGAGTACCTTTTTTCCAATTTTGCTCTTGTTATTATTAGCTTCATTAATACTTACCTTAATTATTTTTCACACTTTCTCTTTTCCAAGGTTGATGTATCATATTCTTTAAACTATACTCTATTTAACATTACTTCAAGAAATTGAAAATTTGTTGAGTAATGGTGGAGATAAATAATTTAATAGGATATTAATTAAGGGTATATTAGGAATGATTTAAAATATTAAACACTTTCTTAATCTGTGTACAACATCCTTAAATATCAGTTATTTAGGAACGGATGGAGTAGTATGTTGTGACGCGATAAATTATATAAGGAAATTGATATTTCCACAACACTTTTTGATATTTTCGCAAAACAAGTGTCGTTATAGGATTTATAGAGACGGTTTTTTCTGTTGTGGATTTATCGATTTCCTATTTAAGGACGGTCTTACCAACAACTAGTGATTTTACACCGTCCAATTGGAATATGACAACTCAAGGTTTTCAGAAGAAAAAAAATTACTCAATTTTGATTGTGTTAACAAAAATTAAATCAATTTTACCATGGTTTTACACCGTCCAACCGGAATATAACAACTCTGCATTTTGAAAGAAAATTAAGGAATTTTGATTGAGTTAATAATAATTAAATCGATTATACTTTTATGAATGAACTACAACCATTTGATTTTTATTAAAATACAGATTTCTATTAAATGGTGTAAACGCTAGTTTATATATTCAAACTTTCAATAATATTGTGATGACTAAATAATTGATTCTTATGTTGTAAACATAGAGAGATCGGTGATTAAAAATTTTGTTAGTGGGAGGTTGGGTATTAAGCCGTATAAGCATCAAACTCTGTTAGGAAAACACATGCACATGCCTAGTGGGATACTCGAAAGAGATGATCATGATCATATCCATATGAACTTGATGTTTTCAATATCTACATAAATTGACTTAAAGTGAATTCAACAAACTTCTTCCTAGTCATACGCGTCGCATGCAGAAAGCATGTCTGAAATTCAATATAACCTATAAGAATCCTTCTGGAATGGGCAACCAGTCTAGCGACAGATCTATTTTTTTTTTAAAATTTTTACATAATTCAATGATTTAGATATCATTTAGATACATGTAAAAAACAGGAATTGTACAAACTGTACAACCCTAGTTCAAATCATCAAGTCTTTGGCTCAAAGTGACGAAGCCACATGGTGGTCCGGTGGATCGTGGTGCATGTGTGGAGTCAATTCACCCCACTGAAGAAAAAAAAAATATTACTTTATAATCTATGATAAATTTAAAATAAAATAAAATTTAAGTGTAATGAATAAATTTACGCCACTGAAATTTTATACACCTTTTGATATGCAGGATCAGATTAATTTTTTTTTAGAAGTTTCTCAATCTCACATTATTTCTGCTCCTTGTGTTCCTCTAATCTTCTTAAAATAAACAATAATCTAATTTACATTTTAAAACGATTAAAAAATTAAGTATTTATGAATAAATTTAAGATTAGAAAAGCGATTTTTTTAAGGGTCAATATGGGGTGTATATATATTATGTTACTATTTATTTTATTAACAATATATGCATGTTTTACATATGCACCCACAAAGCCTAAAAATTATCACACAAAAATTGGCTCCCCCAAATTATTTGTAACCTCACAACATTTTGATCCCATTAGAAAAAAATCCTAGTTTCGTCACTATTGGCTCATCTATATATATTCGTCGTTCACTATTTCATATTATTCTTCGATGTAAAACTTCCAACACAATTGTGAATTCCTTACACAAAAGTGGGAAATTGTCCCCTCTATAACTATTGGTCAAAAATTTTTATAGATGTATTACATAATGTGCCATTCAGGCTTAACCTGGTGGTTAAGACTAGAACCGATAAATGGGGGTTTTAGCGGATTCGGACGGACATAAATGAGTTTGAATTTATATGAGTTGAGTTTAAATTGATTAAAAATTGAGTGGATTCCCCACATTCTCTATAACAAAAAAATTTATTTTTTAATTTCTGTCTCAAATATTAAAAAATTCTCTCTCTCTAGAATTTTGTAGTATCATTTTCTACTTCTAATTTCTCTACCTACTAAACATAAATTAAAAAATTTCATTCATTTTAAAACTCTAAAATACGGTGTATAAATAAATGTTCTTCAGATAATAGCTTGTAACATAGCGACAGTTTTGTTATATGCATGTGAGTGTATGTGACTGGTTGTATGTGATAGTAGACTTATTCTTTGTTATAATGTTAAGGTTGTAGACAAATCAAACATTTCGGGCTCGATTCGTGCTCGACTCGAAAAAATACGAGCGAGAATTGGATTCGTTAATAATATAATCCAAATTTGAGCATAAAAAATAGTTCAAATAAAAATGAGTAGAATTAATCTGAGCAAATTTATACTCAACTCGTTTAAGATTCAAACTACTCGAATTTTCGATTGTGATTTGATACATACTCGATTGATACAGATTCAATTAGATACTCCATACATTCTCTTATAATATATATAGAATTAAATCAAATTAGGATAATTAATTATTATTATTTTGTTTTATTTTTATTTTTATTTTAATTGTGATTTTATATTTGTAAAGTGTAATAGTAAATATATTTTCTCATTTTCAAATAAATTAACAAATTCAATTTATAATTATATTTATTATAAAACTAGTTATTATGTGGAGACTCGAATTCGAGTGTTTGAATTTGAAGCTCACGAATAGTTTGAATATAATTATATCCGAGTATGATCAAATTCGAGTAATAAATATTCGAGTCGAGTCGAATCAGAGTGTCAAAATACAAACAACATAAATAAAATTTATAAAATTTTCTATTTTTAATTATTATAATACAGTGTATAACACGATAATACACACATTAAGACTACTACAGCTACTAACTCGGACCATCATTCTATTCTTCTGTTCTCCACGCTAACCCCAGCTACAATTTTATTTCTTGAAAGGAATTATGAAACAAAATGGTGAGCTCAAATAGTCCAGTAAAGAATATCATGGCTAAGATAACAAAGAATAAGTTATCATTTGTCTTCAATATATAGTGATAAATCAGTGATTTAGAAAATACTAGAAAACATAAGTTTTCAACAAATAATTACGATGGAATGAGCAATTTATTAGAAGAGTCAAATAGATCATAATGTATATTATATTCTCCGATTTAAAAACTCACCATCAAGATTTCATCAACTGTAACCACTAATGGTCATGATCATGTCAATCAACAGTTCTCTTTGCACCCAGACCAAATTGAACTTTCACCACATGTTATTTCCACACAGGATAAAAACACTAAACAATCATATTATCTTTACAACCAGGCTAAAGACATCCACAACAACTTAAGTCTTGATGATTAGTACAAATAACAATGATATAAAGGATGAACAGAAATAATAAGAATATTAAGATAAAGAATAAATATTAAAAATTTATAATTTAATTTGTCTAGAGTCCAATAATATTCAAATTGTCAACAAGATATCCAGAATATCGATTCGAATTCAAGAATAATATTTAAGGTTTACAGTTCAAATATAACGATTAAAATTCAATTGGAAGGTTCAGGTCAAAAGATATTAGATGAAGCACCAACTATTAAGGAAATTCTAATCATTTCAGAAATTTTTACCGTTTAATATTAAGGGTTGTAAAAACAAACAATATTTTCTTATCATAGTAAGTTTAAATTTAAGAGTATGATAGAAAATGATATCACTTACCTTAGCACGTGACTAGATACTATTTTCTATGTAGCTGATCAACCTATATGTATATTTATAATTTAATTAATAACTATCACATATAAATTTCATAGTGTACACTAGCTCGTATATTATGAAATCGTCCAAATTGACTTAATAGTATAAATTTGTATAATGTACAAAGTAGAATAAATTTCAAAATAGTTTTTGAAAGAATAAAATAATATTTCAAAAAAAATCTTCAAGAGAAAGCTTTTCAAAATGAATTTTCTAAAGGAAGAGTTTTCTAAATCAATAGTTGTAAACACTGTGTGAAGTGTGTGGGTATTTGTGTAATTTTATAGAAAAACTTACCTGAATAATTCTTGCACTTCTACTGATATTCATCAATACTTAAGATAGTTTTAACACTCAGAGAAATAATTACACTAAACAATTTTTAGAATGTGAAATGAATGATAAGAAAGTTATGAAACTCCTTAATTATACTAAGCCCCCTATTTATAGTTAAATTTTAACCAACATCTATCACACATCAATTAGCCACATTTTTTAAATTTCAAGGTTATATATCTTTAATCTATATCATTCATTAATTAATCACGCATTTCAAGATTATCTTTAATCTGTCACACATTAATTTTTCATATTTTTCACATTTCAAGATTACCTTTAAACTACCAAATATTAATTATCCATAATTTTTCACATTTCAAGATTACATTTTTCTTTACTACTCACAATTATTATTATATTATTCACCTTCTGCATTATTAACTTAATATATTAATATCACAGATATTAAAGTATACAATGTTCTTCAAATAATGAGTTTTTCTAACTATTTAGGATTCGTGATTTTTAATTACGTAATTTTTCATTACTCTCTTTGTGACGGTGACAATTATTAGTTCAATAATGTGAAATACTATGCATTTGCTACTGTGACAATTATTGATTTATAATAAAAAATATTGTGGAATATCGTGTATTACTTTGGAATACAACGTGCTACTATTCCTTTATTCTTGTCATTTTATGTATCAGATGATTATTTTGTTTTGGGGTCTACCAATGATTGGTTGTTTCGACGCTGACGTTCTGTATCGAATATTCCCCAACATTGTTTTTGTTTCTTATAATTTGCACATATCATCCTTAAATGTAATTTTTTTTTATCAATTTAATATCTTACTGTTTAGAATAATATTTATAAAAAAATTAAATTTTATTTATTAAAAGTTGGGGTCTTAAAATAATGCTAGTGATCACAAATTATTGGTCTCAAATATATCTCAAACAATATATCATTAAATATTTTAATAATAATTTATGGCAATAACTAATCAAATGAGATCTACTTAATCAATATAATGATAACCTATCATTTGAAACCTATTTTGAGATTAAAAATTTGCAACCCCAAACTCCCCAAGTAAAACGAGGCACGCTACTCATTGGGTTCGTCATTACTAAAAATATAAATACTCCTTTTTTTTTTGTTGATAAGTTAAAATAAGAAGCCATCGTCATAGGTGTAAAGAACAGAACAGGTGATAACGATTAACGGTATAATAATAAGGTACAATGACAAATGCTGCATTCTATAATAATTTATTGCTTGTTTCAAAACACATTCGTTTCTTAAACAATAATGTTGCTATCACATAAAAAATGGTCACATAAATTTCACATACATACATACATATTTCTAGGGTCCGCCTGACACGTAGGGTCTACAGTATGCATGTGTATGTATGTGAGTTTTATGTAAACATTTTTTTATGTGATAGTAACATTATTTTTTCTTAAATACGGATTAATATATGGGCAGCATTAAGAATATATCTCAAATTTTTAATATCAAAAAATTTGTCAAATAATATATCATCATTACATTAATTAAATAAATTTCATATGATTAATTATAACATAAAATATTATTTCGTTTGAGACCTATTTAAAATTTAAATTTTAAACTCCTAACATTATCCTTAATATATACCGAAAGTAGATCCCATATTGAATGGACCACTACCAAATCATAAATAAAATAAAAGAATAAGATTTCTACATCAAACATTAGTGGAATATATGAATGTGCTGGGTTGATAGAACAATGTACCAAAAATAATTAAAAAAATTGTTGACACGATATCAGTCCTTCTAGGGGGACATTGTTGGGGGACGGGATAGCGACCGGCCGGAATTTTTTTATTTTTTTTTATGATTTTCAAATAATTTATAATATTTATTGGAATTAAATTTTTTACAGAATTCAGTGATTTAGGTGTCATTTGGGTATATGTAAAAAACAGGATTACACAGACCGTATAATTCTATTTTTTATATGTATCCAAATGACATCTAAATTACTGAATTTTTTTAAAATTTTAATTTCAATAAATATTATAAATTGTTTAGAAGTCCCCTAGACTTTTTGTATATAGAGACCGCCCATGATTCCGTGAACCAAACAAAGTGGTCACGTTATGGAATAAGGAAAAGTTTAGTGGGATAGCTTCATCAGTCAATTGGCCTAATATTGGGCCCATGCTTTGACAACATTTTTGAGGTTGACAAGTGAAAAATATAATTTATTTACTTTTTACAAAAAGAAAAGGAATAAATTGTTACTAAAATTAGTTCTTTAGTGTAATATTTGTTTACAATCAAAATTGTGAAATATTTGTGAGGCAAAGGGAGTACTAAGCAATAAAAGAACTTCATTAGTGATAAGTTGTAGTGGATTCATTACATTTGCAAAAATAATAATTTTCGTAGGCCATCTCACATAGTTTATTACGAAACTACCCTAATTACCGTCCACCGTATATAAATAAAATAAAATAAAATTGGCAATACAAAAAACAGAATTAATTTTTTCACAAGTAAAATTTGATATTTCGACGAAAAATAATACTACTATCACATAAAAAATGGTCACATAATGTTCACATACACACACATGCATACTGTAAACCCCATATATCAGGCAGGGCCCACAGTATGCATATGTGTATATATAAGCATTATGTGACCATTTTTATGTGATAGTAACATTGTTGTTCGACAACATTAATTTGAGACTCATTTACTATTCAAGTTAAAGAGAACTTGTCAACTATCCTTGCTTGTAGAAATTTCAATTCCCAAAAAAAATAATTAAGGGAAAATAATCAAATTATATCCAGCAAAGCTAAAAATGCTCAAGAAAATCAAAATCAATCCATATCTTTAAGTAGCTTGTATTGACTCGAGTTTACTTGCTGATAGCCCACACTTTGTCATTGTTCCTTTCTTTCATTATCCAATTATTTTTTTAAGAACCTAGACTATTACAATTCAATCCTACGGATACATTTCATCCCAAGTCTAGGGGGGGAGCCTGAAGAAGGGCCGAGGAAATAAGGGTAACCTAGTTTGTAGCTAAAATAGTCTAGGTGAGAATGAAGATATATTGTAAAACTAGTAACAAAGGAAAATATTCAAAAAACCCATCAAATAAATCACATGCTAACGACTACTCGAATAATTTTACATTGCAAATTGAAATTATCACCCCATCTAACCAATTTTGCCACCACTAATCAACTAAAAGCTACTAGGCTAATCCAAACATTTGGGGGATTATAACTGTAAGAAGGCATTATACAACAAGAAAGCTACAATGACTTAGGCATTCGACTCTCATCTGTGTGCTCCCATTTCTCCAACCAATTCATTGTCGGAGTTTGCTACTCTAAAAATTTCCATTGCCTTATTCCTCCATTATTCTCGTTCCATTTGTTGCCCGTGCCTGAAATGGGGACCCTCGTCTGTTTGAAACACAAGAATTCCAATAAGAGATGAGTAATTCAATCAGTCCAGATATTTATCAATAATTTGCAAATTAACCAAAATCTTAGGTATTGAAATAAGCCGCTACCATGAACCAATATAAACCAGTATGAAAATGAAATGCGATTGAAATTTCTCCACCACATAAAATAAAGGAAGAATAACGCTGTAGTGACAAATCATGGTTGAAGAAAAGTAGATACAAATTTAGAAAGACAATTTATGAGAACACAAATTTGAGTTTTTTTTAAGATTTTAAATAAGGTAAAATCAGTATAGACATATTCTTGTACTAGCGAGCCTAAAGACCCCCTGGACTTGATATTCCTATTGTATTAATATTCTCTTTTTAGAAAGTGAATGGCATTGTAAGACCATCACTTTTCAAAATATTACTATGTTCCGATTGATAAATCTTGATAGCTTTTTATATATTAGTGTAAGAATTAGCATTAAATGTTTTACAGGAAGGAGGATCCTTTGCTTGTGAGTGATAGCTTAGGATATCAAGAAACTACTTGCTAGTCTTTTTGAGTGAGGGGAATTCCATGTAGGGGCGTGATCTGTTAATTTATGTACCAGAACTGACCCATGACGAGAACTATAAGTGCTTGAGCGTGACATAATGATAGTACACTAGACCCGTTCAATAAAGATTAAATATTGTAACAAAGGATACAACCAATGATGGTTAAAGGATGATTCAGTAGATCGGCTAGCAGGGACACAAACATGTGGGCCCTATGTGATTATATCCCACCTTGTCTGCCAAAAAGGATCCTGATTTATAAATTATAGGTACTTGTCTAAGATCTTAAAAGAAACTACTTAATTAGCCCCTTCTGAGTGAGTTTTTGTGATAAGGGCAATCATGACACATGGTACATAGTTTATTTAAATGACCACTTTCCCCCCACAGAGGATTCCCTCGTTCAAAAGTACTAGCCAAGTACTCTTGAGATTCTAGGGTAGGGTAGCTTATGTCAGCCAAAAGCACTTCTCAGTGGACAGCATGTGAAAATCTTGCTAGCTAACCCCCCCCCCCCCCCCACCCCACCCCACCCCACACCACAAAAAAAAAACACCAATTTTAAAGCAAACCACTAAATCAATGTTTGACCAATAATGGTATGGTCCTATATTACCACTGTATACCCCCCATTGGTGTAGTCTAATATCAATTTGTCCAGCCATTCAAGAACAACGCCTCATACCACATGGGATTGTCTAGGTCAAAAAGTCTCGAGTAGGAACCCTTGAGATCCTTGACACATAAGCAAGCATCAATCTAGGAATCTAAGGTAGACAGCCGATGTGATTTTTCACTAATTTTAGTTTTTAAGTACCATGTAAACTCAAAACTAGGACAGCCCTCCCCTTCAATCCCCAAATCAAAGACCACTGAGCACATGTACCTTTTCAACAGATCATTGTGCCATGGCATAAATGTATTTTGCATTTAGTAGGGCTTCACACTTTTATGAATTTCTTCATAATCAAGATGGCGCTCAATTTAAATTTCAATGTCTTCATATTATTAGACAAGCTCATTCTAATAGGCAAATTTGCTACAGAATACTAGGCAAAAACTGAATGCCTAAATTTTTCATAAAACGCCATATGGTAGGCAGGCCAAATTCTTTGAATCTTCTAGACATGAATGACAAGGGAAAAATTGAATAACTAAGGAATTAGTTGATGCAGTTAGAAAAACAATCTATCAAGAATATAAGCAAATCACTTATAAAAGATAATACATATGTATACATATAAGAAGATTCATACCACTTTCACCATCGGACATATTTGCAAGCCTCGCAATGGCATCAGTGAGTGCTTGTTCATGGTCCTGCGTGATATTAAACAACAGCCATAAGCAACGATAATGTAGAAAACCATTTACCAAATATAATGAATTCTTTTTTCCTGACCTTCAGCACTTTCTTTGCTTTTTCAATTTCAGTAGGATCCGGATGACTAGCACCAAAGACTCGCTCAACCTGTCCAAATGAATCTGACAGTTAATAACTTCAGTAAAAACCAATACGCTTATAGATATGGTGTCAATCAACTTTCGCCAACCTCCTTAATAAGAGAATCTGTATGTAATAATTGTATATCATCCAAGCCCTTCTTTCCTATGCCATTCTGTGAAGGGGGGAAATCCTTTCTGGATTGTCCTTTTGGCAACCCCCTCCCTCTTCCTGTACCTGGAGCACTATCACGTCCGACAGATCTATTCATCCCAAGACCTGATCCACCATAACCCCCTGGACGTGAAATTCCAGGGTCCTCACCTACCCACTGTATATCCTCAGGAGAAATCTGTCCAAGAAAACAAACAATACCAAAACCTGAATGCTTTGGAAGGAAACAATCAAACGTCAACAATTAACTAGAGTATGAAACTACTTCCTACTAAACATGCTATTCTAAAACAATTGAATTCATCTTTTCTAATTGTATCTCAAACAATTGGTTCATGCAGGCTATTGCACAACTGGAATGAGCATCATCTGTGCATAGGATCTCGTATCCTAAGATACTAATCACACCAATAACCCGAGACAAAAACTGTTAAGCACAGTTCCTGATAACACAACCAAACAATAACAAAGAGAAGTCTACTATATCCAATTGACTGAATCTAAAGAAATGCAACCATAAGTCCAGCAACCAAATTTTTCAGTAATCTTTACATAAACTTTTAGTAATGAAAATATGTTAGATACTACTTAGTGATGCAGTCTACTAGAGGGAAATCGAAGGTTTACAAATTTACAGCTAGAAATAGATTATTGTTAGACTATTGATTATGTGCTTGCTACTGCCACAGTCTAGACCAGCAGATAACGCAAGCAGTAGTCCAAGATATATCAAAAGGGAGTAACTTTTATTCCCATATTCTTTCACTAGAAGCTTCCAATGAAAACATTCATGCCAGGCAGATCTTGCTTGTACTGTAAAGTAGGAAATAAACTGCCACGTAGCATGTAATTAAATTAGCCACTTGAAATTCAAATAACATAATAATGCTTGTCAATCAAATTAAAATAATAACATAATAATAGCACATAGTTTATTATGGCTATAACCTCTTCACCTATATTTTAGAAAAAGAGTATGATTTTTTAATTTTAAAAATGGTTAATTTGACCATAAAAAATAATTTTGTAGAATAAAATGGGACAGAGTTAGTAATAAGAAAGGCACTATCAATTTATTAAAGAAGAGATACCCTTTTTCTGATGTCTCTTACTGCTAATAAAACAATAGGAGAAAATAGGAGAAAATGGGACAGAGTTAGTAATAAGAAAGGCACTATCAATTTATTAAAGAAGAGATACCCTTTTTCTGATGTCTCTTACTGCTAATAAAACAATAGGAGAAAATAAGCACCCCAGATTTGGTCAAAAAGTATAACAATTTAATCCAGACTTGATCAATTGGACTCACTGTAAGCCTTGACATGCAGACAGCCTCCTTTTGGGCACTGCACAACAAGACAATCTCAACATGATATCTGATTTGAACCTAGCACCTTAATATATCACTAAATGGAATACTAATGTGATCCAACGGAATTATGAAACCAGACAAGATCCGACAATCAACAGCCCTGCCCCTCCTCCAAAAGCCATTTAGAAAAATCAAAATGCAACATAAGACCAGAACCACCCGAATAGTAGAGTTTTGGAAGGGAAAAAGATAGTACTTTAGAATCTTGGATATTAAATTTACATTATTATATTGAATATAATTATATAACTTTGTGCCTGCTAGAACTAATATTAAAGCCATTTAGACATGGCTTAAAGTTCAATAATATTTTTAACTTCAAAACTTCAGGTCGTGTAAAAAGGTCATCATATCTACCTCTGTCAGATTGACCCACTCCCATGTCTCGTTTGCAGTTCCTATATCGTAAACAAGAGCATGTCGACCCTGGAAAAGGTTTACCAGATTTCAGCATAAGCCTGACAAAATTAGAATCCATAATTTACAGAATCCCAAATTATACCTCGATGGGATTGTAGTCGGTTATAACAGCTTCATAGAAATTGTTGTCATCCGGCCATCTGGTCCTCACTTTCCTTCCTATTAATGGAGAAAATGATGCTGCTTCAGCAGGTTCATTTGCATGTGCCCCAGAAAAGCTGCGATTACCAAGTGGCCCCCTTGGAGTAGGACCTGAAGGAGGGTACTGCATTTTCATCGAGGATGCTCCCGGTAATATGTGGCCCTGTTAAATAGATGGAAACATGAAATGTAAACAATAAAAAGAATATTCAATGTAGACATGCGACTGAATTCAGTATATAGAACTTACACTTTTCTGTTTCTTTCCCTTGGGTCCCGAAATAGGTCCTCGTCTTGCAGCTGTTGAGGATGGCTGGTTTGATGCAGCCATCGTTGGGTGGAAAGAAGGAGATGGCCCGCCAAAGGACTGAGAAGGCATTGCCTGGTTTATCTTCTGTTTCTTACGAGATGCTGAGACAGAGGGACTAGGTACTGGATTGTGAACAGCTTGACCAGTGGGAAGCATGCCAGGTTGAAGCCCACCTGCCTGTCTCCACTCCCTAATGGCATTACCCAAATATTATCCATTAAAAGATAGAAGAGACCAAAGGTCGCTGAAAATCAGACAAAATGGGTGTCACTTTCAGAAAACAACAAAGCTTGATTTTGTAATACTATTGGACCTTATCCTCCGGATAACATCATCTGCATTCACTTTGCCGAGAAGCTCCCTATGTTCCTCATTTGATAATCTCAACTCTTTTCTGAGCTCAGTTATTAAACTTTCTTTCTCCTGAAGAAAATAGCATTTCATTGAGCAGTCATTTAAACCTGATCAATAAAACAGATATACAGATAGGAAATTATATGAAAGTGTACCCAAGTAATGGCATCAGCTTGAGCTTTAAAGGCTCTTAGAACTGAACTGTATGCTTCTTGCTCAAGGTGGTGAATTTGGGCCTCCATGTCAGTTTCGCCATACACCCTAGGGTAAGGAACAGAACCTATAACCCCTGATCTGCCATTCCCAGCAACGCGCCCCCCTCTCGGAATTCTATTTTGATGTGACGGTGGAAGATCGTCATCAGTTCCTGCAATTGTTTTAGTACAGAACACAATAGAATTACTACTAGATCTAGTTACTTTCCACATGGAGTTTAACAACAAAATTAAATTATAAGAAACATTTTTATTGCCTGCAGACAACAAAAAGTTAGAGAAAGAAACTAATTCTTATTACAGGTACAAAGTTAAGTACTGTGGGCTTAGATATGGAGATAGCAAGTGACTGTTAGGCCTTTGTATCTACATCCGGTGTCACTTTGCATAAAGACAAAAGGGTAAATTGTTCTGAACAGCTTGTTTCATCCATAAAAATGTACACTGATGCTTTAATAAAATCCATTCAGGGGCTTGTTGCCTGAATGAAATATGGGAAACTTAGGCTTGGACGAGAGAGGGGTGCTTTAAACTAGTATGTCTAGACACATAATCAACATTCACTAAAATGCACTACAACATCTTTTTAACAAGTAAATGTACTACGACATTGCCAAAATATATGAAAATATGTTTAATACAACTAGCAGTCTCTATTGCACAAATCAAATTAAAGCCAAAGTGTATACGTTTACATTTTCTTTCATAAGTTATTACTTTTGTTATCAATATCCTACAATATGATCCCAAGAAAATGTCTTACACGATATGTATCTCATCCTTGTATCCCAAACCATATGTATCCTACAATACGATGACGAACTGCACAAAACATAACTGTATTCTACAATATGTTATGTCACAAAATATGTACGACATTAAGGAGTAAAAAGGACTCTGCTAATGTTGGAAACCCCACTTTTTCTATACCTTATAAATTATAATCAATTAAAGGAGATATTTGAATTTACTATTAAGTGGAAGGAGGTGTTTTGGAAGTTAAAACATTTGAATTTACTATTAAGTGGAAGGAGGTGTTTTGGAAGTTAAAACTTAAACATTGATTTCTTATAGCAAAGATTAAATTTTGGCAAGTTATTAATGGTTTTTTATACTGAAAGATAGTTATGTATTAGTTACATGTAATATAATAGTTAACTTTAATAAATTTACTTTTTATGGATGTATTTAATTTTCAGCCTATTCTGATGGCATCAACATATCTTTTACGGGAAAAAAGCATGTATAACAATATCTATCTATATATATATACATATATATACACACACACACAACGAAGATAAAATTTGGACACGCATGACAAGGGGGCAAGTATAACGAGTTAGGTGGAATAAAATTTGCTCTTTGGTGGAATTGATGGGCTAATAATTAGAAACTTAGACAGATTTAAGCAAGCTCTACATAGTAAATTTGTGTGGCATTTATTATGGAGGATAGATGTCATGAGTAGATTTGAAAGGTGTCTAGGTGTTGGTTTGGGGAAGGGTGTGGGGGGTGTTCTGCAGATTTCATTGCTTGAGGTTGGTTTAAGTTTTTTGTGGAGGATGGGAAGGCATGTCAGCTTTTGGAGGTTGGCGGAAATTTCTTTGAGTGCGAGATTCACTAATTAATTTTAAATTGTGATGGATCAAGAGACCATAGTTGGGGATTGTGACGATTTTGGAGGGGAGACTCACATGACAACCGATTTTTCATAATAACTTTCAGGATTGAGGGTTGGAGAAGGTTGATGAGTTATGTCAGAGTTACATACATGGGTTTGTCCATTTAGTGGCGATGAAAATACAGGGAGATGGTGCCCCTCATATAGTAATGAGAGGTTTACTGTAAGAAAATTTTGGGATTATGGCACCCGTGGAAGAGTATTTGGAGGGTAAGAGTCACAAGGAAGGCGGCTTTCTTCTCTTGGACAGCAGCTCTTGGGGCCATTTTGACTAGAGAAAATGTGTGGAAAGGGAATATTCGTGACTAATCAATTTTTTGTTTTTAAGTTAAAAGTGGTTACTCGATGTTCTATGTGCAAAAAATAATGGGAATCGCAGAACTTGCCATGTGACTTCCTCAACAACTTTGAAGGATGGTTTTTCAGCCGATCGGTATGGAATGGCAATGCCGTGCTCAATTACAAGTTCTTGCAAATTTGGAAAGGTGTATGATTTCTAAAGAGATGGAATACAGTCCCTCATTGTAATGATGGACCATTTGGCAATAGGAAATAGGAGGTATTTCGAGAATGAGGAAGCTGGCGTTCCATATTAGATTTTTATTTTTGAGCCTGATATATTTTGGACAAAAATGAGGTTTTCCTGAGTCTATAATGTCTTTCATTGAGTTTAATTTAGGGGCTTCTTGAGAGGTTCTGGTTTGGTATATAGGGGGTTCTTTGGTCAGAATGTGTTCTTTTATAATCCACCTGCTTTTGTATACATCTTGTATACCGTGATGGCATTCCCACTAGCGTCCTTTTATATACCTCATAAACAAACACTTTGATTCTGCAATTTATACAACATGCTGCTACCAAGGATAAACAACTTCATTGCACTTTTCATTTAAAGACAATTGATAAACTCAAATTACATTGCCTCTCAGGAAATAATAAATGGAGAAAAGCAATACATGACAGACAACAATAAATGGAAAATAATACTCTCAATGCTATATTAAGCACAACTGGCAAAGCTGTGCAGTGGAACCTTGTAATTACTAATTAATCAAAACAACCATTCCCTTTTAATTTTGTCATTTTCTCCCAACTTTATTGGGTATAATATTTTGCTACCACAACAAAATACTCCACTTAACATCTTATAGTAGATGATTGATAGAATTAAATACTTGATTTAAAGATGTAGTTTCTACTTAAATATGACATTCTGTAAAGAAATCATCGGGTTAAAATTTATATGAACATATATTAAAGTCCAGATAATAGTCTTAGCAACTCCTCAGTCTCCCAACCCAGAAAAGAAATAATAATAGAATCTTGCACACTAGAAGATGCAGTCATGAAATAAATCATATAACATGTATTCAATTATTTCAATTTTGAATTTAAAAAAATAGATGTAACTTATCTTCATCAAAACCAAATTAATATCTCAATAATCTAACTCGCCAATACATTGTGCAAAATAATCCATGTTTGACCTTTACTACAGAAATAGAGACCCAGGGTATTAAAGAGTGCATCTTTCAAATCTTTGAGCTTCTTCTATACTCTTTTCCTATTCATTGGTAACGAAGTATAACCTTGATTACAATGTGAACAATTTATCCAAAGAAATCCTGAATTTGGCATTCAATTGCAATGCATCTTTATACTTGTATAATTAAATCAGTACGTAATTTTATCTCCGAACTGACAAATTCAAAAGTTAATCCAGGAAATAACTAACCCAATAATACGAAAACTACAATGCTGAAAAGTAATCAAACAGAATTAACCCTAAATCATCAAAACATCACTAAAAACCCTAAATTACGATAAATTTCACCAAAGATCAAATCTTTATCAAACACAAAAACTCACCACTGCTATCAAAGGGCTCGTAGTCCATTGCCAGCCTGTAAGCCCGAACACTTCAAAAGTATTACAATCAACAACAAGAAAGAAATAAAGAAACTAGGGTTTCAATCAAAAGACACTGTAGTCAAAATCAGCTTCAAATAACAGTCAAAATTGCCCCGGAACTGTAACATTCGTTCTGAACTGGCACAAGAATCGAGGAGAGAAGCTTCGAAGGGAAAGAAGATGACGAATCGACGGCGATTTGGGGGGATTTCGAAGAGAGAGAAAGCAAAAGTGTACGTATCACTATGGGCTGAAGAAGTGTCGCGGAATTGAAAATAGTTTTTAGAGCGCTGTTTGGTTTTTGATTAATTGTTGGGTTTGAAATCCGGCTCTGCTGACTTGCAAGGATTTGGACAATTGGGAACAAAGGTACCAAGGAAGACACACGTGCTACTGTACTTAAAAAAAAAAACTTTTTTTTTAAAAAAAAAAATAACTCTTATGAAAAATATGTTTATAATTTATCTGTTGAGTGTATTTTATTATTTAGAATTCTAAATTATGTAAAACAAATTTCTTTGGAAATTGAAAATAAATAGTTTTTTTAAATACAAATGAATGGATTTTTAAACTGTTAATTAATAGCATGGTTATTGTTGGGCCATGATTATTTGGCCCTATCGGGTCAAGCTTATTTGGGCCTTTGGAGTGATGAGTCATTATTTAAATAATATTTTATTTGGGCTTGGGTTGACTATTATTATGGTGGACAGGTGTTGGACGGCGGATCCAACACCTTAATTGATAAGGATTTGGCTTAATCCTAAGTTAGTCGAAAACATTGATTTGATGAGAATTGTGTGCAATTAGATGAGGTCATGGTCATTGTTGCATGCAAAGGCGGTGAGACAAATATAAAAGTACAGGGCACTACATGAGAGAGGTACATGCAAATTTTACTCTACCAAACACTAGAGCACACAACCTCTATTGTTAACCTTATTTTCGGCCTGTACTTATTCTCACACCCGAGTTATCCCCCGGCAGCCCAAGCCTTCAAGCTTTTGGTGTTGATCCATTTTCTGTGCAGGATAGGACGTGCTTTTCGGTGATTGAGGCGCGTGGAAAGATATTGGCGTTAACATTGACGCTAGAAGGAGGGGTTTTTTCTAGTGTTTCTGGTTTTCAATCACATATATCAAACATCTTACATCGGAAGCTATAGGTGAAAAGTAGGACAATTACAGCTAAAGGGCAGCCGACGACTGCAAGCTCTTCTCTACAGAGAATTTTAGTAAAAGATAGGTTGGGCCCTTCAAAGAGTATCCATGACAGACTTGGGTCACAAGATACTCCGAAGGGATCTCATGCAAGAGACCATGGTGATGTCAAAAGAAAGTTATTTTCTACTGCTAGTAAAGGTCCTGATAAGGCTCGAAAACGGGTAGAAGGCACACCGCATAGAACTCCACACCGAGAAGGTCAGGCAGACAAGATATCTACTCTGGCTAAGATGACATAGGAAACTGACGAAGCTTTGAAGGTACTTCTGCAACAAAGGGAGGAGATTTCTAAACAGATGATTCTAATGGTTGAAATGAAAGATGGGGCATCCAGTTATACTCGACCATAAGAACGTGGCAAGTCTCTGGGTAGACGAACAAAGAAAGATGAAGATGCCAGACATCCTGAAAGTAGGCTTCGGAGCCATTCTTCTTACCAAAGCAGATCAAGGGATCGAAATCCCGAAGGTCCAAAGAGGGCACTCTGCCCTGAGGATCATCGGGATGACGATATTGGTAGGAGACGAAGTAGATCAAGGGGACGCACTCCCGAAGGTTCAAAGAGGGTATCTCGCCTTGAGCATTCTCCGTACAGGGAAAAGGATAGGCGCCGAAGCAGATCAAGAAGTTGTTCTCTGAAGAATCCAAAGAGGGCACACCGCCCTGTGGATTCTCGCTTCAGTAGAAGTGACAGACGAAGTCCCTCAGAGGCATCTGGTTCGGATGAAAAGGGCCGAACTGAACAGAAGAAGAAAAGCTCCCCGAAGAAGGAAGTTTCTCCGCAGCCCGAAGCAGTTGAGCTCTTAGCCAAAGAAATGAAGGAGCTTCGGAGGCAACTGGCAGAAGTTCGGCAGGGGAAAAAAAGTTCGGGTAAAAAGGCATCCCCTTTCTCTTTGGAAATTATTCGGGAGAAGGCAGATCCTAATAAAAAGCTCCCTTATATGGAAAGTTATGATGGCTCAGGGGATTCGTATGACCATAGTCAGGCGTTTGATAGGCTGATGGATTATTATGACTATTCGGATGCAGCTAGGTGTCAGACTTTTGTGATGACGTTGAGAAAAGATGCAAGGCAGTGGATGGGAACTCTGGCTCCAGGCTCAATTTCGTCCTGGGCTGATTTGTGTGACAAGTTTCATGCTCGGTTTGGGAGCAATAAGAAGAGAGGAAAGCCCACAAGGTCGTTGGCACAGGTTAGATAGTATCCGAATGAGACTCTAGGCCAGTACGTGAAGAGGTTCAGAGAAGTAGTGGGACAAGTAGCAGACCTCAATGATCTTCAGGTTGTGGGGTTATTTCAGAACGGTTTAGATTTGGTAAAGTCCGAGAAGTTGGTGAAGAAGCTGATGTTTAATCTTCCAAAGAGCTTAGCCGAAGCATTTGAAAAGGCCGAAGGTTTCATTGTGGTAGAAGAAGCAATGCGCAGCCTAAAGCAAGGTCCTTCAGGAAAGGAAACGGAGAAAGAAAAGGAAAAATCCGATGGTAATCAAAAAAAGAGTGGTGGCAATAATGATCGATCTGATGGGAATCAAAAGAAATATAACAATAATTGGGGTTCGAGAGGAGGTCGTCCACCTTTTCCTAGTCAGAAGGTAAATAAGGTGTATACTCAACTTAATACAGATCGGGCTACTATTCTAGAGTAAATAAAGGACCAGCCCTATTTCGAGCAGCCTCTGGATAATCTTAAACCAGGGTCTGGAAATCCATATAAGTACTGTGATTACCATCAGACGGCTGGGCATGATACCAATTCTTGTTGGAATTTGAGAGAGTTCATTGAAAAAAAAGTTCAAAGTGGTGCTTTGGTTCAGTACATGGCAGGACAAGAGCCCCCGAATGTGCAGCCGAGGAATAGAGGGCCTGTTCAGGCTGCCCAACCAGAATAGCCAGTTCAGAATCAACCGGCGAGACATGTTGTGGATGTAATTACTGGAGGTAACATTAGCAAAGTTGCCGAGAAGAAGCGACGAGAATATCTGGATTCAGTGATGACGGTGGCGGGTAAACCCCCGAAGATTGAAAAAGCGTACCCAGGTTCGGTGATTTCCTTCACAGATGACGATTTCCCTTCAGAACCGATCGAACCACACGAAGGAGCTCTGGTAATTACTGCACAAGTAGTTTCAGTGGACATGAAGAGGATGATGGTAGATAATGGGTCTTTGGTGGATATTCTGTATGCACATGCCTACCAGAGGATGCACTTGGATGGAAGGAAGATGGAAGTTGGATAGGAGGCTCCTCTATATGGGTTCAGTAACGATTCGGTCAAGGTGGCGGAGACTATTAAGCTGCCAGTCATCTTCGGCACTGCACCACAGCAGGTAGAAGTTATGTATAAATTTTATGTAGTGCAGGTAGACTCGGCTTACAATGCCATTTTGGGAAGGCTTACTTTGACAGCTCTCCTGGCCGTGACATCGATTCCTCATTTTAAAATTAAGTTTTCGACGCCACATGGAGTTGGAGAAGTTGCCGGAGATCTTGACTTGGCGAGGAGATGCTATCGGAATGCTTTAATTAATTCGGGTGTAGGGGTTAGCAAGCAGAAACAAACCATGGCTATTGAAATTGAGCCATTTACAAAAGCAGTACAAAGCCATTGGTTATGCCAGCAGAAGAGACCGAAGAGAATGAGCTAATTCCAGGAAGGAAGGAGAAGACTGTGAAGATAGGTTTGGGGCTGCCGGAACCTTTTCGGACGAACCTGATGGAGTTACTTCGAGGCTATGCTGATGTCTTTGCTTGGGTCCCTAGTGATATGCCTGGGGTGAGTCGTGAAGTTGCCGAACATAAATTGCACGTGGATCCAACGAAGAAGCCAGTTCGACAGAAGAAGAGGATTTTCGCGCCACAGAGACAGAAGATAATTGATGAGAAAATTGCAAAGTTGTTGTCGACAGATTTTATATTTGAGATCGATTATCTAGAATGGATGGCGAATGTAGTTCTGGTGCAAAATCAGAATGGAAAATGGCGAGTTTGTATAGATTATACTGACCTGAATAAGGCGTGTCCGAAGGATTTTTACCCTCTGCCTCACATCGATCAACTTATCGATGCGACTTCGGGGTATGCCTTGCTCAGCTTTATGGATGCTTGATAAGTACATAATATTCTATGATTATTATTCCTTTATATTTAGTTTTATTACATGTTTCATGTAAATTTAGACTTAATAAGGTGTTTTATTGTTTTCAGGTGAATTAAGCTTAAAGGAATGAAATGAATTGGAAAAGAGCTAAAACGGATGAAATCCAGACCAATTGGGCTAACCCAATGCGGCAATTGGTCACACAAGTTGAGCAGCTTAGGACATATGGGCCACGAATCAAGCAGCTTGCAAAAGAAATTCCTAGTGGGCCACGGTTTCATGAATCGCAAATTGAAGCAGCAGCTGGAAAATAAAGCAAAGCAAATCAACATATATATATATAAGCAATCAAGTGGGCCCACGGTTTAGAAATCAAGAGCTGCCCACGGTTTGGTCTTACAAAATAAAGGAGTAGCTTGCATGGAATTACATGGGCCCACGGAATTGATAATTTAAATTGGAGGAGGTTTTACTCCTAGATGCTCACATGCCAAGCAACTAGCAAAAGGAAGTAGAATCCATGCAATTGAAGGAATTATATGTGGGGCCCACGATTTTGGTGACTTGCAAAAGGGAAGCTAAATTCCTAAGTCAACTAGGATTTAATAGAGGAGCAGCTCACGGTTTTGGGAGTATGGAAAGAAACTAGCTGCTCATGGATTTCCAAGCCATGAATGGAAAAGGAATGTTAGTTGGTCACGGAAATAAGGAAGGGGAGATGAGGGCTCCAAATTTAATGTTATTTTTTTATGGAAACTAGTTATGTTTTGTAATTCCTATTAGGATTTGGATTTCTAGTTCTCATAGGATTTAGGTATTTGTCTAGCACTATAAATAGAGGATGATAGTCAATGTTTTATGCATTCAATCTTCTACCAACTATCATACCTCATTGAAGTGCAGACTTGGAGCATGTCAGGCTAGTTTCTTTATTCAGTTCTAAAGGGAGGTGGAACCTTGTTACAAGTAATTAATTAATTGAGTATTATTATTTATTCCTTCTTGTATGAAATTTCTTCTGATAATCTGTTTTCATTGATTACATGCTAATTGATCTAATTAATTTGATATGGCCAATTGAGTTAATTTAATCATTATCATATGCTAGATTAAGATTGGTATTACGTGTAATTGATATCTGTCTTCATCACAAGTAGTAAATTAGTGATACTGATTGTGGACAAGCTTTTGTGTATTGCTAAGATTATCAGAAAACGAGTTAAACAAATCGAGCTTATGTGTTTGTTGCTTGGATTAGCCTAATTCTCTATTTCTTAATGCTTCTATCATATTAAATCTAGAGAGCTTGTTCTAGGTTATATGCTAGTTGAATCTGGTGAAGAGCTTGTTTCAAACAGTGAATATCTAAGGAGAATTTCAGATAGCAGAGCTTATTGTTATCTAGGGTTAATAGTTTCATTGAAGGGTAAAGAATAATAACTTGATTAATTGATTGCTGTGCTTGGTGAAACTGAACTACAGAACTGAAGTTTTTACATATTTGGTTAATCTCTTTATTTAAATTCTGTTTTTCTTAGTTTAAAACAATTTCAAAAATCCCCCATCTTTATTTTCTGTTAAAATAGTAGAATAAATCTAAAACAAACTTACTCTCTGTGGGATCGATCCTTGCTTACTACTGTGCTAGTTATTTAAATTCGTGAAGTGAAAGTGAGGTTAATTTAGGAGTGTAAACGACAGCTCCCAATGCTTTCTCGGGGTATCATCAGATTTCTATGTGTAAGGAAGATATTCCAAAGACAGCCTTTATCACTCATCGATTAGTGTATGTATATAAGAAAATGACGTTTGGCTTGTTGAACACGGGGGCTACTTATCAGAGGATAATGAACTACGTCTTCACAAGACAGTTAGGGAAGAACATGGAGGTCTATGTTGATGATATGATTATCA
Source organism: Panax stipuleanatus (assembly GCA_020205555.1). Taxonomy (NCBI): domain Eukaryota; kingdom Viridiplantae; phylum Streptophyta; class Magnoliopsida; order Apiales; family Araliaceae; genus Panax; species Panax stipuleanatus. The sequence goes on along the minus strand of CM035120.1, from coordinate 129,881,993 downwards.
AGAGTATGTCAGATCAAGGTCATCTAGATGATTTGGAGGAGTGTTTTCAGACGGTTCGACATTACAATTTGAAGCTGAATCCAACCAAGTGCACCTTCGGGCTGGGAGCAAGTAAATTCCTGGGTTATTTAGTTAGTAAAAGGGGAATAGAGGCAAATCCAGAGAAGATCCAAGCTATTTTGGATATAAAGTATCCCCAATCCTATAAAGATGTTCAGCGTTTAATGGGCCGGATAGCAGCTCTGAGAAGATTCCTGTCAAAATCAGCAGAAAGGTGTTTGCCGTTCTTTGACACGTTGAAAGTGTGACGCCCCCAGAATAGGTCCAATCAACCCAACTCATTCTGAGTCGCCAAATACATGGTACAGAATCCAAATACAATTTTTTATAACACAAGGTCGTGAAAAATACGACCAGACACTGTGAGTGTCAATACAAACATCTAGAAAATATAAACATTCAACTAAGTCCTCATTACAATTATTATCACACTATTTTGTAAAAATAGTGAGGACTACTACTGCTCTTAACTCTGCCTATCACTCTGTTCCCCGACTAGTCCCTGCAACATTCTCATTTCCTGAAGAGGACAATAGACAAAAAGTGTGAGCTTAACTAGCCCAGTAAGGAATATTATGACTAAGATAATGAAAAATAAATTATTGTTAGTCTTCAACAAATCGGATAAAATAATATGGACAACAAGTTTTAGATCAACAACTGCAGCGGAAATAACAATATATTAGAAGAATAAAGTAGAAAATGATATCTACTATCTTCTATGATTTAAAAGTCCATCATCAATATTTTATCTCTATCAATCAATATATATCTCAAATCAAATATTCATCTTTGCACTACGGGCCAAAGATATTCATTTGTATCACTAGTTGGTCATGTTCATCTCAACACCTGTCATCTTTGCACTACAGGCCAAAGATATTCATCAAGTAATCGTTCATCTTTGCACTACAGGCTAAAGATATTCATTTATATCACCATTTAGGACTGAAAAATATTTTAAAGAACGAATTCAGTGAGATAAGAATAAAATTTTGGGATTCGTAATTCAGTTTATCCAAGTTCAAAAATACTCCATAATACATTTGTGAAGCAAAATTCAAGAATAAAGTTCAAAACTTGGATCCAACCAAAGATAGGACCCATAATTGCCAACTTGGACAAATAGAAGAAAATTTTATTTTTCGGTGAATAGTGTCGTATTTGTGAATAGTGCCGTATACGTGAATAGTGCCGTATACGTGAATAGTAACCTCGACATGAAAAATATAGAGATTTCATATGAAAAATCATACTTCATAAATAGTACTCGTGAATAGTATCGTATTCGTGAATAGTGTCGTATACTTGTACAATGCCGTATACGTGAATAGTAACCCCGATGGAAAAGGTAAAATTTTTATAATAAAATTCATATCAATATTTCGATGAAATGATATTGGAAGCAATAACATTATTTACGAAAAAAAATAACATCCCTTACCTCAAAAGAATCAGACTTCTAGCTGGAATATCGGATATAATACTAAAAAAAACTTGCATCGAATAGCAACACTCAAAGTATCCAAATACTCACAAAAATACGTTCGATATTATAGAGAGAGAAAATTTCTGATTCTAGTGTGATTTTTAAATTCTAATTCAGCATCCTATTTATAAAAAAATGCTTAGAACGCCAAAGCAGAAAATTTAATAAAATATTATTATTTTAAAAAAAAATTCACGCACATCACCTCTCACTTTCACCAGCACTCCACAAGTGGGGCCCACCTCATAAAAAATGTTTTTATTAAAAAAAATATTTTTAACCCCAAAAATCACTTCCGACCCAATATTTCGGAACTTCAATAATTCATGAAAAATAGCCCTTTATCAGAAAAATTCAAATCTTATGTCCTTTCTAAAGGAAATTTAATTCTCTACAACTTTGCAGAAGGAAGTTTTTCCAAATTCCAAACGAAAAATGATCGAAATCCATAAACGGATGATTTTCCACACCAAAATACCGACAAAATACTGATAAAACACATCAACATAAATTCCTTCATTTATATGCATATAAAATAAATATTTTCTTATCATATAAATCAACAATTAATTATTCACAAATAATATTATAGAACTACAATATTGGCAACCAGGTTGTTCCCATGAAAGAGGGGGCCTTCCGATAAAGATTTCTCCTTACTGGCGCGCAATTAAATAACCCCTCATAGACAGAACTTTCTTAGACATTGCCAATAATGCTATCTAATAATATTATTTAAATAATATAAATTACTGATCTGATAATGGAAAATATTGTGCAGTAGCAATTATTGAATTAACAATAATATAAAAATACTGTGTAATACCGTGTGCTACTGTGCAACAACGCGTATTACATAATTTTAACCACCGAGTATTCGAACAGTGTTAACGGTAACAACTACACTGTTATTTTAAAAAACTCATTTGTGTCATTTTCTTCATCCGACAGTTTTTCGTTATGGGGCCCACAAATGGCTGCGCCGTTGTACGAATATTCCCCGACAGCAAGAATATTCCACGAGCAAACGAATATTCTCCGACAACAATGAATATTTTATAACCACTTGTTTATTTAAAATATTTGCTCATATTACCCATAACATTCCACATTAACAAATTAACACTTGACTATTTCAAAATAATATATAGAGGAAATTAAATTTTTATTCATAAAAGTTGGGGTCTTACAACCTCCCCTCCTTATGAAATTTCGTCCTCGAAATTGACGTGCGTACCTGGTATACCGAAAAGGTGAGAATATCTCGTTTTTATTTTCGATTTTAACTCCCAGGTCATTTCTTCAATTCCATCTGTGACTCTCATGGTGCTTCAATCATAGTACCTCACAATGATACCTATCAGTTTGCCATCGCACAAAAATGTCGTCCCCTACGGAGACTCTGGCTTCAGTGCACCCCACACAAGAAGTCACCAGCGAGAGGCTCGGGGCTCTTCACACCTTATGGCTCTTGATGATCCCCCTCGACACGTTTACACGTTAAACACCTAGAGATAACTCCGCGATCTCTCTCTTCATATTACTCCACCAAAATGTATGTCAAAGATCACGATACATTTTGGTACTATTGTGAACGGTGTGTTGTGTGCTTCCATCATGATTTTATACTTCAAATCAACATCGTTAGGGACACAAAGTCTAGAGTTGACTCGAAGTATTCCATCTTTATCGATTCTTGCCTCTAGAATAGCACCTTCTTCTTCATCTTCATCAGCTCCGGGTCTATAGCTTGAGCAACTTTAACTTTATCAATTAAAGTTGGTTCTACGCGTATATTTGACGTCATCACGTGGGTCCCTGGAGTCTTGACTCTATCTTCATCCTTTATACGTTATACAAAATGGGCTTCGTGTTGACAATATCGCACTTGTACCCTCGTACGATCTTCTACCCAACGCGTCAGCTACCGCGTTCGCTTTTCCAGGATGATATTGAATGGTACGATCGTAATCTTTCAACAGTTCCAACCAACATCATTGTCGCATATTGAGTTCGTTCTAAGTAAAAAAAAAAATTAGGATGTCATCAATAATGACAACCATGAAATAATCCAAATATTTCTCAAATATTCGATTCATCATACCCATGAACGCAGCATGGACATTGGTCAATCCGAACGATATAACTAGAAATTTGTAATGCGCGTATCGAGTGCTAAAGGCAGTCTTTGGAATATCCTCAATTCTAATCTCTAACTGATGATATCCAGAACGGAGATCGATCTTTGAAAAGAATTGCGCATCTTGCAACTGGTCGAACAAGTCATCAATGCGAGGTAGCGGATACCTATTCTTGATGGTGACATGGTTCAACTCCCGATAGTCAATACAAAGTCGCACATTACCATCTTTCTTCTTTACGAATAAAACAGGAGCACCCCAAGAAGACGTACTAGGATGAATAAAACCGATGTCTAGCAACTCCTGTAGTTGGACCTTTAACTCCTGAAGTTTAATAGGAGCCATTCGATATGGGGTTTTAGAAATGGGTTTTGTACCGGGTTCAAGGTCAATAAAGAATTCAACTTCACGTTCTGGGGGTAGACTGAGAAGTTCTTCAGAAAATACATCAGGAAACTCATTAACAACAGAAATATCATTCAAATCTGATGTATTCTGATTTAAATCAGTGACATGTGCTAAGAAAGCTTGACATCCGTTTTTCAATAAATGAATAACTTTATGACTTGAAATGACATTGATTGATTTTAGTGGTTTGGTTGTTTGAATGAAAGCTAACAACCTTATGAAACAATTAATTTTGGCATGATGAGTGGTTAACCAGTCGATTCAAAAAAATCACAACAAAAGCAAGTATTTCAAAGATATAAGATCAACAGTTAATGTGAGGGTGCCAACTTGAATCAAGCAAGATTTATAAACTGTAGATGTAACGAAAGTTTCACCCAATGGAGTTTCAACAGATAAGTCAAAGTTTAACTTCTCAAGAGTCAAGTTCAAACGTTGAGCACAAGTAGGTGATATAAAAGAATGGGTAGCATCGGTATCTAATATGGTGTAAACTTTGGAAGAGTTTATGATTAGCTTACCCGTGATCATCTCGTGCGGGTTCCTCGCGTTTTAGGCAGTCACGACAAACGCTCTTCCAGGAACCACCGACTTTGACTTGTCCGGAACCGCCTTTGGAATTACCACCCCCGCTGGACTTGGTTTTGCTACAGGACACTCTCGAGCTACATGACCTTCCTTTCCACAGTTATAACACACGTTGAAATATTGTGGGCAGTTTGGATTGATGTGTCCCTCTTTCACGCATTTATAACATACGACCGGTGGTTGTTCTCCTCCCCTAGAAACAGTTGATGCTAGTGCTGACTTCTTCACGTTGTCATTGTTATACCTTCTCTTTTTGAAATCTCCCCCTGACTCATTTCTTCTATTATCACGACCACGATTACCACCGGAGTGGTTATCGCTTCTGTTATGATACTTTCCTCCCTGCTGGTTGTCATTGCTCCGATGACTGCTGCCACCGGTATGACCCTGGTTGTGGTCCCTTGGTTGAACAGACTCATTATCTCGTTCTAATAACTGAGCCCTGTTTACTACATCTGAATATAGAGAAAATTTGTGAGAAATGAGGTATTGACGAATTTTGGGTTTCAAACCTCTCAGAAACATTCGCGTCATACGTTCCTCATTATCTACCAAATGAGGTGCAAACCTGGACAACTCCGCGAACTTAGTCTCATACTGAGACACAGTCTTGTTGTTTTGTTCCAGTATAATAAACTCTACCTCCTTCATATGACGAATACTTTCAGGAAAGTACTTGTCATTGAACAGTTTCTGAAACGCTTCCCAAGACATCTTGAGTGCGGCAGGCTGGGTACGCTTCACAGATTCCCACTAGTAATCTACCTCTCCACGGAACATAAAGTTAGCGAATGGAACCTTCTGTTCCTCCGTGCATCCCAAGATATCAAATATCTTGGTAATTTGTTTAACCCACGTGTCCGCCTTGATTGGATCTGGCTTTCCCTGAAACTCTGGTGGTCCCAACTCTTTGAACTGCTTGGCAGTGACAAGCCACGAGTTACTATTATCTCCACCTGTATTTTGCACATGAGTCTCCCTCGTCTGGTTTTGCATGAACTACAAAAAGCTTCTAAACATCTCATCGTTTATCGTCTGATTAGTGTTGTTTTCAGGATGAACATTGCCTTCCTGTTGCACGTTTTCCTGGTTGGTGATTAAAGGTGTCTCCACGGTCTCATTCACTCCATTGTTAACATTCTCAGCTGCCATTCTCAAATAATACCATAAAACAAGGGTTAATTAAACAAATTAACATATCACATATTAACCCTATGCTCCGACTGATCAATTAAATACCACATAAGCTTAGGTAGGACATACTAGTGAAGGATTTACTCGTCTCTCCCCTCCTAGTTCTATTCCCCGATCTCCGCTAGAGATCATATCCCTAAGCTCTGATACCAACTGTGACGCCCCCAGAATAGGTCCAATTAACCCAACCCATTCTGAGTCGCCAAATACATGGTATAGAATTCAAATACAATCTTTTATAACATAAGGTCGTGAAAAATACGACCAGACACTGTGAGTGTCAACACAAACATCTAGAAAATAGAAACATTCAACTAAGTCCTTATTACAATTATTATAACACTATTTTATAAAAATAGTGAGGACTACTACTTCTCTTAACTCTGCCCATCACTCTGCTCCCCGACTAGTCTCTGCAACATTCTCATTTCCTGAAGAGAACAATAGACAAAAAGAGTGAGCTCAACTAGCCCAGTAAGGAATATTATGACTAAGATAATGGAAAATAAATTATCGTTAGTCTTTAACAAATCGGATAAAATAATATGGACAACAAGTTTTAGATCAACAACTGCAACGAAAATAACAATATATCAGAAGAATAAAGTAGAAAATGATGTCTACTATCTTCTATGATTTAAAAGTCCATCATCAATATTTTATCTCTATCAATCAATATATATCTCAAATCAAATATTCATCTTTGCACTACGGGCCAAAGATATTCATTTATATCACCAGTTGGTCATGTTCATCTTAACACCTGTCATCTTTGCACTACAGGCCAAAGATATTCATCAAGTAATCGTTCATCTTTGCACTACAGGCCAAAGATATTCATTTATATCACCATTTAGGACTGAAAAATATTTTAAAGAACGAATTCAGTGAGATAAAGGACAAAATTTTGGGATTCGTAATTCAGTTTATCCAAGTTCAAAAATACTCCATAATACTCATTTGTGGAGCAAAATTCAAGAATAAAGTTCAAAACTTGGATCCAACCAAAGATAGGACCCATAATTGCCAACTTGGATAAATAGAAGAAAATTTTATTTTTCGGTGAATATTGTCGTATTCGTGAATAGTGTCGTATACGTGAATAGTGTCGTATACGTGAATAGTAATCTCGACATGAAAAATGTATAGATTTAATATGAAAAATCATACTTCATAAACAGTACTCGTGAATAGTACCGTATTCGTGAATAGTGCCGTATACGTGAACAGTGCCGTATACGTGAATAGTAACCCCGACGAAAAAGGTAAAAATTTCATAATAAAATTTATACCAATATTTCGATAAAATGATATTGGAAGCAATAACATCATTTACAAAAAAAAATAACATCCCTTACCTCAAAAGAATCAAACTTCTGACTGGAATATCGGATATAATACTGAAGAAAACTTGCACCGAATAGCAACACTCAAAGTATCCAAATACTCACAAAAATACGCTCAATATTATAGAGAGAGAAAACTTCTGATTCTGGTGTGATTTTTAAATTCTAATTCAGCATCCTATTTATAGGAAAATGCTTAGAACGCCAAAGCAGAAAATTTAATAAAATATTATTATTTTAAAAAAAAATTCACGCACACTACCTCTCACTTTCACTAGCACTCCACAAGTGGGGCCCACGTCACAAAAAATATTTTTATTAAAAAAAATATTTTTAACCCCAAAAATCACTTCCGACCCAATATTCCGAAACTTCAATAATTCATGAAAAATAGCCCTTTATCAGAAAAATTTAAATCTTATGTCCTTTTCAAAGGAAATTTAATTCTCTACAACTTTACAGAAGGAAGTGTTTTCAAATTCCAAACGAAAAATGGCCGAAATCCACAAACGGATGATTTTTCACACCAAAATACCGACAAAAAACTGATAAAACACATCAACATTAATTCCTCCATTTATATCCATATAAAATAAATATTTTCTTATCATATAAATCAATAATTAATTATTCATAAATAATATTATAGAACTACAATATTGGCAACCAGATTGTTTTCAGGAAATAGGGGGTCTTCCGATAAAGATTTCTCTTTACTGGCACTCAATTAAATAACCTCTCCTAGACAGAACTTTCTTAGACATTGCCAATAATGCTATCTAATAATATTATTCAAATAATATAAATTACTGATCTGATAATAGAAAATACTGTACAGTAGCAATCATTGAATTAACAATAATATAAAAATACTGTGCAATACTGTGTGCTACTGTGCAACAACGCGTATTACATAATTTTAACCACCGGGTATTCTAACAGTGTTAACGGTAACAACTACGTCGTTATTTTAAAAAACTCATTTGTGTCGTTTTCTTCATTCAATAGTTTTTCGTTATGAGACCCACAAATGGCTGCGCCGTCGTACGAATATTCTCCGACAGCAAGAATATTCCACGACCAAACGAATATTCCCCGACAACAATGAATATTTTATAACCACTTGTTTATTTAAAATATTTGCGCATATTACCCATATCAGTCCACATTATCAAATTAACCCCTGACTATTTCAAAATAATATATAGAGGAAATTAAATTTTTATTCATAAAAGTTGGGTCATACAGAAAGGGCCGAAGAATGCTAAGTCATTTCAGTGGACTTCGGAGTGTGAAGATGTTTTCCAGGAAATAAAGAAGTATTTGTCTTCGGCACTTTTGTTGGTAAAGCCAGTTCCTGCTGAACCTTTGTATTTGTATTTGGCGGCAAGTTCGTTGACAATAGGACCAGTTTTGGTACGTGAGATTGGGGGTAAGCAGCACCCGGTTTAGTATGTAAGCCATGCCCTAAGGGATGCAGAGACAAGGTATCCGAACCTTGAGAAGTTTGCCTTCGCCTTGGTAATAGCTAGTAGAAAGCTTAGGCAATACGTTCAAGTTCGGTTAATAGTGGTATACACAGATCAGTCATTAAAGAAGGTACTGGGAAAGCCAGAAGTTTCGGGGAGACTCGCTGCGTGGACAATGGAGCTGTCTCAGTTCTTTATAGAGTATCATCCTCGGACAGCTATTAAGGGTCAAGCCTTAGCTTATTTTGTGGTAGAGTGTTCGTTCTCTGAAGCTGATGAGAGTTTGATTGAAGTTGAGGGGTCTGAGAAGGTAGTTGCAGTGCTTCAGCAAATGCAGAGTGCATGGACGTTATATGCTGATGGGTCCTCTACTTCAGATGTCAGTGGAACTGGGATCATCTTGACGAGTCTGGAGGGATTCAAAGTATAGCAGGCCATCAGATTTGGGTTTAGGGCAACGAATAATGAGGTTGAGTATGAAGCGGTATTAGCAGGGTTGCGGTTGGCGAAGAGTCTGGAGGTTCAGAGGTTGATCATCTGCAGTGATTCGTAGTTGGTTATCAAGCAAGTTTCAGGGGAGTATGAAGCTCGGGGTTCGAGAATGGTTAAATATCTTAAAGACTTGAAGGATCGACTTCGGTATTTCGATTCTTATGAGTTTCAGGGGTTCGATCAAACTGATAATTTAATTACCGATACGTTGAAAAAAGCTAGCTACTACTGAAGCGAGTACTTTTGATGGGTCCGTTTATTTGGAGACTTTGAAACAACCCATTATCCAGCATGAGGAAGTGATGTATGTTGAGAGATCCAATTGCTGGATGACCCCATATCTAAACTATTTGGCAGATGGCGTACTGCCTTCGGATCAAATGTTGGCTAAGAAAATAAAGTATAAAAGCGCGAACTTCGTGCTTATTGATGGAGATCTTTATCGAAGGGCTTATTCTTCTCCCTTGTTGAAATGTTTGGTCCCTTCTGAAGCTGAGTATGTCCTTCGAGAGGTTTATGAGGGAATTTGTGGCGATCACATGGCTGCAAAGTCTTTAGCATATAAGGTGCTTCGGCAGCGATATTATTGGCCAACAATTTTCAAAGAGGTCATTGATTATGTGAAGAAGTGCCAGAAATGCCAGTCAAACAGTCCAGTCCCACATCAGCCACCCGAAGAACTATATTCAGTTTTGTCTCCTATACCTTTTGCTGTTTGGGGGGTGGATATACTGGGTCCGTTGCCGAAGGCAAAAGGGTAAGTCAGTTTTGTTATAGTGGCGATTGATTATATGACTAAATGGGTGGAGGCAAAACGGCTTAGGTAAATCACGGAGAAAGAATGCTTGAAGTTTTTGAAGGAGCATGTGGTGTTCTATTTTGGTATTCCTATGGTTGTAATTTCAGATAATGGACGCCAGTTTGTTGATCCGAAGTTTGAAGCATTCTTAAAGGACTTGGGGATTTAGCATCGAAAGACTTCGGTTGCTCATCCGCAGTCTAATGGGCAAGTTGAAGTAACTAACAGAACACTCCTGAACGGAATTAAGAGAAGATTGGATGAAGTAAAAGGTAGATGGCCAAGAAATTACTTAGTGTGTTATGGGCTTATCGAACTACACCGAGGACTACAACGGGGACTCGCCTTTTAGACTGGCCTTGTGACACCCTCAGAATAGGTCCAGTCAACCCAACCCATTCTGAGTTGCCAAATACATGGTACAGAATTCAAATACAAACTTTAATATCACACGGTCATGCAAAATACGACCACATAACTGTGAGTGTCAATACAAATCGTATATAATACGAAATATCAACATTCAAATTCATTCTTTATTTATTACAATTATTATCCCACTATTTTACAAAAATAGCAAGGACTACTACTACTCTAACTCGGACCATCATTCTGTCCCCCGACTAGTTCCCGCAACATTCTCATTTCCTAAAGAGGACAATAGATGAAAAGGGTAAGCTCAACTAGCCCAGTAAAGAATATTACGACTAAGATAATGGAAAATAAATTATCGTTAGCCTTCAATAAATCAGATAAAATATAATGGACAACCAATTTTAGATCAATACTTGCAGCGGAAATAACAATTCATTAGAAGAGTTAAGTAGAGAATGAAGTCTACTATCTTCTATGATTTAAAAGTCCATCATCAATATTTTATCCCTGTAACATCAATCAATATATATCTCGAATAAAATATTCATCTTTGCACTACAGGCCAAAGATATTCATTTGTATCACCCATGGTCATGTTCATCTCAACACCTGTCATCTTTGCACTACGGCCAAAGATATTCATCAGGTAATCATTCATCTTTGCTCTACAGGCCAAAGATATTCAGTTATATCACCTTTTAGGACTGAGAATGATAAAAAATAATATAAATAACGAATATAGTGAAATAAAGGATAAGATTAAGGATTCGTATTTTAGTTTATTCAAGTTCAAGAATATTCCATAATAATACTTTGTGGAGCAAAATTCAAGAATGAAGCTCAAAATTTAGATCCAATCAAAGATAGTAACTATAACAGATAATTTGGACAAATAGAAGAAAATTTAGTTTTTTCGTGAATAGTGCCGTATATGTGAATAGTAACCCCGACGAAAAAAGTAAGAATTTCATAATAAAATCCATGCCAATATTTTGGTATAATGATATTGAAAAGAATAACATCATTTACGAAAAAAAATAACATCCCTTACCTCAAAAGAATAGTACTTCTGACTGGAATATCAGATATAATACCGAAGAAAATTTGCACTGAATAGTAATACTCAAAGTATCTAAATACTCACAAAAATACGCTCGATATTATAGAGAGAGAAAACTTCTGATTCTGGTGTGATTTTCAATTCTAACCTAAGCACCCTATTTATAAGAAAAGCTTAGGATGCCAAAGTAGACTAAATTAATAAAATAAATTTTTTTTCAGCCGCCTCGTGAGTTTTGAAAATTCAGAATTTTTCCACAACAACCAAAAGTGGGGCCCACTATTTTATTTAAAAAATATTTATTTTTCGAAACTTCAATAATCCATAATAAATAGCCATTTTGTCAGAAAAATACAAATTCTATGTCCTTTTCATAGGAAATTTAATTCTCTACAACTTTGTAGAAGGAACGTTTTCCAAATTCAAACATAAATTATTCGAAATCCATAAACGGATGATTTTTCACACCAAAATACTGATAAAAACACATCAGCACTAATTCCTTCCTTTATATCCATAAAATAAATATTTCCTTATCATATAAATCAATAATTAATTATTCACAAATAATATTACAGAATTACAATATTGACAACCAGGTCGTTCCCAAGAAATAGGGGGCCTTCCGATAAGGACTTCTCCTTACTGGCGCGCAATTAAATAACTCCTCCTAGACAGAACTTCCTTAGACATTGTCAATAATGCTATCTAATAATATTATTCAAATAATATAAATTATTGAGTTGATAATGTGAAATACTGTGCAATGACAATTATTTAATCAATAATACAAAATATCAACGGTAGCAATTATTGAATCAATCATAGCAACGTAGCAATTATTAATATAAAACATCAACGTAGCAATTATTGAATCAATAATATAAAATATTGAACAGTAATTACTATAACAATAATTGAGTAGTGACTTCTTACGTAAGAATCAATAATTCGAAATACTATGCAATATCGTGTGCTACTATGCAACACCGCGTATTACTGTATTTTAACCACCGGGTATTTCAACAGTACTAACGGTAACAACTACGCCGTTATTTTATAAAAAGGTTATTTCTGTCGTTTTTTATATTCGAAAGTTATTCCGTTGTGGGGCCCACAAATAGCTGCGCCGTCGTACGAATATTCCCCGACAACAAGAATATTCCACGACCAAATGAATATTCCCCGACAACAATGAATATTTTATAACCACTTGCTCATTTTGAAATATTTGCACATTTTACCCATAACTTTTCACATTTATCCAATCAACACCTTACTATTTCGAAATAATATATAAAGAAAATTAAATCTTTATTCATAAAAGTTGGGGTCTTACAAGCTCCCCTCCTTATGAAATTTCGTCCTCGAAATTGACGTACGTACCTGGTATGTCAAAAAGGTGAGGATACCTCGCTTTCATTTCCTATTCCAACTCCCAGGTCATTTCTTCAATAGCATGGTTTCTCCACAAAACTTTAACTTGAGGTATAATTTTCGAGCGTAGGACATGCTCCTTCCTATCCAAGATCTTGACAGGTACCTCCTCGTACATTAAATCTTTAGCTATCTTGTCTGGTTCTAACTCAATAATGCGGTTTGGATCTTTCACATATTTACGAAGCACGGATATGTGAAAAACGTTATGAACACGAGACATGCTTGGAGGTAAAGCGAGTCTATAGGCCACATTTCCTACTCGGTCAAAGATCTCAAATGGACCAATGAATCGTGGATTGAGCTTTTCTCTCTTCCTAAACCTCGTAACTCCTTTCCACGGAGCAACACGTAATAACACATGGTCCCCAACATTAAATTCCACGTCCTTTCGATGAAGATCCGCATAACTCTTTTGTTGATCTTGTGTGATTTGTATCCGTTGTCGGATCATTTGGATCTTTTCTGTAGTCATACGTACCAAATTCGGTCCCAATAATGTTGCTTCACCCACCTCATCCCAACATACTAGAGAGCGACACTTTCTCCCATACAACGCTTCGAATGGAGCCACGCCTATATTTGCCTGATAACTGTTGTTGTAGGAGAATTCCACCTATGGTAGGTACTTATCCCAACTCCCTTTGAAGTCTAGAACACAGAGTCTCAATAGATCTTCAAGAGTTTGAATAGTCCTTTCTGATTGTCCGTTTATTTGAGGATGATAAGCCGAACTGAATCGTAAATCTGTGCCCATAGCTTTCTGCAAACTGATCCAAAATCGTGAAGTAAATCTGGGGTCACGATATGAAACTATGGATACTGGCATGCCATGCAATCTCACAATCTCATTCACGTACATATGAGCAAGACGTTCAAGGGAATAAGTCTCTCGTATCGGCAAGAAATGAGAAGACTTGGTTAATCTATCAACAATAACCCAAATCCCATCTATGCCTTGAGAAACCTTGGGAAGACCCATAACGAAATCCATCGTAATGTGTTCCCACTTCCATTTCAGAATCTCCAGTGGTTGCAATGGACCCTTCGGCACTTGATGCTCCGCCTTTACATGTTGACAAGTTAAACATCTCGAAATAAACTCCGCGATCTCTCTTTTCATATTGCTCCACCAAAATGTATGTCGAAGATCACGATACATTTTGGTACTCCCAGGATGGATTGCAAATGGTGTGTTGTGTGCCTCTATCATGATTCTATGCTTCAAGTCAGAATCGTTAGGAACACAAAGTCTGGAGTTGACTCGAAGTATTCCCTCTTCATCGATTCTCGCTTCTGGAATAGCACCTTCTTCTTCATCTTCATCAGCTCTGGATCCGTAGCTTGAGCAGCTTTAACTTTATCAATCAAAGCTAGTTCTACGCATATACTTGACATCATCGCACTCGTTCCCACATATAATTTTCTACTCAACGCGTCAGCTATCACGTTCGCTTTTCCAGGATGGTATTGGATGGTATGATCGTAATCTTTCAACAGCTCAAGCCAACGTCGTTGCCGCATGTTGAGTTCCTTCTGAGTGAAGAAATATTTAAAGCTCTTATGATCCGTATAAATCTCCACTTTCTCCCCGTACAGATAATGTCTCCAGATCTTCAACGCAAAAACGACTGCTGCTAACTCTAGATCATGAGTAGGATAATTCCTCTCATATTCTTTGAGTTATCGCGAGGCATAGGCTATGACTTTCCCATGTTGCATGAGAACACATCCTAACCCTTTGCCCGAAGCATCGCTATAGATAACAAATCCATCCGAACCAGATGGTATTGTCAGAACAGGTGCCGAGATAAGTCTTCTCTTGAGCTCTTGGAAGCTCTTCTCGCATTCCTCGTTCCAAACGAATTTTGTATCTTTCCGAGTCAACTAAGTTAATGAAGTAACGATTCTAGAAAATCCCTCTACGAACCTCCGATAATAACCGGCTAAGCCCAGAAAGCTTCGTACTTCGGTCACCGACTTAGGTTGCTCCCAGCTTTATATTGCTTCAATCTTCGTTGGATCAACAGATACTCCACGTTTTGATACCACGTGCCCAAGGAATGCTACTTCCTCAAGCCAAAACTCGCATTTCTTCAGCTTGACATATAGCTTGTTCTCACGAAGCTTTTGAAGTACCAGCTTCAAGTGGTGCTCATATTCTTCACGGCTTTTAGAATAGATGAGGATGTCATCAATAAAGACAACAAAGAACTGATCCAAATATTCCTTGAATACACGGTTCATCATATCCATGAAAGCAGCAGGAGCATTAGTCAATCCAAAAGACATGACTAAGAACTCATAATGCCCGTACCGAGTTCTAAAAGCAGTCTTTGGAATATCCTCAGTTTTAATCTTCAGCTGATGATATCCAGAACGAAGATCGATCTTTGAAAAGAATTGTGCTCCTTGCAACTGGTCGAACAGGTCATCAATACGAGGTAGCGGATAACTATTCTTGATGGTGACATGGTTCAACTCCCGATAGTCAATACAAAGTCGCATACTCCCGTCTTTCTTCTTTACGAATAAAACAGGAGCACCCCAAGGAGACGTACTAGGACGAATAAAATCGATGTCTAATAATTCCTGTAATTGGACCTTTAACTCCTGAAGTTCAATAGGAGCCATTCGATATGGGGTTTTAGAAATGGGTTTTGTACCGGGTTCAAGGTCAATAAAGAATTTAACTTCACGTTCTGGGGGTAGATCGGGAAGTTCTTAGGAAAATACATCAGGAAACTCCTTAACAACGGAAATATCATTCCAACCTAATGTATTCTGGTTTAGATCAGTGACATGAGCTAAGAAAGCTTGACATCCGTTTTTCAATAAGCGAATAACTTTATGACTTGAAATGATATTGACTGATTTTAGTGGTTTGGTGGTTTGGATTCGCACAACAGGTTGATTAGGAATATGAAAACTAACAACCTTACGAAAACAATCAATTTTGGCATGATAAGTGGTTAACCAGTCAATTCCTAAAATCACGTCAAATGCAAGTATTTTCAAAGATATAAGATCAACAGGTAAGGTAAGGGTACCAATCTGAATCAAGCAAGATTTGTAAACTGTGGATGTAACAAAGGTTTCTCCCAACGGAGTTTCAACAGATAAGTCAAAGTCTAATTTATCAGAAGTCAAGTTCAAACGTTGAGCACAAGTAGGTGAAATAAAAGAATGGGTAGCACCGGTATCTAACAAGGTGTAAACTTCGCAAGAGTTTATGATTAGCTTACCCGTAATCACCTCGTGTGGATTCCTCGCGTTTTGGGCTGTCACGATAAACGCTCTTCCAGGAATCACCGACTTTGACTTGTTCGAAACAGCCTTTAAAATCACCACCCCTGCTGAACTTGGTTTCGCAACAGGACAATCTCGAGCTATATGTCCTACTTTTCCATAGTTATAGCACGCTTTGAATTGTTGTCGACAGTTTGGGCTGATGTGTCCCTCTTTCCCTCATTTATAGCATACGACCGGTGGTCGTTCTCCTCCCCTTGAAACAGCTGATGCTGGTGCTGATGTCGACGTCTTCACGTTCTCATTGTTGTACCTTCTCTTCTTGAAATTTCCTCCCGATTCGCTTTTTCTACTATCATGGCCACGATTACCACCGAAGTGGTTACCGCTTCGGTCATACTTTCCTCCCCGCTGGTTGTCATTGCTCCGATGACTGCTGCCACCGGTACGACCTTGGTTGTTGTCCCTTGATTGAACATAATCATTATCTCGTTCTAACAACTGGGCCCTGTTCACTACATCCGAATATAGAGAAAATTTGTGAGAAATAAGGTATTGACGTATTTCGGGTTTTAAACCTCTTAGAAACATCCGCGTCATACGTTCCTCATTCTCCACCAAATGAGGTGCAAACCTGGACAACTCCTCGAACTTAGCCTCGTACTGGGATACCGTCATGTTGTTTTGTTCTAGTCTGATAAACTCTACCTCCTTCATATGACGAATACTTTCAGAAAAGTACTTGTCATTGAACAGTTTCTGTAACGCTTCCCAAGACATCTTGAGTGCAGCAGGCTGGGTTCGCTTCACAGACTCCCACTAGTAATCTGCCTCTCCACGGAACATAAAGGTGGCAAATGGAACCTTCTGTTCCTCCGTGTATCCCAAGACATCAAATATCTTGGTAATTTATTTAATCCACGTCTCCGCCTTGATCGGATCTGGCTTTTCCAGAAACTTCGGTGGTCCCAATTATTTGAATGCTTGGCAGTGGCAATTCGCGTGTTGTTATTATCTCCACCTGTATGTTGCACACGAGTCTCCTTCGTCTGGTTTTGCATGAACTGCAAAAAACTTCTAAACATCTCATCGTTTATCGTCTGACCAGCGTTGTTTTCAGGATGAACATTGCCTTCTTGTTGCACGTTCTCCTGGTTGGTGATTAAAGGTGTCCCCACAGTCTCATTCACTTCGTTGTTAACATTCTCAGCTGCCATTCTCAAATACTGCCATAAAACAAGGGTTAATTAAACAAATTAACATATCATATATTAACCCTATGCTCCGACTGACCAATTAAATACCACATAAGCTTAGGTAGGACATACTAGCGAAGGATTTACTCATCTCTCCCCTCCTAGTTCTATTCCCCGATCTCCGCCAGAGATCATATCCCTAAGCTCTGATACCAACTGTGACACCCCCAGAATAGGTCCAGTCAACCCAACCCATTCTGAGTTGCCAAATACATGGTACAGAATTCAAATACAAACTTTTTTAACACACGGTCGTGCAAAATACGACCACACAACTGTGAGTGTCAATACAAATCGTATATAATACGAAATATCAACATTCAAATTTATTCTTTATTTATTACAATTATTATCCCACTATTTTACAAAAATAGTAAGAACTACTACTGCTCTAACTTGGATAATCATTCTGTCCCCCGACTAGTTCCCGCAACATTCTCATTTCCTGAAGAGGACAATAGATGAAAAGGGTGAGCTCAACTAGCCCAGTAAAGAATATTACGACTAAGATAATGGAAAATAAATTATCGTTAGCCTTCAATAAATCAGATAAAATATAATGGACAACCAATTTTAGATCAATACTTGCAGCGAAAATAACAATTCATTAGAAGAGTTAAGTAGAGAATGAAGTCTACTATCTTCTATGATTTAAAAGTCCATCAGCAATATTTTATCCCTGTAACATCAATCAATATATATCTCGAATCAAATATTCATCTTTGCACTACAGGCCAAAGATATTCATTTGTATCACCAATGGTCATGTTCATCTCAACACCTGTCATCTTTGCACTACGGCCAAAGATATTCATCAGGTAATCATTCATCTTTGCTCTACAGGCCAAAGATATTCAGTTATATCACCTTTTAGGACTGAGGATGATGAAAAATAATATAAATAACGAATCTAGTGAAATAAAGGATAAGATTAAGGATTCGTATTTTAGTTTATTCAAGTTCAAGAATATTCTATAATAATACTTTGTGGAGCAAATTTCAAGAATGAAGCTCAAAATTTAGATCCAATCAAAGATAGTAACTATAACAGATAATTTGGACAAATAGAAGAAAATTTAGTTTTTTCGTGAATAGTGCCGTATACGTGAATAGTAACCCCGACTGAAAAAGTAAGAATTTCATAATAAAATTCATACTAATATTTTGGTATAATGATATTGAAAAGAATAACATCATTTACGAAAGAAAATAACATCCCTTACCTCAAAAGAATAGTACTTCTGACTGGAATATCGGATATAATACCGAAGGAAATTTACACTGAATAGTAATACTCAAAGTATCTAAATACTCACAAAAATATGCTCGATATTATAGAGAGAGAAAACTTCTGATTCTGGTGTGATTTTCAATTCTAACCTAAGCACCCTATTTATAGAAAAAGCTTAGGATGCCAAAGTAGACTAAATTAATAAAATAATATTTTTTTTCAGCCGTCTCGTTAGTTTTGAAAATTCAGAATTTTTTCACAACAACCAAAAGTGGGGCCCACCATTTTATTTAAAAAATATTTATTTTTTGAAACTTCAATAATTCATAATAAATAGGCCTTTTGTTAGAAAAATACAAATTCTATGTCCTTTTCATAGAAAATTTAATTCTCTACAACTTTGTAGAAGGAACTTTTTCCAAATTCCACATAAATTATCCGAAATCCATAAACGGATGATTTTTCACACCAAAATATTGATAAAAACACATCAGCACTAATTCCTTCCTTTATATCCATAAAATAAATATTTTCTTATCATATAAATCAATAATTAATTATTCACAAATAATATTACAGAACTACAATATTGACAACCAGGTCGTTCCCAGGAAAGAGGGGGCCTTCCGATAAGAACTTCTCCTTACTAGCGCGCAATTAAATAACCCCTCCTAGACAGAACTTTCTTAGACATTGTCAATAATGCTATCTAATAATATTATTCAAATAATATAAATTATTGAGTTGATAATGTGAAATACTGTGCAAAGACAATTATTGAATCAGTAATACAAAATATCAACGGTAGCAATTATTGAATCAATCATAGCAACGTAGCAATTATTAATATAAAACATCAACGTAGCAATTATTGAATCAATAAAATATCATGCAATTATTGAATCAATAATATAAAATATTGAACAATAATTACTGTAACAATAATTGAGTAGTGACTTCTTACGTAAGAATCAATAATTCGAAATACTATGCAATACCGTGTGCTACTATGCAACACCGCATATTACTGTATTTTAACCACCGGGTATTTCAACAATACTAACGGTAACAACTACGTCGTTATTTTATAAAAAGGTTATTTCTGTCGCTTTCTATATCGACAGTTATTTCGTTGTGGGGCCCACAAATAGCTGCGCCGTCGTACGAATATTCCCCGACTGCAAGAATATTCCACGACTAAACGAATATTCCCCGACAACAATGAATATTTTATAACCACTTGCTCATTTTGAAATATTTGCACATTTTACCCATAACTTTTTACATTTATCCAATTAACACCTTACTATTTTGAAATAATATATAAAGAAAATTAAATCTTTATTCATAAAAGTTGGGGTCTTACAGGACTATGGTTCAGATGCATTGGTTCATGTGGAAATTGGGTCAAAAAGTCTTCGGGTCAGTCAGTTTCAGGAGGTGTACAACGATGAGGGACTTAAGGTCAACTTGGATTTGCTTGAAGAGGTCAAGGAAACAGCCTCGGTAAAATTGGCAGCATATCAGCGTCGTGTGGCTAAGTACTACAATAAAGGGGTAAAGCTTCGAAGGTTTGAAGTGGGGGATTTTGTTCTTCGGGAAGTGGAAGCTTCTACACCTCAGAATGTGGGAAAGTTGATGCCAAATTGGGAAGGCCCTTATGAGGTTGTTGATGTGCCGAAGCCAGGAACTTATCGATTGCGAGCATTAGATGGGTCTGAGATAAAGAATACTTGGCATGCCGGGAGGCTTCGAAAATATTTTCAGTAGGGCCGGTGTTAGAGTTCAGGAGTCTGTAATTATGCCAACAGTTATCAATGAAAAAGCTTCTTTTTTCAACCCTAATTTATTTGCTGGTTGTTTGGAGGTTTGGTGGCCTGCTCATCCTAAAGATGGTGAGTAGGGTCCTGCTTCATCCTAAAGATGGCGAACTGGATTTTCTGGGCGTTCGGGGGCCCTAATTTATTTATTGGTTGTTTGGAGGTTCGGTGGCCTGCTCGTCCTAAAGATGGTGAGTGGGGTCCTGCTTTGTCCTAAAGATGGTGAACTGGATTTTTTTGGGCGTTCGGGGGCCCTAATTTATTTATTGGTTGATGGGAGGTTCGGTGACATGCTCATCCTAAAGATGGTGAGTAGGGTCTTGCTTCGTCCTAAAGATGGCGAACTGGATTTTTCTGGGCGTTCGGGGGCCCTAATTTATTTACTGGTTGTTTGGAGGTTCGGTGGCCTGCTCATCCTAAAGATGGTGAGTGGGGTCCTGCTTCGTCCTAAAGATGGCAAACTGGATTTTTCTGGGCGTTCAGGGGCCCTAATTTATTTGCTGGTTGTTTGGAAGTTCGGTGGCCTGCTCATCCTAAAGATGGTGAGTGGGGTTCTGCTTCGTCCTAAAGCTGGCGAACTGGATTTTTCTGGGCGTTCGGGGGCCCTAATTTATTTATTAGTTGATTGGAGGTTCGGTGGCCTGCTCATCCTAAAGATGGTGAGTGGGGTCCTGCTTCGTCCTAAAGATGGCGAACTGGATTTTTTTGGGCGTTCGGGGCCCTAATTTATTTGTTGGTTGATGGGAGGTTTGGTGGCATGCTCATCCTAAAAATGGTGGGTGGGGTCCTACTTCGTCCTAGTTATGGCGGACTGGATCTTTTTTGAAGAATTGATGGTTTGTTCATCCTAAAGATGGTGAACTGAACCTGCTTTACACTTCGGTAATGAGTAATTTATTTTACATTATTATCTGAATTTATTTGAAGTGTTAAGATCAGATTGTATATTGTTGGAATAACAGTATAAGTTAAATTTAAAAGGAGTAAAAAGGAGCAAATTATATTAAATGTAAAACGAGATTACAATATTGTTGAAATTTTTACAAGTTTAAAAGGTTAAGGTGGAGGTGGGTTGTCTTCGGCATTACTCTTCGTCTTCGTCTTCAGAAGAATCGAAGAGCAATGGGTTCAGAGCGACAGCGGCGAGCTTTGTTTTGCCTTTGCTTTGGGCTGCTTCGTAGCCTTTAGCGTACATTTGAACTATTTTGTTTGTTAGTTCAGGTGATTTGCGATATTCAGTTTGTATCTCTTTTCGGAGGTCTTCGGTGAGTGGTGGGCCAAGAGCCTTAAGTTCGCGAAGCTCCTTTTCTATTCTGCACCAATGATCAAGATGTCGTGCTTCGGAGATTTTGGTTTCGTTGATTTCTTTAGTAAGGGCTAGGTTGTTTTGTGTTAGCAGATTGTTCGTCACTTGCAAATCTTGATTTTGTTGGGCGGTTGTTTGTTGGAGGGCTTCGGAAGAGGTTAATTGATCTTTCAGTTTGAAGAGGTCTTTCTTGAGGCATTCGGTGGTGAAGAGGGAGTTCGCATGAAGACTCTTCTCTCTTGCCAGAGCAGACTTCAAAATGGCATTTTCCCTTCGGGGAGCATCCTCTTCGGCTTCCATATCTTTGTATTTTTAGTGAAGCCGCCCGAAGATTCCGTTTGCCTGCAGTTGTTCAGAGTTAAGAGAAAGCTTCAAAAAGATATTTGTGAATAGAAATAGTTAAGTAATAATTTACTTACTCTGGCTTGGTGAGTCATGCAATCTTCGATTAGGTCAGAGATGGAGCTGTTGCCGAAGCGATGGTCGTCGGTGTCGAGTACGAAAGTGTTGTAAATGTGTAAAGGGAAGTTTTCATTTCTGTTTGGCCATAAGGTGGGAGAAGGTATAGCTTCAGGATTGGTTGCAGAGGATGATGATGGTCGTTGTGGAGAAAGTATTGGTTGTTTGGGTGGAGGTGGGGATGGTTGGTCGTCTGAAGAATGTTTTCTTTTTCGGATAAGAGGAGAACTGGGTTCGGCTTGTTCTTCTTCAGGTTCTTCTTCGGGTTCATTGATGGTTAGAGGTTGGCTAGTGTTGGGAGGAGGTACTCTTAGTTCTTCAGCAGAAAGAGGGGTAATTTTGGCTCATTTCTTTTTAATGTGGAGAAGTTGAGCACGTTCGGCGATGGGCATATCAAGGAGGCTTTCAGTAAGAACAGGGGCTAGGACATGTTTGGGGCGAGGTTGGCTTGTCTCTTCGGTAGGGGTTGGTTCGGTGATTTGGGGTTCGGGAAGAGTTTGGGTTGAGTCGGCAGAAAGGAATTTTTCTAGTTCTTTTCGGTCAATGGAGGTAGGCTTGATAAGGGATACTACAAAAAGTGAACAAGTATATTTCAGAATAATTATTGAAGAAAATTTGAGAAATTACACAAGTATTGGGTTCGGGACTTACATTTGTGGTCATACAACCATGCTTGCTTGCTCAGAAGTTCGAAGCTCCATTCCTTTAGAGGAAGTTTTTCCAGAAGCTTCGTCATCTCCATCACGTGCTCCTTTGAGATATCGTCGAAGTTTGCAGAGAGGCGTTTGGTGGTAGTCCAGTCAGGGATGGAGGAGATTTTAGGTCCTTTGACAAAGAACCAATCCTTATGCCACCCTTTGTTGCTTGAAGGGGTGTCCATTAGGGGGCGTTTCTCGAACTTGACGTTCGACTTTGGAGATTGTTTGCTCAGCATCTTGAAGCTCCTTTCATGAGAGTTGCCGGCTGTAAAGAGGGTGAAGAAGAAATCGATAGAGGGTGAGATCCCTATCTCATGGCAGAAGGCGATGAAGGCGAGGATGTGGATGTATGAGTTAGGGACTAATTGGGCAAATCCAACGCTCATGAACCCTATAAGGGTGATGATGAAGGCATGAAGGGGAAGGCAGACCCCTTTCTCCAAGAGGGTGAGGGGTATAGCAGTCCAACCTTTGGGACGGTGGAACATTCGGTCGGAAGGGGTGGGCACTCTCAGATGGTGAGTGTCTGGTATCTGATAGCGTTCTCGGATGATATGGATATCATCCTCTGTAAGTTCAAAAGGAGTATTAGCGTGGGGGTATTGTTATTCATTTTAAAATTCGACAGAAGTGGTGGTAGGTGGGGGATTTTTACTGGATGAGGGGGTAGATTTGGGGTTTGCCTCCGGTATGACCTTGGTGGGGGTTACAGATCTGGAAGTGGTGTTATTTGGGTTCTGAGAAGCCATTGTTGACAGGTTGCAGAGAGAGAGAGAGAGAGAGCTGAAGGTAGGAGAAAGCACGAGCACTTTGAAATTTGAATAAACAAGTGAAACCGTATAATTTGAGGGATTTGGGTTTTATAGTGTTGTCCTTTCAATGGTTCACGAAACACAAGGGCAGCACATTTATTTGAGGTAATGATGGGAATTAAAGAGTTGGCGTCCGGTTGTGGGTTTTCTATTAATTGGGCTTTGATTGGATTCATTTGAATTCTTTTGGTGATTGGGCCGACTTCTTATACTCTTTCACTAAACATGCTGTTTGATAAAAGACTGGGGGGCAATGTTGGGCCATGATTATTTGGGCCTATCAGGTCAAGCTTATTTGGGCCTTTGAAGTGATGGGTCATTATTTAAATAATATTTTATTTGGGCTTGGGCTGACTATTATTGTGGTGGACAGGTGTTGGACGGGGGATCAAACACCTTAATTGATAAGGATTTGGCTTAATCATGAGTTAGTGGAAAACATTGATTAGATGGGGATTGTGTGCAATTAGATGAGGTCATGGTCGGTGTTGCATGCAAAGGTGGTGAGACTAACATAAAAGTATAGGGCACTACATGAGAGAGGTACATGTAAATTTTACTCTACCAAATACTAGAGCACACAATCTCCATTGTTAACCTTATTTTCTGGCCTGTACTTATTCTCACACTGGAGCTATCCCCCGGCGGCCCAAGCCTTCAAACTTTTGGTGTTGATTCATTTTTTGTGCAGGATAGGACGCGCTTTTCGGTGATTGAGGCGCGTGGAAAGATCTTGACGTTAACAGTTATATTGAAAAGTACACCGATTTAAAATGAACAAAAGGGGGTTGGTAAAGGGGTTAAATGCTTTTTTGATCACCGTACTTTATGTCAACTTACAAGTGAGTCACTCAACTGATTTTTCTTACAGTCAACTCATTCAACTTTTGTTTTCTTACAAAACGTTACAAAATCCGTAAAGTCATGTTGCCTTTAAACGGTTTGACCACATAGGAGAGAGAAAGCTGACATGGAATAGTGACGTAGAAAAAAGAAATATTTATTGAATCCTAATCATTACACACGTAAGCTACAGCCCACCCATCAAAAATAAGTATCCCATGCCCACCCAACCGACCCGACCTGACCCAACTACCATAATAATAATAATAATAATAATAATAATAATAATTGAAACAAACAAAATAACGTTTAAACTAAGACATCAATCAAGCAAAACAAACTTGTTCAGCAAAAAAAATAAAACAAAACAACATAACACACTTTTAAAAGGGGGAAAACACAAAACAATCAATTAAAATAGACAACCAACTCCATAAAATAAACAAAATACTAATAAATTAATTCAATCTATCTAACAAAACACAAATGTTTTTGAATTTTCCGCTCACTCACACAAATCATCTGGGCCGTTCAAAGTTTGGGATAAATCTCACCGTCCAACCTAATATAATACGCACGCCAGCGGTTATCGACCCCTAGTATTTTGTCTGTGTCGGCGATTCCACACCGACCTTTTCCCTTTATTCTGGGAAGAGGAAGAGGAAGAGAGGGCCTTTTCTTACTCTCTCTTCTCAAAAATAACCAAATCTATGGTCTAATCCTTATTCTCTCACATCCGATTCTGTAAGTGCAGGATCCACTAGGATCATCCTATGGCGGCATCGCGACGACTCCGAGCTTTGGAGTCCCAGCCGGTGATGTAGTGCCGAAAGCAAGGGACGCAACTAGTAATCAATATGGCCAAATTTCTTCCCTTTCACTGTAATTAAACCAGATAGACCCAACTCTCTCTTTTTGTCTCTCTTTCCATGTCTTTCCAATTAATTTTTAATAAATTGTTAACGAAGTAAAGTATTAGTGGTGGTGGTGGTGGTGCCAGATCTGAGATGGGGTTTTCCCCTTTTTGTTACTAACTTACTGGTGATGTTCACCTTTTTTAGGCTGATGATGGTGGGGTTGTTTCGTATAATTGTTGGAAGCCATGGAGATTTCCCTTACTGATTTTACAGATTTATTGTTCCATCCTCTCTATTAATCAGTTTTGGGTGTTTATTCTTTCACTTTGATTTGTTTAAATAGATGTATGAACTTTCAGATCTAAACTGCTTATGTGTTATTGCTTATCTATTTTCAAGTTTGATTTGAATTTTGGTGCTAGGTTTTGCCGTATTTAGGGTTTTCGATTTCGACAGATCTGTTGTTTCTCCTTTCTTCTTTGTTGCTTATTATCTTATTGTTGAATTTGATTTTAGGGGTTTCTATTTTGCCGGAGCATCAGTTTTTTGGTCTGGTTTCTGGCGTCCCAATCGGTGATATGGGTCTCCTAACTTTGGTCGAACTTATGGTGCTTCTATCGGCTGATTTGTTCTCATTTGGAGATCTGCTCCCTACTGATTTTGGCATTTTATTTGCTTATTTCCCCCCATTAACTCAGTTGGGTTTGTTTATATTATGACAATTAAACTTTAATAATTTCTTCAAGAAATGTTCCTCACACACATCTATCAGTTATCATTCTGAGCACATTTCAATTCTGTCGTAATCATCACCCAGGTCATCTTTGGGCGGTTTCCATGGAAGGAGGTCAGCTACCTCTTTGATTCCCAGCATTTCATAATACTCCTAAAATAAAGGAGATCAATTTTGGCTTTTAAAAAAAATCAAAATAAATTTATAAATATGTATGTATATAAAATCAATAAGAATTGTAAAAATAAATGTATAAATATGTATGTATATAAAATTAATAAGAATTGGTTTGTAATTTTAGAATATTTATTTTATTTTTTTAAATAATTATACTTGTTACTAATTATCTAAAAATCTATTTTCTAATAATCACAAAAATAAGTAAATTATTATTTTTATTTTTTCTAATTTTTTTGCTAACTTTTGTGATTTTATTTTATTTTAAAAAAAATTCTTTCATTTCCACCCAGAGTGGCCATATCATAGCATGAGTTTAATGTCAGCTTTCTCTCCCTTGTCATGTCAGCTTTCTCTTTCTTATGTGGAGTCCGACGTGGCAAACCGTTTAAAGTCAACATGACTTGACGGATTTTGTACCGTTTTGTTAAAAAAACAAAAGTTGAATGAGTTGACTGTAAGAAAAATCGGTTGAGTGACTTACTTGTAAGTTGACATAGAGTACAGTGATCAAAAAATTATTTAACCCGTTGGCAAAGTAAACGGCAATGATTATTATTAACAAAATACCCTCTCCATTTATTTATAATAATTTGAGTAAAATAGAGTGACATCCCCTCTAGATAATCATAATAACATTCACCACTTCTGTAGTTTTTGAAGTAACAGTTAGTACCCCTCCAAGTTTTTAGAGTTGACTAATAGATAAAATTATATATTTATCCTTGTATGTTATCAAATTTTAATTCCTAAATAATATATATATATATATATATATATATATATATATATATGTTTAACTATCCTTTTTTAATACAATACATTTTAATTATAATTTTATTTGTAATTAAGATTATCTCATTCAAATAATTTAATTTAATAAACATATATTTTTGGATAGGTGATACAAATATTAAGAATTTTAAATTAAATTATCAATGGAGGTTTTCTAATTAAAGTGATTGAGTATATTGATAGTTTAGTTTTTGGTGTTTAACAACAAAAATTATTATTTGAATTCTTAGTTTCATATTATGATTTTTATATGTTAAATTTTCTTGAGTATATGTCAAAATTTGGGATGTTTATGATTTTAATTACATTTTTTAGTATACAGTTGGTGTTATTTTTATACAATATTGAATAAAAAAATATATAATAATATTTATTATTATCTCTATCTTATTAAATGAATTTTTTAAAATATTTTTTTTGGTAATAATATTTGTCATTTTTATTGTAAATAATTATGCTTAAGAGTTACTTATGTTTAGTTTAATATATCAGGAAAAATAATTAATATAATTTTTAATACGTTTTTATATGAATAATAAGATTCATTGTGTACTAATAAGTTTATTTTACGTAAATTTTAATATTTGGGAAAAATAATTATATTTGCGTTAATTATATGAGCTAAGATTCTTGTATAATTATATTATAATCATAATAGTAATATGCATTATAATTATCATGCATATAATACGTGTTCAGCAGGGGATGGGGTGATGAAAAACGTCGGGCCGAGTTGTCTGTTTGTATTGCTTCAGGAGAATTCACAGTAGGAAAAAATCTGATTTTCAAGCTTAGTTGAAGAATAGTTTGTCCAAATTGGGGGTACCTAATGAGATCCTTGATTTCTTATCTAAATGGATTGATACTATTGACGATTACCCAAAGTTTTATAGGCAAAAGGAGCAATTAGGGCTATTCGAAGAGGGGCATTTTTCATCCCCCTATATGAGCTTTACCTCGCGTATGGTGGAATTTTCAGTCCTTGATAGTTTTTGATCCTTCCATTGCCAAACACATATTGAAGGATAACTCAAAGGCTATGTTGTTTGCAAGGATTATACTTGGATAAGACTATTAATCGCAAGTGTCTTGTTTGTTTTCAAATTTAGACTTAGGACTATTAGTGTTTGGATTATAAAATGGCTTAATAGTCTTGACATTATAATTATAATCTCGAGATTATAATCTTAGGATTAATAGTCTTTGAAATTATAATCCTTTCAAACAAACATAGCCAAAGGGTTATTCAAAAGTTATCTTAGGCAGAGATTTTAAACTTTGTAAAGGACACTTAAGGCATGTTTTTAGAACTTCTTGTTATGTATTACGTGCACATTTTTAGTTTTATAGTGAAATTCTCATGAACATGTTTTAATGTGCATTCTGTGCAATAATGTGATAATAACTGTTAATATTCAGTTGATGATTTAAGTTAATTGTTCTATATGAACTATATAATTTGAGAAATGTGAAGCATGAGTATAATGAAGCATGTATAAAATGTGAAGCCTGAGAAAATATTAATCATGTGAAATGTATTAACTGTTAGACTTGCTGAGCTGTCGTGCTCACTTTTACAAATATTTTATTTGCATATTAAAGATTAATTGAATTATATGGTGATCATGACGATAAAGAATTGAAGCGCATATATAATGTAAATGTTATCGTTTTCTTTATTAAATGTATATTAACTCGTTAGAACTGATTGTACTAAAAGGGAACAAGTTGTAATAAACATTGAAGATCTTAATGAAAGATAATCGTTTTGAGATTAAGTTGTAAACTTTACGTAAAGTTAAATTGTACGATTGTATGACAAATTGTAATGGTTGCGATTCAAGGAAACGAAGAATGATGGAAAAAGTTTTTTTTTAAAAATATATGAATTTATTTAATTATACTATTGATTATTGACAAGAAATGAAAATGATTTTATATGTTAACGCTCAAGATCGGGTTTGAAGGCCGGATTTTGGGGTAGTCATATGTGCTTTCTACAATCTGCTCTATGATTGGATTCTTTACGATAGGCACTCTACGATCTTTTGAGCATACTCCTGTGATCTTTCTTCACTATACGATCTTAGAGTGGACTCTATGATCTTTGCGTTACTTTACAATCATTGAGAGACTACGATCTTTCTGCAGACTCTGCGATCTTGACTTAACTCTGCGAACTCTTGGCAGACTCTGCGATGTTGAACTGGATGTTCTACTGATAGTATAGCTAACTCTGCTATCTTTAAGTAAACTCTACTAAAATGATAAAGTAGCTTTATGATCAGTTAACATTACTCTACGATCGATTTTATCCTATCATCTATACATCAATTCAGCTCATAAGATCAACTTAACAAGTTTGATATTTCTATTCGAAGTCCTTGTACATTATATTTATATTAAGGACTTTACAAAAAATAACTAAACAAATATACATTAGTAATATCACATCATCAAATTTAAACATGCAGTTCCTGATAATTAACCTCTATTTGATGATGACAAAACTAGTAGTTTCAGAGCATTCATCGATTCTACGATGCAAATAATTTTAAAAATAAATGCCTTAATATATAGTAAGCAACTGTATTACTAGATTAAAAATATGAATTAATTGATATGATCAAAGAATTGTACAAAGTATATAAAATTTACAATAGTTAAGATTTAGAATATATAATATATATATATATACAATTTTACCTATCTGTACTTATCTCCTTCCTCTCTTAGGCTTTGTCTTTGGAGGATCTTTGCGCTCTGCTTCTCTTCTACGATAATACGCCTCTCTCCTTTCAGCTTCTCTGGTTTGTAATTATTGCACAAAATCCCTTGGACCAAAATCTAGCAAGTTAATCCTTTCTTTCTCTTAGATTTTTATCTCCTGAAGATTTTTGTTCAAAAATATAGGGTCACTGGATAGAAGTTGTGAGTCATTGGAGTGACTAAACTCGACAATCCATGCCTTAAAGGGGAGGAATGACCACGATCTAATGGGATTGATTAATGTGCTCCATAGGGAGGAGGTTAAATTGATGTTTGTTGTTGATGAGAACGCCTCGTATCCCCTTGATCGTTCTCCCCCTGACTTGTATTCTCCCCTTTTTTGTCAGCATCCCGACCTTGACATAGAGCATTATTTTCTTCCGAGAGCTTGCCTGACACCCACTTTCTCGGTGCTTGCCTTAAGCCATAAAGAATTTTCTTCAATTTACATATATAATCTTCTTTTCCTTTCACTTCGAAGCCCTCCGGATGTTCTATATAAATATCTTCCTCTAAATTACCATGTAGGAAGGTCGCCTTCACATCCATCTACTCAACCTCTAAATCAAGTGTAGCAGCTAAGTCAAGTGTCACTCAAATGGATGTCATTTTCATAACTAGAGCAAAAATCTCATCCAAGTCAACACCCTTTTCTGTGTTAATCCCTTCACAACCAATCTAGCCTTGTACCGTGGACATGCAGTATGTTTTTCTTGCTTTAACATGTAAACCCATCGGTTCTTTAAGGCCTTTTTACCCTTTGGCAGTTTCACCAACTCAAATGTATGATTCTCATGCAATGAATGCATCTCATCTTGCATTGCATCAACCCACCCCTCTTTATGTTCATCTTCCATAGCTTCCTCATAACTGTCTGGTTCTCCTATATCTGTCAACAATATATAATCATTAGAAGAATAGCGTGTAGAAACTTTTCAGTCTCGAGTAGACCTCCGAACATTAATATGTGGGTTTTCCAACAAGTGTGGCGACTGAGGAACATCATCATATATTTTTCTTGTATGAGAACATCTTCCTCATTTAAATTCACGTTCTCATCCCAAATTTCTTCCACAGGCTCAGATTATTCGGATGTCTAAGGAACTGGATCTAAGTCAACTAAATCATCAAGGTTATTCGGCACCATCTTCTCGGATATGTTAATATCTTCTATAGTCTGGTTTTCAATGAAAATAACATCTCGACTTCGAACTATTTTCTTTGAACCGGGTCATACAATTTGTATCCAAATTCGTCTTTACCGTACCCAATAAATACACACTCCCGAGTCTTCGCATCAATCTTTGATATCTCATCTTTAGGAATATGTATATATGCCTTACATCAAAGACACACAAAGAATCATAAGAAACAACTTTACATGTCCAAACTTTGTTCGGTACATCAAACTCTAGCGGTACACATGGTGTCAAATTTAATAAGTACGCAGTTGTACTTAATGCTTCACCCCAAAAAGAACTTAGTAATTTTTCTTGTGAAAGCAAACTTCTAACTCTTTCAGCTAAGGTCCTGTTTATTCTCTCTACTAAACCATTCAACTGAGGATTCTTAGGAGGTGTCTTTTAATGCCGGATACCTTGCTCTCTACAATACTCGTCAAAGGGGCCTATGTACTCATGATAAGTGATTTTTATGACCACTTATTCAGATATTATCTAACTGGTTTTGTTGCTTAAAATCAAGTATCATTGTGCTTTTCATGCATTTTTGCTTTGTTTTGTAGATTTCATATTTTGGAACTCTCTTGATGCTTATGTGGCTAAAAATGCCAAAAAGGGCGAGTGGCTAAGCAATGGAATGAGGGCATGATATGACAAAAGAGTAAAGCATGCAATGTTCTAGTGTGCAAGGAAGCGAAAGCCAAGTGCAGCAGCAGAAGAGCCAATGCACCAGCAGAATTTTAGGTGCTGCGCGGCTGCGCCGGAATTACGAAGGTAACACCCGCGTCCCGCGCCAAAATGCAGGAAATAGAGACAACTCTGGGGAAGCGCGCGGCCGAGCCAGGACAAAGGCTAAAGGGCGCGCGGTCGCGCCTAGCTAGGCTTGACCAAATCTTTGACTTTTCATTTTAGCTGAGTTCTGCTTGGAGAAATGGAGGGCTCGACTTCAAGGCTATATGAGGGCTTGTTTGCCCAACATATCAGATATACTCCCCTCTTGGGAGCTTAGCCCTAGCTTAGTTTTGCTCTCTCCTCTCTCTTTACTTTCCTTGTCTAAGTTAGGAGTAGATTAATTCTAGGTTTAATTAGTTAGTTTCTAGGGTTTAATTAGAGAAGAGGATTGAAGCAAGTGGATTTCATTGGAGATTCAACAAAGGAGCTTGAGCACTCAGATTTGTATTCTCTGTCTTTATAATCTCTTTGCTTCCTATTTGTAATCTTATGATGTGTATTCAACTTGTGGATGATAGATGTGCTTCATTATGATATCTTAAACTCTATTTTGAGATTTCAATAGAACCTTTTAAGTAGTTTATATTGATATGCTTCCATGTTGGTCTTATTGATTACTATGAGATTGTCTGTTACAATTCGTGCTTTCATTGCTTAATTGATTAGCTACCAATTACTATGATAACCTATATGGACTTGAAAGACGAAATGTGGGTTTAGATCTAATCATAGTAGCGGGTGATTGTATGTCTACATGGCGTTAGATGTATGATTTGTGCTTAAGATAGACATATACCGAAGCGCCGCTCGTAGTCAATTGAGAACCTGTACTTAAACCTTAATTATTTGTAGACCGCATAGACATATAGTGGTTTAGGTAATGTGGGTGTTCATGTGCGTTCTATCATCTGTGGATTATATGTGATATGAATTAGGTGCATTGAAAGATGCCTTATCTTACTTTCGTGTTCTCGACTAACATTCTGTGATGATTAATTTGACCTAACTGGGAGTATGTTGATTTAGATGAATCATTAGGGGAAGTTGAGATCTCATATCTTCATTATCTGATTTTACTCTAGGGTTTATTTAGTTTTAGTTTAATTACTTGTCTAGTTTTAATTCAAACAATTTAATCGCTCGTTTAGATAAGACTGAAATGGTTATGGGCTAGTGGTTTGGTGACTTTTATTAGTTAATTCTTCGTGGGAACGATATCTGTACTTACTCTTTATTACTTGTTGATTGTGTATACTTGCACGCATATATTGATCGGTAAAATGACCAACAAGTTTTTGGCGCCGTTGCCGGGGAACTTAATTTGATAATTGTTTACCAACATTAGTTTCAATCAAATTAGTTTTAATTTAAACATTTTTATTTTGTTTTAATTCTCTTCATCTATTCTCTTTTCAGGAAATATGGATCTCAACGCTTATCCATGGTTCTACACAAGGAAAGAGCAACCAAGGAAAACAGGGAATGATGGACTCGGCCTAATTGCCACATTATCAGCACAGCTAGAGGTTCTCTCAAGGAAGTTGGACACTGTTACAGCCCAACAGAGTCGAGAGATAATTTTTACTTGTGATCAGTGTGCTGGTAACCATCTAAGCCATCAATGCCCCATCAGTTTTGGACAAGATCCAGTTTGGGGGTGATTACTTCAACCACAATGAGTATCCCAATTTTCATCAAGATGTGGGGTATCACCCAGATGTGTCAGGGAGCTATTATCAAGACCAATACTGGGATCCAAATCTAGCGTACGCATTAGAATTCACATGGATTTCGAGGCTGAAACAGAAAAGGCAAGCTTGGAGGAAGAATGTGGCATAGCATCAGTGAAGGAGACCTTGATTGATCAAGCAAAGTTAATTGAGAATCTTCAGAATTGGGCGGATCAAATTAGCATGGCTTTAATGAAAGAGGAATTAACTGAGCAATGGATAAAGACTCAGAATCTTCAGAATCAATTATCTCAAGTATTGGAAGCCGTGAGCAATGGTCCTCAGAATACTTGGTGTTATTATATGGATGCTGAAAACTGATGGAGAGCCAGAAGTGCACTTGCAACTGGACAAACTGAAAGAAATGAATATCGAGGAGACACTTGGGGACGTGAAAAATTATGAATGTGAGCCAACTGTGACAACACCCCAGGTGCCTTCTCCACCAAAGTTGGAACAGCCATTGAAGATTGTACACCCATGCCCCCTTGGAAGTCACATCACATATACGGATCTTGATAATATGAGAGATTCCACGTTTCTGAAATCGTGGTGGTCCGAAGAAGAGAGAATGGAAGAAGAGCCCGTTATATTATTCATGCCTCAATGCAAAACTCTTTGCGCAAATACAACGGAAGAAGTGCCTAGCTCCCCGAACTTAAAAATGGGGGATTCATATACACATCATATGCTAGGAGACTTAAATCCGAAGCCTCTCATGAAGGGGAACCTCCTAATGCACATGGCAGTTCTAATGGATGAAGGGTTTCTCAAATATCGTCGAGTAATCGGATAGCGGTGGCAAGACAAAGTCCAGCTATCGGACTATAAACCAAGCGCTCGATGGGAGGCACCCCATCAAATCTCTCTCTTTCCCTACTTGTTTAATTCTACTTACTTATCTCCATTTCCCTCCCCTTTGTTTAATTCTATGCATTTTGATCTAGTTGTAAATTTTTGAATCCTTTTGGATTTAGTAGCTCATTGCCTACATTTTTGGAACTTAGGCATTAGTGCGCATATTTTTGGGACTATAAAGCTTATTGAACACATTTTTGATGCACTAGCACATTGCATATACGCACATCTAGGAGTTTTTTGGAATTCACATGCATATATCCTCCTACGTTCAACCCTCCTAGTTGTAAATATTGCATATTAAGTTTTGGTGGTTTAGAGGGCTTAATAAATGTTGTATGTTTTTCTCAGGTCAAGGCTGCTTGGAATGAAGCAAAGTTCAAAAGCCCATCCTCAATGCATGTCAAAAGCTGCATATCAAAAATCTGGGAAAGGGCGCGGCCGGGCTGGAATCAAGGCTAATAGGCGCGCGTGGTCGCGCAGCATGCAGGTTGTCTCAGACTTAAGGCAAAATTCAGCAGAAATTGAGCGCCACATCATTTCATGTAGCAGACGAGGCTGACTAGGGGAGTTTCCTTTTTCCTTTTACCTTCAATGAGGACATTGCAGTTTTTAAGTTTGGGGTTATTAGGGTTATTTTTGTATTTTTGCATATAGTATAGTTCATGTCATATTGCATATTGTTTAGTTCATTCAGTGCATGTTAAGTCGTATTTTGAACATTTTGTGAAAATTTTCAAAATTTTTGTTATGTTTTCAAATTTTTTATTTTATTTTAGTTAAATGTGTTAGGACGTATTGCATGAATCCAGTTTCTAGTTGGTTTGTTAGTTATTTGTCCTATGAGAAAACTAGAATTACTTGATTTTTGAACTTATTTGAGACTTAAGCTTGATTATAATGTCATATATGTAAATCTTTATTTGTCAAATACTAATGTCACCGGTTAGCACTTTAGAGTAACCATCATGATATGCTTAGTTTAAATTTTCGCATACTTGTCTTCTGGTGGGAAATCTATGTTTTAATGAAAGAGTTTCAGTGATCAAGCGGTAATAACTAGGACTATAGAAAGCTTATGTTTGGGGGAAGCAGAGGGTAGGCTTGCCAGTTGTAGAAAAAGAAAAGAAAATAAAAAGTGAAAAAGGAAAAAAAAAAAGAAAAGAAAAAGAAAATTGATTGTGAATAAACACTTCGGCTACGTCGAGTTCTGTGGCCTTTGATATTCGAGCAAGTAAGCCTTAGGGGTGTCTTTACACCCAGCGCCCTAAGGCCTTTTGGTCTGGGAGTCGTTGGTCGAAAGCTCGCTACACGGGTATCATTGAAAAGCCTATGAGGACTAGGCATTGCACAGTCGATTGTGTACACGGAAAAGAGCAAAAACGCCCTCGTGAGTAAATAAAAAGCATAATAAATCCCCTGTGGACTTTTAGCTTAAGTGATGCATGGTGTTAGTTCCCAAAGGCACGTTAGTTATCTAGAAGGGGGGTTGAATAGATATTTTAAAATTCTTTGTTTAAAATACTTTGTTAGTATTGATTATACTAACAGCAACGGAATATATGTTTTGTTCCCCTTCAAGATATTGCAGTTATGGTTTGATAAGCAGTTATAGCAGTTAATGAGAGACAATGAGATAGAAGGTTTTAAGTGATTCAGAGCACACAAGGCTCCTAATCCACTCTTCTACTCCACGAGTAGGAAATCCATTAAGGATGTTTCTTACAACTGGATCACTTAGATCCCTTCAAGGCCAGCAGCCCTGGAACTTCACTTAGTTCACTTTTGAACTCTTCAAGTCCTTTGACTTGGATTTGCTCTTAGTTCACTTTTGAACTCATCAAGTCCTCTGACTTGGATCTACTCTTAGTTCACTTTTGAACTCTTCAAGTCCTCTTACTTGGTACCTCACTTGGATTTGCAGTAGTTGTTTGAGGTGTGCTACTCAGTTCCAGTTCAGCATCTGTCTCTTAAAGACTGAGTAGCGAAACAAGCTTTCCTCTTTCAGGATCGTAGTGTTGATCGTTGAGTGTTCTTGAGCTTTTCTCTTGATAATCTTTCTTATTGTATCTTGCTTGCTTAGTCTGAATCCTTGTCTAATTTCCTTATAAAAGAGCCATTCAGAATTAGCCGTTTGAATGCTCCCGTTGCTTCATTTAATGCTCCAGACATTTTTTGTGCAGTGATGTTGACGTCCTACTTTTCTGCTGTTCTGCCGCCTGGCCCACTGACACATCAAACTATATCTTTCACCTAACACCAGAAAAGGTGCTTTCTGCAGGCAGCTTTAGTCCGTTCCTTAGCTTTTTCAATACGCTTCTTTGATTTGAACTAAGGATGAATATGGGAGTATTGGGACTATCACTTTGTCAATGGACATAAGCCTTTCTTCATTTGTTGCTCTTCCTCCCTTCATCAGAACTACAATCTTTGATGCTGACTAGAGGAACACTACGATTATGATCATTGTGACATAATCGTTGTGTGTTGGCTTTGCACAGCTTGATTCAGACTTGATCGTAGAGAACACTACAATTTCTCTTAAGCTCTTGGTAGACTACGATTCCTTGCTTGCTTGTCTTGTAGACTCCACACTTCTGATAGCACTCTGCGATTCTAAACTTGGCTCGTCAGATGCTTTTCAACTTCATGATTCTCAGTATGGCTTCCAAGGCAGACTACGATTCTTTGATGCTTTCACTTGAGCTCAACGGATCTTGCCTTGGCCTCTGCAGACTTAATTCTTTGGCAGACTACTATTCTGGACATCTTCATTTTAAGCTTCACGATTCTGCCTTTTCTTCTGCAAACTCGAATCTCTTGGCAGACTACGATTCTTGATATCTTCGTTTAAGCTCCACGATTCTGCCTTTTCTTCTGCAGACTTCGAATCTCTTGACAGACTACGATTCTTGATATCTTCGTTCAAGCTCCACGATTCTGCCTTGTCTTCTGCAGACTCAAATCTCTTGACAGACTACGATTCTGGATGTCATCGTTCAAGCTCCACGATTTTGCCTTGTCTTCTGCAGACTCAAATAGATCAACCTAACAAGTTTGATCTTTTCTTCTATGCATTTATTTACATAAATGATAAACATTAAAGCTCAGATCAACCTAACAGTTTTGATCTATCATCTAAGTCCTTGTACAATAATTCTCTTAAGGACTGTACACTTTAGAATTTATATTTACTTTCAATATCAAATCTGAATATGCAATTCCCAACAATCTCCCCCTATTTGATGTTGACATAATCAAGGAGATTTAGATCATAGCATCATTTTCTAAATGCATAATGTTAGAAAGTAAATATGACTTAGTGTTTCAGTGAGCAGCTGAAATTTTTAGAGAATAAGCATGAATTTATTGATGTTTGAAGAGATATTACAATCAAGCATAGAAACATCAATATACAGTTAAGCTTAGACTTATCTTTATTTTCTTTGCCTCTTATTCCTCGAAAGCTCTGCAGCTCTCATTCTTCTGGTTTGCTCATCTTTCCATTCAATGTCTTCTAGCTTATATCTGGACTGTGCAAAATTCATGCCTTGTGAGCCAGAAGTTTGACCTTGATGTCTTTGAAGAGGTATTCCCACTGGAGGCTGCTGCAGATATTAATTAGATCGTGGAGTTTGAACATTTGGACTCCTGGGGTTGCCACCCAACGATTGACCAATATGAGTTTGCCTTTGCCTTCCTTGTTGTGGAGGTGGTGGTTGAATCTGCGTCTGCCTCTGTCCACCTCTGCTGCTTCTACTTCTGCCTTGGCCCCCTTGTCTATCTCCTTGCTCATTAATCTCCCCCTTTATGTTATCATCTAGGGTTTGAATATCTTCAGATAAGCTTCTGACTCCATCCACCAGTTCATGCATTTGAGTTCGTTGTTGAGAAATGCCGCTACTTTGTTCAGCAACTATAGCTTCAGTGTTTCTTCTATGTTGCTGAAGTAGTTTCACTGCATCATTGTTCTGGCTGATTTGAGCAACACTGCATTCTTGGAATTGTTGCAGAGAGATACGCAGTGCTGAAATCTGTTCTGCCATCAGCTCATTTTAAGATTGCTAATTCTTTTGCATTAGTATCATAGCCTCTTTATGCTTCTTTGTCTCAGCAAAATGAATAGCATCCCTTGCCTTGAAGCTTGCAGCCATTTCTTTGAAAATTTCTCTCAATGCTTTAGTCAGTTCAGTCCCCAAATGTCCTGGCAGAGTTTTGACAGATTTAAGGATGTGATCGATTCTTAAGTGGAGAGCAAGTGAGTGATCTTCAAGAATCTTTTCAGACTCTGAACCTATTTGATTCAATGTTGCAGTCAGCTCCTCCTTTGTTGGCATGAGAGCCAATTGATCTAGAATTTGTTGTGTTTCTGGAGGAGGAGTAGTAGTTGTAGTGTGTTCATCTCTCCTTAACAGTCTTGCGAGAGCAATTGTCATATCAAAATATTCATTGTTGGAGGATGATGGGATGTCTTCTTGGGTTAGAGGGGTTGATGTTTGCTGGATTGTCGTAGTGTTTGGCTCAGATGTTTGTGTTTGTGTTTCTTTGAGCTGCTTTTGACACTCTACGATTTCTTCTTCGGATTGATCAGCATGTCCGAATCGTAGTGTGTCATCTAGGGTTGGTGTTTCACTGATTGAGTTTGCAAGCATTTCTTTGACAACTCTTGTGATGTGCTCAATCATCATTGGATCGGGTTGCTCTATGAGAATGAGTTGATTGTTTGGTAATTCAGACACAGAATTTTGGAACTCTGTGCCTGGAAATTGATTTTCCACTCTATTTTCCAACACATCATCTTCAATGTCCATCATCACAGCATTAGCAGATATTATAGTTTCTTCATGGACTGATGAGACTACGTTTTCTCCAATAACTGGTAGCTCCCCCTCAACTTCTGCATTCTCTTGTTCTTTTGCTCTTAACAGCTCCCCCTCAGCTGTAGCACTCTTTTCATTGTGAATCTCCAGAGTTTTATTCAATGCTTCATTTTGACTCAGCTCAAGTGCTTCCTGCGCTTTTTCCTCAGACTGAGCCATTTCTTTTTCTACCAGACCTTTTTCATGAGGACCAATATCCTTAGGTATTTTTTTAGCATTGGTTTCCTCCTGATTGATCGTGGTCTGATCCTCTTCTTGGTTTAGGACAGATGCTTGAGATTCAGTGATATGTTCAGTCTTCTCAATCGCCCTTCTTCTGTCCTCTTCCCTTAGAATTTCCTCATTGGTAAGAATATATTTCTTAACCAAATTCTTCTTCTTCTTGGGCTTGATTACATCTTCAGAACCTTCTTTTGCTTCAGCCTTGATTGTCTGTTCAGGCTGAGAGGTTGTTGCATCATCTCCTTCAGTGGTCAGCCTAGACTCTACGAGTGGTTAAGACTCCACAATCGTAGTTAATGTAGGCTTCCTTGTTCTTTAACTGCGTTTCTTCTTCTTCTGAGGCTCAGAGCTACCTTTAGTCATGCCATTACTTGCTTCCCTCTTCTTCTTCATCTTCTTCTCTTTCAGAGCCTCCTTTGGTGCTTGAGTTGTCTCATGAGTAGTAACTCTGTTAGACATTGAGCCTCTAAACTCCATTTTAGCACCAGGACAAGCTTGAAGTGCATCAGTGGTTGAGCCTTGGTGTTCCTCGGCCACTGGCATATCTTCATTCATTTTCTTCTTTCCTTTGCTCTTTCTGACCAAAGCTTCAGCATTTTCTTGATTTACTTCTTCTTCTTCTATCTCCCAGGCTTCCCTCACAGCAGATGAAGTTACAGATTTCATCTTTACATTTTCTGTCGGGTTTTTCTTCTAGTTCTGAAACAGTTGCTGGGTCATCTTTTTGTTGGGAGTAATGGAGACACCTTCCTTGTCTTCAATCTTGTTACCCAGTGTAGCTTCAAGAATCATGCTGATAAACCTTCCATAAGGCATCTTTGCCGTGCTCTTGGTCTTCTTAGGACTTTCCATCCATTTTCCAAATCACTCCATCAGTAGAGCTCCATAGTTGAGTTGAACTCTGTATCTGATAGCTGTCATGAGCTTCAGTTGCTTCTCATTAACAGAATCGTGGCCCGAGCCTTTGCAGCATATACATTTTCCAATAATGTCAGCAAGAAATTCATATTCTTGGGGAAACTCTTTCTTTCTGTAGTCACTCTTTCCTTCAGTTCTGATGTGCTTCATCTTCTTTAGGCCTTCATGAAAATCGATTCAGTTTAGTGATGGAAGACCTTCATTGTTCAGACCCAGGGCTAGGTTTATGTTTTCAACATTGAAGCGTATCTGCTCGCCCTTGGCTTTGGTGAGGATGGAGTCTCCTTCAACAACTCCATTGGTGTAGAATTCTTTCACCAATTTTGTAAAGATTAGAGTGTCAGAGCTTAGGGCATCTTCGAGTCCAGCTTTCTTTAGCAGAGAAAGAACTTTGTGGATTTCTGGACCAGCATCTTAAAATTTATCAAAGCATAGCTGATAGCCCGAAAAAATTCTGGAAGAAGCCATTTATGTGGATTGATTCTTCTAAAATGAAAGAACTTGGCTTAGCTTTCTAAAACTTAGGGTTTCATTTGAGAGAGAGAGAGAGATAAAGAGAGAAAGTAAGAGAGAGATAGTCTTTTGAAATTCAGAGGTAAACTATCAGAAAGAAGTTCGAAATGAATTTAACTTCCCTCTATATGTTCTGCATCGTAGAACACGTGTCGGATTCTGCAGAGCTCCATGATTTTAATCCATATGGAAATCTCTGTTCTGCATTTAGCTCCCTCTGAGCTAGTGTGCCCTTGTGAGAAGACTACGAATGCCGAAAACCACTCCACGATTATTGAGTTCTATCCTTTTCTTGCTTCTTGACCGTTGACTCTAAGGTTTTCTGTGATGCCTTCTGAAATGGCAAACCTTCTGGATTAAGGTTGCTTAGGAAGGGCCAACCACTTAGTTTGACACTAAGAATTAGGTTTGTCCCTGAGACACTTATCAAAAGGGTTGTTTGGCTTGTTGTTGCTATCACAGTGAGCCTTTCTGTCTTGACTGGATCACTCCACGATCGTGGTTTCTCTTTGTCATCTCTACGATTTTGACTTAGCCTTTATATTTGCAAGGTTAGCACCATCTAGAGCATAGAATTTATGGTTGCAAATTTAACATACCTAACTCACTTATCAGTTTATTAAATCTGGATTCATCTAAAGGTTTTGTAAACACATCAGCAAGTTGATCTTCAGTAGGGATATATTGCAAAGATATTGTTCCATTTTGAACATGATCCCTAATAAAATGATATTTTATTTCTATATGCTTGGTCCTAGAATGCATGACAGGATTATTTGTTATTGCTATGGCACTTGTGTTATCATAGTGTATGGGTATATATTTGAAATCAAACCCATAATCTGCTAGCTGGTTCTTTGTCCATAGGATTTGAGCACAACAGCTGCCTGCAGCAATGTATTCAGCTTCTGCTGTTGAAGTTGATACTGAGTTTTGCTTCTTGCTGAACCAGGACACTAGTCTATTTCCTAGCAGTTGACAAGTGTCACTGGTACTTTTTCTGTCTATTTTGCATCCTGCAAAGTCAGCATCTGAATATCCTGTCAGTTCAAATGAGGACTCCTTGTGATACCATAGACCCAAGTAGGGTGTACCTTTAAGATACCTGAAAATCCTTTTTACAGCAGTTAAGTGTGATTCCTTAGGATTGGTTTGAAATCTAGCACATATACATGTTGTAAACATTATATCTGGTCTACTGGCAGTTAAGTAGATAAGGGAGCCTATCATACCTCTGTATTGAGTAATATCAATACCTTTACCTTTCTCATCTTTGTCAAGCTTAGTTGCTGGAGCAATTGGTGTTTTCATGGGAGAGGCTGATTCCATGCCATATTTCTTAAGTAAGTCATTGATGTACTTGGCTTGGCTTATGAAGATACCTTCATCAGTTTGCTTCACTTGTAGTCCAAGGAAGAAGTTCAGCTCACCCATCATGCTCATTTCAAATTTGCTCTGCATAAGCTTGGCAAATCTCTTACACAGATTTTCATCAGTAGAACCAAAGATAATATCATCCACATATATTTGAACTAGTAAGACTTTATCTTTGTGCTTCCTAAGAAATAGTGTAGTGTCTACTCTACCTCTGGTGAATCCTTTTTCAATAAGAAAGTTTGATAATGTTTCATACCATGCTCTATTTGCTTGTTTAAGTCCATATAAGGCTT
The DNA here is from genome assembly GCA_020205555.1 of Panax stipuleanatus. Lineage (NCBI taxonomy): Eukaryota > Viridiplantae > Streptophyta > Magnoliopsida > Apiales > Araliaceae > Panax > Panax stipuleanatus. The sequence continues at coordinate 129,839,426 of CM035120.1, read as the reverse complement.
TATCTAATCTATAGACATAATCAGAGAGGGTTGGATTGAAACCTGGGGGTTGCTCCACGTAGACTTCTTGAAGTTCACCATTTAGGAATGCACTCTTGACATCCATCTGGAATACTTTGAACTTCATGTGAGCAGCAAATGCAAGGAATATTCTGATTGCTTCAAGTCTGGCAATTGGTGCGAAGGTCTCATCGTAGTCTATGCCTTCTTCTTGAGAATAACCTTTGGCCACCAGTCTTGCTTTATGTCTAGTGATCACCCCATCTTCATCCATCTTGTTCTTGAAGACCCATTTGGTGCCGATGACTGGGTGATTCTTTGGTCTTTGAACTAATCTCCAGACTTTGCTTCTTTCAAATTGATTTAGTTCCTCTTGTATGGCTTCAATCCAGCTTGCATCTAGCATAACATCTTCAATCTTCTTGGGTTCTATTTGAGATAGAAAACTCAAATAGAAGCATTCATTCTGAGTTGCAGATCTTGTTCTGATTCTGGCAGTTGGATCACCAATAATTAGATCTTGAGTGTGATCTCTTTCCCACCTGTTCCCTGTTGGAACATCTGTTCTGGTGCCTTCTTGTCTGAACTCCTCAAGATTGACTTCTGGTTCTTGTTGTTCAGAATCGTCGTCTGGCTCAGCTCTCTCTATAATTTCTTCTTCGGACACTACGATTCTTTGTTCAGGAACTGCAGTCGTAGTGCTAGGCTCGATCGCTTCATTCATAGTGTCAGTATCATCAATCATAGTATCTTATGGTGCAGACTTGTCCGAGTCTATTTCATCAAAGATGATATGGATTGAGACTTCAACACTTACTATCTTCTTGTTGAACACTCTATAGGCTTTGCTGTCTATGGCGTAACCAAGGAAGATTCCTTCATTTGACTTAGGTTAGAACTTAGTCAGATATTGCTTGCCATTGTTGAGAATGTAGCATGAACAACCGAATAGATGGAAGTAACTGACATTTGGCTTTCTTCCTTTCCACAGCTCGTAGGGTGTCTTTTTCAGCGTAGAGTATACAAGAGATCTGTTCTGTGTATAGCATGTAGTGTTGATGGCTTTTGCCCAAAAGTATTCAGGCAGATGAGCTGCTGCTAGTAGAGTTCTCCCGGCTTCTATAAGTGTTCTGTTTTTCCTTTTAGCCACTCCATTTTGCCGAGGAGTTCGTGGTGCTGAGAAGTTGTGACTGATGCCATTGTCTGCACAGAACTGATCCATTTCTAAGAAATCGAATTCTCTGCCATGATCACTCCTTATTGCCTTAATAGTCTTTCCTTTTTCATTCATCACCAGCTTGAACATCTTTATCAGTTGGGAGCTTGTCTCATCTTTTGAGTTAAGAAAGAACACCCATGTGTATCTGGTGTAGTCATCCACTACGACCAGTGAATATCTCTTTCCTCCTAGGCTTACAGTTGGAATTGGCCCAAAGAGATCTATATGAAGTAACTGTAGGGGCCTGTCAATTGAGTTGACTGCTTTGCCTTTGAATGAGTTCCTTGTTTGCTTTCCAAGCTGGCATGCATTGCATTGTCTTTCTTTGATGAAGCTGAACTTGGGTAATCCTGCTACCAGATCTTTGGAGGTCAGTTTAGACATACTCTTGAAGTTGAGATGAGACAATCTTCTATGCCAAAGCCAACTTATTTCTTCAGTGGCTTTAGCAAGGAAGCATATTGTCTCATCAGAACTGAGCTGAGCAAGATTGACAATGTATACATTTCCTTCTCTTGTTCCTGTCAGCTTAAAAGAGGATGTCTCCAGATCTCTGACTTGACACTGATTGTTGAGAAATGTGACTTGATGGCCTTTATGGCAGAGTTGGCTGATGCTTAGAAGATTGTGCTTTAGACCATCAACATAAGACACTTTGCTGAAGGACACTGCACCATTTCCAACTGATCCATAACCTCTTGTCTTGCCAGAGTTGTTATCTCCAAAGATAACTGTTGGTCCCTCCTTCTCTATATAATTTGACAGGAAGGCTTTGTTTTCTGTCATATGTCTTGAGCAACCACTGTCCAGATACCATGTTGTAGTCGTGGTGCTCATTTCCTGCAAACATATTCAGCTTTCATGTTGGTACCCAGACTAGCATGGGTCCTGCAATGTTAGTACCCTTATGAACCCAAATCTGCTTGACTTTGGGTCTCCCATGCATAGTATTATGAAAGCATGATGCAGTTTTATGACCAAGTCTTCCACATGCAAAACATCCAAAATATTTTATGTTTGTGTGTGTGTGTGTGGATGCTTTCTCCAATTTTACTTGCGTGGGTATCTGTTGGCTTTACCCTTATATTGCATCTTCCTTTTCCATGCAGCCCTGGAGTTCACTTTCAGTGCTGAGTGAACCTCAACACCACGATTCCTTCCAAGTTGACCCGTGAAGTCAGTTTTACTTGACTCTATGATTCGTCGAGGTTGGGCAGTGGTGACTGAGTTACTCTTTACCTTTCTGAACCCTAGGCCAGCATGAGATCCATAGTGTTTAGTAACACGTCTTGGTCCAGAAGAGCAAGGTCGCACTGATTCATCCTTCTGTATGGACTTTACAAATGTAATACTTCTACTTAACTTAGAAGCACTACTTACGTTAATTTCCTTTGTCTTTTCCACATTTGGTTCTGAGGTAGATTCCCCAAACCCTAAGCCTGTTCTATCAAATACACTTCTCTGATTGGATATCAGGGAGTCCATGGATGAAGAAGATCTATTCCATGTAGAGATGATCTTTTCTAATTCCTCAATCTTAGAGGTTAGATTTGACTCTCTTTGTATGTTCAGTTCATTGATCTCTCTTAAGATTTTATTTTCAGCTTCAAGCTTAGAGAGAGAGTTAGAACTTAGTAGAGCTGCTTCCAGCTCTTTCTGAACTTTCTCTTTCTCTTTTTGAAGATCAGTATAATCTTTAGATAGGACTCTTAGCCACCTCGTATTTTGATATAGATCAGTTGACATATCACGAATGCCAGTTCTTAAATCATCAATGTCTATATCAGGAGAGTTAAAGTCAAATACCTTGTCTATGATTGCTTCAGCATCTTTCCTGCGTAGTACATCTTTGGCCATTAAACATATATTGGCTTTTTGAGGTGCTTCATCATCTTCAGACTCAGTATTAGTATCATTGTTTGAATCACTCCATGAACTTCCAGCTACAAGCCCTTTGTCTTTCTTCTTATTCTTTTTGTAGCCTTTGAGCTCCTTCTTTGGATTTGACTTTCTTTTCAGCTCTTCTCTGATAGGCTTATTGCAGTTGGCAATGAAATTCCCAGGCTTCTTGCAGTTGTAGCATAGGTCATTGATCTGCTCCTGACTGCTGCTGTTGTTGAACCTTTTAGGTTTGCTGCTCCTGCCTTTGAGTATGAGTCTTTTGAATCTTCTAGCAAGAATTGTAGCTTCATCATCATCAATGTGACGCCCCCAGAATAGGTCCATTCAACCCAACCCATTCTGAGTCGCCAAATACATGGTACAGAATTCAAATACAAACTTTATATCATACGGTCGTGCAAAATACGACCACACAACTGTGAGTCTCAGTACAAATATGTAGAAAATATTAAGATTCAAACTAAGTCCTCATTACAATTATGATCACACTATTTATCAGAAATAGTGAGGACTACTACTGCTCTAACTCGGACCATCACTCCATTCCCCGACTAGTACCCGCAATATTCTCATTTCCTGAAGAGAACAATGGAAGAAAAGGGTGAGCTCAACTAGCCCAGTAAAGAATATTATGACTAAGATAATGAAAAATAAATTATCGTTAGTCTTCAACAGTTCAGATAAAATATTATGGACAACAAGTTTTAGATCAATATTCGCAGCGGAAATAACAAATCATTAGAAGAGTTAAGCAGAGAATGAAGTCTACTATCTTCTATGATTTAAAGTCCATCATCAATATTTTATCCCTGTAACATCAATCAATATATATCTCGAATCAAATATTCATCTTTGCACTACAGGCTAAAGATATTCATTTATATCACCAGTGATCATGTTCATCTCAACTCCTGTCCATCTTTGCACTACGGGCCAAAGATATTCATCAGGTAATCATCTTTGCACTACAGGCCAAAGATATTCATCAAATAATCATTCATCTTTGCACTACAGGCCAAAGATATTCATTTGTATCATCATTTAAGACTGAGGATGATGAAAAATAATATAAAAACGAATCCAGTGAGATAAAGGACAAAAATTAGGAATTCGTAATTTAATTTATCCAAGTTCATGAATACTCCGTAATAATCAATTGTGGAGCAAAATTCAAGAATGAAGTTTCAAACTTGGATCCAATCAAAGAAAAAAAAAATATTTTTTTTACCGTGAATAGTAACTCATGAATAGTAACCCGTGAATAGTAACTTGTCATAAAAAAAATAAAAATTTCATAACAAGTTCAGACCAATATTTCAGTGAAATAATATTTCATACGAGTATGAATGAATATACGAAACTGTAATTGGATTTTCACCCGTCATGCGGTAATCCGCGTAGACAGATCATTTCCACAATTTAATAGAAATGAATACGAAGGGTGATTCACCACGCATGCGGTAATCCGCGTAAACAGATTATTCCCACAGATTATTAAGGAATTGAGTGAATACAAAAGGTTTTCACCAGGCATGCGGTAATCCGCGTAGACAGGTTACTCCCACAGATCAACAAAGAATGAATACAAAGGGTTATTCACCATGCATGCGGTAATCCGCGTAGACAGGTTACTCCCACAGATCAATAAAGAATAGAGTAACAACCCTTACGAGTATTGAAAGAAAATAGCATTCTTTATGAATATAAAAGAAATAATACCCCTTACCTCAGTAGAAGATTGGATACTGGAGTAGTGTAGTAGCAGAATACTCTTCTTCTTTTTCTCTCTATAATTTTTCTCACTATAATAACTTTGTTCTTCAAGAATGGTGAGAAATGAATGAAATTAGCTTGCTATTTATAGGCTAGAAAAAGGTTGGACAATTACACTTTAGTACCTCCATCTTTGCCTAAATTTTTAATTTAGTCCCTCAAGTTTATAAATCTTGCACCTCCACCCCTGCAACTACCCACCAACTATTTATTATCCACCAATAAGTGGGTCCCACATGTTAACCACCCATTAATTGCTCATTTATCTGATTAATTCTCCGTTAGGTCAATTTAACATCCGAAAATTAACTATTATCGAAATAAATGTCGATTTCTACTAACATTAATATTTCCAACACAATGAAAATATTTTTATCAACCATTCATCAATTATTATATAAATTAATATTACAAAATCACAATAATGACAACCAGGTCGTTCCCAGGAAAGAGGGGGCCTTCCGATAAGGACTTCTCCTTACTGGCGCGCAATTAAATAACCCCTCCTAGACAGAACTTCCTTAGACATTGTCAATAATGCTATCTAATAATATTATTCAAATAATATGAATTATTGAGTTGATAACGTGAAATACTGTGCAACGACAATTATTGAATCAATACTACAAAATATCAACTGTAGCCATTATTGAATAAAAAAATAGCAACGTAGCAATTATTGAGTCAATAAAATATCAATGCAGCAATTATTGAGTCAATAATATAAAATATTAAACAGTAAATACTGTAACAATTATTAAATACTGAGTGACTTCTTACGTAAGCATCAATAATCAAAGATATTGTGCAATACCGTGTGCTACTTTGCAACAATGCGTATTACTGTATTTTTATCACCGGGTATTTTAACAGTTTAACGGTAAAAGTTTTGCCGTGAAAATGTTATTTCTGTCGCTTTCTATATCCGACAATTATTCTGTTGTGGGGTCCACCAATGGCTGCGCCGTCGTACGAATATTCTCCGACAAAAGAATATTCCCCGACACAACGAATATATTATGACCACTTGCTTACTTTGTAAAATTTGCACATTCCATCCATAACTTACCACATTTATCAAATCAACACCTTACTATATCAAAATAATATATAGAGGAAATTAAATTTTTATTTATAAAAGTTGGGGTCTTACAATCAATGTCATCCTCTTCATCAGATTCAGACTCATCTTCCACCTGTGCTCTGGAGATCTCTTCCTTCGCTTTGAGATCAACTCCTTTATCCTTCCTTCTTCCTTCTGATAGAGTTTCTGCTCGTTGGGACAGTTCTAGCTCGTATGTAAGAAGGTTTTCGTAGAGCTGTTGAACTGTCATTTCATGCAGATTCTTTGACTCTCTGATTGCAGTGGTCTTGGCATCCCATCTGCTTGGTAAAGACCTCATGAACTTGATGACTAGATCTTTGTTTGGATAGGTCTTTCCATAGGCTCTGAGAGAGTTGAGCAGTGTAGTGAATCTTTCATAAGTGGAAGTGACATTTTCTCCTGGAAAATGAGCAAACATCTCATACTGTTGACTCAGTAGAGATTGCTTATTTTCTCTGACTTCTTTAGTTCCTTCATGCATGATGAGCAATGCTTCCCAGACTTCCTTTGCAGTTTTGCAGTTTTGCAGTTAACCACATTCTCAAACAGACTGTCTTCTAAAGACTGGAATAAGATGTTCTTAGCCTTTTTGTCAAGCTGAACATCTTTCTTTTCATTTTCAGTCCATTCAGATTTGACCTTGACCACCATGTTGTTTGGATCTTCTGGAGTTGGTGCAAGCCTTTTTGGAACATAGGGCCCATTCAAAACAGTTTCAAATAGATCATCATCTATTGAATCCATGTAAGCCTGCATCCGAACTTTTCAGTTGGCAAATTTTTCTTTATTGCACATAGGTGGTTTTCTTCCTCCACATATCTTGGTCTCGCTTATCAGTTGTGCCATTGGATCTACTCAAGCTTGTATGCTTAGATGTGAGAACCTGGTCTAATACCAATTGTTAGTTCCCAAAGGCACGTTAGTTATCTAGAAAGGGGGTTGAATAGATATTTTAAAAATTCTTTGTTTAAAATACTTTGTTAGTATTGATTATACTGACAGCAGCGAAATATATGTTTTTTTCCCCTTCAAGATATTGTAGTTATGGTTTGATAAGCAGTTATAGTAGTTATAACAGATATAGCAGTTATAACAGTTAATGAGAGACAATGAGATAGAAGGTTTTAAGTGGTTCAGAGCACACAAGGCTCCTAATCCACTCTTCTACTCCACGAGTAGGAAATCCACTAAAGATGTCTCTTACAACTGGATCACTTAGATTCCTTCAAGGCCAGCAGCCCTGGAACTTCACTTAGTTCACTTTTGAACTCTTCAAGTCCTCTGACTTGGATCTGCTCTTAGTTCACTTTTGAACTCTTCAAGTCCTCTGACTTGGTACCTCACTTGGATTTGCAGTAGTTGTTTGAGGTGTGCTACTCAGTTCCAGTTCAGCATCTGTCTCTTAAAGACTGAGTAGCGAAGCAAGCTTTCCTCTTTCAGGATCGTAGTGTTGATCATTGAGTGTTCTTGAGCTTTTCTCTTGATAATCTTTCTTATTGTATCTTGCTTGCTTAGTCTGAATCCTTGTCTAATTTCCTTATAAAAGAGCCATTCAGAATTAGCCGTTTGAAAGCTCCCGTTGCTTCATTTAATGCTCCAGACATTTTTTGTTCAGTGATGTTGACGTCCTGCTTTTCTGCTGTTCTGCCGCCTGGCCCACTGACACATCAAACTATATCTTTCACCTAACACCAGAAAAGGTGCTTTCTGCAGGCAGCTTTAGTCCGTTCCTTAGCTTTTTCAATACGCTTCTTTGATTTGAACTAAGGATGAATATGGGAGTATTGGGACTATCACTTTGTCAATGGACATAAGCCTTTCTTCATTTGTTGCTCTTCCTCCCTTCATCAGAACTACAATCTTTGATGCTGACTAGAGGAACACTACGATTATGATCATTGTGACATAATCGTTGTGTGTTGGCTTTGCACAGCTTGATTCAGACTTGATCGTAGAGAACACTACAATTTCTCTTAAGCTCTTGGTAGACTACGATTCCTTGCTTGCTTGTCTTGCAGACTCCACACTTCTGATAGCACTCTGCGATTCTAAACTTGGCTCGTCAGATGCTTTTCAACTTCATGATTCTCAGTATGGCTTCCAAGGCAGACTACGATTCTTTGATGCTTTCACTTGAGCTCAACGGATCTTTCCTTGGCCTCTGCAGACTTGATTCTTTGGCAGACTACTATTCTGGACATCTTCATTTTAAGCTTCACGATTCTGCCTTTTCTTCTGCAGACTCGAATCTCTTGGCAGACTACGATTCTTGATATCTTCGTTTAAGCTCCACGATTCTGCCTTTTTTTCTGCAGACTTCGAATCTCTTGACAGACTACGATTCTTGATATCTTCGTTCAAGCTCCACGATTCTGCCTTGTCTTCTGCAGACTCAAATTTGTTGACAGACTACGATTCTGGATGTCATCGTTCAAGCTCCACGATTCTGCCTTGTCTTCTGCAGACTTAAATAGATCAACCTAACAAGTTTGATCTTTTAATCTATATATTTATTTACATAAATGATAAACATTAAAGCTCAGATCAACCTAACAGTTTTAATCTATCATCTAAGTCCTTGTACAATGATTCTCTTAAGGACTGTACACTTAAGCATTTATATTTACTTTCAATATCAAATCTGAATATGCAATTCCCAACACATGGTCTTGGTTAAGACTTATCTGATTTACTGCTTTTCTTAAGTTGAAACTGGTTTTTCCCCTAAGAAGCGTAGTATGTGTTATATTTGTTCAAAAGCATGTTTAATGGTTGCTAGGCACCCACACACTACATCAGTGCTGACAGTTTTGGATTTGCGAGGATATGCCTTATGATCTTATCTTGGGTATCTTCTCTGTTTCATTAGCCTGTGATTTTTCTGAGGCAGTGCTCATTTGAATATCAATTCTGACTGAGACTTGGACTTGCATTCATGATAGGATAGGTGGCATTTATTGTAGTTATTGCATTGCATCTTTTGTTTGGTTTTGTTTTGGTTACTTAAGGGCAAGCAACGTTTAAGTTTGGGGGTATTTGATAAGTGGTTTTTATGACCACTTATTCTGATATTATCTAACTGGTTTTGTTGCTTAAACTCAAGTATCATTGTGCTTTTCATGCATTTTTGCTTTGTTTTGTAGATTTCATGTTTTGGAACTCTCTTGGTGCTTATGTAGCTAAAAATACCAAAAAGGGCGAGAGGCTAAGCAATGGAATGAGGGCACGATATGGCAAAAGAGTAAAGCATGCAATGTCCTAGTGTGCAAGGAAGCAGAAGCAAAGTGCAGCAGCAGAAGAGCCAATGCACCAGCAGAATTTTAGGTACTGCACGGCCGCGCCGGAATTACAAAGGTAACACGCGCGCCCGCGTTGAAATGCAGGAAATAGAGACAACTCTGGGGAAGCGCGCGGCCGCACCAGGACAAAGGCTAAAGGGCGCGCGGCCGCGCGGCCGCGCCAGCTAGGCTTGACCAAAGCTATAACTTTTCATTTTAGCTGAGTTTTGCTTAGAGAAACGGAGGGCTCGACTTCAAGGCAATATGAGGGCTTGTTTGCCCAACATATCAGATATACTCCCCTCTTGGGAGCTTAGCCCTAGCTTAGTTTTGCTCTCTCCTCTCTCTTTACTTTCCTTGTCTAGGTTAGGAGTAGATTAATTCTAGGTTTAATTAGTTAGTTTCTAGGGTTTAATTAGAGAAGAAGATTGAAGCAAATGGATTTCATTGGAGATTCAACAAAGGAGCTTGAGCACTCAGATTTGCATTCTCTATCTTTATAATCTCTTTGCTTCCTATTTGTAATCTTATGATGTGTATTCAACTTGTGGATGATAGATGTGCTTCATTATGATATCTTAAACTTTATTTTGAGATTTCAATGGAACCTTTTGAGTAGTTTATATTGATATGCTTCCATGTTGGTCTTATTGATTGCTATGAGATTGTCTGTTATGATTCGTGCTTTCATTGCTTAATTGATTAGCTACCAATTACTGTGATAACCAATATGGACTTGACAGATGAAATATGGGTTTAGATCTAATCGTAGTAGCTGGTGATTGTATGTCTACATGGCGTTAGATGTATGATTTGTGCTTATGATAGACATATACCGAAGCGCCTCTCGTAGTTAATTGAGAACCTGTACTTAAACCTTAATTATTTGTAAACCGTATAGACATATAGTGGTTTAGGTAATGTGGGTGTTCATATGCGTTATATCATCTGTGGATTGTATGTGATATGGATTAGGTGCATTGAAAGATAGCCTTATCTCACTTTCGTGTTCTTGACTAACATTATGTGACGATTAATTTGACCTAACTGGGAGTATGTTGATTTAGATGAATCATTAGGGGAAGTTGAGATCTTATATCTTCATTATCTGATTTTACTCTATGGTATTTAGTTTTAGTTTAATTACTTGTCTAGTTTTAATTCAAACAATTTAATCGCTCATTTAGATAAGACTGAAATGGTTATGGGCTAGTGGTTTGGTGACTTTTATTAGTTAATTCTCCGTGGAAACAATATCTATACTTACTCTTTATTACTTGTTGACCGGTTATACTTGCACGCATATATTAATCGGTAAAACGACCAACAACTCACCTCCATTATTTGTTCGGAGACACTTCAGCTTTTTACCCATTTATCTCTCAACTGATGCTTGAAATTTCTTAAATACATCAAGTACTTGATTTTTGGTCTTCAAAGTGTATACCCATATCTTCCTCGAGTGATCATCAATAAATATCACAAAGTACAGAGAACCACCAAGTGTTCATACCACATACATCGAAGTGTACTAAATCAAGTATATCTTACTTTTGAAGAACTCGTGAATAAAACTTTGTTCTACTTTCCAGCCAGGCAATCACTGCATTTTTCCAACTTTGTACATTTCAACCCAGATAGACTGTTATTTTTGCCTAATAGCTTCAATCCCTTTTCACTTATGTGACCAAGTCCCTTATGCCACAATTCTGCTTGACTATCATTTTCCACTGCATTAACAATGTCTATTAAGAGCTTTGCTTGCAATGTGTACAATGTTGAATATTTCTTACCTCTAACCACAACCATAGAACCTTTAGTAAGTTTCCACTGTCCATCACAAAAGACGTTGCAAAATCCATCATCATCATGAAGTTTACTAACAGAAATCAGATTCAACCGAATATCAGGAACATGCTTAACATTTTTGAGAACTAACCTTGTACCGTTATTAGTCTCCAAACACACATCCCCAATGCCCACAACTTTCGACACTCCATTACCTATAGTCACCAGTTGCATATGATGTAAAAAAGTCCTTTCGTAATGTAACATGAACTGATGCACCACTATCAATAACCCAACTCATCTCATGAGTAGCAAAATTAAGAACATATTCACCATACATAATGAGAAAATCATTCGAAATAGTAGCAACTCAATTATCATCCTTACTATCAACATTCATTTTTTCTTTATAATTTCCCATATTGTTTTCTCTCTTAAACTGGTGATAAATTTTTTTGATATACCCCTTCTTATGACAATGAAAACATTCTACATTTGCAAATTTGTTGGACTTACTTCTGCTCTTGCGTCTATTCATCGGATGCCTGCTTTTGTTCCTCTCATTTCTCTCGATAACTAGCACATCTGACTGTGAAGAGATACCTCGCGACTTTCTTCGACCCACTTCATTCAGAACACTGCTTTTAGCCAAATCCATAGTAATTTTATCATCTGGAGCGGAGTTAGACAACGACGTTCAAAACGTCTCCCACGAATCCGATAATTTACCAAGCGGCTATAATCCCTGTATCTCATCATCAAACTTGATACCCATTGCAGCTAAATGATTAATAATTCCCTTAAAGGAATTTAAATGATCAGTCAAAGGTTTTTTGTCATGATATCTCAATGCCATCATTTGCTTAATCAGAAACAATTTATTATTTCCCATCTTTCGTGCGTACAACTGTTCGAGCTTACTCTATAAATTGTGTGCATGAGTCTCCACTAATATATTTCAAAACATTAGCATCAACCCATTGTCTAATGTAACCACACACTTGACGATGCAGAATTTTTCACTCGTCATTAGTCTTTTTCTTAGACTTCACATTGAAAAAGACAGGCAAAAAATAATCCTTCACATAAAGGAGGTCCTCCATTTTCCCTTTCCAAATATGATAATTTGAACTATTTAAAATCACCATCCTACTCATATTAGTTTTCGTCGTTTAACACAAGGCAAACAATTCAATATAACTACAAGAAAATGGTCTAACAGTGACCATCACTTTCAGCGACTGCCCTATACGGTTGCTGATAGTAGTACTAGCGACTGCTATATGCGATAGCCTTTGAATCTAGTTGCTATATTATATCCGCGACCGTACGCGGTCGCTTAGTGGTCGCTGGTATGAATTTTCTGCCCTAAAATTGGCGTGAAAAGTTGGCGCGGAGGTTTTGTGCGACCACTCACTATCAGCGACCGCCCAGCGGTCGCTGATATGTCCACATCATTAAAAAATCAGCGACAACATGTGGTCGCAGATCCTCTTTAATCTAATTAGGTTCAGGCATTCGCTCGATACAGCAGCAGAAGAAAAAAAAAGATGGAGAAGATTAAAGGGAGAAGAGGGAGTAGGGGAGAAAGATAAGAGGGAGGGAGAAGAGGGACCAGCCACCACTGCAATCACCCGTCACCATCGTCGTCGTCGACGCCTTCACCGCCGCCGTCACCACCGTTGCGTTTTAGGTAAGATTTCTTCATATCCTACAAAAATGTGTATATTTGATTCTTATGAATAGATACAATTTTCTATACCTAAATGTTATTTTTTTAATATAATATGATAATAGTAGTTAGGGGGAATATACAATTTCTTAATAGATATAATTTCTTAATTTGAATAGATACAATTTCTTAATTTGAAGAACAAAAAAAAATAGAACCTAAGGAATCGATAGCCTTTGCCAATTTTTCAACTTCTGCTAGCCCAACATCAGGAGAGGAAGTATAACCATAGTAGAGAAGAACCCAATTTTTGATTCAACAAATATTAATAGTCCGGAGATGTGTTTCTTTAACATTTTCAAAAACTTGATGTTGAGAATAAAAGAAATCATGTGTGTGCATGTGCAACAAATAAATAGATGGATAGAAAAAGAGAGATTGCCCAGCGAAGAACCATCCCGAATAATGGGATAGACTAGGCCTTTTCATTGGTTATTCACCAAATCGGAACGTCCCGAATCGGACCGGACCAGTGACCGAATGTGACGCCCCCAAATTCAGACCGCCACAGTCTAGAATTTGGTTCGTCACGTTCTAACTATTTAATGACTAAATAATATCTCGCGCAACGGAATAACACATACGAATAGATTACATTTATTTAATATAACCATTCATGTCCCAAGGTTTCGCTGTTGGGTTTGTACGAAATCGTGACGCAATCAAATTGCAAAAATTAGCGGAAGCATGGTATATCAGAGTTTAAAAAAATTTCTACAAAACCATTACTCGGATCATCCTTTATGCAAATTATTAATTTAAAACGATAAATAAGAAGTTATGGAATCATACCCTTGTAGAACGAAGCTTCCACAGGTACTAGTTCAACTCCTTGTTCTTCGTGATCTCCTTGAATTTCCGGATTAGATTCCTTCCTTTGATCAACGTTAGCCACCCAAGTGTTTGGCCTCTAGAGGTGATCCACCAAGGAAGATGAATTATCAAGAAGGAGGGTGGTTGGCTTAGTTTTCTATCCTCTATAGAAAAGGAGTACTCTCCAACAATTGAAATTGCATCATCTAATATCTATTATAAGACTCCTTATATAGATATTAGTCAACCCTTCTAATCCTATTAGACATGGGATTTCTTTTAATTAATTAAACTCCTTTAATTAATTTAGGCTTCCCACCACATGGGAATAATTAATTAAATTCATTTAATTAATTTGTCTCCTAATATTATTAGGAATAAATGAGAGTACTAAATATTAAATTAATTACTAAACTCCTTTAGAAATTAAAATAATAATAATTGTAATAATATTAATAAGACTCCTCTTATTAATTTATATTTAATATTTCCAAAATATTAAATAATAAACATTAAGCTATTTAATTTATTCTATCACCATAGATTAAATTAATTATACTTAATGCATTATTACGATTATGCCATTACCTTCTTAAATAATTATTCTTCCTTTTATGGTGTGACCCTTTAGGTTCTCCATATTAAACCGGTTGTGAATAAATCAATTAAAACAATTTTAATCTTATTTAAATAAATAAATTAAACTAATAATCTATTTAAATAAATAATATTTATTCTACAATAGGGATAAGCCTCTCTAGCGATCAACGACTTTTCAGATAATATAGATTTTAACATTAATCATAAAAGAACCTATGAGTTAATAGTTACCATACAATTCAATCCTTCCACCATACAATGTCCCAATTAAATATAAGACATGGATTTACTGTCAAGTCTTATTTTATTTAATTATATGTATTTCGATTAGAAAATGCACAATTCCAAATAATGCAAATTAAAAACTCCTTTCTAATTTCATTTCACCTTGGCCAAGGATTCCTGGGTTGTCTTTTAACGAATCACATAGGACATATCTCCTCTTTTACTAGAGGTGGTAGATTCTTTATTGATCATTCATTATCTTCATATGTAACTCATTATACCCAAGCATACCCTATATATGCCTTAAAAGGTCTTAAGGAATAAGTCAAAGTATAATTTGTTACATACAAGATACTATGATGATCTCAAGTCCAAGGATCACTTGTACTACTATCACATTAGGAATTCCTATTGACATGCGAGTAAAACTCCATTAGGTATTCCATAGGGAATCACGTTCAGTGAACTTATTCTCCAATAAGCACCTACATACTTGCTTTAGTGTCTCCACACAAATGATCATGAGATCAATCATCCTCATCCAATGAGCAAGCAACATATGTACCAATCTATCCGGATTTACTAATCCCCTTTTTAGTAATCCCACGATTGGGAACGATTTAAGTTTTAAAACTTTCTAAGAATTTAGATCTTATTAGCATGATCATCATCATGATTCTAAAAGCATTGCTTAAAACTATGGGTTATTTACATATTATAAAAACAGCAACATGTAGATAATTAAATGCCTTTAATAAATGAATATTTCATTAATAAATAAATAAGATTGTTTACAAAGTACGTGCTTTATCATCATACATGATTGGCTTGTATGCACACTACTATCAATCTCCCACTTGCACTAAAGCCAATCGCCATGGTATCTCATACCCATCTTCTCTGAGTGACGATCAAACTGCTGTTGTGTTAAAGCTTTAGTAAATGGATCTGCAATGTTGTCTTGAGAGTCTACACGCTCCAAGGTGACGTCTCCTCTTTCAATGATCTCCCTGATCAAATGAAATCGCCGCACCACGTGTTTAGATTTCTGATCAGACCTCGGTTCCTTAGCCTGTGCAACTGCTCCTGTGTTGTCACAGTAAATGGGAACTGCTTCTCCAATGCTAGGAACCACACCAAGTTCAGTTATGAACTTCTTCATCCAAACAGCTTCCTTTGCAGCTTCACTTGCAGCTATATACTCTGCCTCTGTCACTGAATCAGCAACTGTTTGCTGCTTGGAACTCTTCCAACTCACTGCGCCTCCGTTCAAGGTAAAAACATACCCCGAAACAGATTTACTGTCATCTTGGTCCGTTTGAAAACTTGAGTCTGTGAAGCCCTCGAGTTTTAATTCAGACCCACCGTAGACAAGAAAAATATCCTTAGTCCTTCTCAAGTATTTTAGGATATTCTTCACTGCCTTCCAGTGCTCTTCTCCTGGATTCGACTGGTATCTGCTCGTTACACTAAGTGAATGAGCAACATCCGGTCTAGTACATATCATACCGTACATGATAGATCCTATTGCAGAAGCATAAGGGATCTTACTCATACGGTCTCTCTCCTCAGGTGTCTTTGGGGCCTGTTTCTTGGAGAGATGTATTCCATGGCTCATCGGCATGAGACCTCTTTTGGAATCTTCCATGCTAAATCTCTTTAGCATTGCATCAATGTACGTTCCTTGGGATAAACCAAGCATCCTTTTAGATCTATCTCTATAGATCTTTATCCCCAAAATATAGGATGCTTCTCCCAAGTCCTTCATGGAGAAGTGTTTAGATAACCAGATTTTAATCGATTGTAGCATAGGAATGTCATTCCCTATCAGTAATATATCATCAACATATAATACAAGGAATGAAATTGCGCTCCCACTAACCTTCTTGTACACACATGGTCCATCGTCATTTTTGATAAAATCAAACTCTTTGATTGTCTCATCAAAACGAATGTTCCATCTACGAGAAGCTTGCTTCAATCCATAAATGGATCGTTGCAGCTTACAGACTTGATTTATTCCAACCTTTGAAACAAATCCCTCTGGCTGTGTCATATACACATCCTCCTCAAGTTTCCCATTGAGGAAGGCCGTTTTCACGTCCATCTGCCAGATCTCATAGTCGTTATAAGCTGCAATCGCAAGCAAAATCCGAATGGACTTGAGCATAGCTACTGGTGAAAAGGTTTCATCATAATCAACTCCTTGTCTTTGTTTGAAACCTTTTGCAACCAGTCGGGCCTTATAGGTCTCCACCTTGCCGTCCGCTCCAGTCTTTCTTTTAAAGACCCATTTACACCCAATAGGCTTAATGCCTTCAGGTGGTGAAACCAAAGTCCATACTTTGTTTTCATACATGGAGTCCATTTCGGATTTCATGGCTTCAAGCCATTTCCCTGAGTCTTTATTACTCATGGCCTGTTCGTAATTCAATGGATCATCATCATTCATGATGTGTACCTCATCGTCATCCTCTATAACGAATCCATACCTCTCAGGTATCTTCGGTACTCTCCCAGATTTACGAACAGGGTGTGGTATAGTAGGTTCTTCTACTTGGTCAGGTACCTGACTTTGATCCGTGGTAATTTGTGGTTCTTGAACTTCTTCAAGATATATCTTACTCCCACTGACCCCTTCATGGATAAACTCCTTTTCCAAGAAGGCAGCATGTTTCGCAACAAACACCTTTTGATCAGTTAGATGATAGAAATAATACCCTAAAGTTTCTTTAGGGTATCCCACAAATCTACACTTATCGAATTTAGTCTGTAGCTTATCATTTTTAAATTTTTTGACATAAGCTGGGCAACCCCAAGTCTTAACATGCTTAAGATTTGGTTTCCTCCCCTTCCACATCTCATATGGAGTCTTTGGGGCGGATTTGGTAGGTACCTTGTTAAGTAGGTATGCAGCCGTTTCTAGGGCATATCCCCAGAAAAAAATTGGAAGGTCGGTAAAACTCATCATGGATCGAACCATGTCCAACAGTGTTCGATTTCTCCTTTCAGATACTCCATTTAACTGTAGTGTACCTGGAGGAGTCCATTGTGAGATTATACCATTTTCTTTGAGACAATTGAGAAACTCACCGCTTAAGTATTCTCCACCTCGATCTGATCGAAGTATCTTTATACTCTTGCCCGTTTATTTCTCTACTTCACTTCTGAACTCTTTGAACTTTTCAAATGATTCTGACTTGTATTTCATTAAATACACATATCCAAATCTTGAGTGATCATCAGTGAAAGTAATAAAATAAGAATACCCACCCCGTGCACTTGTTGTCATAGGTCCACAAACGTCTGTGTGAATCAATGCCAACAACTCTGTAACTCTTTCTCCTTTTCCACTAAAAGGAGATTTAGTCATTTTACCCATGAGACAAGATTCACAAGTTGGATATGATTCATAATCAGATAACTCAAGGAGCCCATCTTTATGCAACTTGGATAATCTTGTTTCATTGATATGACCGAGTCTACAGTGCCACATGTAGGTATAATTAATATCATCTCTTTTCCTTTTCTTAGTTTGTTCAATTTGAAAAATATTTTCTTGTAAGTCAAGTGTATAAAGTTCATTTCGCAAATTTCCAACACCATATAAAACATCGTCTTTATAAATAGAACAACTATTGTTCTTTATAACAACGTTAAATCCTTCCATATCCAATACAGAAATTGAAATAATGTTTTGAATAATATTCGGAACATAATAACAATTATTAAGATAAATGGGCTTGCCCGAAGGAATTGCTAAATAATAAGTTCCTACAGCTAATGCAGCAACCTTTGCTCCATTCCCCACTCGTAGGATCACCTCATCATTGTTCAGCTTTCTACTTCTGACCAGTCCCTTCACATTATTACATATATGAGAACCACAGCCGGTATCCAATACCCAAGTAGAATTTTGACTTTCTGAAAAATTAATTTTAATCATGAACAAACCTTGATTGGAAGTCGAAGCTTCTCCAAGCTTCTTCTTTGCCAGAAACTTCTTGCAGTTCCTCTTCCAATGACCCGGCTCGTTGCAATGGAAGCACATTCCTTTGCTAGCTAGATCAGATTTCTTTTGTTCCTTTATGTTCACTTTGTCCTTGGTCATCCGAGATCGGAAGAGCTCCTTAGATATCTCATATCTAGCAGTCCTACTTTGTTCACCATACAACTCTTTGAGGTGAATCAACATAGTAGGAGCATCCATGTTTTCGTGCTGACGCTGAAGCTCGTTATTCATGGATGTGAGCATGATGCATTGAGCCACGGATGCATCATCTTGCCACTTTACAATGGTGGCATTCTCTTCCTCAGAGGCTGTTTCTGAAACAGTTCCAGGGACAGGTGAGTTTAGGACATAAGAAATCTTTTCAGCAGTGAGAACTATTCTCAGATTTCTTAGCCAGTCCGTATAATTCGGCCCGATAAGCTTATTAGCATCAAGTATGCTTCGCAGTGAAATTAGTGATTTTGACATTTTTAAAATTCTGCATGTGAAAAACAACATTTTAGCAAACATTCATTTTATTAATTTTGCATACCAAAATAAATTTAGGTCTTTATTTTAAATTGGTATCTCCCACTATTTTTATCAAACTATATTACCCTCACTTATATAGTTCGGCAACATCTAATTAAAGATTTGCTAGTGAGAATAAGGATCCCATTTCAAATGTATATAACCTTGTGGATAGCACAACAAGCGATATACAAATAAATAGGTAGACAACTCTTGTCAATTACATCACTATATAACTCCTTTTATTTTGCCTCTTAAATCATAATGGTCAAGTGTGTGCACATCCGAACTAAAATAATTTAAGTTAAGTCCAGCCTAGCACTTTCATAAATTTAAAAAAGAAAAATGTTCGTCCTTGTGGATAGCACAACAAGACTAGATCGTTCAATTTTCTTTATAAGCATCAAATGTGATTAATTAACATCTTAAATACTCAATACTCGCCTTGTGGATAGCACAACAAACTCATATTAAATATTTAATACTCTATTAATTAATCATGCTAGAAGGCGACGTTCGATATTCCAAATATCATTTGAACGCTTCAGACTTAATATTATTTCTTTGAGGGGTTTGTTATTATTTGTCTCATCTTGTTTAGCGCGCATGCACATATATATATAAAATACGCGTTATTTTATTAAACATGCGAAGCATGTTTGCATAAAATAATATATATATATATAATATTTAGCATGCAATATAGAATACTATATTCTACCCGGATTGATTATGGACTTTTATTCTAGTTTGGTTCACTAGAGCCACCAAGTGAACCAAAAGGTCAAACCTAGGAGTGCAAGAATTTAAATTTAAACGTAACTATTACATTTAAACCCGGGCTCCATACAAACGGGTCTTTACGCGCTCCTTGGCTCCTTGGTCTCCAATTTTTTTAAGATAATTCTAACTATTTCTATTACATTAAACTATTTAATTTAAATAGAAATCTTGATCAGCAGTCAAGGGGAAGTACATAGAAGGGAGATAGAATTTTACATCAAGAAAAAAATTAGAGAAGACGAGGTACGCAGACCCCATTTAATAAAACCCATTCATTCAAGCATTCAACTAAAATAAAATTCAATCACATTGGTCAAATAGTCCATAATCAATCCCCATTTATTATCATACATGTCACCATATGTATCAATAAATAAATATTCATCTCATAAATTAAAACATTCCATATATATATGAGTATCATTTAATGGGCAATTTTAATTTGCATAAAATCCAATTTCAAGATTAAAATAAACTCTTTATTTTAATTATAAAATTATTTAGAATATTATATATATATATATATAATATCTTATATATATATATATATATATAATATAAAAGTAATCTTATATTATATATATATATATATATATATATATAACCTGACTATATTGTACATTATATATATAATACAAATGGGTCACCATAAGTCCATAACATGATGCTGCAGGACGCTTTTGAAATTAAAACAATAACCACGAAGACTTACACAGCAAGATGGACGGTAACGGAAAGAAAGAAAGAAAAACGTAATCGCGATTCCTTTTTTTTTTTCTTTCTTCCATAAAAAATAAATTTATACAACTAATTATGCCCAGTAGATTATTTTAAATACATACCCATATGTATATGAAATTAAAATAATTAATAATTACATAAAGGTTTGGCTCTGATACCACTGTTGGGTTTGTACGAAATCGTGACGCAATCAAATTGCAAAAATTAGCGGAAGCATGGTATATCAGAGTTTAAAAAAATTTCTACAAAACCATTACCCGGATCATCCTTTATGCAAATTATTAATTTAAAACGATAAATAAGAAGTTATGGAATTATACCCTTGTAGAACGAAGCTTCCACAGGTACTAGTTCAACTCCTTGTTCTTCGTGATCTCCTTGAATTTCCAGATTAGATTCCTTCCTTTGATCAACGTTAGCCACCCAAGTGTTTGGCCTCTAGAGGTGATCCACCAAGGAAGATGAATTATCAAGAAGGAGGGTGGTTGGCTTAGTTTTCTATCCTCTATAGAAAAGGAGTACTCTCCAACAATTGAAAGTGTATCATCTAATATCTATTATAAGACTCCTCTTATATAGATATTAGTCAACCCTTCTAATCCTATTAGACATGGGATTTCTTTTAATTAATTAAACTCCTTTAATTAATTTAGGCTTCCCACCACATGAGAATAATTAATTAAATTCATTTAATTAATTTGTCTCCTAATCTTATTAGGAATAAATGAGAGTACTAAATATTAAATTAATTACTAAACTCCTTTAGAAATTAAAATAATAATAATTGTAATAATATTAATAAGACTCCTCTTATTAATTTATATTTAATATTTCCAAAATATTAAAAAATAAACATTAAGCTATTTAATTTATTCTATCACCATAGATTAAATTAATTATACTTAATGCATTATTACGATTATGCCATTACCTTCTTAAATAATTATTCTTCCTTTTATGGTGTGACCCTTTAGGTTCTCCATATTAAACCAGTTGTGAATAAATCAATTAAAATAATTTTAATCTTATTTAAATAAATAAATTAAACTAATAATCTATTTAAATAAATAATATTTATTCTATAATAGGGATAAGCCTCCCTAGCGATCAACGACTTTCCAGATAATATAGATTTCAACATTAATCATAAAAGAACCTGTGAGTTAATAGTTACCATACAATTCAATCCTTCCACCATACAATGTCCCAATTAAATATAAGACATGGATTTACTGTCAAGTCTTATTTTATTTAATTATATGTATTTCGATTAGAAAATGCACAACTCCAAATAATGCAAATTAAAAACTCCTTTCTAATTTCATTTCACCTTGGCCAAGGATTCCTGGGTTGTCTTTTAACGAATCACATAGGACATATCTCCTCTTTTACTAGAGGTGGTAGATTCTTTATTGATCATTCATTATCTCCATATGTAACTCATTATACCCAAGCATACCCTATATATGCCTTAAAAGGTCTTAAGGAATAAGTCAAAGAATAATTTGTTACATACAAGATACTATGATGATCTCAAGTCCAAGGATCACTTGTACTACTATCACATTAGGAATTCCTATTGACATGCGAGTAAAACTCCATTAGGTATTCCATAGCGAATCACGTTCAGTGAACTTATTCTCCAATAAGCACCTACATACTTGCTTTAGTGTCTCCACACAAATGATCATGAGATCAATCATCCTCATCCAATGAGCAAGCAACATATGTACCAATCTATCCGGATTTACTAATCCCCTTTTTAGTAATCCCACGATTGGGAACTATTTAAGTTTTAAAACTTTCTAAGAATTTAGATCTCATTAGCATGATCATTATCATGATTCTAAAAGCATTGCTTAAAACTATGGGTTATTTACATATTATAAAAACAGCAACATGTAGATAATTAAATGCCTTTAATAAATGAATATTTCATTAATAAATAAATAAGATTGTTTACAAAGTACGTGCTTTATCATCATACATGATTGGCTTGTATGCACACTACTATCATTCGCAACTTAAACATCTCTTACATCTTAAACATAGCTTAAGCATACATAATCTTAACTAATACATAATAATATATAAAGTTATTACAATCATAATAGTTCTAATCAAGTACAAGCTACTCCGTAGCCTTGCCCTTGCCCTTGTCAGTGCCCGAGGGTCCGCCTTACTCTGTCTTAACTGAAATGTTTTTAGGGAAAAGCAAGCATGAGCAACAAGTTTTCTTAGCAAGTAATATAGAAATAAGGGGACAATGTAGTTTTCAATTCCCAAGGGTACGACAATAAAGGATAGTTCGAGAATAACAAGAAGTATCAATAATTCTCAATAACAGTCGCTAAGGACAAAAAGATATCAATAAGATTCAACGCTTAAACATTTCAAGATTTCAAAATAATGAATACTGAGCAATCACTAAGGACTATGAACTTCTACTAGAATTAACAGTAATATGTTGATAATCCAATAAAACAAGTACAACAGGTGATCAGCCTAAAGTACCCTACGTTATGCATATCGTTTAATCGTACTCAAGTGCGCACGTCGGTCTCCCGATAATTTATAGTTTCCCTTTCAAAGAAGGTTGTTCATCTCAGTCAATACAAGATTCCACACCAATCAATTGGTTTGGATCGCTTTCAAAGTATGATTTAGGTCTAGCAGAATCAAATGGCATAGACCGCTCTTTCAATATATATAAGAATAATTATAAGTTCAATACTCGAAATCAAATTTCGAAGAATATAAACAACTCTATCTTAGCCACGAAGTATTTAAGTCATAAGACATGAATCGTAATTCCAATAGTTTACTCATACGACAAATAATGGTACAAGCTCAATAAATGCTCAATAAAGAGTAGGGTTAGGAAACTTGCACAAATTCAAAGTTGTGTAAGATAAGAAACTTGCCTTAAGCGTAGATTACCACTTATAGCCTATCAACACTTTTCAAATCCTATTATAATATAGTTACGTATATAGGATATCCATTAGCTACGTACATTTGATACACAAACTCGATATGTAAGTTAAATATACACATACGATTCTAACTTAGTCGTATAACCCTATACGTACGTCATTACATACTTATACACATGTAGCACAAAATAAGTTTATAAGACATTATGAATTCAAGTAACATAGTTATGCCACGTATGACATTATATTTAATCATAACGCTTAATCGATTATGTCTTTACTTATCTTTGGAATTTCTTTTATAAGTTAAACATCATCATGTTACATTATCATCATATATAAATACATATCAATATCGATCAGACTCTGTTTAGCAGCTTAGGGTATCATTAAAAGCTAACTGACAAAAATCAGAACAAACAAACTGTCCAGATTAGAATTTAGCCTGGCGCAGCTGCGCTCTGGTTAAGCTTAGGGACGGCGCAGCTGCACTGTCACCTGGCCAGACCAGAGTTGGGCTTTGCTCTTTTGTTTCTGTCCCATTCATAAGTATACATTACCACATAGTATACACACAGGTTAAAGGGCCTTGCATGCTTATATAATTTTTCCAACTTCAACTAACATGTTATAGTTCTAGATTGGTATTTCTAACGACTTAAGGCCAAATGAGGTCATGAAGTCGCAAGGGCTATCATGCTTGTTATTCATACATATAAAGTGGTCACATAATCTGTAATATGCATGCTTATAAGTATCTTCATTATACACGCATAACTAGCATCATTTATTGCTTTAAAACATATCTAAATCATACTTGACCAACTTTCATTATATCTAACAAGGTGTGTGCACATATAGGCTCTCTTAGAGACACTAAGAGTACTAGTATGCATGACCAAAAATATCAGAATATAGTTACTCCATATCTATGCAACTTAGTTTGCAAAAAGTCCAAGTTTTGCTTTTGAAATCATTTCCAACTTAAACCACGCGTTCTAGTGTATACTTAACACCTTAGACTCACATTTCATGCATATCTAGAGCATACAAGCATGCTTACAAAGTCAGAATATAAACATCAATATTTTATGTCAAAGTCCATTTCAAAAACTATAACTTTCATTTAGTAAACTCATACTAACAAGTCAACAACGTTCATGTTATGCCAAAGAACATATATCTATATGTTAACCCTATTTCTCATGCATGTTAAAGTGATATCAATATACTAGCACCCATCAGATTGTAACAAAAATTGAATCTCAAAACTGGTGCCTAGCGCAGCTGCGCCCCTTTCCAGACAGAATTAGAAAAGAGCTCTGTCTGCAGAATGTTGAACCCAACTTCGATTTTCTTCAATTTAAACATGCTCAAACTCATTCAAAAAGGGTCCACACATGTATATAAACTTCTTAAACATATTGTTGTCATCTTTTCAATCAATTAACAAGAGTTTATGCATAATCAAGAACTTAGCAATTTTAGAAATCAAGAACAAGGAGTATACCTCTACTAATCTTTGAATGAACTTGCTGCTAAATTGCTTCGACAATGCTGCTATATTAACTCTTCCTTAACTTAATAGGAAATCTCAGCAAATGAAAAAGAGAAGT
The DNA here is from genome assembly GCA_020205555.1 of Panax stipuleanatus. Taxonomy (NCBI): domain Eukaryota; kingdom Viridiplantae; phylum Streptophyta; class Magnoliopsida; order Apiales; family Araliaceae; genus Panax; species Panax stipuleanatus. The sequence goes on along the minus strand of CM035120.1, from coordinate 129,814,393 downwards.
AGAGAGCTTCATTTATAGGCAAATGAATACACAGACAATGCAATTTTCCACCAAATCAAACTAATGGGAAGAAGAAGAATTCATTGGCTAAAGGAGAGTAGTTGGTAGTTGTTGATTTCTACTGTTGAGCCCACTCCCCATTGATGATTATTGCTAGTTTGCTGAGTTTGGGAGAAGAAGTAATAGGCTTTACGCCATTCATGCTATACACGTGAATAAGAAATGGGTCACTCAATTAGGGACAACGCCAAATAAAGCTCAGCATTTGCATGTTTGTAAATAAATTAATGCCAACACTTAGGTTATTATACATATACATATTATATATACTTAGGTTATAAATTTAATTGAGTGTACACATGGATAACATTATTACATAATAGCAAGTTGGGGGTATATATCTATACACATCAATATAAAATTCATGTACATTTATAATACCGAATATAATCTAATTGGGTATTGTCGCACCATATTAACCCAACTTTATTATTTCAATTATATTAATTTATTGAAATAATCATTAAATAACAATTATTTATTTAGTTCATTATAATATCCATAAGGTACACATTTAATGTAGCCACATATCACATATTGTCACATATGCATTATTTAAGTAACTTACACAATTCATTGCATTTTACTATATGGTTCTTATATATTATATAGTCATATTAAAGTGTCACATTAAACTTTATATAATATAGATGTAACTACTATATATTATATGTTTAATCATCACACATCCTTGCACATAGCAATTAATTGAACAAGCATTAATCTATTAATTATTCATTTACTCAATAATTTTCTATTACTCACAATAATAATTAATTAATAATATAATATTAATTAATCATTCACTTATTAATTCTTTCATCCTTTAATTAATTAACTCTTCATCATTATTCTCATTTTTATGCCACACAAGGCATTCTACGAGTTCATCGTAATTCTCTATATTCTCTTAATTATCATAAATTCAATTTGAAATTAATTGAATTACTCTTCTCATAGCACATAAACATTTATATTCAAATAAATATTTATTTTCTTATTATATCAATATTAATATTTATTCATGAAATTCACGGTTCTTACACCAAAAGTAGTTAGAATTACGTACAGAAATCGATAAACCGGTTCTAACAAGAATGCTCAAGTCATATGCTTACAAGTATGCTAGAATGTTAATCAGATTCTAATAAGTATGCTCAAATCATATGCTTATAAGTATGCTTAAATGTAAGTCGTATGCTTACAAGTATGCTCAAGTATGCTTACAAGTATGCTTAAATGTAAGTCATATGCTTATAAATATGCTTAAGTATGCTTACAAGTATGCTCAAGTATGCTTACAAGAGTATGCTTAAATGTAAGTCATATGCTTACAACTATGCTCAAGTCATATGCTTAATTAAAAGTATGCTTAAATGTAAGTCATATGCGTACAAGTATGCTTAGAGAGCTTGATTATACATTAATAAGCTCATGTTGTCTGTAGTAGGTACCGTGGTATTATAGACCTCTATTCAGACCGTAGTTGGATGAGATGACGAAAGTCAAGTGCCCAAATAGGTGCTACAGCTGAATTTAGAGCTGGTTTCCAAGTGTTATTGGAGTATGCGTATAGTCACCCGGAATGTGTGAATGGTCAGAATAAGATAAGATGCCCTTATTTGAAGTGTAAGAATGTAAATTATATGGACAGAGACGTGGTAAAATATTATTTACTTGTTTCTGGGTTCATGAAAAATATTTACAAAGAATGCTGGTGGGCATATGGGCAGAGAAGAGATGGTGTCATCACAGAAATACACAATCTGGGCAGCAGTACTCATCGTATGAATGAAATGGTTAATGATATTGCAGGGCCAGAGTTTGATTGGAAACAAGGCAGAGAGAAACCTATGAATTTTGATGCCAAAGCCTTCTTTAAGTTGTTAGACGAGGGTAGCGAGCCATTGTGGCATGGTTACACCAAACACATTACATTGTCTGCAGTGGCGACATTACTTAACATCAAGGCTGATCACAACATGAGCCATGAGTGTTTTGAGTCGCTCTTGAAGGCCATTAAGAGTATGTTGCCTGACGGTGAGAAATTACCTGATAACTATTACTATTGTATAAAAATGGTGAAGAAGTTGGGTCTTGGATACCAAAAGATCGATGCATGTCCCAACGATTGCATGTTGTTTTATAAGGAAAATAAATATATGACCCGGTGCACGTTTTGCCGTCATGATCGATTTAGGCCTAATAAAGAGGGTGTGACTACAAAAAATCAAATATTGCATTTAAGATTTTAAGGTATGTTCCAATTACACATCGGCTAAAAAGATTGTACATGTCTTCAAGAACAGCTGAGCATATGAGTTGGCATGCGAAATCTCCAGCTAAAAATGGAGAACTAAACCATCCCACAGATGGGAAGGCTTGGAAAGATTTTAACTTAGCACATCCTGGGTTTGCATTGGAACCTAGAAATGTGAGGCTTGGATTGTCCACTGATGGTTTCAATCTGTTCAGCTACTCAGCTGTTCCGTACTCTTGTTGGCCTGTGATTGTTACTCTGTACAACTTGTCTCCTTGGATGTGTATGAAACAACCATACTTGTTTCTGTCACTCGTAATTCCTGGTCCCAAGAGTCATGGAAAGAACTTAGATGTTTACTTAAGACCTCTTATAGACGAGTTGAAGGTATTGTGGGAGGATGGAGTACAGACTTGGGATGTTGCAACGAAAATAAATTTCAACCTTAGGGCAGCGGTTATGTGGACTATAAGTGACTTCCCAGCTTATGGTATGTTAGCTGGATGGAGTACACATGGAAAGTTGGCTTGTCCGTATTGTATGGAGCATACAAAGTCTTCCAATCTATCTAAAGGTTGAAAGCCTTGCTGGTTTGACTGTCATCATCGGTTCTTGCCGTTAGATCACCCGTTTCGAAGAAATAGAGAACACTTCAGGAAAGGGAAAGTAGACAATGATATGCCTACATCGCGATTGTCGGGAACAGAAATGGGAGACCGTGTAATGAGATTGTCGGTCATCCCATTTGGTAAGATTGATTCCACAAACATAATCAATGGGTTTGGCGAATCTCATAACTGGGAGAAGCATCTTTTGGGAATTGCCTTATTGGTCTACAAATTTGATTCGTCATAATCTAGATGTGATACATATTGAGAAAAATGTGTTCGACAATGTGTTTAACACCATAATGAATGTTACAGGGAAGACAAAAGATAATGATAAGGCACGATTGGACATGAAAGATATTTGTAGGCGTCCTGGATTAGAACTTTATGAATCTCCTAATGGTAAGATTGTCAAACCGCATACGAGGTACACATTGTCCAAAAAGCAAGTTGAAGATATGTGCACATGGGTTAAGTCTCTGAAACTACCAGATGGTTATACGTCAAACATTGCCAGGTGGGTTACGGGTGGGAAATTACAAGGGATAAAGAGTCATGACTGTCATGTGTTCATGGAGAGACTCATTCCTATAGCATTTTGGGATCTGCTTAATAAACCAATATGGGATGCTTTGACGGATCTTAGTCGTTTCTTCAGAGACTTATGTTCAAAAATATTAAATGAGAAGGACATGTCCGTACTTGAGAAGAACATCATAGAGATCACGTGTAAACTTGAGAAAATATTCCCACCTGGTTTTTTTGACTCCATGGAGCATTTGCAGATCCATCTTCCCTATGAAGCTCATGTTGGGGGGTCCAGTTTAATATAGATGGATGTACCCTTTTGAGAGGGTGATGGAAAACCTTAAGCGAAAGGTGAAAAATAGAGATTATATTGAGGGGTCGATATGTGAGGAAAACAGTTTCGATGAGATATCTACGTTTGTCTCAGACTACTTTCGGACGAAGTTTTGACAAAGGCCAATCAAGTCTCGAGACATGAGGATGGGGGCAATGTTGAACTAAATGGTCGGCTTTCTGTATTTGGTCTATCGGGCCACGCTTATGGAAAAGGGGAGCGCATATTCCTATCTAAACAAGAATTACATGCAGCACATACTTACATTCTTCTCAATTGCGAGGAGACTGACGAATTTGTGAGGTACACATGTAAATGACATATTGATCCCTTAACTTTCAATGACATGTAATATACATTCCAATATGTTAATGTTTATAACATTGTATAGATTATACGATGACGAGTTAAAAGTGAAGCATCCCGGCATTACTGATAAAGATATTCAAATCAGTCGTGATAAACAATTTGCACTTTGGTTAAAGGACAAAGTAAGTTAAGTTACTTAAGCACGACATATATATACTCCATATTAACTATGACTTCATTTAATAGGATGTAGTTTTTGTAGGCTTTTACTGCAGGATCAACAATTCCTCCTAATATACAAGTCCTAGCTATGGGACCAGACAAGGACCAAGTGAGCCGCAATGGTTACAAAATCAATGGTTGTGAATTTCATACCAAAGCATATGGTCGCGGTAAAAAAACAACGAATACTGGAGTGTGTGTCCAAAGAGACTGTTACAATGAGCTTGGTCGGGCCTTTTATGGGGAGTTGGAGGCAATCATAGAGTTGTTGTAAGAACCGTGAATTTCATGAATAAATATTAATATTGATATAATAAAAAAATAAATATTTATTTAAATATAAATGTTTATGTGTTATGAGATGAGTAATTCAATTAATTTTAAATTGAATTTATGATAATTGAGGAAATATGGAGAATTACGATAAACTCGTAGAATGCTTTGTGTGGCACGAGAATGGAAATGATGATGATTTAATTAATTAAAGGATGAAGAAATTAATAAGTGAATAAATAATTAATATTATATTATTAATTAATTGTTATTATGAGTAATAGAATATTATTGAGTAAATAAATAATTAATATTTTATTATTAATTAATTGTTACTATGAATGATAGTAGATTAATGAATGAATAATTAATTTATATAATAGATCAATGCTTGCTATATGCAAGGATGTGTGATGATTAAATATATAATATATAGTAGTTACATCTATATTATATAAAATGTAGGGTGACACTTTAATGTGACTATATTATATATATATATATATATATATATAAAACTATATAGTAAGATTTAATGAATTGTGAAAGTTACATAAATTATGCTTATGTGGCAATATGTGATGTGTGACTACATTAAATATGTACCTCGTGAATATTATAATAAACTAAATAAACAATTGTTACTTAATGATTATTTCAATATTTTAATATAATTGAAATAATATAGTTTATGGTAATATGGAAAGATAATACCCAATGAGATTATAGTCGGTATTATAAATGTACATGGATTATATATTGATGTGAATACATGTACCCCAACTTGCTAATTTGTAATAATGTTGTCTCATTAAAAGTTCATGTGTACACTCAAATGAATTTAAAACCTAAGTATACATATATGTGTATTTAGCCTAAGTGTATATTATATGTGTATGCATAATAAGCTAAGTGTTAATATTATTTCACCTTGCTATGTTGCTGAGAATGAATTGTCCCTAAATGAATGGCTCATTCTCTCCTCACGTGACTAACTCAAAGCCTAAGCCTATTACTTACATAAATCAATTCTCAACATTCTAGCCAATTATGAAAGGGGAGTGGCTCTAACAGTTATCTTCAACAACTAAACCAACTAATCTCCTTTATCTAATGAATTTTTCTTCTTCCCATTAGTTTGAATTGGAAGGTAATAGCATTGTCTGTGTATTCATTTCTCTATAAATGAAGCTCCCTCCTTCTTGTTTTCAATTACTGAGATTTCCGCTAAGTGAGAATTGAGAGAGAGCATAGCCTATTAGTGAGAAGTCTGAGATTTGCAAGAAGTCCAATTAGCAGCAAGCTTAGCAAACTATTTAGCAAAGGTATAACTCTTATTGTTCTTCATTTCTGAAAATTCTACATTCTTGATTATGCATAAATTGTATGTTAATTGGATTGAGAAGTGATTGTTAGTTGTTATCTAAGCTAGTAAGCATGTTAAGAATGTAATGTGGTTATAAATTAGCATGTTATGTGAAGAATTTTGATGTTGGGTTTGTTTTCTGCAGTTGCAGAAGCCAATCTGGACTGTCCAGGGTATGGCGCAGCTGCGCTCTCCCTGCAGTTCAAAATGGCGTAGCTGCGCCGGTTGTTCTGAACCCGTCCCGAGTCAGCGCAGCTGTGCCGCTGCCAAGGCTTAGAACAGCGCAGCTGCGCCAGGCACCAGTTTTAAAATTCAGTTTTTGTTGCAATCTGATAAGTTCTATCATGTTGGTATCACTTTAACAATAAATGAAGAACATGTTTAACACGTGTATATATGTTTCTTGATATATCATGAACGTTCTTGACTTTGTTAGTATGTGTTTACTAAATGAAAGTTATAATTTTAAAATGGACTTTGACATATAATATTGATGTTTATGTTCTAACTTTGTAAGCATGTTTGTATGATTTAGATATGCATGAAAAGTGAGTTTAATGTGTTGAGTAAACACTAAGACACGTGGTTTAAGTTGAAAATGATTTCAAAAGCAAAACTTGGACTTTTTGTAAACTAAGTTGCATAGATATGGTGTAACTATATTTTGATATTTTTGGTAATGCATGCTAGTACTCTTAATGTCACTAAGAGGGCCTATATATGCACACACCTTGTTAGACACTATGAAATTTAGTTAAGTATGATTTAGACATGTTTTAAAGCAACGAATGATACTAGTTATGCGTGTATGATGAAAATACTTGTGAGCATGCATATTACGGATTATGTGATCTCTATATGTAGATATAAGGTTGATATGATAGGCCTTGTGATTTCATGACCCCATTTGGCCCTATTTCCTTAGAAATCCCAAACTAAGACCATGATGTATAAAAATGAACTTACAATGGTCATACATGTATGTAAAATCCTCTAGCATGTGTGCCTGATAATTGTTAATGTCTTGTTATGCTAAAATGTAGACTGACATCAGGAGAGCAAAAGCTCAACCCTAGTCTGGCCAGGGGACAACGCAGCTGCGCCGTCCCTAAGCCTAACCAGGGCGCAGCTACGCCATCCTGCAATTTGATCTGGACATTCTGTTTAATTCTGATTTTGTCAGTTACCTATAGTGCTGCTCTAATCTGTTAAGCAGAGTATGATTGATACTGATATGTATCCATATGGGATTATAATGTAATATGAAGATGTTTAACTTGAAAAGGGAATTCTAAAGATAATAAAGATATAATCGATTAAGTGTTATGATTCAATATGATGCTATGCGTGGTATGATTGTATATCAAGGATAAGACTTAACGTATGTATTGCTTATATGAGATAACGTATGTTTTAAACTGTGTAACTAATGGATATATTTATACGCGTAACTATGTTACTTGATTTCATAATGTCTTATAAACTGATTTCGTGCTACATGTGTATAAGTACGTAATGACGTACGTATAGGGTTATACGACTAAGTTAGAATCGTATATGTATATTTAACTTACATATCGAGTTTATGTATCGAATGTACATAGCTAATGAATATCCTATATACGTAAATATGTTATAATAGGGTTCGAAAAGTATCGATAAGCTAAAGGTTGATAAACTACGCTTAAGGCAAGTTTTTTAACCCTACTCTTTATTGAGCATTACTTAAGCTTGTATTGTTATTGGTTGTACAAGTAAACAATTGAAAGTATGATTTTTGTCTTATGACATAATGCTTCATAGTTAAGATAGAGTTGTTTATATTCTTCGAACTTTGATTTCGAGTATTGAACTTATAATTGTTCTTATATATATTGAAAGAGCGGTCTATGCCATTTGATTAGGCTAGACCTAAAGCATAATTTGAAAGCGATCCAAACCAATTGATTGGTGCGAAATCTTGTATTAACTGAGATGAACAACCTTCTTTGAAGGGGAAAATATATATTATCGAGAGACCGACGTGCGCACTTGAGTACGATTAAACGATATGCATAACGTAAGGTACTTTAGGTTGATCACCTGTTGTACTTGTTTTATTGGATTATCAGCATATTACTATTAATTCTAGTAGAAGTTCATAGTCCTTAGTGACTGCTCAGTATTCATTATTTTGAAATCTTGAAATATTTAAGTGTTGAATCTTATTGATATCTTTCTGTCCATAGCGACTGTTATTGAGAATTTTTGATACTTCTTGTTATTCTCGAACTATCCTTTATTGTCGTACCCTTGGGAATTGAAATATATATTGTCCCCTTATTGCTATATTACTTGCTGAGCAAACTTGTTGCTCATTCTTGCTTTTTCCTAAAAATATTTCAGTTAAGACAGAGCAAGGGGACCCTCGGGCACTGACAAGGGCAAGGGCAAGGCTACGGAGTAGCTTGTACTTGATTAGAACTATTATAATTGTAATAAGTTTATATATTATTATGTTTTAGCTAAGATTATGTATGCTTAAGTTATGTTTAAGATGTAAGAGATGTTTAAGTTACGAAACCTTGGGACATGAATGGTTATATTAAATAAATGTAATCTATTCGTATGTGTTATTCCGTTGCGCGAGATATTATTTAGTTATTAAATAGTTAGAACGTGACGAACCGAATTCGAGACTGTGGCGATCTGAATTTGGGGGCGTCACAGTTGTCGTACAAGGGCACGTACGGGGGTCATATTAACTTGTTCAAGTGTCGTTGGTTTGATTCAGAAAAAGGGATACGTGTTGACAGACATAGAATCGTCGATGTTGACCTCCATAAGTCCTCGTACCGTTTGTGTTACCAACTCAAACAGTACAAATATACTACACTCCTAGTCCTGTTAGGAAAAGGGATAGACCGCCTGCAGATTGGCAAGTTGTACTTCATACTCCTGCTCGCAATTGTGTAGAAATAGTAGACGGGGAGATTTACCAAGAGCAGGTGCTTCATAGACAAACAATAATAAATGTGGAGGACGACAATGATGTAATCCAGTTAGATGGTGGAGAAGAACTTGACGAATTAGAGCCTAAGTCACTACTTGTGCCAGATGACACTGATACTGAGGAGGAAGAGTTATTAACTGACACTGAAACTGAATCTGAAACAGATGATGGTTATGAATCTTCAATACGTAGAGGAGATAACTCTGACTCAAACATTAATTAAAAAATAAAATATATGTTTAGTATTACATGTTCTTTATATCATTGTCATGTTTATGTACTTAACTATTTTATGCAATTTCCTGTAATTATTGTCATTTTATATTCATATATACATGTATTGTCATTATTGTCATTTTATATTCAAATATAACTCATAATAATATCTTGAAATTTGTAAAATATAGATGGCTTCATCTTCAGCAGCGCAGAAAAAGCGTGGCTTGGGTCGGGGGCCTAATCACGTGTCAAAGGCCCCTGCTAATCCGGATGACCGGATTCTTATTCAGATACGTCCTCCTCCTGACAGCACGTACGTCCACTTTCTGTATATATAAACATTTTAGATTTCCATGTAAATTGATTTAAATATTATAATAAATCTACTTATCTATAATGTAAATTGTTGTATATTGTAGTAACTTTTTAGATAACAAGATAGTCAAGTGCATTTCACAGTTGTGCCTGCAGAACTGGCCGACAGCTGTGATTACGTGGGCGAGCACACCTATCGCCCACAAGGATGCAGTCTGGGCTGAATTTCAAGTAAGTTTTTAATTATTTAGTAGTGTTGGATTATATGTTAACATATAATATCGTTTTAATATTATTATTGTTGTTTTATTTGCAGAAACGGTATAGATGGGAGGACGCGCAGGCTTCAGTGATACAGGCACTGTTCTGGCAAAAGTGCGCGGTCCGCACCAAGGATAATTTGAATAAAGAACGCCAAAAAGCCCTACACAATGCATCGATCGACCATCCGGACCAGGGAGAGTAGTACATGCACGAGCAAAACCCCTGGTGGTTCAACCAGTCCATATGGGCTGAGATGTGTGCCCAATAGAGAGCTGAGAGCTGGGTCAAGAGACGCAATACTGCCGCCACCAACAGATCCTCGGTTGTACCTGATGGCGAAAAGGCGAAAGGCACCTACAGGCGCGGCAGTATATCACAGGTGCAGCATATCACTGCTAGGGTACGTATGAATAGTAAATTAACTTGTGAATATTCCATATTAACATTTTTAATATGTTTACAATCATATATGGTTTGTAGAATATCACATGTTTACTTAGTATGGGAGTATGTTTTGTGTAGGAGTCTAGTCTCATGGTTAGCCTATCCATTGGTTGGATCAGTACGTGGCCACCCGTGATGGTCTGCTTGATGCTGTCCAGATAGTGGTAATAAGTTTTGACAACTTTGATATATGTTGTTTATCACATTTATGTTATTATTTAGAATTTAATATTTATTTTTAACTATTTAATTGTTAACCTGCTGACAGGATACTTATAAGCGCTTATTGAACAAGCGTTATCCTGAAGGCACTCCACGTCCGGTCATTGATCAAGAGCTATAGGAGAGGGCATCAGTTGTGAAGAAGAACTACGACAAAGGCTAAGGACAACGACGACGCCAAACCATCAGTGGCACAGGCAACTCTGCTACCCCGTCTACACAATCATCGACCCATCTAGCTCATCATACTCCTGCTGACTGTGTGAGAGCGATCTATCGAGATCGTGATTTTCTTCGTATACTGGGCGGGCATTTGGCTACTCTGAGTCCTGATGAGTTAGCTGCTGCAGTGGCGGCAGCAGCATCATCACAGCATGAGGATGGCGACGAGGTAATCTTAGTATTTATATTACAATCAAATTAATTAGTCACTTATATGTAGTATATACTATATATGTAACTTATTTTATTATTTTGTTAATTACAGGGTGATCATCTAGATACTAATTTGGACGAAGATGCATGACGGCCGACCTATAGCTAGTCTTGTTGTATAGCTATTTATGAGCCTTGTACTTTTATATTCATTCTTTGGATGACTGTATATTACTTACACATTAGATTTGTATATATTTCTTCATTCATATTGATTTTTTAATGTTTATATAGTTTATACTGTTTTGGTGTATGTATCGGTATATGGATAGATGTTATATTGTTGTGCTTGTGTTGGGATTATATAAAACTTGGTTGGAAGTTTATATATACTGTCTATTGTGTGTTGGGATATAAAACAGGTACAATTTTTTGGGAAATCTAGAAAATAGGAATTTTTTTTATTTTTATACATCAGCGACCGCAGGCGGTGGCTAACACATTTTAGCGACTGCTAATTGGATCAGGGAGTTAGCGACCAGTTTCAGTCGCTGATGTCGGTTGCTGACACGTGGCCCACGTCAACCTTTCGACCCTGACCATGCTAACTCAGCTTAGCGACGGCACCAGTCACTCATAGCGATCGCAGTTAAGCTGGTCGCTAATAGTGGTCGCTGATGTACATTCCAACGACCAGATTTTATGCGACGACTTTTGGAGACTGAGTGCGGTCGCTGATAGCCAAGTGTGACCGTAGGCGGTCGCTGATAGGCCTTTTTCTTGTAGTGATATAACAACTACAGCTTTGATACCACTTGTTAGGAGAAAAACAAATCAAACAACACTAACAACATAACGGAACAATATAATTCTCCCCTCTTGTGTAAACCCAATAAGAAAAATAATCCAAGAAGTTAATAATTGAGAACAAGCACACACAAGAACACAATTAAATTTTTAGTTGGAAAACCCCCTCGATGTGAGGAGTAAAAACCACGGGACCATAGTCCACCAAATCTTCCACTATCAATAATAACGGGTAATACAAGCATAATTAAACCAGCAACAACCATCAAGAATAACATATTCTTGGCATACATCTTCAACAAGGAGAATAACAAAAGAAAACTTAAACATTTCACCAACTCTCTTAAAAAAATATATTAACAATGTACAGAAAAACCTAATGCTAGGAGACTCCGATGCTCAATCCCACCGTTCAGATTGAAGACCAACAAGTTACGGCATCACCCACAAAAAATCAGCCCAATCGGACCACGGATGACCTTCCGATCGCTAAGTTGAAAAATACTGCACTATTTCCTACGGGAATCAGTTTTTTCTTTTTTTTTCTCTTCCGTTTTGTTACTCATTTTTTTTTGGTTTTTCTTGAAACTTATGTTATATCATCCATATGGGTTAATAGACCATATGGGCTATTAATTGGGCCTGCCCAGATAGGAGGGAATAACCCAACATAATTTTGTTAAAAAAGTACACTAAAAAGAAACAAGTTGTATGGATAAAAATGGAAGCTAAGAAGTTGAAGTCTAGGGATCTGAATCCAAAAGATATAATTAGGATTTAACCAGCGTTGAATACATTCAGGTAATACCAACCATCAATATAATAATATTCTTTCAAAGCTAAAAATTCCCATTAATGATACAATGAGTGCTTGGGAATGAAAGTAGATACAAATCTAACATCCATACCTTTAGTATATGCATTTTAATGTAAAATTTCTCTTAAAAACAACCCCGTGCTCTAACTATTAGAACCTCAAAAGTTGTACACAACATCAAAGTAGCGAGTTCCTCCGAGTATCCCTTGCATTATAACCAAACAAAAATAAAAATACATAGTCTATGTCCATGTAAGTGTGTATGTGATGCCCCCAAATTCGGGTACTTTCAAATCCGTATTCGGTGCTACACGATACTAATCATTCAACATTTTACATAATTAAATAATTAAAATTATAACAACAGAGTTCTTCTATCCCAGGTACGCAGACCTTTAATTACTTCATTACATAATAGATATTGTATTTACAACACATAAATCCATCTATTACAAATTACTATCTCCAATCATTCATTAAGCTTGCCCTTGCCTTTATCTTTACCTTAACCTTTTTTACGACCTTGCTTAGCTGAAAACATTTATAACAAAGCAAGAATGAGCATTCAATTACTCAGCAAGTAGTAACAGATATGAACAACATAAACAAAAAATAAATGTTTTCTCAAAGATATGCTTTGACAGTAGAACAAATACTGTAAAGCAACTAAAACAAATCGTGACTCGTTAACATTTTTGAAACGATATATTAACTTTGGAATTGCTCAGTGGTCACAAGGCTATGAACTTTCATTTTCATTATTCTAAAAAGGTTCTATCAGAAATTCATCTGTGAACCGTCTTATCTTACGGGCACGATAGGTGATCAACACGTTATGGCATGTATTGATCAATACTATCTTGTCAGAACGACATTTGAGTTCAATATCATTGCTTTCCATAAAAAATTTCCCAATTCAGGGATGTTCATTCTCAGACTAGAGTCCAAACCAAAACAAAATGGATGGACATCTCTATCTACTCAACACTAATATTTCAAGACTTAATATTAAAAAATGAAATATTTGAACTTGCATCTAACCGAAACAAAAGGCATAGACTGTCTTTAAACTATACATGCATACTAAAATTTAACGAGTACGCATCATGGCATTCTTATATCAAAATATTAATATTCTTTCAACATATATGAAAGTCCAATAATAATCTAGAAGGGGGGTTGAATAGATTATTATAGATTAAAAAATTATCTCAGGCGTTTTTGAATTTTTAGATAATTAATTTGCAGTGTTAAAAATTAATATGCAAGATAGTAAAAACTCAATCACACAATGCACAGAGATTTGTCTAGTTCACAACATATATCCCGGATATATTGCTATGTTCAGTCTCAAGCTCATCTCCAGGACTTGAGATCCTATTACTCTCAGTAATAAATACTCCTTCAACAGGCAGAGAAGCCTTTACAAAGTTTAATAGACAAACTTCCAACTAATCTATCTTGGATAGCAAGCTCCCAGCTCCCTCCTCAAGCTTAGTTGTACCTTCTTTTAAGTTCAGTTCTATCTTCCTCACCTCACAAGTATACTAGAGACCTAAATCCCAGCTGACCTCTCTAAGACTCTGGTCTTGATCAAAGAATTACGCCTCTTTGTCATAGGCACATAAAATAAACTAACTCTACCTTTTTCCCTTTTTACAAAGTATATAACATAATTTTTCTTCTAAAATAAGCAGATACAATTTAGTACAGATATATATAAAAGTTTAAATAACTTTTATATTTAAGGCTTGTCAAATAAACAGATGTCAGTTAAAGAGCAGATATATTTATAAAAGTTCAAAAACTTTTATACTTGAGAAAATATGCTTCTTTGTAAGAAAATATGTAAATTATACATTTTTAAAAAGTTTAAATAACTTTTATATTTTGTGTGAAAAGTGCTTCTTGAATAAGCAGATGTAAATTTATGCACGATTATAAAAGTTTATATAACTTTTATATTTTTGCAAATATGCTTCTTGATTTAAGCAGATAAGTTATTTTAAGCTTTGAATCAAATATGCTTCTATTTAAGCAGATATATTCACTTGATTTTGTGATATAAAAGTTTAAATAACTTTTATATTATGCAATAAGTGTAAGATCCCAACTTTTATGAATAAAAATTTAATTTCCTCTATATATTATTTTGAAATTGTAAAGTGTTGATTTGATAAATGTGGTAAGTTATGGGTGAGATGTGCAAATTTTACAAAGTAAGCAAGTGGTTAAAAAATATTCGTTGTGTCGGAGAATATTCGTTTAGTCGAGGAATATTCTTTTTGTCGGAGAATATTCGTACGATGGCGCAGTCATTGGTGGACCCCACAACGTAATGAATGTCGGATATAGAAAGCGACAGAAGTAAAGTTTTTATAAAAATAACGGCAAAACTTTTACTGTTAAACTGTTGAAATATCCGGTGATAAAAATATAATAATACGCGTTATTGCATAGTAGCACACGGTATTGCACAGTATTTCGAATTATTGGTCCTTACGTAAGAAGTCACTTACTTAATAATTGTTACAGTAATTACTGTTCAATATTTTATATTATTGATTCAATAATTGCTACGTTGATATTTTATTATTGATTCAATAATTGTCACAATAACCACTGCACAGTATTTCACATTATTAAATTAATAATTCATATTATTTGAATAATATTATTAGATAACATTATTGACAATGTCTAGAAAGTTATGTCGAGGAAAGAAGTTAGGTTATATAATTGCACGCCAATGAGAAGAAATTCTTATTGAAAAGTCCCATCTTTCTTGGGAACGACTTGGTTGTTATTATTATGATTCTGTAATATTATTTGTGAATAATAATTAATTATTGATAAAATGATAAGTAAATATTTATTCAATTTTAATATAAATGGTGGAATTTTTAGCAAAAAAGACAATTGTCGAAAGTTGATATTTTATCTTTTTCGATAAAATAATTCATTCAAATATATTATTATAATATTACATTATAATAATGTGATAATATAATAATATAATTTTATGGTATAAAAATAAAATGAGGTGGAAGAGAAAAAATAGAAATTGAAATTTCATCCGTATGTAAATTTGGGCCATTTTTCGTTCTGAATTTGAAAAATCTTTCTTCTACAAAGTTATAGAGAATTAAATTTCATATGAAATGGACATAAGGTTCGTATTTTTTTTGATAAATGGGCTATTTATTATGAATTATTAAAGTTTCTGAATATTGTTTAAATTTAAAATATGTGTGGGCCCACTTGTCCTTTTGTCTTGTGATCAAAGGTGGTGGGCTGGCTTGTTTTCTAACGTGGTGTGCTGAGAAAGCCACCGGGATTGCATTTGTCAATCCTAGTGTGCTAAGCATTTTTTATAAATAGGGTGCTTAGTTAGAAATAAAAATCACACCAAAATAAAAAATTTCTTTCTCTATACTATTGAGCGTATTTCTTGTGAGTATTTAGATACTTTGAGTGTTGATAACAGTGCAAGTTTTCCTCATCATAATATCCGATATTCCAGTCAGATCGAGTATTATTTTTCTAGTAAATGATGTTATTTCTTTTCAATATTCATAAAAAATATTATTTCCTTTCATATTCCATATTATGAAAGTGATAATATTTTATTTTATACTCCTAAATTTGAACTTAATACGGTAAGTATTGCTTCTATAATTCATGAAATGATCAGAATTTCTTTGAGTTTTGCGCTTCATCTAATATCATTTCATTGGAATATTGGTCTGAAATTTCTTATAAAATTTTTACCATTTCATGATGGGGTACTATTCATTCAAGTACTATTCACGAGTTACTATTCACGATAAAAAATATATATTTTTTATCCAAATTATCTTTGATTGGATCCATGTTTTGATCTTCATTTTTGAATTTTGCTCCACAATCGGTTATTATTGAACATTCTTGAACTTGGATAGATTAAATTACAAGTCTCTAATATTTCTCCTTTATTTCACTTGATTCGTTCTTTATATTATTTTTCATCATCCTCAGTCTTAAATTGTGGAGAATATCTTTGGCCTGTAGTGCAAAGATGAATAATTACTTGATGAATATTTTTGACCTATAGTGCAAAGATGAACGATTACCTGAAGAATATCTTTGGCCCGTAGTGCAAAGATAGACAGGTGTTGAAATGAACATGACCACTGGTGATACAAATGAATATCTTTGGCCCGTAGTGCAAAGATGAATATTTGATTCAAGATATATATTGATTGATGTTACAGGGATAAAATATTAATGATGGACTTTTAAATCATAGAAGATAGTAGACATCATTCTCTACTTAACTCTTCTAATGAATTGTTATTTTCGCTGAAGTTGTTGATCTAAAACTTGTTGTCCATAATATTTTATCTGATTTATTGAAGACTAATGATAATTTATTCTTTATTATCTTATTCATAATATTCTTTACTGTGCTAGTTGAGCTCACCCTTTTCTTTCATTGTTCTCTTTAGGAAATGAGAATATCGCGGGTACTAGTCGGGAAATGAAGTGATGGTCCGAGTTAGAGCTGTAGAAGTCCTCACTATTTTTTTTAAATAGTGTGATAATAATTATAATGAGGACTTAGTTTGAGTGTTTATATTTTTAACATGTCTGTATTGACACTCACAGTTGTGTGGTCATATTTTGCACCACCGTTTGATATAAAAGATTTGTATTTGAATTCTGTGTCATGTATTTGGCGACTTAGAATGAGTTGAGTATTGAACCTAGTTTGGGGGCGTCACAACAAGGATTTTATGAATAAATAAATTTATGATAAAATACTTGTGATGACTGATATTAAATATAGTAAATAAATCAGTTATGAATGAATCTATTAAAACTATAACTATCAAGTATAGTGAATGAATCAGTTAAACAATACTTGATATAACCAATATATTTGTTTAACTTAAAGAATATATAATAAATATTTTATCTATTATGTGAATGATTATAAATAAAGCCACTTAGGACTTTAAAAAATTGTACGGTCTGATTCCCTAACTTTAGAGGAATATCTCCGTAGTCTCGGTGTCTAAGTACTGACAAAATTTATAGTTTCACAATTGATATTTATATAAATATTTTCAATAGATCACTTATATTTTCAAATCCTGTTTGGATGATTCACTCTTTATTAGAGGAATATCTCAGGGTTATTTTGAACTATCAAGTGGATCTACTTTACAATATTTATATAAATAATATTAATAAAAGACTACTTAGGACTTTTAGAAATCGTACGCTCCGATTCCCTCACTTAAGAGGAATATCTTCGTAGTCTCGGTGTCTAAGTACTAACTTTTTATTTAATAAATAGATGAAATATATATACATATATATATATATATATATATATATAATTATGTGTAACAATTTATATTCGTATATGTGACGCCCCCAAATCTTAGTATTCACTACTCCAGACCCGGTACATCACTGTTCAACCATATTTATACTATTAACTACATTACACAATACATTATTTATACACACATACATACCCAAGTCTCACAAGTACAGAACAAACTAATAATTTAACTCCAAAATATTACATCATTAATTAATTAATAAACTACTAATCATTATCTACTCCTCGTAGTTAGCTTTACCCTTTCCCTTGTTTTTATTATTTGAACCTTTAGGACCTTCTAATTTAACTACAAATATAATTTGCAATGGTGAGCAACTATTTTGCTCAGCAAGTATAAAAAAATTTTATGAAAGATATATCATAAAAAATTGGAGAATATTAAAGAGTTTCAACAATTCAATTATTAGAAATTTAGGGAAACAATATTACAATGTCCAACAGTTATAAACTGTGAACTCTACAAAATGTTTAACAATCACACAGACTGATAAACTCTACACAGGTACTTTAGGGGATCAACCAATCATACCCTATGTTATGCATAACATTTCTACGATGCTTATTGCGTCAAGTCGGTTACCCGACATAAATATCTCATTTATCAGGGTTGTTCATACTCAGTGTTAGTCTCGGAATTCGCATCAAAGCAACTGGATTGTTAGTCTCGGAATTCACATCAAAGCAACTGGATTGGATAAAATCATTTCCAAAGGATCACAACAATTCAATAAATTAATAGGAATATCACAATAAGGTTTTACCGAACAAATGGTATAAACTTCTTTTATATTCGGTCCAAGAAGCTTTTCAGAATAACTTACAGTGTTAATAATGGCACAATTCAAGTGTAAAAAAGTACAAGAATTTCGTCTTATGATGGATCATGAAAATTTCGTAATTTAAGAAAAATCTAGCATAAGCTAAGGAACTTGTACAAATACAAACTTGCATAAGGTAGAGAACTTGCCTGATATAGCGTCTTTTCATTATGGCTTACTCTTTATGCCCAATCGCTCACCTACACCATTCATAATAATTTTTCATGATTACATCTTTTGTTATTTTTAATAGTTACCGTCAGTAACTATACAGAATTTCCATATTATAATTTCGGGTATTATAATTCGTTCACGAATACCAATTTTATTTTACTGTTTAACTCTTAAAATTACTATTTTGTGTCTCACTAATATTTTCATGTATTATTTAACATGTTTTTATCGATACATTACGTTTTATGCTTTATCGACAATTTAAACTATTTTTTATTTTTTTTCTTGATTTCCACTTTAGTCAATAAACCATTCTTAACCACTTTATTATTTTTTTTCTTCTGGCCCTATTTAAGTAACTTCATTTTGGACCCTTTTTGATTTTTCCAAAATTTTCTAATTATTTTTTTTATTTATTTTGATTTATTTTCTTCCAGAAGCTTAACAATTAAAATTTTTGGAGCTTATATCCAAAAATTCCAAAATTTTAATACAATCTACTATGTATGTATATGAGATCACTCCCAAAATTTCAGCCCATTCTAAGTTACGGAACTCCAATTATCGCAATTTTTGTTTAAAATTTCTTGTTTTTGTTTTGGCCATAGCTCCTTCGTTTTAAGTTCAATTTAGCTCATCTTTGGACAAAACCTTCCCTAAACATATAGTTTTCATATTCCAGAGGCTGGGATTTTTCCAAGTAAGTTAAGTGACCAAAACAGTCCATACAAAAATATGGACAATATGCTCGGTAGTTTGTCCAGTTTTGGAAGAAATTCCACCAAAAATAATCTACATGGAATTTAGGCCTCAAACCAGTGACAAAATTTATTTAATTTCCATATCTATCACACAAAATTGGATTCACTCAAAATTTCAAAGTATTTTAGGATATATGCTTGTTGCCTTTTTAGATCAGATTTTACTGGTTTTGACCTAAACTAGTTTAGTTCCTTTTCTTGGTTTCCTTACTTTCCTTAGCAATTTTTCCATCATCTAAGCTATCTTCCACCATAATTCAACATATATAGATGTATATGAGTATAATACATATTTACTAACATATCTTTGGTTATCTTACATAAAAATTGAATAAAGGAAAGGATTAGGGTTTATACCTTCCTCCTTTAGCTTTTATTTCTTCTTGGTTGTCTGATTTTTCCTAACTTGGTGGCTTTTGCTCCTCTCCTTCTCTCCTCTATTAAGTCGTGCCCCTCTTTATTTTCTCTCCTTTCTCTAGCTTTTGTTTAGTTAATTTGGTTAAGTGTTGGGAGAATGAAGGGTTTTCATATTTATAAACAAAGTTTGTGAATTTCCTTTAACTCCCTCCATGTTTTCTTTCTTTTATGGTCAAACCATGACACTTTCTTACTTTTCAATCTCTTCCCTAGCTTATGTAATACTAATAATATTTATTTACAAGTTAATGCCTTGATTAAGATTAATTGGAGGATTAAAGCTTAATTAGGGTTTGATTGGTTAAAAGATGGACACTTTGCTCCACATAAATTTTGCTAACACAGAAGGGAGTATTAAATAACATCACATGGCCTCTTGACTCTCTTCCTCTCCCACATGGCCGGATAAGGCCTCCTTTTTTTTTCCTCCATGTTTATCCCATATGCACAAATTTTGGAAGGATCTAGAATTGGCCCAAAGGTTGCAATGGTTTGGGCTTTGTTTAGGCTTATCCAATGGACTTGGCTTTGGGTCTTGAATTTCAAATATCTTGCTTGGTATTTATTGGCACAAGGCTTGCTTTGGTTCAAGAAATTTAGATAGCCCAAATGGATTTTATTTAGGGTTCTTTACATTACTATACAATAATTAGAAAGTAATTACAAGATTAGTGCATCCACAAAATAATTACAAAAAGAGTGCAACACAATAACCACGTAACCCTTACCAAAAATCATGGAGATCAAAGGAGAAAGCATTGGAAAAAGTAAGAGGAAATCCACATCTGTCTGCAAATCTCAATTAAGAGTACCATAATCAAGCTAGCCCATCAAATTTTGTAAGAAGACAGTTAATTTTCAGCAGAACAAACTCTTTGTCAGGTTCGATGAAGGACTCGAATTTTGAAGTTGTGCCACAGTTTTATTTTCCTCTAAAAACCTTTGAATTTGATGGTGTTAACCCACTTATTAATTAATGTCATAGCTAATTAAAGGGTTATTAAGTAAATTCAAATTGCCACTTCATTTTTGCGTATGGATGAGCTTCACAACATTCCCTTTCGTTTCATAACTTTAATTTTTTAAGTGCCATCTATTTCTAATTAGTTGGTTTACACTTCTATACAAATCCATACATTAGTTTTACACTACTAATTTGTTAAAAATAATAAAACTGCACATGTTGAAGAAAACAAATCCAGGTAACACTTGAAAACTGTTCTTATTTTTTTTATAATTAATTGTTAACCCAACAAAACTGAATTGATTACCTTTGTATGAAGGTTTGGCTACCAACTGCACTATGAAAAAAATTGTACCGACGACAACCATTGCTGAAACCAATAAAACTGTTCATGGTTGCACATATTGAAGAAAACAAATTCAGGTAACACTTGGAAAATGTTCTTAAATTTTTTATAATTAATTGGTAACCCAATAAAACTGAATTGGTTACCTTTGTATGAAGGTTTGGCTACCAACTACACTATGGAAAAAAAATATACCGACAGCGACCATTGCAGAAACTAATAAAACTGTTCATGGTTGCACATGTTGAAGAAAATAAATCCAGGTAACACTTGAAAACTATTCTTAAACTTTTTATAATTAATTGATAACCCAATAAAACTGAATTGATTACCTTTGTATGAAGGTTTGGTTACTAACTGCACTATGGAAAAAAATGTACCGATGGCAAATGCAGACGAGCGCCAATTTTTTATTTTATTTTGTTGTTAATATCTTCTGCTAGATGAAGGCTGCAAATGATTTATAGTTTCCGAATGCTAGATTCCTAGCCTTTTACTTGGTATATGGAGAAAGAACAAAATTTCTCAAAGGCAGAATAAATACGGACCTTATGGTGAAGAACAAAGAAATCCATTTTCCACCCATTTTAATGAAGGAAAGATTGTTTGATTTCATGGAAAGAATGGGCTATTTTTTGATGCAATTGGTGTTTATGTCATGGAAGGGAAAGTTGTGGTGCCGGCAGTAAGCGCCTCCACAAGAGTTGTACAGCACCCGAAAAAATCCTCAACTAAATCTCCCAATAAATCAGAAGCAAAAATGGTGCCACCAATGAACTCGACGACCAAAGTTGTGCCGCCAGTAGCCTCCCCAATCAAGCCCCCTAACCAACAGAATGAGTTGGCCATTAAAGAAGTTAATACTCCGAAATGGTCTTTTATACCAGTTGGAAAGCGAAGAGTATCCCTGTGACACCCCTAAATTCGGGTACTTCATTTTCACATGATTTGATGCTCACTATCTAAATAAGATACAACTACTGTCCAATAATAAGAAATGCAAAATAATTTACATCCTTATAAATAAATAAAACTCTTCCTTATAAAAGGATTATAACTTAATCAAATCAATCTCAGGGTTTGCTAACCTTAACGTCAATAAATAAATGCAAAAAATAAATCATAACACAATAAAGTCTTATTACAATCATATCATAACATAACAAGTCTTCACTTGTTCATCTTGCTTTTTCCTTTACTTGTTGACGGTGCGTCAGCATTCTCGACTTTAGCTGTAATGGTTGTTTAATTGCAAAAGTGAGCAAACAAAAGCTCACTTGGAATAATAACAATAATAGTGATGACATAATCTGAATAACTTCAAAAGATTTGAATAACTTTTCTTTCATCAATAATAAAGAATTGAATAATTATTCTTTCATCAAAGTTTAGAATTTCGAATATAGAAATCATCTGAGGGTCATAAGACCTTGAACTATGTTCTAGGTTATAAACATTTATATTTAAAACCTTTAACAGTCTTTTAGACTATATGGACTCTTAACTCGTACCTAGGGGCATCAGCCTTTTGTACCATGTATTGTGCACAAACATCTTAACGCTTTCGTATGGTAATTCCCTAATAAATAGGGTTGTTCATCTCAGTATTTGATACAAGTCCGCACCAAAAAAAGTTTGGTTTGGATAAGCTTAAAAAGGATAATTTAGAATTCAACTATCATCAACTAAGGAGTAGTTGAATCGACTTACAATAACCAAGAATAATTCAACAATAAAGAATTATGAAATAACTCATGCTTTAGAATTAAACTTAAAGCATTCAAAAAGTAAGATAGACCTTGCTTGAACAATTAAGTCAAGGTCACATTAATTCAATCATAAACTTTAAATAATTACTTGTCCATTACAGAAATAAAAGGACGGCTCAAATAAAATTAAGATTTGAATTTAGAACACTTGTATATAAATAACAAGTCAGGGATAAGAAAACTTGCTCAAGTAAAGTTTGAGTTTAGAAAACTTGCCTTAAGCACAAGCTACAAGTTATACTCACGTTCCTTAATTAACCCTACATATATGTAGTTAACAATAATAAATAAATTAGTTATCATATAACTAATCCACATAACTAGTTAATCCATCTAGGTTAACTCATTTGTCTTTAATTATTAGGTCTAATAATTAATTATCACATCTCATGATCACATAATTAATAAAACTTAACTTATGCACTCATATTAATTAAATTATAATTGAAAAAATTATAATTTAAATTAAATATTTATTTTAATTATAATTATATATTATATTTTAACAATATAATTCATTACTGTCCATTTAGCATTTTAATTTTATTAACATACTTTATATTTTATTACATCATTAATCTCATAAAATTTCACATTTAAAAATAACTCTCTGCACAATCTGCAGGACCAGCGCGGCAGCGCTCCATTAAGCCTTGGAAGCGGCGCGGCCGCGCCACTGCGCAGACTGCTCTGACAGTGTCATGAACTGTGCAGAGAAAAAGTTAATTTGACTTATTTCTCCACACCAAATTCTGATTTTAGCATATATATAACTCACATAAACTTTTGTAAAAACATCAGTTTATGTTTCTAATCCTGTTCTAATACATATAACATCAAAACACATAATTTAAAATATTTAATTTTGTTAATTTTGAAGAAAAGCCATTTTTCAGTGTTCTTGATGAAATTGAATACTGTGAGTTTGTTTTTAAATCAATTCACATAATTCGAAGCATATTGAATTCATTTCTAAGCATGTTATCAAAATCTAACATCAATTTATACAATATATTACAAACAAGCATGAATTTTTTATTCTAAAGGAACTATATATTTTCAAAACAAGTTCACTGTAACTTTTGATGAACATAATTTCTTCATGTTCATCATGTTTACATGAATTAAATAACTTAATTATGCATACAATTCATATATAAATAATTTATAACACACTATATATATATATATATATATATATATATATATATATATATATATATATATATAAACCATGTTTACATGAATTCTCATAAAAACTTTAATAACAGTGAACTAAAACATGAAGAACGTAAAAACACACTTTTAAAGGTTAAAGAGTTAGAATTATACCCTTTGATTATAGAGGAAGAAGATGATGGTGATGATAGGCTTCAAGTTTTTAACAATTTCTTCTCCTTCTTCTTCTTCTTTCTCTCTTTTCTCTCTAACTTTTCTTCTCTGTTCTTTCTTTCTAACACTGACTAACTCTCTAACTTAACTAACGTATAATATAAACTGATATACGTATATAATATAAAATATAATTATATAATATATAACTGACAAGTAATTAAAACATATTAATACACTATATTAATAATATGTCAGTTATATTTTATTTGAATTCAAAAGCCATAAGGCTTTGTTCGGCAAAAACCCATTATTTTTAAAAACTAGTTTTTTAATAGTTAAGGCCATGTTTGTGTTAGTTTATGATTTTAATAATGACAATATATTTGGGTTTGTGTAATGGTCTTATTTAATTTATTTGGGCTATATATATTTTCAATATGTTTTTGCATGGAATGCATGAGTTATGATTTATGTATGTTGATTTTATAATGGGTTGATTAAATAATTACATTTATTGCTTTGTATGGTGGCCCACTTTATATTATACACTTAAGATAACCTGCAGGAGCTTTGTATAAAAGAGGTATTTGGCCTAAAGGAGTGTTTACAGCAGGTTGGATTCTTTTATTCCTTCACGAAAATCTGTTTGAATGAGAAACCAATTCAAATTTGGTTTGGAGTATATTAAGGAAATTCTGACACGTTACCTTTCATTTAGGAACTGATGAAGTTGGAAATTTTTTATAATATATATTTATATGCTAATTGAATTAATATTGCAAGGATATATCATTCTAATATATATATATATATATATATATATATATATTGTTAAAACAGGTTGGAGTCTTTTAAAGACTTTGGTCTTACTATGCCATCCGTTTTAATTAGAGTCCTTCAAATAGTTGTTTCGCTTTGAAATCAATTCAAATTTGATTTGGAGTGTTTTATGGAGATTGACAAACTAAACAATCTGTTTCAAATTTGATATTACAGGTTTTTTAGGAAACATGCTATCTAATATTATCTGGACTCTATCTTTAATATATGTTTGACTCCTCTATTTCAGCAGATTTTATATTTCTAACTTTATCATGCTAAATATTTTATAGCTGTTAAAGATATAACAGATTGCTGAGTTTACTATATTCCATTGAGCTTTTCATGCTAACAAATTGGAATTAGCCGTTGCAGAATTCTATATATATACTTCCTCTCGGCTAAACAGGTTTTTACACACAAGGAAGCATATATCACTGAAGAGAAACAAAAAGCAAATATCAATCTTACTCATTATATACTTCCATTGAGAGCTATCATTGTTTATTCCAACAAGTCTTTGTTATTCTGTTTAGTCTTTTATTTGTTGGAAAATCACAACATAGTGTATTCAAAATACTTTGTAACAAATTTTGAGTTCAAGCGTAGTGTGACTTAATCGATCCAGTAGTGGATAGGTTCTGTTCAAAAAGATCTTTCAAGGTTGCAGAGGTGCAAAGGTCTCAGTGGTGAGAAAGGTTGCAGTGGTGCAAAGGGGGCAGAGGTGTCCATCACAGTGGAAAGCTTATTTGAACAGGGAGTTATTTTTATTGTATTTAATTGAATATTAAGTTTAATAAAAAGAGTCTCCAATACCGATTGGTATTGGATGTGGATTAAGCCATTAAAGGTTAAGGGCAGAACCACATAAAAATCCTAGTGTGATTTACATTCTGCATTTACAGTTTGATTAATTGAACATTCTACATATTTTTATTTTCATTCTTGAAATTATAACTAATACGGACAGGTATTAACCGTCCGTTTATAGCAGGTGAAGAACAAACACTAATACGGATAGTGTTAGGGTGTTCGTTTATAATCTGCATACATAGCTTTTAAAAATTGACCATCGTTTATCACTTTTAGCTTAAACATCTATTCCCCCCCCCCCCCCCCCCGCTCTAGGTGTGCTTATTTACAGAATTATAATTTGATAAAAACTCTTTAAAATAGGTGTAAGGGCCTTGTTTGGCAAAATTCTTTAAAAACAGTTTTAATTTACTTAATAAATCCTTTAACACATACTTTCAATGTTACATTTTAATTAAATTCTAACATTCTAATTTAATTAAATTAAAGTTAACATCAATTAATCAAATAAAATTTGTCACATAACAAATATAATTACTTGCTAATCATAATCTCATGTAACAATTACCGCATAATATTCATTTAATTTAATTATCTCAATTAAATTAGAACTATACCATAAAATTGCTTACACAATAATTTAATATAAAATATTCATTTAATTAACAGATTGCACTTAATTAAATTACTCCACACAATTACATCAATTATTTATTTAACTCAATAAATAAATCAATTACAATATTTATTTAATTCAATAAATATTAAAATGCATATATAAAATTTTCATTCGTTACAATCCCAAGATCAGGTACCAAATGCACTAATTTTGTAAATAAAATATTAAAAATGTATTAATTCTGTAAATATTTTCTGGATGCACTTTTGTTGTAATTTTTTCTAAAAATGTACTAGGAAGTGTACCTTTTTATTTTCCTTAGTTTACTTAGCCCATTTCTTTTCCATTGATTTTAATTCTAATTTATAAACTAAAATCTTTGTTTTATTTCATATAATGCTTTCTAATTAATTATTATATAATTTTTATTTGCATAAATGATGAGTGAGTGATATACCCGCGAATCGGCTACATTTAGACTTAAGAAGATGCTTGTTCTTATTTCTTTATATTATTTTTATATTGTTTTGTTATTATTTTATTTAATTTGTGTTTTGCAGGAGGTTTAAGTCAAATCCAACTTTTAAGGGGGCAAGTCGATCATTTTCTCAGACCCGGCGCCGCAGTGCCGGTTGTTCCCTATTGTCTGACGCTGCAGCGCCAGATGCCTCTCCAAACTCTCTGCAGGGTTAGCGCCGCATCGCCAAGCCTTGACCGGAAGCCTTTGACCCAGCGCCGTAGCGCCAGAATGAGTTTAAAGCTGGCGCCGCAGCGCCATCTCCGGTCTTTTGGCAAAAAAGGTCTTTAAATGACCTAACTGAAGGAGGATTGAGCATCATTAACTTTGGGCAGCCTCCCTTTTTGCTCCATATCAGATTTTTAGTTTAGGAAGGAGTTTTAACTCCATTTTCTCTTATTTTTCTTCTCTTTAGCTTAGCTTAGTTTTTACATATAGACTACGGATAGATGGAGAATTCTTGGAGCTCATGAGCGACGCAACGGCACGAATCGGAAGGCGAATCGGAGGAAGTTCTTGGAGATTGAAGAAAGCTTTGACAGAGTTTATTCTTCTCTAGTTTTTTCTTTGATTCTATATTTGTAGATGTTGTTGTTGTTGCTACTTATGTCTAGTTTAAAAGCTATGAACTAAATATTGGCTCTAAGGTTATAATGGAACCCTTTGTTATTTGAATTGATTATCTTATCTCTTTGGTTGGCACCATATGGTTTGGTTCAATATATTCATGCTTAATGTTTAATTGCTAAGGAATTAGTGATTGTTTGGTAATCTATGAGAAATTGGGGGATGGACCATAGATTTAGACAATAATGTGTTGGCATGTGTTTATGATTTGTCCGTTTCAACGGACTACATTATTTGCTTATAGGATAGGAATATAGTATGCCACGTGTGACCTTATGAGAACCTTTGTTTTAATTCTTTGTTAGGGTTAATTCATATAGGAATGTGTTGGATTATCGCTTAGCTTGGATGTTCTTTACTGTCTATTCCCATTCGGGTATATTATAGAGGATATGCTTATGCATACCTCGGAAAAGGTGTATGAGTACTTGTGAGTTCTCGGTCGACATTCCTTCGTGACCATTAAGGCCAAAGAGAGACGAGTATGATATTTGATGAAACATAGCACACCAAGCGTTCGACAGAACGCTAGTGTGGGGTGAAATTATGATCTTAGCTTGTAGCACCTTGATACCTATCGTTATTCATTTACTTGCTTTGATAATTAGATTAAACACTAATCTTCCATTTATTCTGTTCAGACCTGACTTAAGCGGTATAAAGTCGATGCTTGGTATATTTTAGGAAGTAGTTCCTCATAGGTTCGACAACTCTCTTATCACTGTATTACTTGTTAGACCGCGTATACTTGCGCGTGTGCCGTGTTTAGTGATCGGTTATCCGACCAATAATAAATATAATTCATACGTAATTGTAATCAACATACAAAAATTGAAATTTAGTTTTATCTAGCAAATTCTCATTTCATTTCTTTATGTTCAAAATTTTCTCGACTATTACAGTATATCTATAAATCTAAATAAGCAAGAGATAATTTAAATAAATCAAATCAAATAACTTATCTCAATTACTTAGACCAATTTTCTCTTCTCAAATGATTAGAACTTTGATAAGAAGAGAGAGAAAGCTTTTTAGAGAGAGAGTGTGTAGACAAGGAGAGTAGGTGGTGTTTGATTGCATCTTAATCCATCTTAACAGTTCAACTCTTAATACCTTTTAAGAGTTCACATATTTATATTAAGAGGTCCTCTGAATAGTTAAGATATAAATACGAGTCCAAACTATTCAGAGGGCCTCTTAATACAAAAATATGGATTGTAAAAATGCATTAAGAGGTGAGCTCTTAAGATACATTAAGATGCAATCAAACACCATAGCTTTTCTTTTCAAGTGAATTGGGAAAACAAAATGAATGATAATGCCTCCTATTTATAGTTTTTTTGAGTTTGGGGCAAAATGATAATTTTGAAAAATGTTTTGAAATTTAATGGCTGAGATTGCTTAGATTTAATTTTAATGGTTTGGATAGATCAAAGAGAAGTTCAAGCGGATTGCCACATGTTGATGAATTCAAATTATAGCCCATGCAAATGTTAGCCAATTCATTAAATGCCCATTGAATTATCACATGTCAAAAATTAATTAAACAATCTCCAGCCTCTCAATTTTTCGGTCAACAAGATCATTTAATGATCTTCAACATATGATTTTTGGGAACAGTTAGATGTGTCCCAATTTGATCGTCTCTTTTAAACTCCCAACATATGCAAGTTTGGTCAAAGGTTTTTAATCCTTCATTTAATGCTCTGATGCACATATAATTATATACATATACGCACACGTTACATATATACACATATAAAATAGTATATATATATAATTTTTTTCAGTTAAGAGATCCCTTAAATAGTATTATTTGAGGGATGGGTCAACAACCATTGGATCTGTTTGTAGTGGATTTATGTGGCTGAGATTGTTTTATATTTTTTAATCGTTTTTCACACTCCTGACCCACCACAAACAGATCTAACGATTGTAATTTCTTTTTGTCCTTCTTTGAAAATAATTTAAGATAATTTTTGAAATCTTTAGATAATAAAATTATTTTGAAAATAAATAGAAAATCAATTTTTTAGCCCAAGTTTTATTTCTTTCACTTTCAGCTCATGTTCCTTCTCTTTCTTAGCATATGTGCCCACGCATGCATAAAGGATAAAGCACATGCACGGATGGAACATGGAAGTGTCCCAAAAATGAATGTCTCATTTTTAAAACTTCTAGCAATTGCAATTAATTTGGTCAAAGCTATTCATGTAATTAATGAATAATTCCTCACATAAGTCATCTCAACACATGCACGAAATGAACAAGTTTTTGTCCCACAAAGATTGTCTCAAAATTAAATTTTCAGAAATGGCAATTCGGTCAAGGCTAAAGGCCTTCCTTATTTTTAATGCTCACATGCCAAAATTTATATGCTTATATTCGGATATATATATATATATATATATATATATATATATATATATATATACACATATATATACAATTTGTTTTAGAAATCTTTTTGCCCCTTTTTGTGAAAATGATTTTTAAAAAAATAATAGGAGATCTCATTGCATTAGAAAAAGCTTGGAAAAAATATTAATTCAATAAGATAGGAAAATATTTTTGGTCAAAGAAAATAACATAATTATAATATTTATAATATAAATCCTATGGGGATGACTCTATCCTTTTAATTAATCTATTTACTAATTATTGTTATCATCATCAATATAAACCTAAAATTTAAAAGAACCAAAAATATATCTGAATAAAGCTTCAACATACTTGTTTAAATGAAAACAAGTTAGGATACTTGCCTTGGTTGTAAACTAGCAATTATAGTTATAGATTTAGCTTATCATCTTCTCCAAAAGCCTACATCATTCATACCATGTATAGCCAAATATTAGCTATAAGCACACAATGTCCATATATAGGAGTTGCACAGATTCAGCCACATAAATCATATCTAATACCCATACGCTACATAATTGTATTTTAATTTTTATTTGATCACTTTTTCTTGTCATAGCTACTTACGCCTGTGGTTAAGCATATCATACTCATATATGCTTGTCATGTATTCAGTTATACACACTGCATATACATAGTCACACATTCGACACATATGTCATACGGTTGCTTTTACGTTTATTTTCATTTTAGATTTCATGATTTCATTGTTTACATTTCACAGCTCTTTCATACATCCCAAATCACAGACAAAGCAATCAAATACAAAACAATGAATTACTATACCTCTTAATTGCAACTGATCTTCTTCTTTTAGATTCTTCTTGGAATCAATAAATAGCTTCCAAATCTACTTTATATTAGCTTCTTACCAATATAGTTCTTATAGAGATTTTGAAGACTAGACTTAATGAATTGGTTCATCCAAAAAGGAATGAAGAAGAAGGGATGTATATATATATATATATATATACATATATATACATACAGTGGCGAAGCCATGTATAACTTGTGGGGTCAATTGACTCCACTGAATTTTTTTTTTACTTTATAATGTAACGTAAATTTTAAAAATTTTAAGTATTTTATATAAATTGACCCCACTAAAAGTTTATAAATTTTCTATTATATGGGTTCAAATTGAAAATTTATAACTTTGTCAATCAAATTTTAACCACATATGACTCATATCCTCTCAATATATGCATATCTCTCTATAATATTTTAAACTAAATAATAATCTAATTTATATTTTTTTTATAAATAAATAATGAATTACTTATTTATAAACAATTGTAATTAAAAAAGTCTATTATGAGTCAATATAGTGTATATATACCATATATTATTACTTATTATATTTTCATTGTAATATAGTGTATATATATATATATATATATATATATATATATATGTGTGTGACCTGAAAGTATAAAGTATTAAAAAAAATGGCTCGGGGCGCTACCCCCGGACCCCCGCCAAATTATTTGTAGCTTAGTATAATTTTGACCTCATTACCAAAACATCCTGGCTTCACCACTGTATATATATAATCCACTTCTCCAGCAACCTGGAAGGAGCGAACCGGCTATAGGTAAGGAAAAAACCGTCGATATAGCCGGTTCGCTCTTAATTCGCTCCCTCCAGTTCGCTTCTGAAGGATTCTGTATATATATATATATATATACGAAAATGATCAAGTGCATACCCTTTTATTTTACATACCCTGCCCACCACCTTTAGCGATGAACCGGGCTACGGTTCGGTCCGTCACGTATATCAGAGAACCGTCGTCTGAGCTTTTAGCGATGCATCGAACCGTCGCCATAACATGTAAACCGTTTATCTGTTCTATAGCGACGGACCAAACCGTCGTCCGGTCCATCGCTAAAGATGGTGAGCATGGTATGTAAAATAAAAAGGTATGCACCAAAAACGAATTTTATATATATATATATATATATATATATTACTTCCCAATCCTTGGTCACTACGTTATAAACAAGATGAGTAATATGGCTATTACTTCGTGAATTAACCAGCTCCAGCTTAATTATCCCAACTCAGCTTTGCTTTACTTGGTCAACACTCATTTTCCAGCATATGCTCCTAGCTTAATACTTGAATTGATATAATATGCTAATATACTTATTCATTTATAAGATTTTAAATATCTTCAGTACTTATCGCATCAAATATTATGTACATTAAATATACATAATATACTTTAAATGTAACACCAAAAATCGTTTCCATAAAAAAATGGAAGGCATACATTAAATAAAATAATATATTTAATATACAAAATTTATTATATTAAAATAATTTATTTTCAGAAATTATTTTAATATGCTATATTTAATGCATACAAAATATTTCGTATACATTAATTATTTCCTAATCATTTTATAAATCACTTTAGCAATATCATTACATGCAATAAATAAATAAATAAATATATATATATATATATATATATATATATATATATATATATATATATATATATCACATCACATTCATACGCACATTATTCCGCAAATAATCACATAAGTAGTATAATAAATCAAATAAATTAGTAAATTAATTCCTTTTATATTATAAATTATTTATAATAATTTATTTACATATAACAAATATAAATTTATATATTTACCATATCACATAAGCACTCATATCACATTTCTCGTAACTCATACATACAATGCCATATAATTAATTATAAAAATTTATTTTACTAAATCTTTATTTTATTATTATCCCAAATTTCAAATCACTACAATGTAAACGAATTGAACCGAAGCGAACATAGAACTATTTGAATTCGACTTGAAACATTAAATTCATACTTGAATTCGACTCGAATTCGAATTATATTTGAAAGATTATACTCATATTCGACTCGACTTGAATATTTATTACTCGAATTCGTTCTGACTCAGATCAAATTATATTCAAACTACTCGCGAGCTTCAATTTCAAATTCGAATTTGAATCTCTACATAATAACTAGCTTTATAATAAATATAATTATAAATTAAATTTGTTATTTTACTTATATATGAGAAAATATATTTACTATTACACATTTCAAATATAAAAACACAATTAAAATTAAAAACAAAACAAAACAAAATAATAATAATAATTAATTATCCTGATTTGATTTGATTTTATATATATTTTAAGAGAATGTATCGAGTATTTAATCGAATATGTATCAAATCACAATCGAGAGTTCGAGTAGTTTGAATCTTAAACGAGTCGAGTATAACATTGTTAAGATTCTACTCATATTTTTATTCGAATTATTTTTTATGCTCATATTTGAATCATATTATTAATGAAACCGAGTCTCGCTCGTATTTTTTTGAGTCGAGCCCAAACTGTTTGGTTCGACAAATTCTTGAGGAGTCCAAAGAAATGAAAATATAAGGGATTAACTTGTTCTAATTTTATCTTTATCGAATTTTAATATCAGAATAGCGGATATAGTCATGATTCAATGGGTTTACAGCCTTATGTTCAGGTAACATAAACTTGGATACAAAATGCAGTTTTACAACCACAATTTCTTTAACTAGACACAAAAATTTCATAACCATTCTCTTTCCTTCCGTTATTAGATGCTAAGGAACTACACTAGAAACAAACCCAACATTAGGGATGTAAGTTGAGCAGAGTAGCTCGGTACTCGACTCTAAATCGGTTCAAAATCCAAAACTTGAATTCGAAGTTGATTCGAGTCGAATCTTATCCATACTCGTTTTTTGTTTAATGATAAACGAGTCGAATTCGAGTATATCAGTGTTCGCTCAGATTAGGATTCGAGTATTTTATTTTTTTCCGAACCATACTCGATACATGCTCAATGTATCATATTTGAATATTGGTCTAATTCAGACTAACAAACTAAATATGTGATATTTGTATCAGTCTTTATAATTTATAAAGTGTAATATTAAATTGTGTAAACTTGTACTTGAATAAATCAATGAATTGATTGTCAATTTGTATTATATTTTTTTTAATTTCTTTACATAAATAAAAGTAAAAAACTTTTATATATAAATATTAGTTCAATAATCAATTTAGTATGTTGATTCAGTATTAAGTGAGATTTGAAAGCTCATGAGTAACTCGTTTTGTAAACAAGCCGAGTAGGTCCGAGTAATGATCCGAGTCGAATCTGGCTCAAAATTAGAAATTCTTCATCGAATCCGAGTCGAATTCGAGTTCGATTTTTTTGAATCGAGCCGAATCTGAGTATTAGAGTATTCGCTGATATTCGACTCGTTTATACCCCTACCCAACATTTGGCTTATTATAAGCCCAATGTTGTTTTTTTTAATCTTTCTCATATTGGATCCCATTTCATCAAGTTTGTAAGCTGCAACATCTACCGGCCAATAAGAATGGCATTGATCAAG
The DNA here is from genome assembly GCA_020205555.1 of Panax stipuleanatus. Lineage (NCBI taxonomy): Eukaryota > Viridiplantae > Streptophyta > Magnoliopsida > Apiales > Araliaceae > Panax > Panax stipuleanatus. Next base: position 129,779,753 of record CM035120.1, on the reverse strand, counting down.
TCCAATTGATGCAGCCATAATTCCACTTATGTAGTGGCAGTAGTAACTAGTAACTAACAAGTTTTTATTTGGTTTCTCAAGGTATTCCAAGACTCACACTTTAATCTTGTTCAGGACTAATCATCCGAGATACGGTTGGACGTCGAAGCGGAGACATCTCTCAAGAAAGTTTGGTGCATCCACATGGGATCAAAACCAAGACCTCTTGCTTAAGTGACCAAAACCCCTTCCACTCAAGCCAATCTTGATCGGTAGTAACTAGCAAGTTGTCTGCAATACATTGTTCCCTTTTGCATTTTAGAAAATTCAAATCAGAGTCTATTAGCTCCTTTTAAACCTATGGATCTATAAACAACTAGCCACTTGCCACTTTATGCAATAATGGGATCCAATTGATCCACTAATACAATAAAAATGCAATAAGATTTACATAACATAAGATGGATTTATTTAATTTTAATTAATACAATTATTATAATTATATAATATATAACAAAAACTATTAATCACAAAATTTATTCTATTCTAAACTTATGAGTTATACCAATTTTAAAATTTAATACATCGTCGTTTGACTTAAAAATTAAATTGTATCTAGAGGTAGTATGATATATAAGGATATTGTTACAAGACCCATGACATGTTATACGAATGACATAACCATGTCATTGGCTTCTGTCGATCATTTTTTTTGTTCAAAATCGTGCGTATAGTCGAAAAATGAAAAACTCGATTACTTGCCTTCTCTCATCCTTCGCCAATAAATTGAGATGCTGAAATTGAAGAAAAATGCACCCAAACACAAGTAAAAACATAGAAAAACTTCTCTAAAATTTCATTTTGATTATAGTAAAATAACTGCATTTCATTTTATTTTTTTTGAACGATAAAGGTATTTTCGGGCCAAGTTTTGAGTCATCCAAGATTAAATTCCTTCTGTGACGATTTTAAGGGCACATTCTCACATCGGTCTGGTGCATTCAGGAGAATTTTCTTGGGTGTTGGCTCCAAAGTTTGAACTAAATTAAGGAAGGGAGCAAACCTCCTTGACCACTAGGTCAATTAGGGGTGAATAGTAGATTATAACCGAATCGAATTATCTATACGGTTATAATTAACCAAATATCGAATTTCATACAATTTTAAATTAGCACTAATCAAAAAACCAAAAGCCGAATAACCAAATTATACTACTCTGTTATTCAAGTATATAACCAAAAACCCAATAACTGAATTATATTATTCGATTATTTGGTATAAAACCGAAATATGAACTTATTTTTATCAAACAAAAAAATTCATTTCAAATTTCACACTAGAGTTTTTAAATAATATTTAACCACAATCCACAACCATAATAATTCATAAACTAATTTAATAATATTAAATTAACAATAGATAAATACATCATCATATGACAAAGTTTTTTTAAATTTTTTTTATCTAACTCGGCTATTCGGATAACCGAATAGCAAAATTTTAAAAACCGTAACTAAACCCAAATAGTTTAACGGTTATAACCGAATTAAGCAAAATAATCAAATAATCGAAATAAATTAGTTAAATTTTTTTGGTTTAATTGGGTAATTTAATTTTACCCCTTTTTTCTTCACTCCTAAGGTCAAACCATTGTGTTATTTCTGTTTGTAAGGATTACACTTGGGATAGAACTATTAATCCCAATTGTCTTGTTTGTTTTTAAATTTGAGCTTGTGACTATTAGTTCTGAGATTATAAAATAGCTTAAGACTTGAAATTATTTAATACCATGTTCTACCTAGTATTATAATCTCTATCATTTGGGATTAAAAATTGCTAAACAAAATTAACCTCGACCTTTTTCTAAAATAACCAAAATATATCCTGCTGTATCTGTTATTCCATTTAGGGGTGAGTATGGTGCGGTTTGACAAATTCAAAATCGCACATGAAACCGTTTGTGATTGGTGCGGTGCGATTTTGAACTGTGCGGTTTGGTTTCATTTGGTGCGGTTTCAATTTCAAAACCAATTGAAATAACAAAACCATAAAATAGTTGGCAAAATCATCAACGCAAACGTATTACGCAGTGAACACAATCATGAAGCTAATTAGCAAAATAATTCTAGTGATCAACAATTATATGGTTGATTAATACTATGTTATAACATTTGATTTAGAATATGTCAAGCCACTCTTGATTTGCAAACATAATTGATACTGTTGATTCTTCATTCAACCCTGTAATATCTGTCTTCTAAAATAAAATGAGGAGAATATATTATAGTAGATAAATTAAATATACTCGTAGCAAATTTGAGAAAACATGCTAATTATTTGGTGCAGTTTCGATTTTATACGTGCGATTTTGGCTAGTATCCAAACCAAAACCGTAAATTTGATTTTTAAATCCACCTAACAGCCACATACGGCGGAACCGTTGGTGCGGTTTGTGCGATTTTTGGTGCGGTTTCGATTCCAATTTAGTTACTTGCTCAGTCCTAATTCCGTTTATATCTCTTTTTTCGTCCTCACAGTTCATTGCTATAAAGATGATCATGGAGGGAACCATTGGATATGTTGGTAAGGGTATAATAGTGCAAACTATATTTTTTTTATCCAATCTTTTAATTCATCATAAAAAAACAAACATAACATGAGATTATTTTAAATTATCCCATGAATAATTCTATAAAAAATAAACATATGACTAAGGCTATTTAATCTTAAGATTAATAATTTCATAGATTATAATTCCGGAATTATAATTCTTGCAATAGTCTTGGTGTTTAAATTTCTATAGTTTAATAAAAGATGTTAAAATAAACTCCTTAAATTTCATCAATGGGCTTTTGACCCAATTTATTGAAAGCCCAGAACTGGTTCAGTCATCAGCCTAAGCCCTCTATTTGCTAACCTACACACACAATTGTTCTTCTTTCCTTGAGGCTCGACTCTCTTTTAGAAACACAAAATTGTAGTTTACAGTTAATTTACCTCAACCCTCTACTTGCGGAGGAGCATGAAGAACCAAGTTCAAATAACTGCTCGAACTCCAGAGAACCAATTTTATGTGAAGGGTGTAAAAGAGAACCATCAAAGTACAAATGCCCACGTTGCTCTGTTCGCTCTTGTAGCCTACCTTGCGTCAAAGCTCACAAGCTAACCACCGGCTGTTCTGGCAAAAGACAGCTGACCCACTTCGTTCCTCTGTCCCAATTTGATGATAATCTACTCATCTCTGGTAAATTTCAATGGAATTTCTTAACTAAGGGCACATGCACATAGTTGAAGGAAATATTCTTCGAATTGTGTACTTGTATTCTCTTGAATTATGTGCATAGGATGTGGCATGTGTTAAAAGGATCCAATTTCAATACCCTTTTCATGATTCAAGAATTCCTTTTTGGGTTGTTAATGAAATTTGTTATTTTGCTTCTCAGAATTTCACTAGCATCAGCAATTTATAGATGAAATATGGTGGAATAACTATGAAATGGGACAATTAGGATTTTTGTAAGACAAAATTGAAACAAGCAACTCACAAGTTTTTTCCAGACCATGACAACTCTGAAACAAAACATTGAGAAGAAATAGGAAAACTAACTCTTTAGGAAGTACTAATTCCGTCTAAAAGTGCGAGTCTTGTTTTTTTGTAATATTTTAGACATTTTTCAGGTTTGACACTATGTTTCTGAGTTTGAGACGAAAAAGAAAAAAAAATAGAAAACTTGATTTATAATAGAAAAGAAATGAATAGAGGGTATGATAGAGATTTAAAAGATATGTTTATGTTATTTAGTTTGCTGTCCAAATCCCTTTATTTTTGGACGTAAAACTTTCAGAAGAAAAGTAAGTTTTCTGTCCATTTGCTTATCTTCATTAAAAAAACTCAGTAACATAAGAATTTTTTAGAAAACTCAAGTCTTCGGTCCATTTTAAAACACAATGTTAAAGTTTGCATTTGGCAAGGTAGACATAATTTTTCCTAATAACCTTTTCATAGTAATAATTTTAGTCATTGATGCTAATATTTAGAACATTCAAAAAAAATATGTAATAATATTTGAAAAAGCATTGGAGAAAAGAAATGACTCTTAATTCTAGACGGGAGTAATATTTACGAAGTTCACTGAAAAATTAACTATAACACAAATAAAGTCTAAAACGTATCGCAATCACTTCTCTTTGACTTTAAAACTTTCTTTATAGTGTGGGTAAGTAATCCTTGTTTTAGGTTTCCAAAGTGGTTAGTGGATACTTTTCTTGAGTAACTATGTGAGTGCTACTACTATGAACAAACGAAAATTCGGAATACAGGAAACATTTCACCCTTGAATGAATATTTAATAATCATATTTAACTAAAAATCCAACATGTTACCTGAAGACCCCCATCCCATCCTCTTTTTGGAGATTAGTTTAATATTATCCTGACACCTTCTAAAAACTATTTATATAGATTTCTTACAAGTTATAATTTGGTGTAGTTAAGTACTATGTTCATATTTCAATGATTTTAGTGGTTTTTGTGGTGAGAAATTCCTTTTTCTTCTTGTTAGATTATAATATGCTCGAGGATGTTAAGAGAGTTACTGAATCTGCTCAAAGAAAGAAAGGTAAAATGTGCGGATATTCTTACTTTAGGCTTCCTTTCCCTCTTAAAAGTCTTAGGAGTGCTGCAGCAAGCCAGAGGACAAAAATCCTGTTTCTCTCAAGTGGAATGTCAAAGGGATGTAGAAATCAATCTTCTTACAGCAACAGGTAATAAACTAATAATTCATCATATGAGAGACATCCATATAAGATAAGTGTGAATCATGAGGTCATAGAATCTTGTTCTGTCTACTATAAATAATGGAAACTTGACTGAATAATGGTTTTCTCTTTTGAGTTTTTAGATTTTCAATATGCAGTTTGTTTTCCTAGTGTTGGCCATTGTGTGGTCGTGTTATATGCTTCTTTTTGTTTGTAAGAAATGGCTTGATTGTCTTGAAGCAATATTGATTACCTCAAATCATTTTTTTGCAAATTTTCAATTAGGAATCATAATCAGTATTTTATATGTTATTCTTAAATTTCGAGCTGATGCTTCTTCGTGTTACAATTGTTTATGTTATTCATTGTTATTGTTATTCAACATTAGTGTATGGTTGAACTGCATAAATTTATAAGAAAATGTTTGTTTGCTTGATTGTTTATGTTGCGCATTTGAATTTTTTTTTTTTATGTTTCCAGCCTTTATATTGTTTATTTCCTGCTGTTACAACTTTAACGCATTGCTTATTTTTGTGTTTCTCATGTATTTGACCAGTAGTAACGGGGACAGGGGATTTCTAATTGATAATTTTTACTAAATTGTGTTGCAGGAAGAGGTTTATTTCATGGACAATTGAATGGAGGTTTCATTCAACAGATGTTGTATTGCTTGACCATGGGTGATCATCAATTTAAATCCGGATGTGGACTTTCTTCCCTTAGAATTTATCTTTCTTTGTCTGAAATATGTTTTCCTTCTTTCAAGCAATTATATAATTTCATTTCTCATTAACACATGTTGTTGGGGATTCATGTTCACAAATCTCATTCAATTGTTTTTGTTCCAGAGTGGATGAAAACACAAGCCTCTGCTCGGTTATTGAGAACCATCTTAAACCTGGCCCTTGGAATAATCAGTTGAAGCCATTCTGTAAGGAACCACTGCAGTCACTCAAATTTTTTATCCAGAAATATCCAAAGGTGAACTCACTTTTACATTTTTGTTTGCTGATTTTTAATTTTATTTCTGTTTGGAAACCAAGTTTCCAATTGAAACTGCAATTGCTTTTCCAAAGTTGAAGACTATCACGAATGCCCGTCATATGTGTGAGTGCAAGACCTATTTTTAATTGATAGAAAATTAGAGTTCTCATTTCTTTGTTGACTTGTATTTCGAATATGAGTAATGCTAGAGACACAACTTATTTTACAATTATTTTACAATTTGTTGATGTGACATACTCCATTTCAGCATATTGATGAACAAATTGCTTCAATGTAGTCTTTTGCCCCACATAAAAGCTGAGGTGGAGTATGCCATATGAGCAAATTGTAAAATAGTTGTAGAATAAGTTGTGTCTCTAGTATTATTCTTCAAATATTAGAGTCCTAATTTTGCATTAGTTAAGAGGGTATTGTTGGAAGTTTTGTTGTAGTTTTAGTTGAGGAATATAAGAGTGACGGGATTAAGGTTTTTGGGGTAGTCTTTTTGGCTGAATAAAAGTTTGCTTGCGAAGAGAAGACGGCTGCTACTGGCTCTCTCTCTCTAGTTGCTATTCTTGTTTGAGTTGACATCAACTATCTAATTAAAACACGCCTTTAGGTCTCTGTTACTACTCTTGTTCCCCTTTGCTGCATTATTATGTAGGTGTCGTATCCTTTCAAATTAAATGAACTTACTATACTTTTCTGATGTGTAGTTGTTACCTCGATTTGCAGTTCTGGCTTTCCTATTCTATTATATTTAAGTTGTTCTGTTATATGCAGGGCCCCAGATCACCTTTCGTTGAGTTGGACATAGAGGCCCCAATACGCGAGCAATTAGCGAATTTGGTTATCATCGAGTACCCTGTTATTCATGTTTTTCTACCTTCACGCCATTATGATTTTGAAGTTATCAAAGCTGCTATTTGCCATAAAATCGATCCAAAGGAGTCTACTAGCCATCAGGAACAGAGTCCACGTGGTGGGTCCTTTAGGGAGGAGGAAATACAAGAGGACGACTCTTCGGAACCTCGGGTTTTGGATCTAATGAAGCACGCCAAACCGGATGGAATTTTCCAAAGTTCCCGTCAACCCAAAGAAACCATGAAAGAATTGGAAGACACGCTCGACAGCCCACTGTTTGCAAAAGTGACGCAAAGACCAGTGAAAAATGTTGTTTGCACTGGCGGGGCTGAAGATAACCAGTTGCTTTTCAGCGACCAATCTGGTGGGAGCATGGAATTTGAATTTGAACAAGAGTTAATAGATTCATACTCAGATCTGAAATCAAAAACAAATCTTGAAGATTTTTTTGATTTTGAAGGGTTGTTACAGACGGACGTGGATATCTGGATTGTTGATATTAGGAAACTGATATTTACTTTTTGATATTTTCACATAAAAAGTGTCGCTATAGATCCTATCGCAACGGTTTTTACCATCGCTATACATTTATAGCGACACTTTTTATGTGAAAATATCAAAAAATTATGTGAAAATATTAATTTCCTTGATATTAGTGTCTTGTGCATAAACTTAGAACCGCATTTCTTATAGGTGCATTGCCCGAGGATTTTTACTGGTTACTCTTGGGCTCCCAGAGGAGCGAAAAATGAGTATATGAAGCAATGTTTGCAGCAATCACCAGTGCACGCTCAGAGGAACACGAAGACATTTTACAATTTTGTGCTGCTCTATCACTTGTGTTCGTTCAAGGTTCTTGAATCGATATCAAACTGGTGATATCTGATGTAACAATAGAGGGGGCTGACATAATTGGGGGTAAGTGAGATTAATTACAATGTTATGGCTGAAAATGCAATTAAAACATTCTTTAGGTGCTTTACGGAGTATAAATCATTTGTTGTGTGTTTTTGAGTTGTATCTTGTTTGACATTTTTGCCCATTTTGAAGCTTTTCTGCAACAGATGGAGCTAGATGTAGTAAATTTATGTCTAAATAGGTTAAGACTTTTGGATTAAAATAATATTTAAAAACATTTATTTGTATTTATACTACCTCCAGAAATGAGTAGCTTACTTTTCACTTACTTTTTTTTAGCGAATTATTAAGGTTTTTGCAAATCATACTTGGACATAATTATTTTATTAATCTAACTGTGATCTGACCATCCATTCTAAGATTTAAAACTTCATGAAATTATCATCCGCACAACTATTGTGCAAAGAGCAATAAGTAGTTGTGTGGAGCTTAACTCACTTAATACTCTCATCCGCATAATAGTTGTGCGAATGATTTTGACTCTCCGCATAATTATTGTGCAGATTGTATAGATTGGATTTGAATAATAGAATCACCATCCGTATAATAGTTATGTGAATGTATATATCTCAACCTTTAAATCTTGGAATAGATGATTGTATCACAGTTGGATGAATATTGATTTCCATCCAACTTTAGATCTAGATCATTCCCATATATATATATATATATATATATATATATATATATATATATATATATATATATATATATATAGTAAAAGTAAAATAATTACATTTACTTTTACTAAAGTTAAAGTATTTACATTTACTTTTACTTAAGTAAATTACTTTTACTAAAGTAAAGTTGTCCTTTACTTTTGACTTTGTCGGATGCGTTGATTGCATCTGATGATGACTGGAGCATCCGATGACTGTGGAACCCTGAGGGGCCAGCGTTGTCTGACTTCGTCTGACTGTTGAGGTCCGGCTCCTTCCTCGCCGGTGGGTGCTGTTATCTTCTTCTCAGAGAGATTACCATCCCCTATTCTTGGCTTTGAAACAGTACCAAGAACAGTAAACCTATTAGCTACATCAACAGGAGTAACTGGGGTAACTGGATGAGGGATTACGACTCCCTTGGGCCTTTGACTTGGGCCAGAAGAGGGCCGAACAGCATTGTTCCCACCTCTCACACTCATTTATTTTGAGTACCTGAATTAATGAATTCTCTAGTAAGAAAATTAGGAACATAATTTTGACTTCCTTTAATATATTCAATATTGAAATCAAAAATGCTTAAAAGAGATTGTCATTGGGCAAAAATGTGCTTAGCAGCTATGTTTTTAATATCCTTTTCTAAAATATATTTAGCTGACTTGCAGTCAATTCGAACAAAAAATCTTTGATTTAATAAATCTTTTTGAAATTTACTAATACATAAAACCAAAGCTAAAATTTCTTTTTTAATTGTACTATAATTAAGTTAAGCCTGATTTCACACACCAGAGTGAAATCGAACAATTTGTTCAGAGAAAGTAGGAGTCAATTTCTGCTTCAGAATACCACCAAAACCAATTTCAGAGGCATTAGTTTCAACAATTTTAAACGCAGATTCATTGGAAATGCCAAGGCAAGGCAAAACCTTAACATATTTTTTAACTTGTTGGACGATGAAAGTATGCTCATCAGTCCAAGGAGAAGGATTTTTTTGTAAACGGATAAACAAAGGTTTACAGATCTTTCTAAGATTTTGATAGAATTTATCAACATAATTCAGAGATTCTAAAAATCGCTGAAGTTGAGTTTTGTTAATAATTTTATCTGGAAATTTATCAGCGAATTGAATAACTCGTTGAATAGGACGGACTAGACCACGATAAATATCATGACCTCGAAATTTGACTTTTGTTTGGAACAAACTACATTTTGTAGGTGACAGAACCAAACCATTAACTTTGATTGCTTTGAAGAACGAATTCAAATGCTTGAAGTGTTTGTCGATTGACTTGGAAAAAACTAAAATATCATCAATGTAAACAATGATAAAATGACTGAATGGATTCAAAATTTCATTAAGAATATTTTGGAATTCACTAGGGCATTCTTAAGACCAAAAACTTGAACAACCCATTCATAATGACCAAAAGGAGTGGTAAAAGCATTTTTATACCTATCGCTAGGATGAATACATAATTTCATTTAAGGATCCATGGAACCTTATATTTACTTACAAATTGAAGAAGAACTGAAATACATTCATTTTTAGGATTGCAAGGACTTCTACAGGGAAAAAGGTTAAGAACTGACTGAAGCTCAATGGGTAAGACACTATAAGTGAGACCAAATTTTTTTCACCAAAGAGTAAACCAATAAGGAATTTGACTTTTGAATTTGTGGTCAAATTGGACGAGCCATGAATGACTGAAAGAGAGAGTTTGAAACAAGAAGACTCTATTCCAAGTTTCCATATAATCATAATAGCAAATATGGCTATTGTGATTATCTAACTGACGAAGATCGGACGGATGATTACCCCAGTCAGACATGGAAGTAATCTGTTTAATATATAGAGAATGATAAATAATTTTAGAACTATCATTTCTATCAAAAATGGGTTTAACATGGATTGACTGTGTTTGGAGAAGATATATATAAATATATAGTGTCTAGCTGTCTAGCGAACTCAGGGGAGCGAATCAAAAACGAATCGGCTATAGCGACGGACAAAACAGTCGTTATAGCAACGGCTTTGTCCGTCGATATAGTCAGTTCGTTTTTTGTTTACTCCATTTGATTCGCTAGAGATCCGGATCGTGTGTATATATATATATATATATATATATATATATGAGGAATGATCCATAGCAAGCGTTAGTTATGAGCACTATTCCAGCTAACTCATCTCATGCCGTCCAATGGAAGATCTAAGGGCTGGACGACCGCTACTCCCTCTAACAGCCAACCAAATTCTTTTATGTTGGTCGCTACTCCCTCTTGCGACCAGTCAAAACGCGATCGTTTTGACTGAGCGCTAAAGAGAGTAGCGGCTAACATAAAAGAATTTGGCTTAATCAGGGGCTTAAAATAATTATAATTTAAATTAAAAAAAATATAGCTAATTAATACTCCATTCCCTAATTAATTGGTTCACAAATATAATGAATTATAAAACGAGTAGTAGACTAATATAAAGAATAATACTTGATTAGGTAATTTGGGAGTAGTAGTTGAATACGTAATTTGTTTGAATAGAAATATAATATAAACTCAATCACTTTTTCTTATATGGATTGTCAATAATATTAATGAATAAAATAAGTACGTATAAGGATAATTACTGATTAGCGCATTATAATTATTAATTATAAATAGGAAATAGTGATTGAGTTTATATTATATTTCTATTCAAACAAATTAAGTATTCAACTACTACTAGAGGTGTGCATAATTTTTGGTTTTTTGGTTTTATTGGTTTTTCGGATCGAACCAAACCGACCGGTTCGGTACAAAAAGAACCGGTCCAGTTTCGGTACAAAAAAATCGGTATATACTGATTTTTCGATACCGATTTCGGTACGGAGTTTTTATAGGTACCGATTTATACCGATTTTCTAATTTTTATTTTATTTTTTATTATTAATAAATAATTAATAATAAGAAGAATAAAAATAGTAATAATATTAATATAAATAAAATAATGATTATAATAATAATAATAATAAAAATAATATTAATAGAATAAATAATAATAATAAAATAATAATAATAATAATAAAGTAATAATTATATTAATTTTCAGTATTTATTCGGTAAGAACTGGTATTGAACCGGTTCGGTATATTGGTCCAACCGATACCTGTATTAAAATTTGGCTTATTTCGATACCAGTTCGGTACGGTACCGGTCCGGTTCGGGTCGGTATTTATCGGTTGCACACCCCTAACTACTACTCTCAAATTACCTAATCAATCCTTATATTAGTCTACTACTCGTTTTATAATTCTTTATATTTGTGAACCAATTAATTAGGGAATGGAGTATTAATTAGCAATATTTTTTAAATTTAAATTATAATTATTTTAAGTCTCTGATTAAGCCAAATTCTTTTATGTTGGTCGCTACTTCTTCTAGCGGCCAGTCAAAACGATCGCATTTTGATTGTCTGCTAGAGGGAGTAGCGCCCAACATAAAAGAATTTGGCTGGCCGCTAGAGGGAGTAGCGGTCGCCCCAATCCAGCCATTAGATCTTTCATTGGACGACAGGAGATGAGTTAGCTGAAATAGTGCTCATAGCTAACGCTTGGTATGGATCATTCCCCTATATATATATATATACTTGTGTAAATTTATTAGATTACATTTGTTAAAGAAGAAAATATTAATAAAATAATGAAAAATAATACCATGAGGTGAATTGTAGGGCTGTAACTTTAGTCGGGCCAAGGATACTTAAGCTCAACTAATATATATAACTGGAAAACTAAAAAGTCAAATCCAACCAAGGCCTATAGAAAATTCACTCACTTGAATTAAACCCAATGCCATTTGATTTAATGGGCTTGGGTTAGGCACAAGCCAGCCCGTCTATGCTAGACAGACAAATGATATTTTGAAAAAAAATACATAAAATGGCTTGATATTTAATAAATAAAGGAAACCAATATTTTCACATTATTTTTTGAGGATCTGCATATTAGCTTATGTGTCGAATTTTTATTAACTAATATTGGATTCTACGTGTGAAAATATCAAAAAAAACGTGATGTGGATGAAATTTATTCACTAGAAATCAAAATATTTAATCTTGATATAAGATACGGAATACATTTAACACTTATAAATTGCTTCACTAACCTTGACGTCAACATACTATTCAATTATTCCTCCAACATAAAATTAGAGATATATTTATTTTTTTAATCCGCCTTCAGAATTAGAGATATATTTTTATTTTTAAACTATAAAAAATTATTTGAAATTCCTAACATGTCATTAATTATATATACTAATGTTACGTTTGGATTGAAGAAATGGAATGGAGGAGGAAATGATCAACTAATTTTAAGGTATTTTAAGTATATGTTTGGTTGTTGTTGGTGGTGGAAGGTGTTGTCATATAATGACAAAATTATCACATATATTCATTCTATTGGAATGAATTTTATTCAACATTCTCCACATGTAATAAAAAAACAAAGGGATGTTCATTTTATTGGAATGGTTTATCCTCCAAAATGATCATCAAATACACTATTTTTAAATTATTTTTTCCTTTATTCTATTCCCTCGATCCAAACGTAGCATAAGTAAATTGAGTACTACTATATATATCATTCACTTTGACATTTCTAACACATGTTAGGAATCTGAATATATTTAAAAAAATAAATTATATCGTTTAAGATATGTATCATTAATTTTTAAATAAATAAATTTCTAACTATGATTCCAATAAAAGTAACACATTAATCTTGGGAGAAGAGAAGAGGAACACATTTAATATGTTCCCCAACTTGGTCAAAATTATGAGCCAAGAAATGAACAAAAACCATACAGTTCTTCTACCTCGACTGGTGCAATATTTTTTTTATGACTCACAAATAATTAATGTGATTTATTAGAATTGAAATTTTTACAAAATCTAGTGATTTAGGTGCCATTTGAATACATGTAAAAAACATGATTACACAAACTGTACAACCCTATTTTGTACATGTATCCAAATGACGCCTAAATCACTATATTTTGTAAAAAAATTAATTCCAATAAATCACATTAATTATTATTTGAGAGTCATAAAAAAAATTGGACCGGTCGCAAGATCGGTTCCCAAAAGCCGGTCGTCCAAGACTTATTAAAAACCATAACTTTTGTGGACAAAAGTGTTATACCCCAAAACCCTAAAAAGGGCCCAACCCTAAAGTGCCCTAAATTAGTGAAAACCAAATAACATGGGATGCTGACCCAAGGGAAGGGAAACACATGGGAAGGGGACAATACTCACATGTCAGAAACATGGGCATCTATTTCCATTGCTTCCTAAATTTAGGGCAGTCTCTGTTTGGATCCACTTTATTTAGTCATATAAGTTTTTCTTATCCAATCATCTCAATCTAATCATATTTACAGTGTTTTGGGATAAATGAAGGATAATAGCATTAAATTTGCACATGAGATATTAAATAGCTTAAGAAAATTAATTGGAAAATTAATTCTTAACAATGCCATAATTGTCCTTTCTTGATCTTGAATAGAGCTGTATGCCATATATGTTGAGTTCACATGATATAACAGACAAAAGAATATGCACAGTAAATATTTAAAATTATGGGATATTTTTTTTACTGTGTTTAAGATACAAAAATTTGAATGATATATAATTTTTAAGGAAAGGCCCATTACATGCCCTTCATTAATTATATGTCTAACAATGTCTTCTATCTTCTATATGATTGGCATTAAATGAAGAATATAATTAAGCTCAGATTAATACAGACGTTCACCACTATACAGATGGGGTTGGATAATCTACTTTATTACTACCTCCGTCCCACAATAAGTATTTTTTTAAATTTAATATTTTTTCTCAAAATAAGTGATGTGTTAGAATTTCAATACAATTTTTATAATATTTTTTCATATGTGCCCTTATGCAAATTGCGTATTTATTGGGAAGTTGAAAGGTTGAAGAAAGAGAAAGAGAGACCAAAATACAATAAAGAAAAGTCTCAAACAAAACAAACAAAGTATATTAAGGGTATTTTTGTCATTTTAGCTTGTGTATTGGTATGTGTGATTTAAGCTAAAAAAGCACTTATTATGGGACGGAGGTAGTATTTAAGGATGCAGTTAATTTGGTACTCCCTCCGTCCTTTAATATAAGTCGTTTTAGAGTTATGTACAAGTATTAAAGAAATAATTGTATAGGAGTATTAAATATAATATCAATTGTCTATATTGTCCTTGTATTGAAAAAATAGAGTGTTATTTATTGAGCAAAAAATAGTGAGAGAACCAAAGTTATATTTAATACTTTGGATAATATTAGAAACTAAGCAATTAATATTTATTTGAAATTCTCAAACGACTTATATTAAAGGACAAAAACACTTCTCTAAAACGATTTATATTAAATGACGAAAGAAATATTATTTTATTACCATATTAATAAGTGAATAATATATATACCTTATCCATCCAATTTGAAACTCTAACCCAACCCTCCTCTACCATCTCCATTATAAACTCTATGATTATTAGACAAGTTAACCTGGTTGTTCAACCTGAGCCTCAGTCTTCTAATTGAATATTCTCAAGTACTGCAAAATATATACTACCTCCGTTCCTTAAAGAATGCAATTTTAGCAAAAAGCACAAAATCAATAAGTGGGATAAAATGACAAAGTTGACTTTTCTCTTCCTTTAGTGCATTATCTTTTCCATTTAGTGCATTAATTAAAACAAGAGCATATTTGAAAAAAGAAGGCTTTGGGTTCCTAAAATTGCATTCTTTAAGGAACAATTTTTTTTTTTAAAACTGCACTCTTTAAGAAACGGATGTAGTATTACCTAAACATTGTTCTAGACCAAAGTGACAAGTAAGGGCGAAACCATAATTTTTTTTTTCTACTAGGCTACCAAGTACCAACTATATTCACAAAAAATTGTCCCACCAAGATCAATCACAAATTCAAAATCATACATAATAGTAAGGTTCAAAGGTACATAACATGTAAGGAAAAAAGAAAACAAAACACATTATTTAGAATAAACACTGCAGGTAGCCCAATCCTAAGCACAACATCCCAAATTATTTAGAATAAAAGTTCAAATAGAAAATACTCCAAGCAAGTTTATGTAATCCAAAAGACTTGTCATGATTCATGAACTTGTGAATACCAAGTATGTAAATCATAACAGGAACTATCAATCAAGGACACAAACGAAAAACAATTATACGAATCCACAAAACTAATGAAATTTATAGCATGAGTACCCATATATTATTATATTATGTAACTAACAGAAAAAAGTGACATACATGATGACAGGGATCCAACAATTGAATGTCAAACCAATTGAGGAGCATACATATAATCTAAACCAAGGCTTTTGAAAAATTCAACTGTTTAAAAAACTAAAGCTAGAAGACTTTCAAAAAACTGTGATAATTAAATCATCAGGCAAAAAATAAACCAAGTTTCTGGTGCAAAATTGATCAAGACATTGACAAGGTATATAATTATTTATATATTGAAAATTACTAGGACAAGGATCGGCGGTGTACCATTGAGTTCCTGTTTGCAGAAATGGAAGATGATGAATTGATGATGATGATGATGTTATAGGCCTTGCTTGAGTTGGGAATGAGAAATCAGAATAGTTTTTGTTCTCCTCGTTAAAGTTGTGAACATTAAAGTTCCCATTAGTTGAAGATGGCAGAATCTACACAAACAGAATGAAATAACAGAAAATCAATTACTCCAATCACAATAAAAGCTTAATAGATAAATATGCCTACATTTAGATGCTAATTGCTACATGAAAATTAATTAGAAAACTTCACCTTCAATTCGAAAAGTTAAAAAATTCGCTTGTTGAGTTGTTTCCGTCCTAGATGTGCCACCCTTGTTGAACTCCTCTTTCTCAGCCCTAGAACTTCACCTTCAATTCGAACAGTTGAACTCCTCTTTCTTAGCCCTAGATGTGCTGCCCTTGTTGAGTTGTTTCCAGAATATCCCGTTCCTAAGCTTTTTCCAGAGTATCTCCGCTTTTGAGTTTTGTTAGGTTAAATATTGGGCTGAGCTATTGAAGATATATAAGTAAAAAAAAGAATTAATTACATATAATAGTACATTTTACTAAAATATTACAAAAAAAGTGCACAAACAAAATAATTACAAAAAGAGTGCATATGCAATATTTAATTACAAAAAGAGTGCAATCTTATCTCTTTTATTTAGTTGACTGATTTAATGAGTTATTGATAATGGCCCATGATTGTAGGGATTTAAATCTTATCTCTCTCTCATCAACCTCCATATTCTTATCTAACGAATCAATAGAGTAACCGCCTTCTTCTTCCTCTTCGGTCGTTGCCTTCTTCTTCCTCTTTCGCAGTCGCAGCCTTCTTTCTCACCTTCGCCCCCCGCCACTGCTCCACCGGCAGCCGCCCCACCGCGCCACTACTCCTCCCGCCCCCGCCCCCGCCCCCGCCCCCGCCCCCGCACCCGCACCCGCACCCGCACCCGCACCCGCACCACACCCTTTCCTTCCCCTTCCTTCGCCTCCCTTCTCCTCCCCCCGCCCAAGCCCCACCCCCTCCCTCCACCTCCCACCGCCATCCCCTCCTCCCGCCCCCTTTCTCCTCCTCCCGCCCCCGCCCCACCCCCTCCCCCTCCCCTCCCCTCCCCTTCCTCCGCCTCCTCCCGCTCCCCTTTCTCCTCCTCCCCCAATTAGATCCAAGGTGGCCGTCGGTGGAGGCCCCGCCACTGGTCGCGGTGGAGGCCCCTCCACCACCTGTTGCTTCCCCTCCACTACCGGTTCATTCTCCAACTCCACCGGTAACCAAACCTTCATACGTTGGTAACCAAACAGTCATACCAAGGTAACCGAACTTTAATATGAAGGTTTCCTTGTTATGAAGGTTTGGTTATCTTGGTATGACTGTTTGGTTACCTTGGTATGAAGGTAACCAATTCAATTTTATTAGGTTACCAATTTTATTTTGAATGTGATGCAGTTGGTAACCAAACTTCATGCAGTTGGTTACAAATTATTCATACTAAGGTAACCAAACATTCATTCCAAGGTAACCGAACCTTAATGTGAAGGTTCGGTTATCTTGTTATGAAGGTTTGGTTACCTTGGTATGAAGGTAACCAATTCAATTTTATTAGGTTACTAATTTATTTTGAATGTGATGCAGTTGGTAACCAAAATTCATGCATTTGGTTACCAAACCTTCCGATAAGGTAACCAATTCAGTTTTATTTGGTTACCAATTTATTTTGAATTTGATGCAGTTGGTAACCAAACTTCATGCAGTTGGTTACCAAACCTTCTGATAAGGTAATCAATTCAGTTTTATTTGATTACCGATTTTATTTTGAATGTGATGCAGTCGGTAGCCAAACTTCGTATAAAGGTAACCATTTTAATTTTTGTGGGTAACCAAATCGTCAAAAAAAATTCAGAATAACAACTCCGGCGATATAGGGGCGGCGACGGCGGCGATCTAGCCGCGGTGGCGGCGAGAGGCGGGGGAGGAGGATGATGAACAGTAACTCATTCATAATTTTTTATTTTTTATTTTCTCATTTTGATTTGAATTTTGAATTATGAATTTGAAATTGTTGTTAGATCCAAAAGATTTGAATTTGAATTATTAGTTATCCTTGATTTTAGGTTTCCTTATTTAATTTGAAATTGAATGGTTTGAATTTTTTGCATTTTTTTTGTAATTATTTTGTGGATGCATTTTTTTTGTAATTACTTTATAAAAGTTGTATAGTTCTGTAAAAGACTCTAAAAAAAATTTGTCAAAAACTTGACCCGAACTACAGCCCAACAGAGCCCAAACGTGACTCCGACCTTGGACTGACAAGTTATCTTTATTTAATAAGTAGAAATAATTAATATTTACTCAATTACTTATAGTTGTTTGTATATTATCATCTCTTGGGTCCACTCACAAGAAGATATCAACCAACCAGGTTATATATTTTAATATATAACTCTGTATTAACAATGTTTAGAATATGTTGATATGTGTATATAAGGAATCCAAAGTCATACATAATATTTTTTTTGAAAATTAATATTTTCACAAGGCTCTCACTTGAATAGTGAGTAGGTCTCACATTCATGTGAGTGAAATTTTGTGAAAATGATAGATATCGAATAACCCAATCACCATGTTTTTGCATTATGTGTTAATACAGATTGGCCAAGATGCCAACCGACCAATTATGCCATTTGTTAAGAAATAATTCATTGAATTATGAAAAAGAAGGAATTAATGTTCCAATAATTTAATTGTTGGGTTGAGTTGGTAATGGAATATATGATATATCCGATTATTATTGAAGATTAATGAAATAACATATATATATATATATCGAATTCTTGATTAAAAAAATTCGAATTAATTAAAAACATATTCGCCATAATTTCATCTATATGCCCTTAAAAACGGATTGAAACTTGAAAGAACGAGCTTTTTTATTTATGTGGACATGAAAATTGGACCCGAGTGTATTTAAATTTCAATATATATATATCGAAGATTTTAGCTAGCCACATTTTCTAGAACTTGTTAACCGGTCATAATCATCCCTGTTTATTTAATGTTAAATTAAATATTTATTAAAAATTATTAGCTAAGAAAATAAAATATCAGGAAAATTTATAAATACGGCATGTTGAAATGATCCACGCCTTTAAACTTTGAAATTTATGGTTATGCATTTATCTTCGTCATCTCATATCATAATTATTTAAAATTGATTAGAGCTCAAGGCCTAACTTGCATCACCTCCAAATCTAATAAATTCGTTTGTAAGAAAAGTGTTAAAAAAATATAGTCGTCAGTCATTCTTTGCAAATTATATATGGTATACATACGGACCATCTTTTTTATATATTTTTTGTTTATCAAAATAATTAAATTGTAAGTTTCTCTTTTAGATTATATATATATATATATATATAGGGTCCGTCTCTCCAGCGAACTATAGGGAGCGAACTAAAAGCGAACCGGCTATAGTGACGGTTTTTTCCGTCGCAATAACATAGAAAACTAGTTTTTTATGCTATAGCGACGGAAAAAACTGTCGCTATAGTCAGTTCGCTTTCTATGGTTCGCTGGAGAGACTGACCGTGTATATATATATATATATATATATATATATCAAATTATAATTATATTCATTGAATTTGAATATGGATATTTCTTTTATATTTTTTGCTTATTAAAATTAT
Organism: Panax stipuleanatus; assembly: GCA_020205555.1. Lineage (NCBI taxonomy): Eukaryota > Viridiplantae > Streptophyta > Magnoliopsida > Apiales > Araliaceae > Panax > Panax stipuleanatus. The sequence goes on along the minus strand of CM035120.1, from coordinate 129,760,327 downwards.
TACTAATATATATATAGTCAGCTTCAGTTGAGGGATTCCTCAAATAGTGTTATTTGAGGGATGGGGGCTCAACCGTTGGATTTGCATCCATGTGGATAAGATTACCTAAGTGGAGTTTGTGGTGAGCCAGGAGTGTGAAGATGTAAAACAATCTTATCCACATAGATGCAGATCCAACGGTTGAGCCCCCATCCCTGAAATAACACTATTTGAGGGATCCCTCAACTTAAGCTGACTGTATATAATATATAGTCAGCTTCAGCTGAGGGATCCCTCAAATAGTGTTATTTGAGGGATGGGGGTTCAACTGTTGGATCCGCATCCATGTGGATAAGATTACCTAGGTGGAGTTTGTGGTTGGCCAGGAGTATCAAGATATAAAACAATCTTATCCACATGGATGCAGATCTAACGGTTGAGCCCTCAAATAACACTATTTGAGAGATCCCTCAACTGAAGCTGACTATATATATATATATATATATATATATATATATATATATATATATATGATATTAATACTTTTTATACTTTTTATTTTATTTTATTGTGAGATTTATGCATACATGTATATATATCAAATTATAATTATATTCATTGAATTTGAACATATATTCTTATAATTATATAATAAGTATTTGAGAATTATAAATTAATTCTCAAATTATCCTAAATGACCAACCAAATTAATTTGGATAAAATTTTCTCTTGACTTGTTATATATATACTACTTGTATTGATCGAATGATTGATGCAACACAGAGAAGAGCAAAAGAATGCAATAAACATAAAAGAAACCCTAAAATCCACATTAAGTTCTAGAATTCAGTATAGAAAAGGGAAAACCCATGTTAAAGCCATTGAATCTTCTGGCATACCAATTACTAATACTATCAGTTTTCCAGATGTTGACCAAATACTGCACGTTAAATAAACAATCTAAGTTTTAAATTTTGTAACAATTAGTTAGTTAAGAAGTTCCTGTTGGAAATTTCACCTGCATATCTTACATTAATTTTATGTTTCATGCCCATTATAATTAATATATACAATTGCATGAGCCTTAGTACTTCCCTTCATTTATTTTATAATTTTTTAAAAAAAACAAGGATGCGGCAAGTTTTAGGCCCTAAAATAAAGTCAAAGTCGAAATAATTAATCAATAGTAATTGATAAAAAATTGATTTAACCAAAGCATGACTATTAAATATAACATCAATATCATGTCAATTTAACGAACCAAATCAATTAATAGTAAAAAAAATTCAAGTAGTTTAGTATATTTAATTTTTATTTATTTATCATCTTAGAACATTTTAGTTAAAATATATAAATAAATAAAAATATGGTGAATGAACAAATTGTTAGAATTTGAGTCAAAATTGAAGTGGGTTTGATTAATTATTTGCAGTGAATCCACATATCAATATGTTTTACCATGAGTAGATTAAAATCAAGTATTTGGAAGCTCAAATCCATGTGATAATGAATGAGAAATTAACTCCCAAAGATCAACATTGAAAATGATAATAAATACTTATGGGAAGTTAAGTCCCACATCGATTAAAAACTAAACTTTAAATAGGTTTATATACAATAAAGTTATTCTTAGGTTTGAGCCCCAAGAGGCACCCTATTTTTGTAGAAGAGAGATGACCTAATCAAGGCTTCATTTGAACCCACGAGTTGTCGTTGACCGGTCGGGCTCGAGGGTCATTGTATATATTGACAAAATTTCTTTAAATAAATTTTATTTTATTTAGTTCTGTTATCAAAACTATGTCGTTTTAAAAAAAACGTTATTTACTATAAAAACTGTGTCGTTTTGGAAAATATTATTTGCCCAAACGGACGCATCAATACTGCGTCATTTTGGGAAGCGTTATATCTGCCCGAACGGACGTCCTAAAACTACGTCGTTTTCGCCTGAATGGGCGCACCCTTTCACTACAAGAAAAAGACTTATTTTCGACGGACTATTCCGTCGGCAATAGGCCTATTATGTCGAAAATAGCTTAGTTACGAGGGAATCAGTCAAAAATACCATCGTATATACACGCGTCGAGTATAAGTCCGTCGATAGATTCGTCAAAACTAGCTATTTTCGACCGATTATTTTTGACTGAAATTCCGTCGTACATACTCTATTTTCGAGGGACTATCTATGACTGAATAATTCCGTCGAATATAAATGGGAATATTTTTGACTGAAATTCTGTTGTACATAACATATTTTCGACGGCCTAGTTCCAACTGAATTATTCCGTCGGACATAAACGGGGACTATTACCGACTGAAATTTCGTCGGAAATATGTTATCTTCGAGGGAAAATATATTTTTAGTCTGATTTAGGATAATCTATCTACGACGGAATATCCGTCGTAAATAAGGTGTTCCATCGAAAATAAAGTGATTTTTTAATGGTTTTTTTTTAAAATTTCGATTCCTAAGTGTTTAAACCCAATTTTTTTGTACCTGCAACCTGTTTCAGCCTAATAACAGTAATATCACATTCCATTCATTTATTATCGCTAAAAACCTGTATATATAAACCTGTATATATCATCTGTCCAATAACCATCAACTATATAAGCTAACAATGACATATATGTAACCTAACAATTTACAAATGATCTACTAAGTACAAATTATCTACTAATTACAAATGATCTACAATTACATATATGTAAACTAACAATGATCGACTAAGTACAAATGATCTACAATTACATATATGTAAACTAACAATGATCGTCTACAATAATAAGTACAAATGATCGACAAATGAGTCTATAAACTAGTATGAGGATCATCATCGAGTGTAAGTGGTCGACGATGCTGCTCTGGTGTATGAAAATTAGCATCGTTGTCCCCCCGTTCGCACTCGCCATCGCCATCACCATCTCTAGTCCCCTTGCCATCGCCACTCTGTTGATAAAATTTAAAATAAAGATTATTATTCCGTATATATGTGAGAATTAAAAAGATATTGTTAAATGAAAATAACATAAACATGCAGAATACTTGAGTAGGCGGGGGCTGACGAAAAACCTACTCTAGGAGGGTAACCACCATCCGGAGCATCTCGCCGCCCAACGCGTCGAACTGCTCATGCGGTAAGCCCGTACTCTCTACGGAGGCCCCAACTAGAACGTCCTGAACGAGCTGGTGAAGAAGACTCTTGCTAGGCAACTGCTGACGAAGAAACACCAGATCGGTTTGAAACCTATCCGACACCGCCTTGATCAGCCTCTGGAATAACTCGTCGTCCAAGCCAACGCCTGTATGAGATGGTCCAATAAGTGCTCTCGGACGCTGACGATGGCTAGATCCTGTGAAAATATATATAACATGGCTATCGTCAATAATTTATAAGTTATGAGAATTCCGTGAAACATAAAGAATTAATACTATTACCTCCAGATAGTGTATATGCGGGTATCCTCGGCAGGCCAACCACTCTGTCGACGCCGGGAAGAAAAAATGCGCGGGTCGAGTCGAAACCCGGATCTTTCTCTCTTTTCCTAAGTCTTGTTTTTAGCCTTATTTTATCTTTTTTATGAAAAGGGGGTGAAGGGCTTTTTAGGAAAAGGCCAACATGTATCATGTCGACGATTTTTTACAGAGTCTCCAGTTAGTAGTTTTGAAATGGTTGTACCAACTCAACCGAGCTTTGTTTTATAAAGAGGCCCAATTGCTGGACACTGTCGAAACTGAATCTTTAAAATCGAAGTTCTAAGTTCGGGGGCTTGGTTAAGTGCGGAGAAGGTGTTAGGCACCCCACAACTCCCGTGAAAACACGGTACCACATATTTTCAATATTTTCCTTTTAAATCTGCAATGTGTGTGTATATGCTGGAAGAAATTGGGCCTACACTTATTGTTTGATTGGAAGTAGTGCTTTGCTTCGTTGAACCTATATACGAAGGGTTTGATTTGATTTGCAAAAGTCCTTTTTAGATAAGATATTTAAAATGATGTTTTAAAAGCCGGTTTTCAAACCCTTACGCTCTCATAGGAATAGAAGCCTGTTGATACTCCCATTTTATCTTTTCAGTTATTTGGCTCAATTTGAATGGTGAATTGTTGGGCTACGAAGCATCCTTGGCCATAAAATATATACAAGTGCCGGTGTTCTCATGGGCATGACAGCCATCGGAGTGACTCTATCACGACAAACCATTATTTCACTATGTTGAGACCTTAAACCCGGATAACCATTTTAAGGTCTTTCGGATGTACATTTCTTCTGAAAAACTTGCAGGGTACATTTGTAAAGTGGAGTTTGTCCATTGTGAGAATCAGATTCTGATCAGTTTGATCATGAATCCCACGATTTCTAGGCTCACATAGGAGTAGCCAAGAAAACCTGCACAGCTCAAATATGCACAGAAAATATGTATTTACATCCCGATGTCTCAAGAACCAAAGATACATTAGTAAATCCTGGCATGTGCACAGACAAAGCTTCTCGTTCCCATTAGATAGTGATCTAAGGGCCGCGAGATTGCTTAAAAATGAATAAAACTAGAAAAACTGCTAGATTCAAATAAATATCAGCCATTCTGGTTTTGTCTGGACCTATTTTGAACCGTTTGAAAGATAGATTTGACGAGATTTAAAGAAATCTAGTTCGCCCAAATAGATGTCAGCGCCGATTTATATCAAATGAATATTTACATCAGCAATTTAATCACAATGAATAAAAGATATATATATATATTTACAAAAGCTGTAAAGGGCCACGGAGTAATCCAGGCTTGACAGAATAGAAATATATATATATATATATATATATATATATATATATATATATATATATATATATATATATATATAAAAGCAATGAAGGGCGACGAATTTTAAATCCTATTCCCGGACTAGAATGAATATATATATATATATTTATAAAAGCTATAAAAAGCCACGGAGTTATCCAGGCTAGACAGAATTGAAATATATATATATATATATATATATATATATATATAAAAGTTGTAAAAGCCACGGGATGATCCAGGCTTGACTGAATGTAAATATATTAATCCAGACTTGACGGAATGTAAATATATATATATATATAAAAGCTGTAAAGGGCGATGGATTTGCAATTCTATGCCCGGACAGAAATATAAATATATATATATATATATATATATATATATATATATATTTGTAAAAGCGGTAAAAAGGCCACAGAATGATCCAGGCCAAACTGAAATGTAAATGTTAATATATACAGTTAGTATATATATATTAAAGCAATAAAAAGTTCACGAAGTAGAAATCCAGGCCCAAATAAGTCAGAAAAATTTATATATATATATATATAGTTATATATATAAAAGCAAGAAACTGTCACGGATTTGACATCCGAGCTTGACAGAATTAAAAAATTAGTATATATATAGTTAAATATATACAAAAAAAGCCAAACCGGGACTGGAAAGATAACTCAGTCTGGAAAGGGGCATATACAGGTATATATGTATATATAAAAGCTATTAAAAGCCGCGGATAGACGATCCGAGATGTAGAAATGCCAGAAAACGTGTTTATGTACTAAAATATACGAAAACGGCCACGAAACTGAGTTCCGGACATAATCAGAAAACGAAACTTAACGTGCAAGTGTATAAATGCGCAATGAAGTAATAGAAACTTCCTGATCGTAAAAATACTTACAATGGACTGCTACATGGGCTCTTTGCCACTTGGTAGGCTTCAAACGTCCGTTTCGACTGGTTAATTTTTGGTATGTTGTAGTATATGAGTGTATCTACGTGTTAGAGTGATAAAATCTGGGTTTGGAGTACTGGAAGTAGGGCTAGGAAACGAAATGGGCAGAGTTTCAGAGCGTTTCAGAATTAATTTTGGCCTGGGGTGCACTTATATTTATAGACTCGATGGAAGAGGCTCTACCAGAGGCAGCTGCGGGTCTACCTGCACGCCATGTAGTAGGGTCCGGGTGGTGGGTCCTGTTGCCTCAAAGTATGTGCACTCCGAGCAACGTGAGGTCAGATTCAAAACTTTCTAACTTTTGATCGGAGCGTCCGTTTGAGGTGTGTTATACCTTTCCGGAAAGCCCTCGCCGAGAGTGTCACAATGACATAGGAATAAACCTTTTCCGAGTCAAGAAGATGGGTTCATAATCGGATCTTCAATTCTTCGCAGTTTGTCCGTTGAGCTGTCTTGCACTGTTTCCACTCGGGATCAATGTTATGGTTCTTTTTGACCTTTATGGCATCAATTCAGCTTGGTTTTGACCGGATTGGCTTAAAGTTGGTAAAATAACCATTTTGCCCTCCAAGGGTTGTCTCCGAGGTTTTGATCTTAGTCGATTCTTTTTGTCCTTAAGGTTGTCTTTGAGGTAGACTTGTCTTCCCAGGTGTGTCTCTGGGGATGATGTGATGCTTCGGAGTTATCTCTGAAGTTGATTTGGCCTCCTGGGTTGTGATCGAGGCTTGTCCTGACCTCCCGGGTTGTGACCGGGGTTGACCTGTACCTCCCGGGATATGACCGAGGTTGACCTGTACCTCCCGGGTTATGACTGGGGTTCACTTGTACCTCCTGAGTTGTGATCGGGGTTGACCTGTACCTCCCGGGTTGAGACCGAGGTTGACCTGTACCTCCCGGGTTGAGACCGAGGCTGACCTGTACCTCTTGGGTTGTAATTGGGGCTGACCTGTACCTCCCGGATTATGACCGGGGTTGACCTGTACCTCTCGGGTTGTGACTGGGGTTGACTTGTACCTTCCGGGTTAAGACCGGGGTTGACCTGTACCTTCCGGGTTGAGACCGGGGTTAAATTGTACCTCCCGGGTTGTGACCAGGGTTGACCTGTACCTCCCGAGTTGTGATCGGGGTTGACATGTATCTCCCGGGTTGAGACCGGGGCTGAGTTAACATCTCGGTATTGAGACCGGGGCTGAGTTGACATCCCGGTATTGAGACCAGGGCTGAGTTGATAACTCGGTATTGAGATCGGGGCTGAGTTGGCATCCCGGTATTGAGACCGGGGCTGAGTTGACATCTCGGTATTGAGACCGGGGCTGAGTTGACATCCCGATATTGAGATCGAAGTTGAGTTGACATCCCAGTATTGAGACCGGGGCTGAGTTGATATCCCGGTATTGAGACCGGGATTGAGTTGACATTTTTGCCCTTCTGCAGGGTTAGTAACAGGAATGCAAAATTTTAAATGTCTACAACAGGACTGAAGAAAATTTCGAGTGTCTACACACTCGATACCTGCCGGTACTACTAGTAGGGGAATCCTGAGACTCGACCCATAGTCTCAGCTCCTCATCTCGAGATAACTCAATCTGGGGAGTGGGGACGGTGGAATCTAATGGCTCAGAACCCCCCTTACAATTTATATTGTATACATGAGTTAATTATATCAGTTTATTTTATTTTATGAATATTGAGATTACTAAAAAGTAAAAGTAGTTTTATCCGTATAGCTAATGCTGCCTGAGACAAAACACGCTCCTCCTTAGGCGTGTGGGCCCTATCCCAGAACTCTAACATGGTAGGGGCTTTACCCAAGGTCCTCCCCAAGGTCTAATAGATGCAGTCATAAAATAATTATTAATTATTATTCGTGCTAGAATTTGATAAGTTATTTCTAAATACATTACGGTTATCGTCTTTGCTTCCTCGAAAGACTGTGAGCTAGTCGTGTGTACTATGCGGAGCTTGTCCTGGTTCTTCTTTGCCTGCTCAGACTTCTTCTTGAAATCTTCAGCCTCCCAGTGCGCACACATAGCCTGTTATACGTGATCGGAGACTATGTGGGGCTGGTGAACTATGATGGTGGTCCCGGGCTGGTCATTAACTGCCTAGGCTGCCTGTCGTCGCAACTCATACATCTAACCTGAGTAATTCGCATCGACATATCCAATAATCACTGCATCACCGGTTGTCTGAGAGACGCCCTTGGCAAATCTGTAATAAGTCTATAACAAAAGTCTAAAAGTTAGGAACTAATTTATTAAACACTACAACTATGTAATAATATAAAACTAGCTAATATAAACTTATTAACTTATGTGAAACTCGCGCAACACAGTATCCATATAGGAGCAATCGTACCACTTGTAGTGAGTGTAGCGCGTGCATCCGGTCGGGAGGTGCGTCAAACAGATCGCGTGTAACGTGTGATTAGCTACCGTGTCTAGTATACTATAGTAAAAATAGAACAATATGTGTTACGTTAATTGTGTTTTGCAATAATTGACAGAAATATTAAATTGTTATTATGACAATAGATTAACACTTACTGTCCAGAAGCGACATCCACCAGTACTGTAAGTGGAGCTGTCGACGGACGACCAAAGATACTGAGGTTCGTCCCTCGGTGTCGTCGACACGGTGCATCTGTAATAATTAAAAAAACTGAGTCAATAAACATAAATTAATGCAGCTTGATATATATTTAAATCATAGTTCAAACAACTTATTAGCTCCTGAAGACGAGCCTCCATCATGGCTACCGTCTCCAGATCCGGATCGCCCACCACCACGTTGACCTCCACCGCTATGTCTAGCCATGAAAATGCTACTGCAATAACCAAATCAATAGATTATGAATATGTACCTATTAACATTGTGGTATTTAATAATATAAAATCATTTTAGATTACGTACGTCATCAAACCCATCAGATTCAACGTATATATCATTCTCAGATTCGGTATCTTTCTCATCCTCAGTTTCGAGATCAGTTTCGTCATCGTTATCATCCTCAATGACTATGTAATCATTCACAACGATGTTTTCCTCGACATCCTCATCGTCAGGTACGTCAATGACATCAGTTGTCATCACATTTTCAGCATTTAACACTACCTGCCTTGGGTTGCTAACATCTTCTTGCAGCGCCTCATCTATACCAAACATGTTCTCAGTATCAAATGCACGTGTTTTAGTTGTGACTACTGTGTACCAGGGGCTTCGAGTATTTACGACATTAGGAGCATAATACACTTGAGTTGTTTGACTGGCTAACACAAACACATCATCAGATTTTAATACCAACTTGATATCTACGGTTGTGATTCTATTATGATCAACTTCAACACCCATTTTAGTATCAAACCAGCTACACTTAAATGTAACTATCTTTTTACCCCCGTGATAATTGAGCACAACCACATCTTGTAAACGGCCATAGTAATTGGACTCAGAATCTTGGTAACAGCTTCCTAACCCCAAAACCCCAGAATTGAATGATGTAATTTTATTCAAGTCATCGACCCTAAGTCTGTACCCATTCACGATGCAGCCGGAAAAAGAACTAACAACTTTGTAAGGTCCTCGGATAACATCTATAAAACGATCAAAAACATTATCTTCTTCAACACTTTTCTTAAACCACTGTTGGAAATTAGCATTAGTGAATGCTTCCAACTCTGCTGCAGTAAAATCTGGGTTAGAAGCATACATTTCCTCCTCGAATGAACTGCGAAAATAGTAAAATAACTTTAACATATAGATGACTACACTTATAAATTGCACTAAATACGATAAATAATTATCCATACCTGATGTATGATGATACTTCGGGCATATTTAGAAGCACGTGTGTGTTGGGTTTGTACGAAATCGTGACGCAATCAAATTGCAAAAATTAGCGGAAGCATGGTATATCAGAGTTTAAAAAAAATTTCTATAAAACCATTACCCGGATCATCCTTTATGCAAATTATTAATTTAAAACGATAAATAAGAAGTTATGGAATCATAACCTTGTAGAACGAAGCTTCCACAGGTACTAGTTCAACTCCTTGTTCTTCGTGATCTCCTTGAATTTCCGGGTTAGATTCCTTTCTTTGATCAACGTTAGCCACCCAAGTGTTTGGCCTCTAGAGGTGATCCACCAAGGAAGAGAAATTATCAAGAAGGAGGGTGTTTGGCTTAGTGTTCTATCCTCTATAGAAAAGGAGTACTCTCCAACAATTAGAATTGCATCATCTAATATCTATTATAAGACTTCTCTTATATAGACATTGGTCAACCCTTCTAATCCTATTAGACATGGGATTTCTTTTAATTAATTAAACTCCTTTAATTAATTTAGGCTTCCCACCACATGGGAATAATTAATTAAATTCATTTAATTAATTTGTCTCCTAATCTTATTAGGAATAAATGAGAGTACTAAATATTAAATTAATTACTAAACTCCTTTAGAAATTAAAATAATAATAATTGTAATAATATTAATAAGACTCCTCTTATTAATTTATATTTAATATTTCCAAAATATTAAATAATAAACATTAAGCTATTTAATTTATTCTATCACCATAGATTAAATTAATTATACTTAATGCATTATTACGATTATGCCATTACCTTCTTAAATAATTATTCTTCCTTTTATGGTGTGACCCTTTAGGTTCTCCATATTAAACCAGTTGTGAATAAATTAATTAAAATAATTTTAATCTTATTTAAATAAATAAATTAAACTAATAATCTATTTAAATAAATAATATTTATTCTACAATAGAGATAAGCCTCCCTAGCGATCAACGACTTTCCAGATAATATAGATTTCAACATTAATCATAAAAGAACCTGTGAGTTAATAGTTACCATACAATTCAATCCTTCCATCATACAATGTCCCAATTAAATATAAGACATGGATTTACTGTTAAGTCTTATTTTATTTAATTATATGTATTTCGATTAGAAAATGCACAACTCCAAATAATGCAAATTAAAAACTCCTTTCTAATTTCATTTCACCTTGGCCAAGGATTCCTGGGTTGTCATTTAACGAATCACATAGGACATATCTCCTCTTTTACTAGAGGTGGTAGATTCTTTATTGATCATTCATTATCTCCATATGTAACTCATTATACCCAAGCATACCCTATATATGCCTTAAAAGGTCTTAAGGAATAAGTCAAAGTATAATTTGTTACATACAAGATACTATGATGATCTCAAGTCCAAGGATCACTTGTACTACTATCACATTAGGAATTCCTATTGACATGCGAGTAAAACTCCATTAGGTATTCCATAGCGAATCACGTTCAGTGAACTTATTCTCCAATAAGCACCTACATACTTGCTTTAGTGTCTCCACACAAATGATCATGAGATCAATCATCCTCATCCAATGAGCAAGCAACATATGTACCAATCTATCCGGATTTACTAATCCCCTTTTTAGTAATCCCACGATTGGGAACTATTTAAGTTTTAAAACTTTCTAAGAATTTAGATCTCATTAGCATGATCATCATCATGATTCTAAAAGCATTGCTTAAAACTATGGGTTATTTACATATTATAAAAACAGCAACATGTAGATAATTAAATGCCTTTAATAAATGAATATTTCATTAATAAATAAATAAGATTGTTTACAAAGTACGTGCTTTATCATCATACATGATTGGCTTGTATGCACACTACTATCAATCTCCCACTTGCACTAAAGCCAATCGCCATGGTATCTCATACCCATCTTCTCTAAGTGACGATCAAACTGCTGTTGTGTTAAAGCTTTAGTAAATGGATCTGCAATGTTGTCTTGAGAGTCTACACGCTCCAAGGTGACGTCTCTTCTTTCAATGATCTCCCTGATCAAATGAAATCGCCGCAACACGTGTTTAGATTTCTGATGAGACCTCGGTTCCTTAGCCTGTACAACTGCTCCTGTGTTGTCACAGTAAATGGGAACTGCTTCTCCAGTGCTAGGAACCACACCAAGTTCAGTTATGAACTTCTTCATCCAAACAGCTTCCTTTGCAGCTTCACTTGCAGCTATATACTCTGCCTCTGTCACTGAATCAGCAACTGTTTGCTGCTTGGAACTCTTCCAACTCACTGCGCCTCCGTTCAAGGTAAAAACATACCCCGAAACAGATTTACTGTCATCTTGGTCCGTTTGAAAACTTGAGTCTGTGAAGCCCTCGAGTTTTAATTCAGACCCACTGTAGACAAGAAAAATATCCTTAGTCCTTCTCAAGTATTTTAGGATATTCTTCACTGCCTTCCAGTGCTCTTCTCCTGGATTCGACTGGTATCTGCTCATTACACTAAGTGAATGAGCAACATCCGGTCTAGTACATATCATACCGTACATGATAGATCCTATTGCAGAAGCATAAGGGATCTTACTCATACGGTCTCTCTCCTCAGGTGTCTTTGGGGCCTGTTTCTTGGAGAGATGTATTCCATGGCTCATCGGCATGAGACCTCTTTTGGAATCTTCCATGCTAAATCTCTTTTGCATTGCATCAATGTACGTTCCTTGGGATAAACCAAGCATCCTTTTAGATCTATCTCTATAGATCTTTATCCCCAAAATATAGGATGCTTCTCCCAAGTCCTTCATGGAGAAGTGTTTAGATAACCAGATTTTAATCGATTGTTGCATAGGAATGTCATTCCCTATCAGTAATATATCATCAACATATAATACAAGGAATGAAACTGCGCTCCCACTAACCTTCTTGTACACACATGGTTCATCGTCATTTTTGATAAAATCAAACTCTTTAATTGTCTCATCAAAACGAATGTTCCATCTTCGAGAAGCTTGCTTCAATCCATAAATGGATCGTTGCAGCTTACAGACTTGATTTATTCTAACCTTTGAAACAAATTCCTCTGGCTGTGTCATATACACATCCTCCTCAAGTTTTCCATTGAGGAAGGCCGTTTTCACGTCCATCTGCCAGATCTCATAGTCGTTATAAGCTGCAATCGCAAGCAAAATCCGAATGGACTTGAGCATAGCTACTGGTGAAAAGGTTTCATCATAATCAACTCCTTGTCTTTGTTTGAAACTTTTTGCAACCAGTCGGGCCTTATAGGTCTCCACCTTGCCGTCCGCTCCAGTCTTTCTTTTAAAGACCCATTTACACCCAATAGGCTTAATGCCCTCAGGTGGTGAAACCAAAGTCCATACTTTGTTTTCATACATGGAGTCCATTTCAGATTTCATGGCTTCAAGCCATTTCCCTGAGTCTTTATTACTCATGGCCTGTTCGTAATTCAATGGATCATCATCATTCATGATGTGTACCTCATCGTCATCCTCTATAACGAATCCATACCTCTCAGGTATCTTCGGTACTCTCCCAGATTTACGAACAGGGTGTGGTATAGTAGGTTCTTCTACTTGGTCAGGTACCTGACTTTGATCCGTGGTAATTTGTGGTTCTTGAACTTCTTCAAGATATATCTTACTCCCACTGACCCCTTCATGGATAAACTCCTTTTCCAAGAAGGCAGCATGTTTCGCAACAAACACCTTTTGATCAGTTAGATGATAGAAATAATACCCTACAGTTTCTTTAGGGTATCCCACAAATCTACACTTTTCGGATTTAGTCTGTAGCTTATCATGTTCAAACTTTTTGACATAAGCTGGACAACCCCAAGTCTTAACATGCTTAAGATTTGGTTTCCTCCCCTTCCACATCTCATATGGAGTCTTTGGGGCGGATTTGGTAGGTACCTTTTTAAGTAGGTATGCAGCCGTTTCTAGGGCATATCCCCAGAAAGAAATTGGAAGGTCGGTAAAACTCATCATGGATCGAACCATGTCTAACAGTGTTCGATTTCTCCTTTCAGATACTCCATTTAACTGTGGTGTACCTGGAGGAGTTCATTGTGAGATTATACCATTTTCTTTGAGACAATAGAGAAACTCACCGCTTAAGTATTCTCCACCTCGATCTGATCGAAGTATCTTTATACTATTGCCCGTTTGTTTCTCTACTTCACTTCTGAACTCTTTGAACTTTTCAAATGATTCTGACTTGTATTTCATTAAATACACATATCCAAATCTTGAGTGATCATCAGTGAAAGTAATAAAATAAGAATACCCACCCCGTGCACTTGTTGTCATAGGTCCACAAACGTCTGTGTGAATCAATGCCAACAACTCTGTAACTCTTTCTCCTTTTCCACTAAAAGGAGATTTACTCATTTTACCCATGAAATAAGATTCACAAGTTGGATATGATTCATAATCAGATAACTCAAGGAGCCCATCTTTATGCAACTTGGATAATCTTGTTTCATTGATATGACCGAGTCTACAGTGCCACATGTAAGTATAATTAATATCATCTCTTTTCCTTTTCTTAGTTTGTTCAATTTGAAAAATATTTTCTTGTAAGTCAAGTGTATAAAGTCCATTTCGCAAATTTCCAATACCATATAAAACATCGTCTTTATAAATAGAACAACTATTGTTCTTTATAACAACGTTAAATCCTTCCATATCCAATACAGAAATTGAAATAATATTTTTAATAATATTCGGAACATAATAACAATTATTAATATAAATGAACTTGCCCGAAGACATTGCTAAATAATAAGTTCCTACAGCTAATGCAGCAACCTTTGCTCCATTCCCCACTCGTAGGATCACCTCATCATTGTTCAGCTTTCTACTTCTGACCAGTCCCTTCACATTATTACATATGTGAGAACCACAGCCGGTATCCAATACCCAAGTAGAATTTTGACTTTCTGAAAAATTAATTTCAATCATGAACAAACCTTGATTGGAAGTCGAAGCTTCTCCAAGCTTCTTCTTTGCTAGAAACTTCTTGCAGTTCCTCTTCCAATGACCCGGCTCGTTGCAATGGAAGCACATTCCTTTGCTAGCTGGATCAGATTTCTTTTGTTCCTTTATGTTCACTTTGCCCTTGGTCATCCGAGATCGGAAGAGCTCCTTAGATATCTCATATCTAGCAGTCCTACTTTGTTCACCATACAACTCCTTGAGGTGAATCAACATAGTAGGAGCATCCATGTTTTCGTGCTGACGCTGAATCTCTTTATTCATGGATGCGAGCATGATGCATTGAGCCACAGATGCATCATCTTGCCACTTTACAATGGTGGCAATCTCTTCCTCAGAAGCTGTTTCTGAAACAGATTCAGGGACAGTTGAATTTAGGACATAAGAAATCTTTTCAGCAGTGAGAACAATCCTCAGATTTCTTAGCCAGTCCTCATAATTAGGTCCGGTAAGCTTGTTTGCATCAAGTATGCTTCGTAGTGAGATTAGTGATTTAGACATTTTTAAAATTCTGCATGTGAAAGAAAATAACATTTTAGTAAACATTCGTTTTATTAACTTTGTATACCAAAATAAATTTAGGTCTTTATTTTAAATTGGTATCTCCCACTATTTTCATCAAACTATATTACCCTCACTTATATAGTTCGACAACATCTAATTAAATATTTGCTAGTGAGAATAAGGATCCCATTTCAAATGTATATAACCTTGTGGATAGCACAACAAGCGATATACAAATAAATAGGTAGACAACTCTTGTCAATTACATCACCATGTAATTCCTTTTATTTTGCCTCTTAAATCATAATGGTCAAGTGTGTGCACATCCGAACTAAAATAATTTAAGTTAAGTCCAGCCTAGCACTTTCATAAATTCAAAAAAGAAAAATGTTCGTCCTTGTGGATAGCACAACAAGACTAGATCGTTCAATTTTCTTGATAAGCATCAAATGTGATTAATTAACATCTTAAATACGCAATACTCGCCTTGTGGATAGCACAGCAAGCTCATATTAAATATCTAATACTCTATTAATTTATCATGCTAGAAGGCGACGTTCGATATTCCAAATATCATTTGAACACTTCGGACTTAATATTATTTCTTTGAGGGGTTTGTTATTATTAGTCTCATCTTTGTTTAGCGCGCATGCACATATATATATAAATTACGAGTCATTTTATTAAACATGCGAAGCATGTTTGCATAAAATATAATATATATAATATTTAGCATGCAATATAGAATACTATATTCTACCCGGATTGATTATGGACTTTTATTCTAGTTTGGTTCACTAGAGCCACCAAGTGAACCAAAAGGTCAAACCTAGGGGTGCAAGAATTTAAATTTAAACGTAACTATTACATTTAAACCCGGGCTCCATACAAACGGGTCTTCACGCGCTCCTTGCTCCTTGGTCTCTAATTTTTAAAGATAATTCTAACTATTTCTATTACATTAAACTATTTAATTTAAATAGAAACCTTGATCAACAGTCAAGGGGAAGTACATAGGAGGAAGATAGAATTTTACATCAAGAAAAAAATTTAGAGAAGACGAGGTACGCAGACCCCATTTAATAAAACACATTCATTCAAGCATTCAACTAAAATAAAATCCAATCACATTGGTCAAATAGTCCATAATCAATCCCCATTTATTATCATACATATCACCATATATATCAATAAATAAATATTCATCTCATGAATTAAAACATTCCATATATATATATGAGTATCATTTAATGGGCAATTTTAAATTGCATGAAATCCAATTTCAAGATTAAAATAAACTCTTTATTTTAATTATAAAATTATTTAGAATATAATATATAAATATATCATATTTATTTTTTAAAAAGAAGTCACCTTCTTTTATTAAAAGAGTCCTGCAGGTTTATTAAAAAAGTCCTTTCCTGATGGGTCACCTTCTTTTTGGAGTAAGAAAGAGACAACACCTTTTCTTTGCAGAATTCAAGATTAGCACCAAAAAAAAAATTGTGATTCGTCCCAAAAAAAGTCTTTTTTTTTTCTTAAAAAATATAATTTTATACAATAAAATTATGCCCAATAAATTATTTTAAATACATACCCATATGTATATGAAATCAAAAATAAATTAATAATTGCATAAAGATTTGGCTCTGATGCCACTGTTGGGTTTGTACGAAATCGTGAAGCAATCAAATTGCAAAAATTAGCGGAAGCATGGTATATCAGAGTTTAAAAAAAAATTCTACAAAACCATTACCCGGATCATCCTTTATGCAAATTATTAATTTAAAACGATAAATAAGAAGTTATGGAATCATACCCTTGTAGAACGAAGCTTCCACAGGTACTAGTTCAACTCCTTGTTCTTCGTGATCTCCTTGAATTTCCGGGTTAGATTCCTTTCTTTGATCAACGTTAGTCACCCAAGTGTTTGGCCTCTAGAGGTGATCCACCAAAGAAGAGAAATTATCAAGAAGGAGGGTGTTTGGCTTAGTGTTCTATCCTCTATAGAAAAGGAGTACTCTCCAACAATTAGAATTGCATCATCTAATTTCTATTATAAGACTTCTCTTATATAGACATTGGTCAACCCTTCTAATCCTATTAGACATGGGATTTCTTTTAATTAATTAAACTCCTTTAATTAATTTAGGCTTCCCACCACATGGGAATAATTAATTAAATTCATTTAATTAATTTGTCTCCTAATCTTATTAGGAATAAATGAGAGTACTAAATAAATTTTTCTCCTAATCTTATTAGGAATAAATGAGAGTACTAAATATTAAATTAATTACTAAACTCCTTTAGAAATTAAAATAATAATAATTGTAATAATATTAATAAGACTCCTCTTATTAATTTATATTTAATATTTCCAAAATATTAAATAATAAACATTAAGCTATTTAATTTATTCTATCACCATAGATTAAATTAATTATACTTAATGCATTATTACGATTATGCCATTACCTTCTTAAATAATTATTCTTCCTTTTATGGTGTGACCCTTTAGGTTCTCCATATTAAACCGGTTGTGAATAAATCAATTAAAATAATTTTAATCTTATTTAAATAAATAAATTAAACTAATAATCTATTTAAATAAATAATATTTATTCTACAATAGAGATAAGCCTCCCTAGCGATCAACGACTTTCTAGATAATATAGATTTCAACAATAATCATAAAAGAACCTGTGAGTTAATAGTTACCATACAATTCAATCCTTCCACCATACAATGTCCCAATTAAATATAAGACATGGATTTACTGTCAAGTCTTATTTTATTTAATTATATGTATTTCGATTAGAAAATGCACAACTCCAAATAATGCAAATTAAAAACTCCTTTCTAATTTCATTTCACCTTGGCCAAGGATTCCTGGGTTGTCATTTAACGAATCACATAGGACATATCTCCTCTTTTACTAGAGGTGGTAGATTCTTTATTGATCATTCATTATCTCCATATGTAACTCATTATACCCAAGCATACCCTATATATGCCTTAAAAGGTCTTAAGGAATAAGTTAAAGTATAATTTGTTACATACAAGATACTATGATGATCTGAAGTCCAAGGATCACTTGTACTACTATCACATTAGGAATTCCTATTGACATGCGAGTAAAACTCCATTAGGTATTCCATAGCGAATCACGTTCAGTGAACTTATTCTCCAATAAGCACCTACATACTTGCTTTAGTGTCTCCACACAAATGATAATGAGATCAATCATCCTCATCCAATGAGCAAGCAACATATGTACCAATCTATCCGAATTTACTAATCCCTTTTTAGTAATCCCACGATTGGGAACTATTTAAGTTTTAAAACTTTCTAAGAATTTAGATCTCATTAGCATGATCATCATCATGATTCTAAAAGCATTCCTTAAAACTATGGGTTAGTTACATATTATAAAAACAGCAACATGTAGATAATTAAATGCCTTTAATAAATGAATATTTCATTAATAAATAAATAAGATTGTTTACAAAGTACGTGCTTTATCATCATACATGATTGGCTTGTATGCACACTACTATCAGTGTGTAGATATAATCTTCAAATTTTTGTCGCTTAAATAAGTTATAGTCTAATGGCCAAATGGCTTAGACAGATATGTGAATACAGCTAACTCATCATCAGCATGAGACGATGGACCAACGACCTCATTCCTACTTAAACGGTTGTGCTTCGTTGAGACAACATCGTCAAAATAAAATGAGCAGAAGTTGACAAGCTCTTCCTCCGTATAACGTTTAGCAATAGAACCCTCTATATGAGCTTTGTTCCTGACCTTTTGTTTTAATCGATGCATATACCTAAAATAAGTATCATACGATATATATGAGTATTATTAATATGACCAACATAATGCAATTTGTAGTTTATATTACCTCTCAAAAAGATACATCCACCGATATTGCACTGGTCCTTTAAGTTTGAGTTCATACTGTAGATGAATAGGCAGATGTTCCATCAAGTCAAAGAATCCTGGAGGTAAGATCATTTCGAGCTTGCAAATGGTAAGTACAATATTGTTCTCCATTTGCTCCACATCACTGTATTTAATTACAGTTGAGCAAAGCTCCCAAAAGAAATTTGAAAGTTCGGTCAATGAATCCATAACTTTTCTGGGTAACATCTCACGAAATGCAATTGGGATCAACTTCTACATGAATATATGACAATCGTAACTCTTAAATCCAGTAATTTTTAATTGCTCAACCTTACAACATCGCGATATGTTAGACGCATATCCATCTGGGAGCTTTAACCCACTTATACACATCTTCAACTTGTTGCTTAGTAAGACAAAATGGAGCTTTAGATTTCGTATTATTAGGGCGAAGCCACAATTCTAGCCTGATGTTCAATGCCTCCAAATCTTTTTGAGCATTGTCATTGTCTTTGGATTTACCACTCGCATCTAACACGGTGTAAAACAAGTTCTGGAAAACATTCTTTTCTGTATGCATGACATCTATACAATGACAAACTGAAAATGTGACCCAATACAACAACTCAAACCATATAAGCGAGTGTGTCCAATTATGAGACTTCTCGTACCCGACTGCTCTTAATTTACTTTGTTCCTTCCCCGGCAAAGGAAAATAAAGATGGTTCAACCAGCCCAAGACCTCACTGCCCGACAATCAACCAACAACCCCCTTCTTCTCTGTCTTTCTGTTGAACTGTGCAGACATCTTTCTTTAATTGTGATCAAGAGGCAAGAATCTACGAGCAGTTCCAAAGAAACTATATTTTTGCCCATGTTGCATGTGACGCCCCCAAATCCGGGTTACTTTTAACTAGGGTTTGGTGCTCACGATACTAACATAGCCATTCATACTATCATAAACCTGTCTTAGATTACATAAACATCTTACTTAAATCCCAGGTTCTATAGACCTTTACATAACTTGAATACCAAAAAGATTACAAAACATAATACTAAAAGTATTTATTACATCAACAACTTAAGTTCATATAAGCACAAACGCTTAATAAACATTTATTCTGCAACTTTGCCTTTTTCTTTATCTTTCGCGGACGTACCAGCGTTCTCGGTTTTAACTGAAAGCATTATATTCAACGTAAGGGTGAGCAAAAGTTTGCTTAGCAAGGAAATAAATAATTGAATATAATGGAACAGAAATATTCATAATAAAGAGGATATGAATCAATAGATACTGAACAAGACAGTTCTTTAAAAGTTTTCAGTTTGTAAATCAGGCTTTAGCATGCTGTAAGGTCAAATGACCAGTGAACTCTGTACTAGAATTGACAGTACTAACACTACAATCTATGGATACAAACAGTTAGTAAAACTGTTCTATATCCTAGACTTGTACTTTAGGGTATCAGCCTAAGTACCCTATATTTTGCACAACATAACAGTCTAATGACACATTACATGTCCTTCGGAATCATATGTTTGGTACATTATACCCCTATAAAAGGGTTGTTCGTTCACAGCATTATATAAGAGTCCGCACCACAACAAAATGATTTGAAAAACATTAAATGAGATTTTCATGAATGAATAATATCAATATATCTCAATAGTTGTCTAGCCGAAATAATGGCATTGACGTTCTTTCAATATTATCAAAATAACTGAATTTGAAGCATTAAAGTACAATAACTCGAAAAGATAGCTTTTGAGTTAAATACTGCCATATAAACTTATTTAAGAGAGAAAAGTTTGATATATTTGATAACATCCTAACTATTCTCTTGAAGCTGATTGGAATAAAAGGGTTTTATTACCTTGTATTATTCATAAGTAAATGAGAGACAAATTCAGAATTTAGAGAACTTGCCTACATATGAATAAATCCAAAATACTTGCTTAATAAAGAGTAAGATTTAGATACTTGCCTGGTTTGTGGAATATTAATAAAATTTAGCTTAATGTGTTCTCACAGAGCCTGCACAAATTTATTTGCATTTACAAACATATTAGCCAAATAGCCAAGTCATATAGCTTGTATGTTCACATATCACATAATCACAGTGATCATGTTTTTAGTTTATATTCTCATACTTGAGATATTTCTATATATTTTTCAAATACCTCATCCATACTTTTAAAATAGTTATTTCTTTCTATAATAAAGTTCGGTAGGTTTATCATATGTCACACATTACAATGATCATTTTTTTCTTTTATAGGGTTTGACTTATTCCCAGTTTATAACCCTTATATGATTTTAGTTCATATTACTCTTCTTCTTTCTTGTTATAAATATACATTGCAATCTTCTTTATAACTTAGGTATTCAAAGTGAATACGTAAAGTATTTCATGAATTAAGTATGATTGTATATCTTAAGGGTAGAACTTTAGTTTTTATTCTGCTTGGCAACTTATATTGTCAAACTATTTCTTCAAACCTATTGCATTCCTTAGTTATGTCAAAACAGCCCTCTTTGGCTTTAATAGTATTAATACTTCCAATATTAGATGCCCCATTCATGATAGCTTTTGCTTTAGAGTTTACTAACTCACTCATATTATATCACAACTATCATATCTTAGCTCCAAGACAAAACAGTCCTCCTTTTTTTTGTTCTCTATCATGACATTTCTTGGTTATAAAATCTTAAAATTTAATCATTTATTTTGCTAACTATCCTTCTGTAGCCTTATTTACATTTAATTGTGAATTCAATGTAAATCCCACACACTTGTTTTATTTAGAAAGTTTTAAGCCAAAGTTTATGATTAGATCTTCAAATTATAACTTAAAATAAACCACCCTAAACTGCTATAGATAGCAGTCCCTTATGGTCAACTGCTGCTCTCTGCTGCTGCCCATAGGTAGCAACCCTTGACCCCCTTATCTTGCAAAAAAATTAATTAACTCCTAATGTATTAATTTAGTTGCAAAGGAATTTTTTGATAAACTTAATTGATACATCCACATAATATATTAACCCATAACTGCTGCGATTATAAAATCTGTATCAACCACAAGGCTTACAAAAACAGCTTTTGATGTTATGCAGTGAAAACTGTTACTGCCAATGGCAGCAGCTCCTTTCTTTTAACTCCCCATTTCTAAAGTTCAATTCATGCCTTCTATTATGCTACCCTTTTTGGAAATAAGATAGATAGTATACCCTTCTATTTAGATAAATTGTAAAACAACACATTTAAACATTCTAACTATGCTGGCTGAGAGCTCAAAGGAGAACCCCAGCCCAACCGCTGCAGCTGTTACTGTCAATTTTTTTTTATATATATATTCCTTTACCCATCTAGATGAATTATAGTTTTGTTATAAATTCCACACACTTTCTTATTTAGGAGTTAGAATTTGAGCTTGATGGGTAATCTTTTAAACCACACCAAAAAACCAAAAGTGGCTCATCCAAGCACTTCCAACTGCAGCTATCTGCTGCTGGTACTAACTGTTGCCACTTCTTTTCTTTGATCTATGTTTTGCTACACTTTTATTTCCACCTCCTTTGTTTAGTTGAATTGAATTTTGAAGCTACCATAGATGAGACATTCACTTAATATTGAGATATATTAGTTGGGCAAGTTTGGTTAGTTCAAATGGGCTGATCGAGAGCCAAGGAAACCCCCCAGTTATTGACTAATATGGTGACTGCTGCTGCCGTGGGCAGCATCATTGCTCCAAACTAGACACTTAACAATCTAATAACTTTTGATTCATTCATCGGAAAACAGCAGATTTTAAAGTATATTATACCTTGCATACAAGGCTGCTATTATAGAGTATAAACTCCCCATTTTGGAATAATTAAGTTGCTCAAAACAGTGGTCAAGAATAGCTTGACACACTAGTTTTTTAATTTTTAATTTTGGCTTGATATTGGATTTTGTTTTCATTTAGTACACCAAAAATGTTTATCTATCATCGTATATGGTATTCATACCTAGCTCAAGCTTTACTTCCTTCTCATATTCAGTTTTTAGCCAAAACAGTTCTTTTAGAACTTTTATCAAACAGTTGGTAGGCACAGTGCTAAGTTATTAATTTCGCAACTATTGGTTTATGTCTCAACCCATTTTATTCTCCTTATTACTCCTCAGCCCAACCTATCTCCTCTATTCAACTTCAATCAATCAACAGTTCAATGATCAGTCATTTATAGGAATAACCAATCAATTTAACAAGCTAACAATTACTATTCTTTTTAACAGTTTAGGTTCTGGATTCCCATAATTCCGTATGTAATCACATAGCTTCCCTATGATTCACGTTGTTTCATAAAATCAAAACACATAGCCTTACTCATATAATACCAATATCAGTTGGTAAACAAAAGAAAAAAACTACTACAAACTAAGCTACACATTCTCAACTAAATTGGTACTTATCCTACTACTGATTAGTCTCAGAAACACAAATAATAACACAAGTAGTTTAAATTACCTTAGTACTCAGATAACTTCTGTAGTAAAACTCCTTTTAGCTTCCCTTGCCATAGCTCTGCCTCTCTCTCTCTCTCGTTCTATATGATACTGATTTGGAAACTCAGGAATTGAAGAAGCTAGCCAATTCAAAGCACTGTGATTGGCCTTATATGGCTGAGTTTTTCTACTTTAGCCAACCCCTGCTCTACCACTAAGCTTGGCCCCTATTTTTCCTCATCATTGCTGCTACCTATCTAAACATTGGTCTCCCTTTATCCCCCTGACATAACCTACTTCTAGCAGTTAGTTGGCCTCCATTAGGCTTAGCTGAAACACTTCACTTGGCCCCTAAATTGAGCTCTATGTTATCTACTTCTGCAGGCTACTTGACTCCTACCTTCCAGTCGTATCCTCAGTCATCCTACAAGTCCCTAGCCTCTAATTGGATTGTTAACTAACTGAACTAATTAGATTACTTGATGACCAATTATCTATCCTAGCTAATTTCCTTGCCTACTTATTTTATTTGGGCTGCACCATGTGGGCTGCCTGATAGTCTTAGTAACAAGGCAATGATTAGATTTATGGTGGGCTCAAAGCATATATCAAATAAGCAATAGCCCCTCATACAAAATAATAAAAGGCTTGCAAGCATACATAGCGTATTAAGGTAGCCCGATATATAAATATGGACCCTCAATACATATAAGTATTCATGAATTTGATTAACAAAATAGTTAACACATACATCATTAAAAATGATGGCTCTATGTGATTAAATGATTCATGATAGTACTTCTTTTCTTTATTTGCTATTAAATAACACTTTTAATTATATCTTAATATCATTAATTTTTTTGAACACATAGATAGCTTTATATCAAGAATCACTCTTAATTAAGCCATGTTGGCTTTCCTTTTCATTTTTGATATTTATATAATATTATATTAATGTATATCATCATCTTTTTCTTTACCATTCATTATATAAGATACTTACTAAACTATTAAGTAATAAATAATTATAATGACACAATAATAAATAAATAAAAATTATACGCAAAAAAAAAATTGACATTATAATAACTGAATATTGCATAGAATTTTCTGAGTCATTACATTCTCTCCCCCCCCCCCCTTATAAGGATCCCGTCCTCAGAATCACAAGTACAAGATTACTCAAAAAGATGGGGGTAACTTTTCTTCATCTTTTCTTTGAGTTCCCACATAGCTTCATCAGCACTGTGGTTCCTCCATATCACTTTTACATAAGGTATTATTTTGTTTCTCAAAACTTGTTCTTTCCTATCAATTATTTGAACAGGAACTTCTTCGTAAGTTAGATCTTTTTCAACCTGAATAGGTTCATATTGATTTACATGCTTGTGATCTTGTTGATAAGGTCGTAGCACCAATATGTGAAATACATTATGAATGTGCCCTAATTTCGGAGGTAAAGCTACTTCATAAGCCACCTCACCTATTCGCTTCAGTACTTCAAAAGGTCCTATGAATCTTGGACTCAATTTTTCCTTCTTTCAAAATCTAATTTTTTCTTTTCAGGGAGATACTTTTAAAAACACAAACGACCCTATTTCAAAATCTCTCTTTTGGCGGTGCAAATCTGCATACTTCTTTTGCCTGTCTTAAGCTGTTACCAATCTTGCTCGTATTACCTGGACAATTTTTGCAGTTTGTTGAACCATTTCTGGTCCCAACAGTTTACGTTCTCCTACCTTGTCCCAATACAGTGGGGTTCTACATTTTCTTCCGTATAATGCCTCGTAAGGCGGCATTCCTATACTTGCGTGATAACTATTATTATACGCAAACTCGACTAAAGGTAGGTGATCATCCCAATTACCCTTGAAATCCATGACGCATGCTCTTAGCATATCTTTCAATGTCTGAATTGTTCTTTCATTTTAGCCGTCAGCTTGAGGGTGATACGTCGTACTCAATCTCAACTGTGTCCCCATACGTTCTTGTAGACTTCTCCAGAAATTAGATGTGAATCGCGGATCTCGATCGGATACGATTGATAAGGGAACGCTATGTCTTGATACAATCTCCTTAACGTATAGTTTAGCCAATTAATCTAGATTAAATCTGATCTTAATTGGTAAGAAATGCGCTGACTTTGTCAATCGATCCACGATGGCCCATATAGCGTCGAAACCTTTCTGTGTAGTTGGAAGTCCCACAATAAAATCCATAGTTATATGTTCTCATTTCCATTCTGGAATTTCTAGCGGTTGTAGCAATCCACTTGGTCTCTGATGCTCTGCTTTCACTCTTTGATAAGTTAGGCACCTACTGACGTATTCTGCAACCTCTCTTTTCAAATTAGGCCAGCAAAAGTGCTGTCGAAGGTCTTGATACATCTTTGTGCTGCCCGGATGAATTGAGAAATTTGAACTATGTGCTCCTTGTAAGATTTTTTTTAGGTCTGGTACTGATGGTACCCACACTCTTCTTTCAAATCTCAATAACCCTTCTTTATCTATTTTGAACTTAGTGACCTCCCCTTCCTCTACTTATTTCTTTACCTTGTAGCATTCTTTATCTTGATCCTGGGCTTCCTTTACTATGTCCAACAAAACTGGACGAGTCTCCAAGTTAAACTGTTTCTCTTTCGACTCCCTCGGATATTTCTCTTCAATCTCCATTTTCTCCATTTCTTTGATGAGCTCCTCCTGATCTGTTAGCATCTCTAATCTTTCTCGTCCCTTCCGGCTTAAAGCATCGGCAACTACGTTAGCTTTTTCGGGATGATACAAAATTTCGCAATCGTAGTCTTTGATCAGTTCTAACCACCATCTCTGCCTCATGTTTAATTTCTTTTGTGTGAAGATATACTTCAGATTTTTATAGTCTGTGTATATCTCACATTTCTCGCCATGCAAATAATGTCTCCAAATTTTTAAAGCAAATACTATTGCTGCCAACTCCAAGTTGTGCGTATGATACCCTTTCTCGTAATCCTTCAACTGGCGTGACGCGTATGCTATGACCTTGTCGTGCTGCATCAAAACGCAACCAAGCCCTTTGTGTGTCGCATCGCTGTAAATAACGAAACCACTCGTATCGTCTGGCAAAGATAGCATTGGTGCTTCACTCAATCTTTTCTTTAGTTCTTGGAAACTCTCTTCACACTTTTCTGACCAAACGAACTTTACTGCCTTTCTGGTCAAATTCGTCAAAGGTTCTGATAATTTTGAAAAATCCTTGATGAATCTACGGTAATAACCTGCTAGACCTAAGAAACTTCGTATTTCAGTTGGTGTCTTCAATCGTTCCCAGTTAATTACTGCCTCTACTTTTGCCGGATCTACTGATATCCCTTCACGTGTCCCAAAAATTGCACTCTTTCCAACCAAAACTCGCATTTTGAAAGCTTCGCATACAACTTTTTTCTTCTCAAGATCTCCAATACCATTCTCAGATGTTTCGCATGATCCTCTCGAGTCTTCGAATAGATCAAAATATCATCAATGAAAACCACCACAAATTTATCTAAGTAAGGTTTGAATACTCGGTTCATTAAATCCATGAATGCTGCAGGGGCATTAGTCAGTCCAAACGACATCACTAGGAACTCATAGTGGCCGTAACGAGTCCTAAATGCGGTCTTTGGCGCGTCTTCATTCCTCACTTTCAATTGGTGATAACCCGTTCGCAAATCTATCTTGGAAAAATAGCAAGCTCCCTTCAACTGATCGAAAAGATCATCGATTCTTGGTAATGGATACTTATTTTCTATTGTGGCTTTATTCAATTCTCTATAATCGATACACAGTCGTAACGATCCATCCTTCTTTTTAACAAATAACATAGGTGCTCCCCAGGGGGACACACTCGGCTGAATGTACTTTTTATCTAATAATTTTTGTAATTGAATCATCAGTTCTTTCATCTCTACCGGAGCCATTCAGTATGGATTTTTGAAATTGGGTTTGCACCAAGCACTAAGTCTATCACGAATTCGATCTCCCGATCCGGTGGTAATCCTGGCAACTCATTTGGAAATACATCCGTGAATTCTCTTACTATTGGTATTTGTTCTATTTCTGGTTCCATTCTTTGGGTGTCAACTACATGGGCTAAATAACCAACACACCCTTTTCTTAACATCTTCTTGGCCTGCATCATTGTCAGACAACATGACTGTCTCGGCGATTTGCTACCATAAAACACGATTTTTGACTTACTAGAAGTCTGAAGGTTTATGCATTTCTTTTGGCAATCAATTACCACCCCATGGTTATACAACCAATCCATTCCTAGTATCACGTCGAATTCACCTAATCGGATGGGAATTAAATCCACCATAAACTTATGGCCCCTTATATATATACTATAATTTTTATGAACATGAGTTACGGGAATGACTTCTTTATTTGCGACCTCTATGTTCAAAGGACGATCCAGTCTTTCGGGAGTTATTTCTAACCGTTGAGCAAATTCCTCAGATATAAAAGAACAAGTAGCACCCGAATCAAACAATATAAAGGCATTAACATTATTGATTAGAATGATACCTGACACCATCTCCTTTGATGCCACTGCATCCTGCACTGTCATGTTGAACGTCCTGGCAGTTAGTGGATTAGATGGGGTTGGTCCCTCGATCATTAGCTTCCCACTGTTGTTTCCTTTCTTTGGACAATTCTTGATCTGGTGATCCGCAGCTCCACATGCAAAACATCCTTGAATTTTCTTTGGGTTGGGGCAGTTAGGAGAGATGTGGCCCTCTTGCCCGCATTTGTAGCAGACCATTTTCCTTTTCATACAGACTCCTAGATGATTTTTCCCACACTTCTTACATGCTTCTATCTTCCTTCTCGGTTCTCCCTGCCTACTGCTCAATTTATTGTTCTTATTGTTCCACTTTCTTTTGTTAAAATTATTTCCTCTGCTACTTCCCTCTCGAGATCCTCTATCTATCTTCTTAGTCTTTTTCTCTTGATGATAATTGGCCAGTGCGTCAGTTCCTCCTTCCGCGATTATGGCTTTTTCCAGCATGTCAGAAAACGTATTTATTTGAAACATCGAAACCTTATTGTAAAGTACCGGCTTTAGTCCTTGTTCAAATCTCTGAGCCTTCCGTTCCTCAGTGTCAATCTGATGCGACGCAAACCTCGATAATTCATTAAATTTTGCAGCATACTCAGATACAGTCATACTTCCCTGTTTTAGTTCAAGAAATTCAACCTCCATCTTATTTGTCATGATACGGGGAAAATAGGCTTCGAAGAACAGTTCTTTAAACCTATCCCATGTCACTACTCCCACTCCAGCTCTATTTTTGTTGGCTCCCCACCAGTAGCTTGCTTCTCCTTTCAGCATAAAAGTGGCAAAAGCTGTCTTTTGATCCTCAGCAACTCTGACAACTTCGAATACCTTTTCCATTTTATTTACCCACGTTTGAGCTTATATCGGATTATTAGTTCCCTTGAATTCTGGGGGTCCTACTACTTTAAAATCCTTAAAGGTGGTCAAACGACCTTCAGGAGGGTTTGGGTTTACTGGCGGTGCGACGTTCCTACCTTGAAGTGCTTGGGTTAACAAGTCAACAAACTGTTGCATAGGGTTTTCTGGACCCGTCGAGTTATTTACAGACTCCTCTTGATTTGATGGGGTCTATGCCCCAAATCTTCCTCTTAATCTTCCTCTCCATCTTGGTGGCATTTTCTGTTTAATATAAGTTTTATTATTAATCATATATTTATCATTTAATAGTTATAATAATGCACATTGTATTAAATATACAAATCCTTTCATAACATAAAAATATATATATTTATATTCATATGCATTTTCAAGTTGCGCTAAGCACATTACATCACGTTGCATACGGCTATAAACATTCTAATCCCTTCTTGACTACATTTAGTTGGGATTTACGTTTAAACTGCCCTTAACTACAAAAGTTGGGCTCCAAAAGTATTATCCCCTTAATATACAAAAGCGGGGGTACATCCATCTGATTCATATTAACATATTAATAAAAATATACTACATAAGTACCTACACCAAACGGACACATCATCATAGCCCAGACAGACTACTGGAGAAGCATGCCTTACTTCTTGGCATTGCTGAGCTCCTCGTCCCCAATTTCATCACCCTTTTTTGAGTTAGCACCAGCTCACTTCCACCTTCATCTATTGGGTGAAGCTGCAATCTATGCTTCCAGCATCCGAATGCAGTCTCAAATGCATAATCCATCTTGTCTATTTTGACATCTCTGCCCCTAACCTCATCTTCCAGGTCATGGGCTCTGCCTAATACCCTATCTCTCTGATGTTCAACCCTTCCCTTGTCAGCTTTCAACATCTCTATCTCATGCCTAAGAACTAGGTTTTCCTGCCTGAGGGCCTTTCTTTGACAAGTAGTGCCATAGAGAGCGTGGCCCAACTCCACATTCTTTGCTATCGTGTGAACAACCAAAGACTCAAACAGCACTAGGGATGCCTGTGTTCTTCCTTTTCTTCATCAAGATCCTGAACTTGAGCATCCAACTCCAAATTCTTGTAAGTTAGCTCCACCAGGGAGTAAGCTTCCTCTATGTAGGGTTCTTCAGAAAAACCCCCCAACTGCTCCTCTGGATCCTCTTGTTTTATCTCTTCCTTCACTCTACTGGACTCTCCCATCTCAGGCATCTACAAAACCACATTAATAAACTTAATAAGTTTCTATACAACATTACTAAGTAATCATATAACACATAATTTAAAATTTCGACCTTCTTTAAAAAATGAATTCCCAGAATTCATCTATTACAATCGAAATGAGATTAACTACTTCTCTTAAGGACATAATCCTAAGGTTTTTCCTCAATCCTAAGGTTTATAACCTGTCGGCTTTGATACCAACTTGTGACGCCCCCAAATTCGGCTTACTTTTAACTCGGGTTTGGTGCTCACGATACTAACATAGCCATTCATACTATCATAAACTTGTCTTAGATTACATAAACATCTTACTTAAATCCCAGGTTCTATAGACTTTTACATAACTTGAATACCAAAAAGATTACAAAACATAATACTAAAAGTATTTATTACATCAACAACTTAAGTTCATATAAGCACAAACGCTTAATAAACATTTATTCTGCAACTTTGCCTTTTCCTTTATCTTTCGCGGACGTACCAGCGTTCTCGGTTTTAACTGAAAGCATTATATTCAACGCAAGGGTGAGCAAAAGTTTGCTCAGCAAGGAAATAAATAATTAAATATAATGGAACAGAAATATTCATAATAAAGAGGATATGAATCAATAGATACTGAACAAGACAGTTATTTAAAAGTTTTGAGTTTGTAAAATCAGGTTTCAGCATACTGTAAGGTCAAATGACCAGTGAACTCTGTACTAGAATTAACAGTACTAACACTGCAATCCATGGATACAAACAGTTAGTAAAACTGTTCTATATCCTAGACTTGTACTTTAGGGTATCAGCCTAAGCACCCTATATTTTGCACAACATAACAGTCTAATGACACATTATATGTCCTTCAGAATCATATGTCTGGTACAATATACCCATATAAAAGGGTTGTTCATTCATAGCATTATATAAGAGTACGCACCACAACAAAATGGTTTGGAAAACAATAAATGAGATTTTCATGAATGAATAATATCAATATATCTCAACAGTTATCTAGTCGAAATAATGGCATTAACGTTCTTTCAATATTATCAAAATAACTGAATTTGAAGCATTAAAGTACAAATAACTCGAAAAGATAGCTTTTGAGTTAAATACTGCCATATAAACTTATTTAAGAGATAAAGGTTTGATATACTTAATAACATCTTAATTATTCTCTTGAAGCTGATTGGAATAAAAAGGTTTTATTACCTTGTATTATTCATAAGTAAATGAGAGACAAATTCAGAATTTAGAGAACTTGCCTACATATGAATAAATCCAAAATACTTGCTTAATAAAGAGTAAGATTTAGATACTTGCCTGGTTTGTGGACTGTTGATAAAATTCAGCTTAATGTGTTCTCACAGAGCCTACATAAATTTATTTGCATTTACAAACATATTAGCCAAATAGCCAAGTCATATAGCTTGTATGTTAACATATCACATAATCACAGTGATCATGTTTTTAGTTTATATTCTCATACTTGAGATATTTCTAAACATTTTTCAAATACCTCATCCATGCTTTTAAAATAGTTATTTCTTTCTATAATAAAGTTCGGTAGGCTTATATATGTAACACATTACAATGATCATTTCTTTCTTTTATAGGGTTTGACTTATTCCCAGTTTATAACCCTTATATGATTTTAGTTCATATTTCTCTTCTTCTTTCTTGTTATAAATATACATTGCAATCTTCTTTATAACTTAGGTATTCAAAGTGAATACATAAAGTATTTCATGAATTAAGTATGATTGTATATCTTAAGGGTAGAACTTCAGTTTTTATTCTGCTTGGCAACTTATATTGTCAAACTATTTATTCAAATCTATTGCATTCCTTAGTTATGTCAAAACAGACCTCTTTGGCTTTAACAGTATTAAACTTAGTTTAATACTTCCAATATTAGATGCCCCATTCATGATAGCTTTTGCTTTAGAGTTTACTAACTCTCTCATATTATATCACAACTATCATATCTTAGCTCCAGGACAAAACAGTCCCCTTTTTTTGGTTCTCTATCATGACATTGCTTGGTTATAAAATCTTAAAATTTAATCATTTATTTTGCTAACTATCCTTCTGTAGCCTTATTTACATTGAATTGTGAATTCAATGTAAATCCCACACACTTGTTTTATTTAGAAAGTTTTAAACCAAAGTTTATGATTAGATCTTCAAATTATAACTTAAAGCTAAAATAAACCACCTTAAACTGCTATAGATAGCTGTCCCTTATGGTCAACTGCTGCTCTCTGCTGCTGCCCATAGGCAGCAACCCTTGACCCCCTTATCTTGTAAAAAAAAATTAACTCCTAATGTATTAATTTAGTTGCAAAGGATTTTTTTGATAAACGTAATTGATATATCCATATAATATATTAACCCATAACTGCTGCGATTATAAAATTTGTATCAACCACAAGGCTTACCAAAACAGTTTTTGATGTTATGCAGTGAAAACTGCTGCTGCCAACGGCAGCAGCTCCTTTTTTTTAACTCTTTATTTCATCATTTCTAAAGGTTAATTCATGCCATCTATTATGCTACCCTTTTTGGAAATAAGATAGATAACATACCCTCCTATTTAGATAAATTATAAAACAACACATTTAAACATTCTAATTATGTTGGCTGAGAGCTCAAAGGAGAACCCCCAGCCCAGCCGCTGCAACTTTTACTATCAATTTTTCTCTTTTTTTTATCTATTCCTTTACCCATCTAGATGAATTATAGTTTTTTTATAAATACCACACGCTTGCTTATTTAGGAGTTACAATTTGAGCTTGATGGGTAATCTTTTAAACTACACCAAAAATCCAAAAGTGGCTCATCCAAGCACTTCTAACTGCAGATATCTGCTGCTGGTACTAACTGCTGCCACTTCTTTTCTTTGATCTATGTTTTGCTACACTTTTATTTCCACCTCCTTTGTTTGGTTAAGTTGAATTTTGAAGCTACCATAGATGAGACATTCACTTAATACTGAGATATATTAGTTGGGCAAGTTTGGTTAGTTTAAATGGGCTGACCGAGAGCCAAGGAAGCCCCCCAGTCATTGACTAATATGGTGACTGTTGCTGCCGTGGGTAGCAACATTGCTCCAAACTAGACACTTAACAATCTAATAACTTTTGATTCATTCATCGAACAACAACAGATTTTAAAGTATATTATACCTTGCATATAAGGCTGCTCTTACAGAGTATAAACTCCACATTTTGGAATAATTAAGTTGCTCAAAACAGTGGTCAAAAATAGCTTGACACACTAGTTTTCAATTTTTCATTTTGGCTTGATCCTATCTCCTCTATTCAACTTCAATCAATCAACAGTTCAATGATCAGTCATTTATAGGAATAACCTGTAGGACCCCAAATTTTATGAATAAGATTTAATTTTTTTTATATATTATTTTGAAATAGTAAGGTGTTGATCTGATAAATGTGATAAGTTATGGGTGAAATGTGCAAAGTTTACAAAGTAAGCAAGCGGTTATAAAATATTCGTTGTGTAAGGGAATATTCGTTTGGTCGAGGAATATTCTTTTTGTCGGAGAATATTCGTACGACGGCGCAGTTGTTGGTGGACCCCACAACGGAATGAATGTCGGATATAAAAAGCGACAGAAGTAACATTTTTATAAAAAATAACGGCAAAACTGTTACCGTTAGTACTGTTGAAATACCCGGTGGTTAAAATACAGTAATACGCGGTGTTGCACGGTAGCACACGCTATTGCACAGTATTTTGAATTATTGATTCTTACATAGGAAGACACTTGCTCAATTATTGTTACAGTAATTACTGTTCAATATTTTATATTATTGATTCAATAATCGTCATTGCACATTATTTCAAATTATCAAATTAATAATTCATATTATTTGAATAATATTATTAGATAGCATTATTGGCAATGACTAAGAAAGTTCTGTCTAGGAAAGGGGTTGATTAATTGCGCGCCAGTAAGGAAAAATCCTTATCGGAAGGCCCCCTCTTTCCTGGGAACGACCTGGTTGTCAATATTGTAGTTCTGTAATATTATTTGTGAATAATTAATTTTTAATATATATGATAAGAAAATATTTATTCAATGTGGATTTAGACGGATGAATTTTTAACATGTGACATTTGTTGAAAGTTGATATTTTATCTTGTTCGATAAAATAATTCATTGAAATATATTGTTATAATATTACATTATAGTAGTATGATGTGATTATCTAATAGTATGATTAGAATGGTAACATTATTATATTAAATTCATGGTATAAAAGTTAAACGAGGTGGAAGAGTGCAAATTGAATTTGAACTCTTATGATGCAAACCATGATGTTATCGGAGCGATGAGGTAAGCAATGATGTCATCGGAGCGATGAGGTAAGCAATGATGTCATAGATCGATGATGTAAGCGATGATGTGATAAATTATGACAAAAAGACTATTTTACCCTTACTCTGCCGAGCCTATAAATAGAAGCTCATTTCTTCATTATTTCTCACCAATTCACTAAAGCTATAGAGAGAGAAAGTATAGAGAGAATAAGAGAGAAAGAAGAAGAGTATTCTGCTATTACGCTAGTGCAGTCTCCAAATTTTAAGGTAAGGGGTATTATTTCTTTCGTATTCATGAAGAGAGTTATTTTCTTTCAATACTCGTAAGGGTTGTTATTCCATTCTTTATTATTCTGTTGGAATAATCTGTCTGAGCGGACTACCGCCAGACGGGTGAATCTTCGTATTCAGTTGTTATTAAATTGTGGAAATAATCTGTCTGAGCGGACGACCGCCAGACGGGTGAATAACCCTTCGTATTCAGTTGTTATTAAATTGTGAAAATAATCTGTTTGAGCGGACTACCGTCAGACGGGTGAAAATCCAATTGCAGTTTCGTATATTGTTTCATTTCAGATTCCTAACTCTAAACTTACTACGGTAAGTATTGCTTTTATACTTCCTGAAATGATCAGATATTACTTGAGTTTTGCGCTTCATCTAATATTATTTCACTGGAATATTGGTCTGAACTTTCTTGTAAAAATTTTATCTTTTCATGTCGAGTTACTATTCATGAGTTACTATTCATGGGATACTATTCACGGTAAAAAAAATATTTTTTTTCAAATCATCTTTGATTGGATCCAGGTTTTGATCTTCATTCTTGAACTATGGATAAATTCTCTAATATTTGTCATTTATCTTACTGGGTCAGTTATTTGTATTATTTTTCATCATCCTCAGTTCTAAATGGTGATATAACTGAATATCTTTGGCCTGTAGTGCAAAGATGAATAATTATATGATGAATATCTTTGGCCTGTAGTGCAAAGATGAATGATTATCTGATGAATATCTTTGGCCCGTAGTGCAAAGATTGATAGGTGTTGAAATGAACATGACCAACTGATGATACAAAAGAATATCTTTGGCCGTAGTGCAAAGATGGATATTTGATTCGAGATGTATATTGATTGATGTTACAGAGATAAAATATTGATGATGGACTTTTAAATCAAAGAAGATAGTAGACATCATTCTCTACTTAACTCTTCTAATGAATTGTTATTTCCGCTGCGAATATTGATCTAAAACTTGTTGTCTATAATATTTTATCTAATTTATTGAAGGCTAACAATAACTTATTTTTTATTATCTTAGTCATAATATTCTTTACTGGGCTAGTTGAGCTTACCCTTTTCTTCCATTATTTTCTTCAAGAAATGAGAATATCGCGGGTACTAGTCGAGGAATGGAGTGATGGTCCGAGTTAGAGCTGTAGAAGTCCTCACTATTTTTTTATATTTAAAATAGTGTGATAATAAATGTAATGAGGACTTAGTTTGAATATTAATATTTTCTACATGTCTGTATTGACACTCACAGTTGTGTGGTTGTATTTTGCACGACCGAGTGATATGAAAGATTGTATTTGAATTTTTTAGAGTGTATTTGGCGACTCAAAATGGGTTGAGTATTGAACCTATTTTGGGAGCGTCACAGTTGGTATTAGAGCTTAGGGCTATGATCTCTGACGGAGATCTGGGAATAGAACTAGGAGGGGAGAGACGAGTAAAACCTTCGCTAGTATGTCCTACCTAAGCTTAATTATTATTTAATTGGTCGATTGGAATATAGGGTTAATATGTGATATGTTAATTTGTTTGATTAACCCTTATTTTGTGGCAGTATTTGAGAATGGCAGCTGAAAATCAAAATAATGGAGTGAATGAGACCGTTGAGACACCTTTAATCACCAACCAAGAGAACGTGCAACAGGAAGGCAACAATTCTCCTATAAACAGCCATACCGAAGAAATAATGAATGACGGGATGTTTAGAAGCTTTTTGCAGTTCATGCAAAACCAGACGAGGGAGACTCGTGTTCATAATACTGGTGGAAATAACAACTCGCGGCTTGTTACTGCCAAGCAGTTTAAAGAGTTGGGACCACCAGAGTTTCAGGAAAAGCCAGATCCAATCAAGGCGGAAAATTGGATTAAGCGAATTACCAAGATATTTGATGTCTTGGGATGCACGGAGGAACAGAAGGTTCCATTTGCCATCTTTATGTTCCGTGGAGAGGCATATTACTGGTGGGAATCTGTGAAGCGTATCCAGCCTGCAGCACTCAAGATGTCTTGGAGGGCGTTCTAGAAACTGTTCAATGACAAGTACTTTTCAGAAAGTATTCGTCACATGAAAGAGGTAGAGTTTATCAGACTGGAAAAGAACAACATGACTGTGTCCCAGTACGAGGCTAAATTCGCAGAGTTATCCCGATTTGCACCTCATTTGGTGGAGAATGTGGAACGTATGACGCGGATGTTTCTGAGAGGTTTGAAACCCGGGATTCGTCAATACCTCATTTCTCACAAGTTTTCTCTATATTCGGATGTAGTGAACAGGGCCCAGTTATTAGAATGAGATAATGATTATGTTCAACCAAGGGACAACAACCAAGGTCGTACTGGTGGCAGCAGTCATCAGAACAATGACAACTAGCAGGGAGAAAAGTATCATGCCAGAAGCGGTAACCACTCCGGTGGTAATCGTGGCCATGATAATAGAAGTAGTGAGTTGGGGGGAGATTTCAAGAAGAGAAGGTACAACAATGAGAACGTGAAAGCATCGACAGCAGCACCAACATCAACTGTTTCTAGAGGAGGAGAACGACCGCCGGTCGTATGCTATAAATGCGGGCAAGAAGGACACATCAGCCCCAACTGCACACAACAATCCAAGTTGTGTTATAACTGTGGAAAGGAAGGGCACATAGCTCGAGTGTGTCCTGTAGCGAAATAAAGTCCAACAGGGATGGTGACTCCAAAGGATATCCCTGACAAGTCAAAGTCAGTGGTTCCTGGAAGAGCTTTTGTCGTGACTGCCCAACAAGCAAGGAACCCGAACGAGGTTATTACGGGTAAGCTGATAATAAACTCTTGTGAAGTTTACACTTTATTAGATACGGGTGCTACCCATTCTTTTATTTCACCTGCTTGTGCTCAACGTTTGAACTTGACACCTGAGAAATTAGACTTTGACTTATCTGTTGAAACTCCGTTGGGAGAAACATTCGTTACATCTATAGTTTACAAATCTTGCTCGATTCAAATTGGTACCCTCACCCTACCTGTTGATCTTATATCGTTGAAAATACTTACATTTGATGTGATTTTAGGAATTGACTGGTTAACCACTTATCATGCCAAACTTGATTGTTTTCGTAAGATTGTTAGTTTTCATATTCCTAACCAATCTATTGTGCGAATTCAAACAACCAAACCACTAAAATCAATCAATGTTATTTTAAGTCATATAGCTATTCGTTTATTGAAAAACAGATGTCAAGCTTTCTTAGCCCATGTCACTGATCTAAACCAGAATACGTCAGGTTTTAATGATATTTCTGTTGTTAATGAGTTTCCTGATGTATTTCCCGAAGAACTTCCTGGTCTACCCCCAGAACGTGAAGTTGAATTCTTTATTGACCTTGAACCCGGTACAAAACCCATTTCTAAAACCCCATATCGAATGGCTCCTATTGAACTTCAGGAGTTAAAGGTCCAACTACAGGAGTTATTAGACATCGATTTTATACGTCCTAGTACATCTCCTTGGGGTGCTCCTGTTTTATTCGTAAAGAAGAAAGACAGGAGTATGCGACTTTGTATTGACTATCGGGAGTTGAACCATGTCACCATCAAGAATAGGTATCCGTTACCTCGTATTGATGACCTGTTCGACCAGTTGCAAGGTGCACACATCTTTTCAAAGATCGATCTTCGTTCTGGATATCATCAGCTGAAGATTAAAACTGAGGATATTCCAAAGACTGCTTTTAGAACTCGATACGGGCATTATGAATTCTTAGTCATGTCTTTTGGATTGACTAATGCTCCTGCTGCTTTTATGGATATGATGAACCGTGTATTCAAGGAATATTTGGATCAGTTCGTGGTTGTATTTATTGATGACATCCTCATCTATTCCAAAAGCCGTGAAGATCATGAGCACCACTTGAAGCTGGTACTTCAAAGGCTTCGTGAAAACAAGCTATATGCCAAGCTGAAGAAATGCGAGTTCTGGCTTGAGGAGGTAGCATTCCTTGGGCACGTAGTATCAAAACGTGGAGTATCTGTGGACCCGGCGTAGATTGAAGCAATACAAAGTTGGGAGCAACCGAAGTCGGTGACCGAAGTACGTAGCTTTCTGGGCTGAGCTGGTTATTATCGGCGATTCGTGGAAGGATTTTCTCGAATCGCTACTCCATTAACTCAGCTGACTCGGAAAGATACAAAATTCGTATGGAACGAGAAATGCTAGAAGAGCTTTCAAGAGCTCAAGAGGAGACTCATTTCGGCACCTGTTCTGACGATACCATCTGGTTCGGATGGATTTATCATTTACAGCGATGCTTAGGGCAAAGGGTTAGGATGTGTTCTCATGCAACATGGGAAAGTCATAGCCTATGCCTCGCGACAACTAAAGGAATATGAGAGGAATTTTCCTACTCATGATCTAGAGTTGGCAGCAGTCGTTTTCGCGTTGAAGATCTAGAGACACTACCTGTATGGGGAGAAAGTGGAGATCTATACGGATTATAAGAGCCTCAAGTATTTCTTCACCCAGAAGGAACTTAACATGCGACAACGACGTTGGCTTGAGCTGTTGAAAGATTACGACCATACCATCCTGGTAAAGCGAACGTGGTAGCTGACGCGTTGAGTAGAAGATCATATGCGGGAACGAATGCGATGCTTTCAAGACCTATTTTGTGTGATTTACAAAAGATGGAGATAGAGTTCAAGACTCCGGGGACCCATGCGAAGATGTCAAGTATACACGTAGAACCAGCTTTGATTGATAAAGTTAAAGCTGCTCAAGCTACAGACCCAGAGCTGATGAATATGAGGAAGAAGGTGCAAGAAGGTACTATTCCAGAAGCAAGAATAGATGAAGAAGAAATACTTCAAGTCAACTCCAGACTTTGTGTTCCTAACGATTCTGATTTGAAGTATAAAATCATGATGGAGGCACACAACACACCGTTTGCAATCCATCCTGGGAGTACCAAAATGTATCGTGATCTTCGACATACATTTTGGTGGAGCAATATGAAGAGAGAGATCGCGGAGTTTATCTCGAGGAATTTAACGTGTCAACGTGTCAAGGCGGAGCATCAAGTGCCAAAGGGTCCATTGCAACCACATGAGATTCCAAAGTGGAAGTGGGAACACATTACCATGGATTTCGTTACGGGTCTTCCCAAGGTTTCTCAAGGCATAGATGCGATTTGGGTTATTGTTGATAGATTAACCAAGTCTGCTCATTTCTTGTCGATACGGGAGACTTATTCCCTTGAACGTCTTACTCGTATGTAAGTGAATGAAATTGTGCGATTACATGGTATGCCAGTATCCATAGTTTCGGATCCTGACCCAAGATTCACTTCACGATTTTGGGTCAGCTTGCAGAAAGCTATGAGCACGAATTTACGATTCAGTTCGGCATATCATCCACAAACGGACGGACAATCGGAAAGGACTATCCAAACTCTTAAAGATCTATTGAGACTCTGTGTTCTAGACTTCAAAGGGAGTTGGGATAAGTACCTACCATTGGTGGAATTCTTCTACAACAACAGTTATCAGGCAAGTATAGGCATGGCTCCATTCGAGGCGTTGTATGGACGAAAATGTCGTTCTCCAGTATGCTGGGACGAGGTGGGTGAAGCAACATTGTTGGGACCGGAGTTAGTACGTATGACTACGGAAAAGATCCAAATGATCCGGCAACGTATACGAACTGCACAAGATCGACAAAAGAGTTATGCTGATCTTCATCAAAGAGACGTGGAGTTTAATGTCGGAGATCATGTATTATTACGTGTTGCTCCATGGAAAGGAGTTACGGGATTTGGAAAGAAAGGAAAGCTCAACCCACGATTCATTGGTCCATTTGAAATCCTTGACCGAGTAGGAAATGTGGCCTATAGACTCGCCTTACCTCCAAGCATGTCTCGTGTTCATAACATTTTTCACATATCTGTGCTTCATAAATATGTGAAAGATCCAAACCACATTATTGAGTTAGAACCAGACGAGATAGCCGAAGATTTAACATACGAGGAGGTACCTGTTAAGATCTTGGATAGGAAGGAACATGTCCTACGCTCAAAGGTTATACCTCAAGTTAAAGTTTTGTGGAGGAACCATGATATCGAGAAAATTACCTGGGAGTTAGAATCGAAAATGAAAACGACGTATCCTCACCTTTTCGACATACCAGGTACGTAAGTCAATTTCGAGGACGAAATTTTATAAGGAGGGGAGGTTGTAAGACCCCAAATTTTATGAATAAGATTTAATTTTCTTTATATATTATTTTGAAATATTAAGATGTTTATTTGATAAATGTGATAAGTTATGGGTGAAATGTGCAAAGTTTACAAAGTAAGCAAGTGGTTATAAAATATTCGTTGTGTCGGGAAATATTCGTTTGGTCGAGGAATATTCTTTTTGTCGGAGAATATTCGTACGACGGCGCAGTTATTGGTGGACCCCACAACGGAATAAACGTCGGATATAGAAAGCGACAGAAGTAACATTTTTATAAAAATAACGGTAAAACTGTTACCGTTAGTACTGTTGAAATATCCGGTGGTTAAAATACAGTAATATGCGATGTTGCACGGTAGCACACGGTATTGCACAGTATTTTGAATTATTGATTCTTACGTAGGAAGACACTTACTCAATTATTGTTACAGTAATTACTGTTCAATATTTTATATTATTGATTCAATAATTGTCATTGCACATTATTTCAAATTATCAAATTAATAATTTATATTATTAGATAGCATTATTGGCAATGACTAAGAAAGTTCTGTCTAGGAAAGGGGTTGATTAATTGCGCGCCAGTAAGGAAAAATCCTTATCGGAAGGCCCCCTCTTTCCTGGGAACGACCTGGTTGTCAATATTGTAGTTCTGTAATATTATTTGTGAATAATTAATTTTTAATATATATGATAAGAAAATATTTATTCAATGTGGATTTAGACGGATGAATTTTTAACATGTGACATTTGTTGAAAGTTGATATTTTATCTTGTTCGATAAAATAATTCATTGAAATATATTGTTATAATATTACATTATAGTAGTATGATGTGATTATCTAATAGTATGATTAGAATGGTAACATTATTATATTAAATTCATGGTATAAAAGTTAAACGAGGTGGAAGAGTGCAAATTGAATTTGAACTCTTATGATGCAAACCATGATGTTATCGGAGCGATGAGGTAAGCAATGATGTCATCGGAGCGATGAGGTAAGCAATGATGTCATAGATCGATGATGTAAGCGATGATGTGATAAATTATGACAAAAAGACTATTTTACCCTTACTCTGCCGAGCCTATAAATAGAAGCTCATTTCTTCATTATTTCTCACCAATTCACTAAAGCTATAGAGAGAGAAAGTATAGAGAGAATAAGAGAGAAAGAAGAAGAGTATTCTGCTATTACGCTAGTGCAGTCTCCAAATTTTAAGGTAAGGGGTATTATTTCTTTCGTATTCATGAAGAGAGTTATTTTCTTTCAATACTCGTAAGGGTTGTTATTCCATTCTTTATTATTCTGTTGGAATAATCTGTCTGAGCGGACTAACGCCAGATGGGTGAATCTTCGTATTCAGTTGTTATTAAATTGTGAAAATAATCTGTCTGAGCGGACTACCGTCATACGGGTGAATGACCCTTCGTATTCAGTTGTTATTAAATTGTGGAAATAATCTGTTTGAGCGGACTGCCGCCAGACGGGTGAAAATCCAATTGCAGTTTCGTATATTGTTTCATTTCAGATTCCTAACTCTAAACTTACTACGGTAAGTATTGCTTTTATACTTCCTGAAATGATCAGATATTACTTGAGTTTTGCGCTTCATCTAATATTATTTCACTGGAATATTGGTCTGAACTTTCTTGTGAAATTTTTATCTTTTCATATCGAGTTACTATTCACGAGTTACTATTCACGAGTTACTATTCATGGGGTACTATTCACGGTAAAAAAAATATTTTTTTTCAAATCATCTTTGATTGGATCCAGGTTTTGATCTTCATTCTTGAACTATGGATAAATTCTCTAATATTTGTCCTTTATCTCACTGGGTCCGTTATTCGTATTATTTTTCATCATCCTTAGTTCTAAATGGTGATATAACTGAATATATTTGGCCTGTAGTGCAAAGATGAATAATTACGTGATGAATATCTTTGGCCTGTAGTTCAAAGATGAATGATTACCTGCTGAATATCTTTAGCCCATAGTGCAAAGATGGACAGGTGTTGAAATGAACATGACCAACTAATGATACAAAGGAATATTTTTGGCCGTAGTGCAAAGATGGATATTTGATTCGAGATGTATATTGATTGATGTTACAGGGATAAAATATTGATGATGGACTTTTAAATCAAAGAAGATAGTAGACATCATTCTCTACTTAACTCTTCTAATGAATTGTTATTTTCGCTGCGAATATTGATCTAAAACTTGTTGTCCATAATATTTTATCTGATTTATTGAAGGCTAACGATAATTTATTTTTCATTATCTTAGTCATAATATTCTTTACTGGGCTAGTTGAGCTCACCCTTTTCTTCCATTGTTCTCTTCAAGAAATGAGAATATCGCGGGTACTAGTCGGGGAATGGAGTGATGGTCCGAGTTAGAGCTGTAGAAGTCCTCACTATTTTTTATTTATTTAAAATAGTGTGATAATAAATGTAATGAGGACTTAGTTTGAATGTTAATATTTTTTACATGTCTGTATTGACACTCACAGTTGTGTGGTCGTATTTTGCACGACCGAGTGATATGAAAAATTGTATTTAAATTTTGTAGAGTGTATTTGGCAACTCAAAATGGGTTAAGTATTGAACCTATTTTGGGGGCATCACACACATCCTCCTCAAGTTTCCCATTGAGGAAGGCCGTTTTCACGTCCATCTGCCAGATCTCATAGTCGTAATAAGCTGCAATCGCAAGCAAAATCCGAATAGGCTTAAGCATTGCTATCGGTGAGAAGGTTTCATCATAGTCAATTTCTAGTCTTTTTCTGAAATCTTTTGCAACCAGTCGGGCCTTATAGGTCTCTACCTTACCGTCCGCTCCAATCTTTCTTTTAAAGACCCATTTATACCCAATAGGCTTAATGCCTTCAGGTGGTGAAACCAAAGTCCATACTTGGTTTTCATCCATGGAGTCCATCTCGAATTTCATGGCTTCAAGCCATTTCCCTGAGTCTTTATTACTCATTGCCTGTTCGTAATTCAATGGATCATCATCATTCATGACGTGTACCTCATCGTCATCCTCTATGACGAATCAATACCTATCAGGTATCTTCGGTACTCTTCCAAATTTACGAATAGAGTGTTGTACAGAAGGTGTCTCTACTTGGACAGATTCATCCTCTTGATCTGTAGTGGTTTGTGGTTCTTGAATTTCTTCAAGATCTATTTTTCTCCCACTAGCCCCTTCAAGAATAAATTCATTTTTCAAGAAGGCAACGTGTTTCGTAACAAACACCTTTTGCTCAGTAGGATTGTAGAAATAGCATCCCAAACTTTCTTTAGGATATCCCACAAACGTGGACTTATCAGATCTTGTCCCAAGCTTATCATTTTAAAACT
This sequence comes from Panax stipuleanatus, assembly GCA_020205555.1. Lineage (NCBI taxonomy): Eukaryota > Viridiplantae > Streptophyta > Magnoliopsida > Apiales > Araliaceae > Panax > Panax stipuleanatus. The sequence goes on along the minus strand of CM035120.1, from coordinate 129,715,959 downwards.
TTTTCACATAAGCTAGATATCCCCAAATCTTAACATGGTTAAGACCAGGTTTTCTCCCTATCCACATCTCATATGGAGTCTTGGGGACAGATTTCGAGGGGACCTTATTTAGTAGATATGCAGCCGCTTCTAGGGCATAACCTCAGAATGATATTGGAAGATCGGTAACTCATCATGGATCGAACCATGTCCAACAATATTCGATTTTTCCTTTCAGATACTCCATTTAACTGTGATGTACCTGGTGGAGTCCATTGTGAGATTATACCATTTTCTTTGAGACAATCGAGAAACTCACCGCTTAAGTATTCACCACATCAATATGATCGAAGAATCTTAATACTTTTTTCGGTTTGTTTCTATACTTCACTTCTAAACTCTTTGAACTTTTCAAACGATTCAGATTTGTATTTTATTAAATACACATATGCTCCAATCGAGTCTATTCTTATCTTTCTTGATCTACGACCAACCTTATCTCCCAAGCCTAATTGTTCATATCTTAAGTGATCATCAGTGAAAGTAATAAAATAAGATTACCTCCCCGTGAATTCATTGTGATAGGTCCACAAACGTCTGTGTGAACCAACGCTAACAACTCTGTAACTCTTTCTCCTTTTTCACTAAAAGGAGATTTAGTCATTTTACCCATGAGACAAGATTCGCAAATTGGATATGATTCAAAATTGGATAGCTCTAAGAGCCCATCCTTATGCAACTTGGATAATCTTGTTTCATTGATATGATCGCGTCTACAGTGCCATATATAGGTATAATTAACATTATCTCTTTTCTTTTTCTTAGTTTGTTTTATTTGAAGTATATTTTTATGCAAGTCAAGTATATAAAGTCCATTTCGCAGATTACCAACGCCATATAAAACATTATCTTTATAAATAGAACAACTGTTGTTCTTTATTATAATGTCAAATCCTTCCATATATAATACGGAAATAGAAATAATGTTTCTAATGATATTCGGAAAAAATAACAGTTATTTAAATAAATGGACTTACCCGAAAGCAATGCTAAACAATAAGTGCCTACAGCTAATGTAGCAACTTTTGCTCCATTTCTCACTCGTAGGACAACCTCATCCTTGTTCAGCTTTCTACTTCTGACCAGTCCCAGCACAGTATTACATATGTGAGAACCACAGCCGGTATCCAATACCCAAGTAGAATTATGACTTTCAGAAAAATTAATTTCAATCATGATAAAACCTTGATTGGAAGTCGAAGCTTCTCCAACCTTCTTCCTTGCCAGAAACTTCTTACAGTTCCTCTTCTAGTGACCCGGCTTGTTGCAATGGAATCACATTCCTTTGCTCGCTGGATCAGGTTTCTTTTGTTCCTTTATGTTCACATTGCCCTTAGCCTTCTTAGATTTTTTCTTTTCAGAAGATACCTTGGGCCTCTTCCTTTTCTTGGAAGAATCCACCATTAAGACATAGTTCTTCTTGGATGGAAAGTGACCTTCTACAGTTTTCAACATGTTAAGTAATTCAGGCAAACTGACATCTAACTTATTCATGTGGAAATTAACAACGAACTGCGAGAAGTTCTCAGGGAGCGATTGCAAGACTAAGTCTTGACTCAACTCCCCATCCATGACGAACCCAAGCTATCCAAGGTGTTCAATCAGATTGATCACCCTTAGGACATGAGTCTCAACGGCGGTGCCCTCGGTCATCCGAGATCGGAAGAACTCCTTAGATATCTCATATCTAGCAGTCCTACTTTGTTCACCATACAACTTCTTGAGGTGAAGCAACATAGTAGGAGCATCCATGTTTTCATGCTGACACTAAATCTCGTTATTCATGGATGCGAGCGTGATGCATTGAGCCACAGATGCATCGAGCCACAGATGCATCATCTTGCCACTTAACAATAATGGCAATCTCTTCCTCAGAGGCTGATTCTGGAACAGTTCCAAGGACAGAAGAATTTAGGATATAATTTTTTTTTCCGGCAGTGAGAACTATTCTCAGATTCCTTAATCAGTCCGTGTAATTCGGCCCAGTTAGTTTGTTAGCATCAAGTATGCTACGCAGTGAAATTAGTAAATTTGACATTTTTAAATTTCTGCATGTGAAAAATAACATTTTAGCAAACATTCATTTAATTAATTTTACATACCAAAATAAATTTAGGTCTTATTTTAGATTGGTATCTCCCACTATTTTCTTCAAACTATATTACCCTCACTTATATAATTCGGCAACATCTAATTAAAGATTTGCTAGTAAGATTAAGGATCCCATTTCAAATGTATATAGCCTTGTGTGTGCACAACAAACGATATATAAATAAATAGGTAGACAGCTCTTGTCAATCACATCAACATGTGACTCCTTGTATTCTGCCTATTAGATCATAATGGTCAAGTGTGTGCACATCCGAACTAAAATAATTTAAGGTAAGTCAAACTTAGCACTCTATATATTCAAAAAAGAAAAATATTATCCTTGTGTGTGCACAACAAAATAATATTGTTCAATTTTCTTTATAAGCATCAAATGTGATTAAATTAATATCTTAAATACGCAATACTCGCCTTGTGTGTTCACAACAAACTCATATTAAATATTTAATACTCTATTAATTTATCATGCTAGAAGGCGACGTTCGATATTCCAAATATCTTTGAACGTTTTAGACTTAATATAATTTCTGTGAGGGGTTTGTTATTATTTGTCTCATCTTGTTTAGCGCACATGCACACACACATATATATATATATATATATATATATATATATAAATACACGTCATTTTATTAAACATGAAAAAAATGTTTGCATAAAATATAATATATATAATACTTAGCCTGCACATATAGAATACTATATTCTACCCGGATTGATTATGGACTTTTATTCTAGTTTGGTTCACTAGAGCCACCAAGTGAACCAAAGGATCAAACCTAGGAGTGCAAGAATTTAAATTTAAACGTAACTATTACATTTAAACTCAGGCTCAATACAAATGGGCCTTCACGCGCTTCTTGCTTCTTGGTCTCCAATTTCTTCAAAAAAATCTAACTATTTATGTTACATTAACTATTTCAATAAATAGAAATCTTGATCAGCAGTCAAGGGGAAGTACATACGAGGGAGATAGAATTTTACATCAAGAAAAATCAGAGAAGACGAGGTACGCATACCCCATTTAATAAAACCCATACATTAAAGCATTCAACTAAAATAAAATCCAATCATATTAATCAATAATCCATAATCAATCCCATTTATTTTTATACACATCAACATATGCATCAATAAATAATCATTCATCTCATGAATAATAAAACCATTCCATATATAGATCGATGTCATTTAATGGACAAAAGTTTTGCTAAATTTTAATTTTGAAGCAAAATAAAATCATTTATTTTAATCAAAAATCAAATCCAAATTAAACACCTTTAATTTTTAGCAATCTGAAATTATATTTCAGATAAAATAAACATCTTTATTTCAAACTTTTATCAATTGAATAAACCATTTACTTAATTGAAGAAAAACAAAAAAAAAATAGAATCTACAGGGTGGTGAGCCCGCGCCCAGAATGAATTAGGACGCGGCATGACCGCGCTGTGCACTAATCCTGTCATACAGATGGCGAGCCCGCACCCAAAATGAACTGGGACGCGACGCGGCAGCGCTGTTAATCACAGAATCTGCATAATTCGATTTATATCCAGAAAAATCGAACTAATCTTACATCAATTAATACATGGAATCACAAAATTGATAATTAGCACAAAGTTAGGCTCTGATACCACTGTTGGGTTTGTATGTTACGCATCCATGCAATCAAATTACACAATTAAAGGAGGAAGCGCGATAAAATAGGTTTTAATATTTTTATACAAACCCTCACCATGATCATGCTTTGTGCTCAATTATCAATAACAGAAAATTAAGGAGAAATCAGAATCATACCCTTGTAGAAACTAGCTTCCACAGGTACGAGTTCTACTCCTTGCTCTTCGTGATCTCCTTGAATCTCCTGTATTGGCTCCTTCCTTTGATCAACGTTAGCCACCCAAGTGTTTGACCTCTAGAGGTGATTCACCAAAGAAGAGAAAATTGCTCAAGAAGATGGGTGGTTGGCTAAACCCTGTTTTCTATTTTCTGTAGAAAAAAAAAGTACTCTCCAACTCTTAAAATTATGTGTGTTTAATATCTGATATAAGACTCCTCTTATATAGATACTGTTTAACCCTACTAATCTAATTAGAATTGGGTTTCATTTAATAATTAATTAAACTATTTTAATTAATTAGGCTTCCCAACATATTGAAATTAATTAATTAAACTCCTTTAATTAATTTGCCTCCTAATATCATTAGGAATAAGTGAGAGTACTAATATTAAATTAATTACTAAACTCCTTTAGAATTAAAATAATAATATTAATAAGACTCCTCTTATTAATTTATATTTAATATTTTTAAAATATTAAATAATAAACATTAAGCTATTTAATTTATTCTATCATCATAGATTAAATTAATTACACTTAATGCATTATTACGATTATGCCATTACATTCTTAAATAATTATTCTTTCTTTTATGGTGTGACCCTTTAGGTTCTCCATATTAAACCGGTTGTGAATAAATCAATTAGAACAATTCTAATCTTATTTAAATAAATAAATTAAACTAATAATTTATTTAAATAAATAAAATTTATTCTACAATAGGGATAAGCCTCTCTAGCGATCAACGACTTTCTAGATAATATAGATTTCAACATTAATCATAAAAGAACCTTTGAGTTAATAGTTACTGTACAATTTAATTCTTCCACTATACAATGTCCCAATTAAATATAAGACATGGATTTACTGTCAAGTCTTATTTTATTTAATTATATGTATTTTGATTAGAAAATGCACAACTCCAAATAATGCAAATTAGAAACTCCTTTCTAATTTTATTCTGCTTTGGCCAAGGACTACTGGGTTGTCATTTAACGAATCACATAAGACATATCTCTTCTTTTACTGAAAGTGGTAGATTATTTATTGATCATTCATTATCTCCATATATAACTCATTATACCCAAGCATATCCTTTGATATACCCTTAGGGTCTTTAAGGAATAAGTCTAAGTATAATTCATTACACACAAGATACTATGATGATTTCAAGTCCAAGGATCACTTGTACTACTATCACATTAGGAATTCCTATTGACAGGCGAGTAAAACTCTAGTAGGTATTCCATAACGAGTCACGTTCAGTGAACTTATTCTCCAATAAGCACCTACATACTTGCTTTAGTGTCTCCACACAAATGATCATGAGATCAATCATCCTCATCCAATGAGCAATCAACATATGTATCAATCTATCCGGATTTACTAATCCTCTTTTTAGTAATCCCACGATTGGGAACCATTTTAGTTTTTAAGCTTTCTAAGAATTTAGATCTCATTAACATAATCAACATGATGATTCTAAAAGCATTACTTAAAATTATGGGTTATTTATATATTATAAAAATAGCATCATGTAGATAATTAAATGTCTTTAATAAATAAATACCTTTATTAATAAATAAATAAGATCATTTACAAAATATATGCTTTATCAACATACATGATTGGCTTGTATGCATACTACTTTCAGTTGGGAGGTCCGAAACTTGTAGGCGGCGTGTGGAGGGGTGACCGAACTGAGCAAATGAGAGAAATTGAGCAGTGGCGCTGAGTGAAGAAAGAGAGGCGAGAGAAATGAAATGACTGAAATGAGAAGAGGCGTCTGGGTTTAGGTTTTATAAGTTAATTCCGACGAAATTTTCGTCGAATATAAGTCCCTCGAACATAAGCTACTTTTAACGAACTGTCTCTCGGAGATAACTATAATTCTGTCGACATTAGTTTTTGCGCTGGCGGGAAATCTGGCGCCACGAAGGGAATACTACTTCCGACGGAATTTCGTCGATAATATATTAGTTTTGAGAAAATTATAATTGACGAATTATTCCGTCAGAAATAGTCTAATTTCGACTGAATAAACTCCGTCGAGGATAAGTCCGTTAGAAATAGTCGATTTTCTTGTAGTGTTTCTGTTAAGCCTAAAACTACGTCATTTTTTGCTTGAACGGGCGCACTCTTTCTGCCAAAGCCAAAAACTACGGGGGTTTTTTTTGGCAAAATGTGGCTTTTCAAGGGATTGTGTCTCATCTGATGGGTCACTAATCCCTCATATAAACTAGGGGCGCCATTCATTTCACAAAGCACTCAAGCATTATCAGTCATTCAAGTCTTCATTTGTTCATCAGTATTTCATAGTTATTTTTTAGAGAGAGTCAGAGCATTTATTTTGGTTCGTTGAGTATACTATTTGTAGTGCTGCTATAGTATAAGTTGTCATTGTATCTTGAGATACGATTGATATTAACTCTAAGTACCGTAAGTGTAATTCTGTAAATAAGCACACCTAGAGGGGTGAATAGGTGTAAATACCCAAAAATGATCTACAATGGTCATTTTTAAAGTTCCCAGCTATAGCCTATAATCAGACAGGTTAAACCTGTCTGTATTAGTATGTGTTCTTCGTCTGTTATAAATGGACAACTAATACCTGTCTATTTTAGTATATGTTCTGAACACGAACTTAACCTGAATATGAAAAAAACTAAGGCAGGCAAATAAAAAACTCAGAACAGAAATCACACCAGGATATATACATGGTTCAATCCTTAAACCTCTAGTCTAGCGGCCTACATTGACGCCCAATACCAAAAATTATTGGAGACTCACTTTATTAAAATAATATTCAGCAATTTACTTAGAAAATAAAACTTCCTGTTACAACGAAGATCGATTGGACACCTCTGCCCCCCTTTGCACTTCTGCAACACCTCTCACCTCTGAAACTTTGATACCTTCATTGAACAGACTTAATATTACAATAACAAATCCCCCAAGCCAACCTAGACTTGTACTTTGTTTACAATTGATATTATGAGAAGGATTACAAAGATTATGCTGTTAATCTGAGACCTAAAGAGTGACAAAATAACTTAAATATAACTCAGATATTTTTTAAGAAGAATGCTCTGATGAATTTCAGCTTCTCCAGTCTTGTACATCCTTTAGTCGTACAAACTGCATATATATATAGGAAAGGAGGGCAACGGTTAATTCCACTAATGAAGTATCAGATATCTGTTAGCCTGACTTAACAGATATAAAATCCTCAGCATAATATGGATAAGCATATAAGATTTGCTAAATTAAATGAGTCAAATAAATCAAATAATATCATTGTTAGAGTCCATACTCTAAACTCCTCAAATTCAAATTAATCAGATCACTTGATAATCTCCAAGTCAAATTCGATTTGATAACCATATATATATAATAGCAGATAACACATATATTAGAAAGATATATCCCAGCAAAATTAATTCAAAAATATAACAGGCTAATATTAGACTCTTTTATCTAACCAACCTGTTACCTTGTGCTTCAAATAAATTCCAAACTCCTTAAAATACTTTAATTCAGATTTGAATTGGTTTAATAACCAAACAGATATAGATATAGCAGCAAACAAAATATTAACAGATATTCTCTTGCTATACCAGTTTCCATAAAAGACTGAAACATATGGCAAATTAAACCAACCTGTTTTAGTCATACTCCAACCTGCACTAAATTCCTTTGTGCTAGAAAGAGGTTTAGCACACTTCCAGGTAATCTTAAGTGAATCCAATAAAATGGGCCACCATACACGGCAACAAATTAAAACCCATTATGAAATCAGCCTAATTAGTCCATGCAATCCATTATATAACATTCATGCATAAACATATTGAAACATCATATACTAAACTGATTATATATTATTTTCAACAGCCCATTCCAAAATCAATTTAGCAAATTTAATAAATCATATACTTATGCATATTGTCATCATTAAAATTACAAAATATAAAAACTAACAGTAAGGAGAGGGCATAATTGTCTTAAGGATATAGCACCAAGTACTGACCTTGACATATTATGCATTTCAATTTTTGTTCACAAGAGATAAGTTTATATATATATATATATATATATATATATATATATATATATATATATATATATATATATATATATATATATATATACGATAAGGATCTTAGGCTCACCAAACTAAAAGTTCACCCAACTCACCCCACTTTAGCGACGGACTGGGCGACGGTTTGGTCTGTCGCTATATATACAACCGTCGTCTATATGTTATCCGTCGCTATATGTTGTCCGTCGCTAAAAGCTAAGACGACGGTTGTATATATAGCGACGGACCAAACCGTTGCCCGGTCCGTCGCTAAAGGGAGTGAGTTGGGTGAGCTTTTAGTTGGGTGAACTTAAGATCCGGACCGTATATATATATATATATATATATATATATATATATATATATATATATATATATATATATATAGTATTTGTCCATTCAGTTTTCCTAACACAAATCATTTCAAGCTAGAGTTAATGTGACAATTTTAGAAAACGACATAGTAATTCATTTCTAGATGAATATAACTATTTTAATTCCTCATATAATTTTTTTTAATTTCAATAAATATTTTCCTTAAACCAGATGAAGTCTTAACAACTGTCTTTGCACTCACTTACATAAATCAATAAGATATCACCTATAGTAAATATATTATTACACTTTGTGAAATATTCCTCATTATATATATATATATTAGGGAATAATGGCCATATACAGTTGTATATATTTTATTTGTGTACAGTCTGTCAAAATTACGTCGTTTTGGCATTTTTGTTTTTGATTTCTGATTTAGGAGTAGAGAAACTATTTTTTTTTAAAACACAAATCTGCCAAAACGACGTAATTTTGGCAGACTGTGTATAAATAAAACATACACAACTGTATATGGTCATATTGCTCTATATATGATAACATTTTGTGAATATTGTTGAGTTATGGTTTTATTTTAATGATGATAACATATGTTTTGTATAGAGTTGTTTTGTGATTCACAGGTTATGGAATGTTCATGCAAGATATCAAGTGAACCTGTATGAAGAAAAGGTGTTTAGTGCCACCATATGGGTAAGTCCATAGGACTTCACCTAGAAAATCAAATGTAAGAATTTCTAGCTCATTTCATTAATTTTAAGGCAATTTCATTATATTGGAATTAATTTCAAAAAGAGTAAAATTTTCCTATATTAAGAGTTGTTATTTCAAAATCAAATCTTTGAAGCTTCTTTTAAACCGAGTCAATCCTGCTTGTATTTCTTAGAGCTGTAATTTCAAATTTCAAAAGATGGGAAGTTATTTTGAAAACAAAATCAATTTCGAAAATCTCAGCCTTATTTTACTAAGTCAAATAATCTTTTGTATGACTGATTTTATGCTACTAATCTTTTTAAATGTTTATTCCATTATTCTAGCAGTTAGCTTCAAAATTCAAATCCCTCATATCTTGTATCTGTTCATATATATCTTTTGGGATTCTGAAGTTAAAGAAATTGGTTTTCTGACCATTAGCATTTATCTATATATATACATCCTCTAGGCTAAAGCTTAAGCATACAACAAATTGTGAGATTATATTTATCAGTGCTTTTCAATTGAAAAAGTTCTAGCAAATTGTTTGTGCCTTGATGTTAATTCCTTGTTGCTAGAGATTTATAGATATTGCTATAATATTATTTCTTAATCAAAAAGTGTATACAAGCTATTGTGGCTTGTGCTTGATCCAATGGTGGATAGATTAGTGCAAAGCAGACTTAGAAGGTTGTTGTGGAGCAAAAGGTTGTTGTAGTGCAACAAAGGGCAGTGGTGTCCATAATTATATGAGTTGCTTTGTATAGGGAGTTAACTGTGTAATTGCTTAAATACAAAAGTTAATAAAAGAGTTTTCAATACCAATTGGTATTGAACGTGGATTAAGCCATTAGAGATTAAGGGTAGAACCACGTAAAAATCTTAGTGTTCTTATTTACTGTTTATCTTGTTTGCATTATTTCAATTCTGCACTTAATCACTTAATATTATGCATTGATAAAAGGAGTTACTGCTTAAACAGGTTTTGCATACTAGTTTAAACTCTTCAACAAACAGGTGATAACCTATCTGGATAGTTGAGTTAGCAGAAAATTTAAAAATTGCTATTATAGATCATTTTCATCATAATCACCTATTCACTCCCTCGAAGTGTGCATACACTTCTGAATTTCAAATATATTTATCATACAAGAAATTATAAGAAGGGGGTTGGTGGGTGGGTGGAGGGGGGGGGGTCGGGGCGGGGGGGGCGTGGGGGAGGGGGGATTAAACTAATTAATTAACTTTCTCACCAAGTTTTTTTTGTAGTGGAAAGATTGCACCATGCATGCACCTTAACCTAAAAAAACTCCAGTTGATCTTGATAATTACAAGAATATTCTGTATATAATGGAATACACTTGTCATGTTTCACCGACAAAGTTATTTTTGACTAAAAATCAACCAATAATTTAATCTAAACTAAGGATCGAGTGCCCCCAAAATGTAATGAATTCTTTTTAAAATACCAAAAAATAATGAATTCTGCTTTTTGGTAGTATGCCTACTACCAAAATAGGTTACACATATATGTGTGTAGAGCAAATAATTTATTTGAGAGCCTACTTGGTTTTCTTTTAAAACACATGCATTTCAAAAAAATGTGTTAAGATCTAGTTTTTTTTAGTTGTTCTTCATCAAGAACAAGGTCGTAGTTTTGCTTTGCAGATTATATCTTGATTTTAAATATATAATTTTGTATCAGTCAATAAAATAATGAATATTATAAATTATCTAAAAAATACCAGTTATTATAATATTTATTATTTGCAGGGGCGGATTCAGCCTTAAAGTTCAGTGGGTCAAATTCGAGAAAAAAAATATTCCTTAAGAATAAAAATTTAATAAAATGAATCAAAAAACCAAATAATCTTCAAATATTGTTTACAATAACATTTTTTGAGATTTCATTGCTTGAAATTGTTGCATGATAACCTCATTTTTAATAGTTACAAAAATATCACGCTCAAATTCATCCATTCATCTCCTATTTGGTTACGGAGTTCATTCTTCACGATATTCATGACTGAAAATATCCTTTCAATAGTTACAGTAGTAACGGGACATACATAAGTTTGTACACCTCTTTCGACGTGCCTTCTTCTCATTCCTCTACCTCTTCATATCATATATATATATACACTACAGTTATTAATATATTCATAAATTTTAAGGCTTAGTGGAAGAAAATAAGTAGAGTACTACAGTTATATTAGTACACTACTATTATGTTAATGAAAAAAAGAATATGCTACTATCTTGTTAAAATGATAGATAAACATTTTAACATACTTTAAAATGTTTAAATTTGATTAAGTGACTGGTGGATTGTTCCATAACAGTCGTCAACATTATTGGGAGAAAATAAATATAATGATATTGATCTCTAATTTTATACTACTACTACTACTACTATTATTGAAATAACAGAACCCATCTGCATAATATAGGAATATTTACTAGGCACTATTTTTTTTTGAAAAATTCGGATAAATTAAAGAAACTCTAACCGAAATCTTTCACAATTTTTAGTAACTGTAACTCTGTTTTTTACCTTCTTGGTATTCAGGAGAAGTAAATTGAACAAAACAATAAAATACTTAAGTTCTTATAGTAGTCTTTTCTTTTCAAAAAAAAAAAAAGTTCTTATAGTAGTATTTTATTTTAACAAGATAGTAGCATATATTTTTTTCAATAACATAATAATAATGTACTAATATAACTGTAGTATTTTATTTATTTTGTTCCACTAAGTCTTAAAATTTGTGAATATATTAATAACTGTAATATATATATATATATATATATATATGAGGAAGCAGACTTCCTGAAAATCCAGTCGGGGCATGTGCCCCCGCCCCAGCTTTGGGTCCGCCCCTTATTATTTGATAAAATTAAATTAATAATATTAATTAAAATTAAATATTTCAAAATTTTCAAAAAATCAATAATAATCATATATTTTGAAATAGTACAGATTTTCACGAGATTTCACATCAAATGACTCGAACCAGCCAATCAACATTTTAATAAACGACAGCCCTGTGGTCTCGCGGGTGCCGGGTAAGATGGAATGGAGATTCACAAATTATTGTTATTTATTTAAAGCCGCATAAAATGAAAAATATAATTATTGTTAAAAAAAATAACTAATAAAATGACATTTTTATGGGTAGATAAAAAATGAGAAATAGGAAATGGTTAATAAGGCTGTAAAATGAATTAAACGGTTCGGACTCGATATGTAATCACATGACTCGAAATATAAATGATTTAAATATAATCAAATTTTAAAGTTCGATAAATTACTCGAACATCTTCAAATTATAATTTTCTATTGATAATCGTTCAAAAATTTCTAACTGTTCGATCTTCATTTGAGATCATGCTTAACTCGATCACTAAATAAATCACAATTAAATTTTATATTCAATAAATTTTGTGAATTAAAATTGACCAATTGAATACTCTGCTTGAATTCATTAACATTCAGGTCAACACCTCTGAGAATAAATTAGGTGCAATTGGGCGGTTGAATAAATTAGGGAGCTTTAGCAAAATTATTGGAGTACTAATATTAGTTGTTGGAGATGTTTGGGTCCCACGTTAACAGCTGTTATTGATTTTGCACCTCCATTACTTGTGAGTGGTGTGACTCGGAGGAAGAGGAGTCTTATTCCGGACGCGGAAAATAGCTTCTTGGACACGTAACTCTACCATACTACTATCATACTCCTTCCATCTCTATTTATTTGACGTTTTAGATAATACTCTCTCCGTCTTAAAATAATTATTCAATTTTAATTTTTTTTAGTTAAATTAACTATTTTTAAAATTAATAATTAAGCATGTATAAATATATTTTTAATATTATAAAAATTGATATTAATAATAAATTGTATATATTTTTTTTGTTATAACCTCTGCACCTATATTCTGGCAAAAATAGTAATAAAAATAGTTTTAAAAAATAGTCAATTTGACTTTAAAAAGTCAAAACTAAGCAGTTATTTTGGGACGGAGGAAGTAAATTTTATTTCTATTTATTTGACATTTATAGATTTCTAAGAGATATTAATTACATTACTTCCTAAATTACCCCTAAATATTTAATTCTCTCCTACTTTTCTAAGGCTATTTTTTTTCTCTCTTTTAATATTTTAATGGTATACTCTCTTTCTCTCTCTTATACTACTTCCTATATTTTCTCCCTCTTTTAATATTACCCCTAAACATTTAATTCTCTCTCTTCATTTATTTATGCAATGGTATTTTTGATAATATATAATAATTTTAGTCGAGTTTTTATTGGAATTTTAACTTTCTTAATAATTGTGTAAAGCTCCAAAACGTCAAATAATTAGAGATGAAGGAAGTACTAAAGACCTCGTTGTTCCTAGACACTGTTTGGTTGATTTAATATATTCCCTCCGTTTTAAAAATAAATTAAAAATATATTTTTAAAATATACGATAACTGATAAGAATAATTTTATATATGGACGGACACATAATTTATGTTTAGTAAGAATTTTGTATAATATAAATAATAAAAATTTTATATAAATTAAACCACTAAATAAATATTGCACTTACTAAATATGAGAGTATTTTTCTCTTATCTGACCACGAATTCCTTGATCACAAAAAAGAATCAATTTTTTTTTTATCATTTGTAAGTGGGGACTATGCCTTCTTTGTATAAAGTGGGTAAATTTCATTTTCATTTGAGTAAAAACCAATAAAATATTAGTCAATATTTAACCTAGTGAAGATCATGAACAAAAATATAAATATACTAAACAAGAAGAAGAAGAAAAACTTTATTTATCAATTTTCACATTTGAGAGAAATTCAAAACTTAAATAGAAAACTAAATTTATTTTGAAATAATTTGGAATAGGTGCATTAATTAAAAATACAATATATATAGGCCTCTTAATAGGTTAGATGGTAACAGCTAAAAGTTAGCCTTCTAATTCAAGCACTAAATTTAATTTACTTAGAACTTTAAAGTTTGAAGTAGTATAATACTGCCCCCTCCATTTCATAATAATTGACTTTTTAAAAGAAAAAATTTATTTCATTTTATTTGTCGTTTATAATTTTATTGGAAAATAAATTATTTACTTTCATATATCACTCCTAACTTTTCTTATTGTCCCAAAAAAAAATTTTCTTTTATTAGTAGTTTTTAACTTTCCATAAAAGAGTAGTGATAGAATTTCATACAAATTTTAATTATTAAATGACTTTCTTAATTCACGTGCATAAAGTTAAAACGACTATTATTATGGAATTGAGGGAGTAATATATAACAAGCCATGAAGCGATCCGCTAATGAGTTAATTGGGCCAATTTTTTTAAATTTTACTGAGTTTGGGTTGTTTTCCCAACTTTTTATATCGCCCATTTGTCAAATAGTATTTTAAATAGGGTTAAATTGAACTGAATTAATTTCGTTGGTTCTCAAATTAATCCGAGACATTGTGTTCCTTCAAACGAAATTGTATCAGATTGTAACACTCCAGTCCCACATCGAAAGATAGGAAAAAAATTTGTCTGCATATAAGGAAATAAGTTACTACCAATAGTACCTTTAGTCATGACTTTTGAGTGAATCTGTGGTGGGCTAAGATGACCCAAGAAGATACTATTGAGACAGTGGTTTAAGGCATTATTTTGATGGATTTGATTTGATTCAGACTTGGGATTTGATCCGAAATTTGTTCTGGACTCAAAATTTGACCCGGGCTGTTATATATGGTATCAGAGTCGACTTTCAAAAGCTCGGGTCATGGAGGTCCAGAGGTGGGGACACGAAGTCAGTCGGTATTATCCCACAATGGCTAGAGAGACAAAGATCTGTGGACCCTGTGTGTGATCCTCAGTCCCACATCGAAAGATAGAAAAAAAAATTATCTGTCTATAGTGGGCTAAGATGACCCACTTATTCATTAACAAATTAGAGAGCCGTTTCTTACCCATTAAAGTCGCGACAACTAAAAGGGGAGATATTATGGCATTTTCGGCAAGGGTTCCTTGTAAGACCCCAAATTTTATGAACAAAGATTTAAATTTCTTTATATATTATTTTAAAATAGTAAAGTGTTGATTTGATAAATATGATAAGTTATGGGTGAAATATGCAAATATTTTAAAATAAGCAAGTGGTTATAAAATATTCATTGTTGTCAGAGAATATTCGTTTGGCCGTGGAATATTCTTGTTGTCGGGGAATATTTGTACGACTGCGCAGCCATTTGTGGGCCCCACAACGAAATAACAGTCGGATGAAAAAAACGACAAGAATGAGTTTTCTATAAATAATGGCGTAGTTGTACCATTAGAACTGTTGAAATACCCGGTGATTAAAATACAGTAATACGCGGTATTACACAGTAGCACACGGTATTGCACAGTAATTCTAATTATTGATTCTTACGTAAGAAGACACTTACTCAATAATTATTACAGTAATTACTGTTCAATATTTTATATTATTGATTCAATAATTGTTACAATTGCATAATATTTTATTGGTTCAATAATTGTTATGTTGATATTTTATATCAATAATTACTACGTTGATATTTTATATTATTGATTCAATAATTGTCATTGCACAGTATTTCACATTATTAAATCAATAATTGTCACTCTTATTATTTGAATAATATTATTAGATAGCATTATTAGCAATGTCTAAGAAAGTTCTGTCTAGGAGGGGTTATTTAATTGCTCGCCAGTAAGGAGAAATTCTTATCGGAAGGCCTCCTCTTTCCTGGGAATGATCTGATTGTCAATATTGTAGTTCTGTAATATTATTTGTGAATAATTAATTATTGATTTATATGATAAGAAAATATTTATTTCAATTCTAATATAAATGAAATAATTTTAGCATGGAATAGTTGTTGAAAGTTTGGCATATTTTCTATGGAATTATAATTATTTTTTCGATAAAATATTCATTCAAATATATTTTTATAATATATTATAATTGTTTAAATAATAGTATTATATATATATATATGCATGTGATAAAACGGGACGGATATGATTTAATTTTATTTGAAAGTTGGTGGGCAGAAGAATTTTCCTGCATTCATTCACTTGTTTCAAAGTGTGGGCCCTCACCATAAGGAAATGGGAGGAGGTTAGGTAGGAAAAGACAAAGAAAAGGAAGGTTAGGCAGGTTAGGCGGAGGAGAAAGAGAAAAAAAAGGTTAGGCAGTATGTTTAACTTTTCTCCCTCCGTTGCACTATAAAAGGGGGGTTACCCCTCCTTCCTAAAACACACCATTTCAATATCAGAAATTCTTATTCTATAGTATTGTGAGTATTTTTTTTGAGTATAAGGATACTTTGAGTGTAGCTTTTTGTGCAAGATTTCCTCAAAATAATATCCGATATTCTAGTCAAATCCAATTTCTACTAAGGTAAAGGATATTATTTTATTGCAATACTCGTAAGAAATATTATTTTCCTTTCATATTTCATATTATGAAAGCGATAATATTTCATTTCATATACCCAAATTAAAACTTCCTACGGTAAGTTTTGCATCTATAATTCCTGAAATGATCAGAAATTCTTCAAATTTTGCGTTTCATTTAGTATCATTTCATTGGAATGTTGGTATGAATTTTATTATGAAATTTTTACCTTTTCATGTCGGGATTACTATTCATGTATACGGCACTATTCACGTATACGACACTATTCACGAATACGGCACTATTCATAGAACAATTAAAAAAAAAATTATTAGTCCACGTTGTCTATTATGGTTCCTATCTTTGATTGCATCCAAGTTTTGAACTTCATTCTTGAATTTTGCTCCACAATTGATTATTATGGAGTATCCTTGAACTTGGATAAACTAAATTACGAATCCCTAATCTTTGTCCTTTATCTCACTGGATTCATTATTTATATTATTTTTCATCATCCTCAGTCCTAAATGGTGATATAACTAAATATCTTTAGCATGTAGAGCAAATATGAATGATTACCTGATGAATATCTTTGGCCCGTAGTGCAAAGATGAATATTTGATTCGAGATGTATATTGATTGATGTTACAGGGATAAAATATTAATTATGGACTTTTAAATCATAAAAGATAGTAGACTTCATTCTCTACTTAACTCTTCTAATGAATTCTTATTTTCGCTGCAGTTGTTGATCTAAAACTTGTTGTCCATAATATTTTATCTGATTTGTTGAAGACTAACGATAAATTATTCTTTATTATCTTAGTCATAATATTCTTTACTAGGCTAGTTGAGCTCACCCTTTTCATCTATTGTCCTCTTCAGGAAATGAGAATGTTGCGAAAACTAGTCGGGGATCAGTGTGATGGTCAGAGTAGAGCAGTGGTAGTCCTCACTATCTTTATAAAATAGTGTGATAATAATTATAATAAAAGATGACTGAATTTGAATGTTTATATTTCGTATTATATACGATTTGTATTGAGACTCACAGTTTGTGTGGTTGTATTTTGCATGACCGTATGTTATAAAAGATTGTATTTGAATTCTGTACCATGTATTTGGCGACTCAGAATGGGTTGGTATTGAACCTATTTTGGGGGCGTCACAGATGGTATCAGAGCTTAGGGATATGATCTCTGGCGGAGATTTGGGAATAGAACTAGGAGGGGAGAGACGAGTAAAACCTTCGCTAGTGTGTCCTACCTAAGCTTAATTGTTATTTAATTGGTCGGTTGGAACATAGGGTTAATATGTGATATGTTAATTTGTTTGATTAGCCCTTGTTTTGTGGAGTATTTGAGAATGACAGCTGAAAATCTAAACAATGGAGTGAATGAGACCGTTGAGACACCTTTAATCATCAACCAGGAGAACGTGCAACAGGAAGGCTATATTCCTCCTGTAAACAACCTTACCGAAGAAACGGTGAATGATGGGATGTTTATAAGCTTTTTGCAGTTCATGCAAAACCAGACGAGGGAGACTCGTGTTCATAATACAGGTGGAAATAATAACTCGCGACTTGTCACTGCCAAGCAGTTCAAAGAGTTGGGACCACCAGAATTTCAGGGAAAGTCAGATCCAATCAAGGCAGAGACGTGGGTTAAGCAAATTACCAAGATATTTGATGTCTTGGGATTCACGGAGGAACAGAAGGTTCCATTCACCACCTTTATGTTCCGTGGAGAGGCAGATTACTGGTGAAAATCTGTGAAGCGTACCCAGCCCGCCGCACTCAAGATGTCTTGGGAGGCGTTCCAGAAACTATTTAATGACAAGTACTTTCTAAAAAGTATTCGTCACATGAAAGAGGTAGAGTTTATTAAACTGGAACAAAATAACATGACGGTGTCCCAGTACGAGGCTAAGTTCGCGGAGTTATCCCGGTTCACACCTCATTTGGTGGAGAATGAGGAACGTATGACTCGGATGTTTCTGAGAGGTTTGAAACCAGAAATTCGTCAATACCTCATTTCTCACAAATTTTCTCTATATTCGGATGTAGTGAACAGGGCCCAGTTGTTAGAACGAGATAGTGATTATGTTCAACCAAGGGACAACAATCAAGGTCGCACCGGTGGCAGCAGTCATCGGAACAATGACAACCAGCAGGGAGGAAAGTATCATGACAGAAGCGGTAACCACTCCGGTGGAAATCGTGGCCATGATAGAAGAAGTGAGTCGGAGGGAGATTTCAAGAAGAGAAGGTACAACAATGAGAACGTGAAAACATCGACAGCAGCACCAATGTCAACTGTTTCTAGAGGAGGAGAACGACCTTTGGTCGTATGCTATAAATGCGGGCAAGAGGGACACATCAGTCCCAACTACACACAACAATCTAAGGTGTGCTATAACTGTGGAAAGGAAGGACATATAGCTCGAGTGTGTCCTGTAGCGAAACCAAGTCCAGCGGGGGTGGTGATTCCTAAGGCAGTTCCGGACAAATCAAAGTCAGTGGTTCTTGGAAGAGCTTTTGTCGTAACTGTCCAACAAGCGAGGAACCCGAATGAGGTTATTACGGGTAAGCTAATCATAAACTCTTGCGAAGTCTATACCTTATTAGATACCGGTGCTACCCATTCTTTTATTTCACCTACTTGTGCTCAACGTTTGAACTTGCTTCTGATAAATTAGACTTTGACTTATCTGTTGAAACTCCGTTGGGAGAAACCTTCATTACATCTACAGTTTACAAATCTTGCTTGATTCAAATTGGTACCCTCACCCTACCTGTTGATCTTATATCTTTGAAAATACTTGCGTTTGATGTGATTTTAGGAATTGACTGGTTAACCACTTATCATGCCAAAATTGATTATTTTCGTAAGGTCGTTAGTTTTCATATTCCTAATCAACCTGTTGTGCAAATCCAAACCACCAAACCACTAAAATCAATCAATGTCATTTCAAGTCATAAAGCTATTCGTTTATTGAAAAACGGATGTCAAGCTTTCTTAGCCCATGTCACTGATCTAAACCAGAATACGTTAGGTTTGAATGATATTTCTGTTGTTAATGAGTTTCCTGATGTATTTCCTGAAGAACTTCCCGGTCTATCCCCAGAACGTGAAGTTGAATTCTTTATTGGCCTTGAACCCGGTACAAAGCCCATTTCTAAAACCCCATATCGAACCCTATTGAACTTCAGGAGTTAAAGGTCCAACTACAGGAGTTGTTAGACATTGGTTTCATTCGTTCTAGTACATCTCCTTGGGGTGCTCCTGTTTTATTTGTAAAGAAGAAAGACGGGAGTATGCGACTTTGTATTGACTATCTGGAGTTGAACCATGTCACCATCAAGAATAGGTATCCATTATCTCGTATTGATGACCTGTTCGACCAGTTGCAAGGTGCACAATTATTTTCAAAGATCGATCTTCGTTCTGGATATCATCAGTTAAAGATTAAAACTGAGGATATTCCAAAGACTGCTTTCAGAACTCGATACGGGCATTATGAATTCTTAGTCATGTCTTTTGGATTGACTAATGCTCCTGCTGCTTTCATGGATATGATGAACCGTGTATTCAAGGAGTATTTGGATCAGTTTGTGGTTGTATTTATTGATGACATCCTCATCTACTCCAAAAGCCGTGAAGATCATGAGCACCACTTGAAGCTAGTACTTCAAAGGCTTCGTGAAAACAAGCTATATGCCAAGCTGAAGAAATGCGAGTTCTGGCTAGAGAAGGTAGCATTCCTTGGACACGTGGTATCAAAACGTGGAGTATCTGTTGACTCGGCCAAGATTGAAGCAATATAAAGTTGGGAGCAACCAAAGTCGATGACCGAAGTACGTAGCTTTCTGGGCTTAGCTGGTTATTATCGGAGATTCGTGGAAGGATTTTCTCGAATTGCTACTCCATTAACTCAGCTGACTCGAAAAGATACAAAATTTGTATCGAGGAATGTGAGAAGAGCTTTCAAGAGCTCAAGAGAAGACTCATTTCGGCACCTGTTCTGACGATACCATCTGGTTCGGATGGATTTGTCATTTACAGCGACGCTTCGGGCAAAGGGTTAGGATGTGTTCTCATGCAACATGGGAAAGTCATAGCCTATGCCTCGCGACAACTTAAAGAATATGAGAGAAATTATCATACTCATGATCTAGAGTTGGCAGCTGTCGTTTCACATTAAAGATCTGGAGACACTACCTGTATGGAGAGAAAGTGGAGATCTATACGGATCATAAGAGCCTCAAATATTTCTTCACTCAAAAAGAACTCAACATGCGGCAACGACGTTGGCTTGAGCTGTTGAAAGATTACGATCATACCATCCAATACTATCCTGGAAAAGCGAACGTGGTAGCTGACGCATTGAGTAGAAGATCATACGCGAGAACGAAGGCGATTCTATCAAGGCCTATTTTGTGTGATTTACAAAAAATGGAGATAGAGTTCAAGACTCCGAGGACCCATGCGATGATGTCAAGTATACGCGTATAACTAACTTTGATTAATAAAGTTAAAGCTGCTCAAGCTACAGACCCGGAGCTGATGAAGATGAAGAAGAAAGTGCAAGAAGGTGCTATTCCAGAAGCAAGGATTGATGAAGAAGGAATACTTCGAGTCAACTCCAGACTTTGTGTTCCTAACGATTCTGACTTAAAGTATAGAATTATGATGGAGGCACACAACACACCATTTGCAATCCATCCTTGGAGTACCAAAATGTATCGTGATCTTCGACATACATTTTGGGGAGCAATATGAAGAGAGAGATCGCGGAGTTTATCTTGAGGTGTTTAACGTGTCAACGTGTCAAGGTGGAGTATCAAGTGCCAAAGGGTCCATTGCAACCACTTGAGATTCTAAAATGGAAGTGGGAACACATTACCATGGATTTCATTACGGGCCTTCCCAAGGTTTCTCAAGGCATAGATGCGATTTGGGTTATTGTTGATAGATTAACCAAGTCTGCTCATTTCTTGCCAATACGGGAGACTTATTCCCTTGAACGTCTTGCTCGTATGTACGTGAATGAGATTGTGAGATTGCATGGCATGCCAGTATCCATAGTTTCGGATCGTGACCCAAGATTCACTTCACGATTTTGGGTCAATTTGCAGAAAGCTATGGGCATGGATTTACGATTCAGTTCGGCATATCATCCTCAAACGGACGGACAATCAGAAGGACTATTCAAACTCTTGAAGATCTATTGAGACTTTGTGTTCTAGACTTCAAAGGGAGTTGGGATAAGTACTTACTATTGGTGGAATTCTCCTACAACAACAGTTATCAGGCAAGTATAGGTGTGGCTCCATTCGAAGCGTTGTATGGACGAAAGTGTCGCTCTCCAGTATGCTGGGATGAGGTGGGTGAAGCAACCTTGTTGGGACCAAAGTTGGTACGTATGCCTATGGAAAAGATTCAAATGATCCGATAACGTATACAAACGGCACAGGATCGACAAAAGAATTATGCGGATCTTCATCGAAAGGACGTGGAATTTAATGTTGGGGATCATGTATTGTTACGTGTTGCTCCGTGGAAGGGAGTTACGAGGTTTGGGAAGAGAAAAAAGCTCAATCCTCGATTCATTGGTCCATTTGAGATTCTTGACTGAGTAGGAAATGTGGCCTATAGACTCGCTTTACCTCCAAGCATGTCTCGTGTTCATAACGTTTTTCACATATCCGTGCTTCGCAAATGAGTGAAAGACCCAAACCGCATTATTGAGTTAGAACCAGACGAGATAGCCGAAGATTTAACGTACGAGGAGATACCTGTCAAGATCTTGGATAGGAAAGAACATGTTCTACGTTCAAAGGTTATACCTCAAGTCAAAGTTTTATGGAGAAACCATGAAATTGAGGAAATGACCTGGGAGTTGGAATCGGAAATGAAAGCGAGGTATCCTCACCTTTTCGACATACCAGGTACGTACGTCAATTTCGAGGACGAAATTTCATAAGGAGGGGAGGTTGTAAGACCCCATATTTTATGAATAAAGATTTAAATTTCTTTATATATTATTTTAAAATAGTAAGGTGTTGATTTGATAAATGTGATAAGTTATGGGTAAAATGTGCAAATATTTCAAAATAAGCAAGTGGTTATAAAATATTCATTGTTGTCGGGAAATATTCGTTTGGTCGTGAAATATTCTGTCAGGGAATATTCGTACGACTGCGCAGCCATTTGTGGGCCTCACAATGGAATAACTGTTGGATGAAGAAAACGACAAGAATGAGTTTTCTATAAATAATGGCGTAGTTGTACCATTAGAACTGTTGAAATACCCGGTGATTAAAATACAGTAATACGCGGTATTACACAGTAGCACACGGTATTGCACAGTAATTCTAATTATTGATTCTTACGTAAGAAGACACTTACTCAATAATTATTACAGTAATTACTGTTCAATATTTTATATTATTGATTCAATAATTGTTACAATTGCATAATATTTTATTGGTTCAATAATTGCTACGTTGATATTTTATATCAATAATTGCTACGTTGATATTTTATATTATTGATTCAATAATTGTCATTGCATAATATTTCACAATATTAAATCAATAATTATCACTCTTATTATTTGAATAATATTATTAGATAGCATTATTGGCAATGTCTAATAAAGTTCTGTCTAGGAGGGGTTATTTAATTGCGCGCCAATAAAAAAAAATTCTTATCGGAAGGCCCCCTCTTTCCTGAAAATGATCTGGTTGTCAATATTGTAGTTCTGTAATATTATTTGTGAATAATTAATTATTAATTTATATGATAAAAAAATATTTATTTCAATTCTAATATAAATGAAATAATTTTAGCATGGAATAATTGTTGAAAGTTTGGCATATTTTCTGTGGAATTACAATTATTTCTTCGATAAAATATTCATTCAAATATATTTTTATAATATATTATAATTTTTTAAATAATAGTATTATATATATATATATATATGCATGTGATAAAACGGGGCGGATATGATTTAATTTTATTTGAAAGTTGGTGGGCAGAAGAATTTTCCTGCATTCATTCACTTGTTTCAAAGTGTGGGCCCTCACCATAAGGAAATGGGAGGAGGTTAGGTAGGAAAAGACAAAGAAAAGGAAGGTTAGGCAGGTTAGGCGGAGGAGAAAAAAAAAGGTTAGGCAGTATGTTTAACTTTTCTCCCTCCGTTGCACTATAAAAGGGGGGTTACCCCTCCTTCCTAAAACGCACCATTTCAATATCAGAAATTCTTATTCTATAGTATTGTGAGTATTTTTTTTGAGTATAAGGATACTTTGAGTGTAGCTTTTTGTGCAAGATTTTCTCAGAATAATATCCGATATTCCAGTCAAATCCAGTTTCTACTAAGATAAAGGATATTATTTTATTGCAATACTCGTAAGAAATATTTTTTTCTTTCATATTCCATATTATGAAAGCGATAATATTTCATTTCATATACCCAAATTAAAACTTGCTACGGTAAGTATTGCTTCTATAATTCCTGAAATGATCAGAAATTCATCGAATTTTGCGTTTTATTTAGTATCATTTCATTGGAATGTTGGTATGAATTTTATTATAAAAATTTTACCTTTTCATGTCGGTATTACTATTCATGTATACGGCACTATTCACGTATACGATACTATTCACGAATACGGCACTATTCACAGAAAAATTAAATTTTCTTTTATTTGTCCAAGTTGTCTATTATGGTTCCTATCTTTGATTGGATCCAAGTTTTGAACTTCATTCTTGAATTTTGCTCCACAATTGATTATTATTGAGTATCCTTGAACTTAGATAAACTAAATTACGAATCCCTAATCTTTGTCCTTTATCTCACTGAATTCGTTATTTATATTATTTTTCATCATCCTCAGTCCTAAATGGTGATATAACTGAATATCTTTGGCCTGTAGAGCAAAGATGAATGATTACCTGATGAATATATTTGGCCCGTAGTGCAAAGATGAACAGGTGTTGAGATGAACATGACCAACTGATGATACAAATGAATATCTTTGGCCCATAGTGCAAAGATGAATATTTGATTCGAGATGTATATTGATTGATGTTACAAGGATAAAATATTGCTGATGGACTTTTAAATCATAAAAGATAGTAGATTTCATTCTCTACTTAACTCTTCTAATGAATTGTTATTTCCGCTGCAGTTGTTGATCTAAAACTTGTTGTTCATAATATTTTATCTGATTTGTTGAAGACTAACGATAAATTATTCTTTATTATCTTAGTCATAATATTCTTTATTGGGCTAGTTGAGCTCACCCTTTTCATCTATTGTCTTCTTCAGGAAATGAGAATGTTGCGGAAACTAGTCGGGGATCAATGTGATGGTCAGAGTAGAGCAGTAGTAGTCCTCACTATCTTTATAAAATAGTGTGATAATAATTGTAATAAAAGAGGACTGAATTTGAATGTTTATATTTCGTATTATATACGATTTGTATTAAGACTCACAGTTTGTGTGGTCGTATTTTGCACGACCGTATGTTATAAAAGATTATATTTGAATTCTGTACCATGTATTTGGCGACTCAAAATGGGTTGGTATTGAACCTATTTTGGGGGCGTCACATTCCTTTTTTCACGATTTCTTCTTTTTCGGCTTCTCTAGCGGGGGTTCGTTTTTGTCCAATTTCTTCTTCTTCGACTTCTCACTCTTCCTTGGATTTGTCCGATGATGACGGCCCACAGACTTTGGACAATCATTTTCTTCAAGGGGAGTCATACCTAGCGTTCGCAATATTAAACTGTGGATTGACGATGGGTATTTTGGATATCATCCAATCCCATAGTATTAAACTGCAAACACCTACATATTAAACTGCAAATTAAAGATCCTCTTAACCGTTCGATCCGTAAATAAACGACTGAGATTTGTTGTAAATATAATTTTATCCTTTTAACGTTGACTATAAAATCAGTCCCTATATGTGTGTGCGTTGAATTTATAATAGTAAGTTAAGTGTAATCTTATATGTGTCAGTGAAGACACATTTAATAATTGTGTACTCACCACAAAAATAAACATATTTTTATTCTATATAAATAACATTTTGCTTTACTCTACACAAAAATTTCATATTTTTTTATAGTCACAAATATCATTTTTCTTAAATGAAAATTCAAAAGAAGAAAAAATAAAATTAACTTTACTTAGATTAAACACCATCCTAATCCTAAACTTCCTAAACATGGCAAAAGACATGGGGACCCCACATTCTCCCAACGTAAGGATAGACCTTTCTCTTTTAGCATGCCAACGTGGAATTGTATTGACAAGTCATTATCTTCCACGTAGGATCAAAACACCTAAAGCCAACTGGCAATTCAGATTAGTAGTCCTTATTTTATTTTATAATAATGCTACTGTCACATAAAAAAGGCTCCCATAATGTTCACACATATATATATTATGAGCCTCATGTGATATGTGAGGCTCACAAATATACATATATATTTGTGAGTATTATGTGAGTCTTTTTTATGTGACACTAACATTATTTTTTATTTTATAAACAAAAATAATTGGCTGGTTTGGACCAGAACCCAATAAAAATCCTGCCTGTCTTTCTTGAAGTAGTGGAATCAGAGACTGCATGAAATGAAATAATTTGAATACTACAGTTGGCAGTATCAGTAAAGGACACGTTTTATCTTACTGATTCCTCCCTACTACTACTTTTTTTTTTTTTGTTGGAATTTGTTTATTATATGATCAATTTGATTTTGAAATACTTAAATATAAAAAAATATATTAAAGTTTTGGAGAGATATATGTAAATTTACAAATGAATTCCATTATCAAAATTAAGTTAAGAAGGTTGCACAATAAGGAATAAGGATGATAGAAAGTTACCCAAAAAAACAAACTCAAATGATCAAAATCAAATTGGTTTTTCGAAAATGATACATATTGGCTATTATGAATGTTTATGTCGATTTTTTAATTATCAGTTACGTAGATAAGTTTTAGTGATAATTTTTTTAAAAAGATATGTAATAAATGATGTTCTCCTATAATTTTTATCAATCTCATGTATTTGATAAATTTCGTAATTATAATTTAGGATAAATTTATACACAACAGCAGGAGTATTGTTTTTTTTAAACCTTAATTTGGGAGTTGAGTACAAGTAAAATAATTACTTGAAGTTTCAAAGCAAGTATATAATCAAAAGTACAATAATTAATCAAGGTCCATATAAAGAAATTCCATAAAGAATATTATACCAAACAAATTCCTTGTGAAAAAAAGAAATAAACACGAATTAAAAATAGTTGTTTTCACGATTTTTACTTTAACTATTAAGTTAAGACCTCATTAGATAAAACTCTACAGAGATAAAAGAATGTAATTTTTTATGACCTCCTGCTCTCTCTCTTTTTTCTTTTTATATAAAGAAAAGGAAATCAAATTAGTAACTAGTAAGATCAATATTAATACCAAATACTAATATTTATGCATAATATTGTGTTGGAGGAGGAAGTTGGTATCCTAATCCTTGAAAGTCCAAAATGTCACTTTTATCAAATTTATAAGTTTTATTTTCAGGGTTGATATAATAATTCAAACTTATAAAATGCTTTAAAAACATAAAAGACTCAATATTAAGACCACTTCTGACTAAAAAAAATAAGAGAATTACATTTTTACATAAAGAGTGAACTCCACCTACTATTTATGTGAGGAAGAACTTATGGAACTATCAAATTTACTTGTAAAAATATCAATTTTCAAAAATAAATTTTATTCGAAAACTAATACTTCCTCTCATATTTCAAAATTTTAGTCATTATATAATGACTTAAAAAAATAAAAATATATATTTAATTTGAGAATATTTTAAATTAAAATAAAATTAAAAAGTAATAAAAATGAGAAAAGATACGTTTCCAATTTGAAAACCCAAAAATTAAGATAAATAATTTCCACATAGATTTATTTTTACACTCTAGAAAACGACTAACGCGAACACACCTTCTCTGACCAGTCAGTCCCCCTTTTTATACACACCAAACGCGGATTGCTCGATTCACTCCTCGACTTCCTCCCGCCCTCGTTCTCCCCATTTTCCCATTTTCTCTCTCTTCAAAACTTTCCTCAAAAAAGGGATTTAATTTCCATATACAAAGAACCCCCAAAAGGGTCTAATTTGTTCGTACAATGTGTGTTGTAATGGCAAAATCGAATAACAATAGCAAAATCAAGAAGCAATGTTATATTTCAGTACCATCTCGGATAATAAACTCTCTCTCCTCTTCTTCACTGCAATCCCTTCTTCTTTCTCCTAAAAAATCTGTAAACAGCTCAAAATTTAAGATTTTTAAGAACCCAAGATTCTATTTTTCTTTTATTTTTGTATTTGGGTTTCTTGGAATGTTAAAGATGTGGTATAATTTTGATCCTTTGGTCCCTTTTTCACCAAACCCATGTTCTATTTCTCAACAAGAATCTTCCATCTCAAGTGGGTACTTGAGTTCTCAGCCAGAATCTTCAAAAATCTCAAATGGGTATTTGCTTTCTCAGCAAGAATCTTCAATCTCAAGTGGGTATTTGAGTTCTCAGCCAGAATCTTCAAAAATCTCAAATGGGTATCCGATTCCTCAGCTTAATATTGTGCCTAAGAGTGAAAATAGTGGTGGGGATGAAGAAAAGAGTGAGTTTTGGAAACAGCCTGATGGGTTGGGATATAGGCCTTGTTTGGATTTCAGTAGGGAATATGAGAAAACTAGTGTGGAGATTATGAAGGACAGGACAAAGTATTTGATGGTGGTAGTTTCTGGGGGTATGAATCAACAGAGGAATCAAATAGTCGATGCTGTGGTGATTGCTAGGATTCTTGGGGCTGCTTTGGTTGTTCCTATCTTGCAAGTCAATGTCATTTGGGGTGATGAAAGGTTTGTGCTTTTTAAAATTTATTCATTTTTGTGGCTTAGTTGATGATTTTATTGCATTTTGATCACTTTAGCATATACCAAAGTATTTTATTTCTTTGATACACTTTCTGTATTTAGGTTGTGTTGTTCCGATATTAGAAAAATACCAACTTCATTAGTGGAATTATTTGGGCTTAGATATCAATCTATGTTAGCTCAATTCAATAAAGCAAAAAAAAAAGAAAAAAAAAGAAAAAAGAAAAAGAAAACACCGTCTTATTGCTGTTACTATTTTCCTGAAATAGAGTCATTTAGGCATCATGTGGTAAAATTTCATTTCTAGTTATAGTTATGTTGAACTAAATTTCTTTATTTATTTAGGTTTATTGACTTCATTGTAAATGATTCTAACAAGTTCTTTCTGATTTTTTATTTTGTGGGTGCAGTGAATTTTCTGATATCTTTGATTTGGATCACTTCAAGAGTGTTTTGGCCCATGATGTACGAGTAGTTTCATCACTACCATCTACTCATTTGATGTCAAGGCCAGTGGAGGAAAAACACACTCCTCTTCATGTCTCCCCTCAATGGATTCGTGCACGTTACCTCAGACGGGTAGGATACTCTGCCTTATCAATGCTTCCATATGATGCACTGAATGTTTTCTAAAAAGATTGTTTTATACACTTGATGACTTTGAGGAAATATAGGAACAAACCGAACAGTTAGGTAGCATCAGCTTCATCAATGATTTTCTGAATCTGGACAGCCGTTTTTTTTAATGTTATAGGAATGTCATCTGTTGGTAGTTAGGTGGATGAGATTAGGTGATATTTATTAAAATAGAAACTAGAACAAAAATATTGATCGAGTCATTGGAAGATTTCAAACATCTATTGGTATTGAGATATAATTGTTGGAGGCAACTCCAAAGTTTGAACGTAAAAAGGTTTAACTTACATGTAGACTGATTTTTTTAAGCGGTCTATTTTGATTGCTGGATGATGAACCTTTTTCTTGCTTTAACTTTCAATTATGGTCTCAAAGTTTAGACAAGTTCAACTGATAGATGTTTCCAAAATGATCTCGTTAGTTTATTAGCTTATTAGTGCCATACATAAAAGAATACTTGCATTAGTGGGTTCCATGTGATAAAGGATCTTATTGTGAGGTCTGTTGGTTCCTGCAGATGAGGAGGGAAGGTGTTTTGCTCTTACGTGGTCTGGATTCAAGGCTCTCTAAGGATCTCCCTTCTGATCTTCAGAAACTTCGATGCAAGGTATTAGAGGATCTCCCTTCATTTATTGCATGAGTAAAAAATTTTACGTTTGTTTTTCCTTCAGTTATTTGATTATAAATTTCAAGGCTAATTTTCAATTCATTATCCGGTTGATTATTTAGGTGGCATTTCATGCCCTAAAGTTTGCTCCACCAATCTTGGATCTTGGCAATAAGCTTACCAAGAGAATACGTAGCAAAGGACCTTATCTTTCTCTTCATCTGCGTATGGAGAAGGATGTATGGGTTCGGACTGGCTGCCTTCCTGGTTTGAGCCGCAAATACGATGGTGTAGTAAGCAATGAAAGAAGGCTACGACCGGAGCTCTTAACTTCAAGATCAAATATGACTTACCATGATAGAAAGCTTACTGGTCTCTGCCCCTTAAATGCCTTGGATGTCACACGGTAAGCTTTTGAGTTATTTGATTGATTTTTCTTTATTTATCAGCAACTTGTTTCTATAGTTTACTTTCAAACATTCTGTATTTGACTGGGGTTATTATTCATTTTATGTGTAGATTGCTTAAGGCTCTTGGTGCTCCAAAAAATGCAAGGATCTTTTGGGCTGGGGGGAATCCATTGGGCGGGAAAGAAGCCCTGCTTCCATTAACTAAAGAGTTTCCTCATTTCTACAACAAGGAAGACCTTGCATTGCCTGGGGAGCTCGAGCCATTTGCAAATAAAGCCTCCATTATGGCTGCCATTGATTATATAGTTTCTGAGAACAGTGATGTATTCATGCCTTCTCATGGTGGCAATATGGGCCATGCAATCCAGGTACTGCTACCATCATTGCCATTAATTTCAAACAAATTCCCTACTAATTCTGCCTTTTTCTTTTCCTTTAGTCACTGTATAGGCTATGTATTAATCTCTCTCTCTCTCTCTCTATCTCTTTAATACAGGGACACAGGGCTTATGCAGGGCACAAAAAAACTATTATCCCAAATAAAAGACAAATGGTTCCGTATTTTCTAAATTCTTCTCTCCCTGAAGCAGAGTTCAATAGGATCATAATGGACTTGCATCGTGATTCGCTAGGGCAGCCAGAGCTCAGAACTAGCAAAGCAGGAAGGGACGTTACGAAATATCCTATCCCGGAGTGTATGCGAAACGATTCCAGTAGATATTCGACCTTGTGATAATCCTGCAATCTTGCATTTAGATCACATCATCTGCAGAAGTATCAGGTACAAGACGCCGACAAGTGCACTTGACACAGAGGCCTGTTAAAAGATCAAAAGTTTTGGAATTTCAGCAATATGGCTTCTTAAAAATCCACTATTTTGGGACAGCAGCAGTTTTGGAGGTGGTTACACTGTGAGTACACTTGCATTATTATCTTCGGGTAAAATACTCGTGTATGTATGTATGTATGAATGCATGTGCTGAAGTTCAGTAGCATTTTGTTTAACAATAACATAATGTGGCTTCCACATTTCATTCTTTAGGGTTGTGGGAGGTCAGGGATTAAGGCAAGTAGGGATAAATTATTTTGTATATATATATATATATATATATATATATATATATATATATATATATATATATATATATATATATATATATATATATACTTACATACGAGTTTCATTCAATTCATTCTTTATACCCATGTACCACGAAACTGTAAATGAGTTTATACATATATATAAGGGGTATTTCTATAAAGATTTTTGATCTTAAGCTCCTTCCTCCTGTTTGAATTTTACAAGTGCATTTTCATGGTGTCATTTTATGCTATTTTAATGTGTAAAGAGTTTACTTAACCCTGTGTTGTTAATTCTAAGTTGCTTTGTGGAAGCTTTGAGTACGAATCGTTAAGGAAAGAAGTGTCGTAGAACAGTTTAGGAATTCAGGTTAGATGTTTTGTCCCAGAGGTGGTGAATCTGGCATCAATTTTGGGGCTTATTTTGTTGAGCATGAATAACTTATCCACCAGAATCCTGATGTATACAATCACTGGTACAAGCTGCAGATATTCAGAAAGGAAGGCCTAAATAAAGCATGATCTTGGTTGATTATCAGACCTAAGATCTGATGCTAAGTTTGGATTAAATTAATGGAATTGGTGAAAGAATGTAATAGAAAAGGGAATAATTCATTCCATTCCTGACTGGAATGAGTCATTCCATACCCTCTCTCAAGAAATAAAATTTACAAATTTGGGAGGAATGAGAATAGTTCATTCCATTCCAACGGAACAACCAAACACTAATTTTTTCATTCAATAATAATGAATTATTCCGTTCTCACCTTTATTCTTGCAATCGAAACAATACTCTCTGTTCTCACCAAAAGGATCGTCTTTTTATCGATGGGCAATACAAAATGATCTCAAGTTTGCCAGTATAACTACATGACAACTTAATGCACTCTTGCCTCTTGAAATTGAACAACTGATCCACCTGAATCCTGATGTCTACAATCACTGATAAGCAGTAGAAGAAACAGAAAACGATACTAGTTCAAAACTAGCATCCAACTGTCTTGAACCAAGATTAAAAGGCTGTTTGTTTAAAGACTAAATACATCTGAATGGCTGAATCGGTCAGCCATTAAGTGCGTTTGTTTTGGAAAAAAAATCGTCTTAATGACTGAATCGATCAGATGATTGAGCTGAATAACTAAGTCAGATTTTTTTGGCTAAATGGCTGAATAAGTAACTGAATAAAAAAAAATAAATATTAACTATTATATTAAGTAATATTAAATAAATTTACAATTACTTTGAATTTTTTCAGAAGGGTAAAATAATAAAATTATATCATTCAAATGTTTCAAACATGTTAATTATCAAACAACTTTTTTCATTCACATTCAGATTCAAATTCAGTCAATTTTTATCAAACAACCCCCTAACAGTACTCATAACATCTTTGGGGAAAAAAACCATTCAAATGTTAATTTGATCTTTACGTGCCACATACAACCATACTTTTACAAAAAGACCTCTTGCTCATCTGATGAAAAAGAATTTAAATGAATAAATTACCCGAACAAACTTGCACCCCCAAAAGTTATTGAGAGTACTCATGATGTTCCGATTGCTGATTGATAATTCCATTTCAAAAATTCAGCAGACTTAAATGGATTGGGGAGATATCTCGTCTGTTATACCATATAATAGCCGGACACTCTCTTCAGACCCCTATTGATGTGTGTTTTGTTCAGGAGAAACAGCGAAGCCATGTCTAAAATGGATGCACTGACAACTGGGGAGTCCAAAGAACCAATAACTATCCATGGGCAGCATATGGTCCTTGTGCATCTCGTATCTATTTGGCTTCCACCAAAGTGGATGCATCTTTAGAGGAATGTGGCCACAATGGTGAAAGCGCAACGACCTTACCAATGATTATCAGCGTTGGAGATATTAACTGGGCTGATGTAATATTGTCAGCCAGATCCTTGATTTCTGCAAATACCTAAACGATTGCAGATAAGAGTAATTAGCAGTTGGCAACAATAAGTGGGAAGTCAAAATGCACAAATATGCAGAAAAATATAGTCGCGAACGGGGTATTTGGAATTGGCGTACAATATGTATTATGGTTTTAAATTTATTTCCTTCATAGCTAAAAATTAACATCCTTTGTGAGGATAGCCCCTTAAATGCAGAATATGTATTTGAAGATTCAGAGCCTAAACCTTAGCTTCACTTTCACCCCAATCTTTATACCAAGCAGACTTAAAAGGATTTTGGACCATGGTTTTCGATTGAATTATGTAGAAGACTAGATCTCAATTATTCATCTTTTCATAATCTTGGATATCATCTCAGCACAATTGTTTTATATAGTTTGCATCATGAATCCTTAGGATATACCGGTACTACTAATAGAAGGATCAAGGAAGCAAAACAACCCTTCATCACAAGAATTCTCTGATTCACTTAGTCCCAATTATGATTCTTAGTGTTATCACTATTATTTAAGAAAGTTATAACTGTAGCCTCCATATTATCATTCTACAAGATATATTTAATACAGACACTATAGTGACAATTTGTTTCCAGATGGTGTGCATGTGTAGGGATAGTTATCATGGTTCCCCCAAGAACCATCCCTGACATAGCCACGTAGGCGATACTAGCATTGTTCCGCAAAATAAATTTACACAGAAATCCCAATTATTAACTGTTTCAACTACAGGGATATTTTGGTAAAACACCTAAAGGAAGATAAACTGTGAAATAACCGGTGTTTAAGCCTTTTTTGGAACATTATTATTATTTAAACAAATTATTATATCCTCATCTAAGATGATGTGATAAGGAATTATTTTACTATATTTCTGTATATTCATCTTAAGAAACAATGCTAAACACCATTATACTGGGGGTGGTTAGCAAACCACATAAATGTTTTCTCCTTTTCCCTATTAGATGGTTTCTGATGAGCAGTCATATTTACATTAGATGATAAAAACAAACCAGAACATTAGAGTGAGGATTAATTTCACTTACTATTCGTTGCTGAGGTGTTGTCCCACGTTCAACTGCAGCAGCTGGCGTATCAGGTGGAAGACCATGCTGTATCAATTTCTGAACAAGAGAAGGGAGAGTAGATAAGCCCATATAAACAACCAGGGTTGAATCCGGGTCAGCTGCATTCTCTGCCACAAATAGAGGGTCAGCTCCCCCTTTCCTTGAGTGGCCTGTCAGAAATCTAACACTATTCGCGACACCACGATGAGTCAAGGGAATGCCCAACTCGGCTGCTATTCCAGAGGCAGCAGTTATTCCTGCAAAGCAATGACCGTATTAATAATTCAAAATTCACTTCAAAACTTCAAAGGTGATGCAATCCGCGAGAAGTTAAAGTAGAAAACTAGAAATCTGTATCGAGATTTGTTTTGAACTAGTTGATTTGAAGGAAGGAGAACCTTTCTTTTAGTGTGCCATTTAGCCAATTTTCTGTTTTATGTATCAAGATATGCTTTCAGGTCATTTAATAAGGCTTTCTTTGATTTATACAAGATTAACTAGTCAATGACTTTAGTATAATAGAATTTTGGAAATTTCGGAGGTCATAAAAAGTTGGGATATCCTAGAAGCTTATGTTATGTGTTAGCCATATAAACAATTATTCAAATAACTTCAGCTCTTCTAGGGTTATGTGGTGCAACCTAAATCTGTACAAAATGTAGGTGGAATCTTATATGTAAACCTAATTTAATGCCCTATTCTCTTTTCTCTATATACTTGTATGCATGCAAACAAGTCAATTCTTCAGTTCTTATAAACCTTGTTCCCAAGCCAGGACCATTTGTACTGCAATTGATAAACTATGATGCACCAAAAGAAACTCATACTATCACAGGTCTCAGAACAAGCATTGAGCCTTCTCTTTCCTAGACTAAAAGCCTCAATGATTGGCCTTCTTCCTTCCTACATCTTATACAAATCCTAAAAGCCAAAAATAGTAGACAATCAGCTGCAGAAGACCCTTTAAGGATGCCATTGTCAAAACCAAGTCTAGTGTCGTAGCTTATTGGACAATGCTTCCCACAGTCGTATTAAGTTCAAACTAACATCCTAAGTCTAGTGTCATAGCTTATTGGACAATGCTTCCCAGGGTTGTAATAAGTTCAAAATAACATCCTAATTAGGACTTACATATAGTCATTGAAGTTCTTATTATAGCCAATAAACACAAGATTTGACCAGCCGGCTATAAAATGACTCGTGGTAGACTGATAGTATTACCATCGGTCCATAGGGATGTTTAGAACTGGTCTCTCATTGCAAATAAAAATGAAGTTCAGAAAGTTCTAGTGTTGAATCTTCTTCAGTCTATCCACACAATGATTTGTATGCACAGAAAGGTATTCAACTATCTTAGTTTAATTTACTATTATCATCTCTTCAATAAACCTAAGGACTGTTCCATTGAGAGTAAGCTTGAAGTTAGTTTCTTCTTTCGTGTTACATTTTAATTCTTCTAATATTTTGGAAAGATTGGAGGGAATTTCAGCAGTACATAAAAGAGAAGTCCTCAAGGTCCTGCGAAAATGCTGTACCCATATTTCCTCCAAAGTCCAAAGTGGATATTATGCAGCTTAAATTTCTCTTTTACCTAATCTTTTTTGAAACAACCACTTTTGAATTTTAGGCGGTACCATTTGGGTGGACTTCATTTTAGGAGAGTAAATTGTAAGGTTGACAACTTTCTTCCACAAAATTGCAACTAAATATGCTTATCCCATACAATCATGCCTTTTCCTATTGTCCTAGTTTCCCCATTTGCATATTAATATTTAAGATAATTTAATAATTTATGGACTTCATAAAATAACATAATTCCAGTTTCTGTAAATGGACAATATAGCTAGAACTATGATGGGTCAAACACCTTAAACATCAGCCTTCTAGCTCGCTAAAAATGTGAGATATCTAGCACATATAATGATAAAGTGAATGGAAGAAAAAAATTAGAGCTTAAAGTTTCATTGTAAATAGTCAGGCATGAATGCCATTATACCTGGAATAACTTTTACTTGAATGCCTTGTTGTTGCAAAAAATCCATCTCCTCTCCACCCCTTCCAAATACCTAGAACCCAAAATATAAACCACAAACTAGTCAAATCAATGAAAGTACTGTTAAACATTTATCACTACACAATTCCAAATAGAAACTCACCAGTGGATCTCCCCCTTTGAGCCTCACTACTGTAGCCCCAACTTCAGCAAAACATAATAGCAACTCATGAATCTCCTCCTGCTAAGAAGTAAGAACGCAACTATGAATTTGCCTTTCCAGAAAGCCAAAAATAGTCAATCCAGAAATGTAGAAAAATGAATGAAACCTAACAAAATACATTTTTAATTATATTTCATCATATTGCCCGAAATACACAAAGACATGTTCCCAACTGATCAAAATGCACTTCATTTGTTTCATATAAACTGATTCACAATTCACAGAATTTTCTTTCCTTTTTTTTCTTCAATTTCCAAATCCACCAATCAAAAGGCAAAATGACACGGCTAATACTCACCAAAATCCCAAACAAGAAATTCTTTTGAATATAACCCAATTAATATAACATAAAATAAAACAAGAATCAAAACCCACAGCACCAAATTCATCAAATTTACAATCATTCCTAAAACCCAGCTCAAATCAAACAAATCCTAAAACCCCAAATCAATAAATGTTGAATATCCCAATTCCCAATAAGACGATTCATATATACAAATAAGAAAACTAACCTGTGTGCGGCTATGGTACCCAGCAGTTTTCCCAACATAGAGAAGCCTAGCATCAGAACCCACGAAATCCAACACATCATTTGACACCAATCTATCATACAACAAGAGATCAGCACTCTGAATCACTCTCATAGCCTTGACTGTCAACAGCTCTGGATCCCCTGGCCCTGTTCCCACCAAATAAACATTCCCAGGCTTTCTCTCTCCTCCGCCGCCACCACCAGACCCACCATTCTCTCTCTTCTCCCTCAACACCTGAAGCATTTTCTTGAGCTCCGGGAGCTGAAGGGCTATGTCATAATCCCTGATTGAGTTGGAATCAGGTGGAACTGGGCAGAAAGAAACCTGTTCCAAATGGTCTTTGTATATCCAATTGTCCCTTTTGTACCGCTCAATCGAGTGTTTTTCAGTGAAGGGTGAGGTTGAAGATGATGCAAAACTCAAGCAACAAACAGGATTAATGTTTGAGGAATTGGGTTTTCTCAATTGAGTTGTAGAAGCTGAAGAACAGGAAGAAGAAAGAGAAGGAAGTCTACTCACAAGAGCCATTATTATTCCAATTAATACAGAAATGAACTGGTAGGAATTTGGATTCAGCAGTTTATATACACACAATTGTGCGTGTTTGTGATTTTAGGAAACACAAGTTGAGCTTTGGAGGGGATGAGAAGGCAAATATAGCTTTTGGGGTATCTAGAGGGACAGTTGCTTTTTGGGACCTTTACTGGCGTTTTTAAAGGGAGTTTTTATATCCTATGTGCAAACCATGGTATATGTTGAAAATAATCAAAATTCAATGAACTTAGACAAATTGTTTTTTGATGTTTTAATTTATTCTTTGTCTCTAAATTAAACCTCCTTGGCACACATTATGCGTATACAATTAAAAAGGGAAAATGATGTATATTATTCTCCCATCCCTAACACTCTTTTTCTAATTTTTAAAATTGGCAGAAAAAAAAAAAAGAAATGGACGGAAAAGAAAAGTTTTCTTTCGAATTTCTATGTTTCTGAGTTTTTTAATAAACGGAAAAGAAAAAAATGAATAGAAAACTTGGGCACTTTTCCTATCAAAGTTTTTCGTCCAAAATTAGCCTGATTTGGACGGAAAAGAATTTGAATAAGTAATATTTTTATAATTCTCATATTATCCTCAACTTTCAATATAATAAATTTTAAATAATAACCCATGTCCCCAATTTATTTTTAATAATACAGATTATGTTTGATGACTTTTGGGTATGGTATGACAATGACTTTGTAGAAGTAGTTTTTGTTTAACATTTATTTGGATATTTGTATTTGATTATGGAATTTTTTTTCTTTGATTAAATTTATATTGCATATGTTTATTCATGGTTCAATGGTTATAATTAATAGAATGGTAAATGTGTAAAAGTGATATTTTTCTTTTCTTTTCACTGGAACTCAAAAACGCAAGAAAATAATTTTTTTAAATTTTTTATTCTTTTCTATTTAAAACTCAAAAACAATACAAAGGAAAACTTCAAGTTTTCTATTCTTTTTTTTTTCTGTTCTAATTTAAGTTTTTTATTCTTTTCTTTTCCGTCCAAAACTCAGAAACAGAGTGTAAAAGGATAACCGAAGATACAAATATTTTTGTCCTAAAAAAGATAAGATAACGTATATAAATTGAAGGAGAACTTGGTAATTTAGTGGGTTCCATTAGTATAAAAAAATTAAAGTACTCATTATTTTATATAATTTTATGGGGCCACTAAAGATAAATTTGGATATATTTTACTCTCTTACCTCTATTTTTATTTTTCTTATTGTGTGTAAATTATATTTTACTCATCCTTTTGAGGACGGAAGGAGTACAATTTAAGTTTCTATTTTGTTGTTGTCAATTAGATAGATAAGTATTGGATAATACTATGTGTACCAACTGTATACAAAAAGTTATGCACCAAGAGTATCACTTATGTAATTCTTATTAATAAAAATGTGTAAACCATTTAATTGTATGTTTCACTCCCTATTTTTTTTTCTCTTTTTTATATTGCGTGCGAACAATTTTTTATGTATAATTGGTGTCCATAGTATTACTCATAATAAGTATTAAAGATAACTCTTTTAAATAAACATGTAATATGGTAGACTATTTTTATATGTTACTCACAATTATAATTCGCCTTGAAAGTCAAATAATAATCTAGAAGAGGGGTTGAATAGATTATTACAAATTAAAAATTATCTTAGGTCTTTTTGAATTTTTAGATAATTAATTTGCAATGTTAGAAATTAATATGCAAGACAGTAAAAATTCAATCACACAATGCACATAGATTTGTCTGGTTCACAACATACATACCGAGTATGTTGATACGTCCAATCTCAAACTCCTCTCCAGGACTTGAGAGATCTTATTACTTCTTGTAATAAAAACCTTCAACATGCGGAGAAGCCTTTACAAAATTTTATTGACAAACTTCCAACTATTCTTAACTAATCTATCTTGTACTGCAAGCTCCCGGCTCCCTCCTCAAGTTTAGTTGTATTTCTTTTGAGTTCAGTTCTATTCTATGATCTGGTCTTGAAACAACAAACTCCTCCTCACCTCATAAATTCACTAGAAACCCAACTCCCAACTGACCTCTCTAAGACTCTGATCTTGGTTGAAGAATTACTCGTCTTTCTCACAGATACTTAAAATAAACTAACTCTACTCTTTTTCCTTTTACAAAAAATTTAATAGATATATGTTTCTAAAATAAGCAGATAGCAATTATAGATCAAATAATTATATGAAAGTTCAATAACTTTTATATGTGTGAAATGTGCTTCTGATGTAAATATATGCTCGGTTAGAAAAGTTTATATAACTTTTATACTTGTGTAAGTATGCTTCTTTATTCAAATAGATCAATTTTAATTTTGCTCAAAAATTACTTTCATTTAAGCAAATATAAAGTTTAATGCAATTTTATAAAAAATTATTTATTCTTTATTATAACGAATGTGTTTTTATGGATTAAACAAATTATAACTTTAATTTCATATGTTATCTAACAAGTATTCTATGAATTAATTTATGTTCAAATACTTGTGATCAACAATATAATAAATAAATCAGTTAGACAGTAATTATCAAGTATAATGATTGAATCAGTTAAACAATACTTGATATAACAAATATATTTGTTTAACTCAAATAATATATATTAATATTTTTATCTATTATGTGAATAATTATAAATAAGTCCACTTAGGACTTTGAGATCTTGTACGGTCAATTCCCTCACTTTAGAGAAATATCTCCGCAGTCTCGGTGTCTAAGGTACTGACTAAATTTATAGTTTCACAATTAATATTCATATAAATATTTTTGATAGATCACTTATATTTTTAAATCTAGTTCGGATGATTCACTCTATCAGGAGAATATCTCAGGGTTGTTTTGAACTATCAAGTATTGATCTACTTTATGATATTTATATAAATAATACCAATAAAAGGCCATTTAATTAGGACTTTGAGATCTTGTACGTCTAATTCTCTCACTTAAGAGGAATATCTTCGCAGTCTCGATGTCTAAGTACTGACTTTTTATTTGATAAATAGATGAAATATATATATATATATATAATAGTGTATAACACTTTATATTCGTATATCTATAAATCTAAATAAGCAATATATAATTTAAATAAATCAAATCAAATAACTTATCTCAAATACTTAAACTAATTTTCTCTTCTCAAATGATTAGAACTTTGATAAGAAGAGAGAGAAAGCTTCTTAGAGAGAGAGAGAGAGTATGTAGGCAAGGAGAGTAAGATTTTCTTTTCAAGTGAATTGACAAAACAAAATGAATGAAAGTATCTCCTATTTATAGATTTTTGAGATTGAGGACAGAAAGATAATTTCAAAATTTATTTTGAAAATCAATGGCTAAGATTGTTTGAATTTAAATTTAATGGTCCGAATGAGGCAAAGAGGAAGTTCACGCGGATTGCTTAACAACAGAGTCCTCCTCCGATTTTAGCCCATCAGAAATACTAGCTACCTTTTGCATTAAATGATAATATCATCATTTTCAGCACATGAAGGAAATAAAGAGTGTGACGCCCCCAGAATAGGTCCAGTCAACCCAACCCATTCTAAGTCGCCAAATACATGGTACAGAATTCAAATACAAACTTTATATTATACGGTCGTGCAAAATACGACCACACAACTGTGAGTGTCAATACAAATATGTAGAAAATATTAAGATTCAAACTAAGTCCTCATTACAATTATTATCACACTATTTATCAGAAATAGTGAGGACTACTACTGCTCTAACTCGGACCATCACTCTGTCCCCCGACTAGTTCCTGCGACATTCTCATTTCCTGAAGAGGACAACAAATGAAAAGGGTGAGCTCAACTAGCTCAGTAAAGAATATTATGACTAAGATAATGGAAAATAAATTATCATTAGCCTTCAATAAATCAGATAAAATATAATGGACAACCAATCTTAGATCAATATTCGCAGCGAAAATAACAATTCATTAGAAGAGTTAAGTAGAGAATGAAGTCTACTATCTTCTATGATTTAAAAGTCCATCATTAATATTTTATCCCTGTAACATCAATCAATATACATCTCGAATCAATATTCATCTTTGCACTACAGGCCAAAGATATTCATTTGTATCATCAGTGGTCATGTTCATCTAAACACCTGTCATCTTTGCACTACGGCCAAAGATATTCATCAGGAAATCATTCATCTTTGCTCTACAGGCCAAAGATATTCAGTTATATCACCACTTAGAACTGAGGATGATGAAAAATCATATAAATAACGAATCTAGTGAAATAAAGGAATATTAAGGATTCGTATTTTAGTTTATCAAAATTCAAGAATATTCCATAATAATACTTTGTGGAGCAAAATTCAAGAATCAAGCTCAAAACTTAGATCCATTTAAAGATATGAACCTTAACAAGCAATTTGGACAAATAGAAGAAAATTTTATTTTTTCGTGAATAGTGCCGTATACGTGAATAGTGCTGTATACGTGAATAGTAACCCCGACGGAAAAAGTAAGAATTTCATAATAAAATCTATGCCAATATTTTGGTATAATGATATTGAAAAGAATAACATCATTTATGAAAGAAAATAACACCCCTTACCTCAAAAGAACAGTACTTCTGGCTGGAATATCGGATATAATACCGAAGGAAACTTGCACTGAATACTAATACTCAAAGTATTGAAATACTCACAAAAATACGCTCGATATTATAGAGAGAGAAAACTTCTGATTCTGGTGTGATTTTCAATTCTAACCTAAGCACCCTATTTATAGGAAAAGCTTAGGATGCCAAAGGAGACTAAAATAATAAAATATTATTATTTTTTTAAATTTCCTCCGCCGCCGGCTGCTGCCCAAAATCAAAATTTTCAACAAAAGTGGGGCCCACCTTTTTATTAAAAAAATATTTATTTTCTGAAACTTCAATAATTCATAATAGATAGCCCCTTTGTCAGAAAAATACAAATTCTATGTCCTTCCATAGAAAATTTAATTCTCTACAACTTTGTAGAAGAAAGTTTTTCCAAATTCCAAACATAAATTATCCGAAATCCATAAACAGATGATTATCCACACCCAAAATATTGATAAAAACTCATCAGCGCTAATTCCTTCTTTTATATCCACAAAATAAATATTTTCTTATCATATAAATCAATAATTAATTATTCACAAATAATATTACAGAACTACAATATTGACAACCAGGTCGTTCCCAGGAAAGAGGGGGCCTTCCGATAAGGACTTCTCCTTATTGGCGCGTAATTAAATAACCCCTCCTAGACAGAACTTCCTTAGACATTGTCAATAATGCTATCTAATAATATTATTCAAATAATATGAATTATTGAGTTGCTAATGTGAAATACTGTGCAATGACAATTATTGAATCAATAATACAAACTATCAACTGTAGCTATTATTGAATCAATCATATAAAATAGCAACGTAGCAATTATTGAGTCAATAAAATATCAATGTAATAATTATTGAGTCAATAATATAAAATATCAACGTAGTAATTATTGAGTCAATAATATAAAATATTGAACAGTAATTACTGTAACAATTATTGAGTAATGGCTTCTCACGTAAGAATCAATAATTAGAATTACTGTGCAATACCGTGTGCTACTGTGCAACACCGTGTATCACTGTATTTTAACCACCGGGTATTTCAACAGTACTAACGGTAACAACTACGCCGTTATTTTGTAAAAAAGTTATTTCTGTCGCTTTCTATATCCGACAGTTATTCCGTTGTGGGGGCCCACAAATAGCTGCGCCGTCGTACGAATATTCTCCGACAACAAGAATATTCCACGACCAAATGAATATTCCCCGACAATAAGAATATTTTATAACCACTTGTTCATTTTAAAAATATTTGCACATTTCACCCATAACTTTCATATTTATCAAAATAACACCTTACTGTTTCGAAATAATATATAAAGAAAATTAAATCTTTATTCATAAAAGTTGGGGGTCTTACAACCTCCCCTCCTTATGAAATTTCGTCCTCGAAATTGACGTACGTACCTGGTATGTCGAAAAGGTGAGGATACCTCGCTTTCATTTCCGATTCCAACTCCCAGGTCATTTCCTCAATAGCCTGGTTTCTCCACAAAACTTTAACTTGAGGTATAATTTTCGAGCGTAGGACATGCTCCTTCCTATCCAAGATCTTGACAGGTACCTCCTCGTATATTAAATCTCCAGCTATCTCGTCTGGTTCTAACTCAATAATGCGGTTTGAATACTTCACATATTTACGTAACACGGATATATGAAACACGTTATGAACACGAGACATGTTTGGAGGTAAAGCGAGTCTATAGGCCACATTTCCTATTCGGTCAAGAATCTCAAATGGACCAATGAATCGTGGGTTGAGCTTTCCTCTCTTGCCAAACCTCGTAACTCCTTTCCACGGAGCAACACGTAATAACACATGGTCTCCAACATTAAATTCCACGTTCTTTCGATGAAGATCCGCATAACTCTTTTGTCGATCTTGTGCTGTTTGTATACGTTGTCGGAT
Source organism: Panax stipuleanatus (assembly GCA_020205555.1). Classification (NCBI taxonomy): domain Eukaryota; kingdom Viridiplantae; phylum Streptophyta; class Magnoliopsida; order Apiales; family Araliaceae; genus Panax; species Panax stipuleanatus. The sequence continues at coordinate 129,671,893 of CM035120.1, read as the reverse complement.
TATTTGGATCTTTTCTGTAGTCATACATACTAACTCTGGTCCCAACAATGTCGTTTCACCCATCTCGTTCCAACATACTGGAGAGCGACACTTTCTCCCATACAATGCCTCGAATGGAGCCACGCCTATACTTGCCTGATAACTGTTGTTGTAGGAGAATTCCACCAATGGTAAATACTTATCCCAACTCCCTTTGAAGTCTAGAACACAAAGTCTCAATAGATCTTCAAGAGTTTGAATAGTCCTTTCCGATTGTCCGTTTGTTTGAGGATGATAAGCCGAACTGAATCGTAAATTCGTGCCCATAGCTTTCTGCAAACTGATCCAAAATTGTGAAGTAAATCTGGGATCACGATCCGAAACTATGGATACTGGCATGCCATGCAATCTCACAATCTCATTCACGTACATATGAGCAAGACGTTCAAGGGAATAGTTCTCTCGTATCGGTAAGAAATGAGCAGACTTGGTTAACCTATCAACAATAACCCAAATTGCATCTATGCCTTGAGAAACCTTAGGAAGACCCGTAACGAAATCCATTGTAATGTGTTCCCACTTCCATTCCGGAATCTCCTGTGGTTGCAATGGACCCTTCGGCACTTGATGCTCCGCCTTTACACGTTGACAAGTTAAACATCTCGAGATGAACTCCGCGATCTCTCTCTTCATATTGCTCCACCAAAATGTATGTCGAAGATTACGATACATTTTAGTACTCCCAGGATGGATCGCAAACGGTGTGTTGTGTGCCTCCATCATGATTCTATACTTCAAGTCGGAATCGTTAGGAACACAAAGTCTGGAGTTGACTCGAAGTATTCCCTCTTCATCGATTCTTGCTTCTGGGATGGCACCTTCTTGTACCTTCTTCTTCATCTTCATCAGCTCCGCATCCGTAGCTTGAGCAGCTTTAACTTTATCAATCAAAGCTGGTTCTACGCGTATACTTGACATCATTGCACTTGTTCCCACATATGATCTTCTACTCAACGCGTCAGCTACCACGTTCGCTTTTCCAGGATGGTATTGGATGGTATGATCGTAATCTTTCAACAGCTCAAGCCAACGTCGTTGCCGCATGTTGAGTTCCTTCTGAGTGAAGAAATATTTAAGGCTCTTATGATCCGTATAAATCTCCACTTTCTCTCCGTACAAGTAATGTCTCCAGATCTTCAACGCGAAAACGACAGCTGCCAACTCTAGATCATGAGTAGGATAATTTCTCTCATATTCTTTGAGTTGTCGCGAGGCATAGGCTATGACTTTCCCATGTTGCATGAGAACACATCCTAACCCTTTGCCCGAAGCATCGCTGTAGATAACAAATCCATCCGAACCAGATGGTATTGTCAGAACAGGTGCCGAGATAAGTCTTCTCTTGAGCTCTTGGAAGCTCTTCTCACATTCCTCGCTCCAAACGAATTTTGTATCTTTCCGAGTCAACTGAGTTAATGGAGTAGCGATTCGAGAAAATCCCTCTACGAACCTCCGATAATAATCAGCTAAGCCTAGAAAGCTTCGTACTTCGGTCACCGACTTAGGTTGCTCCCAGCTTTGTATTGCTTCAATCTTCGCCGGGTCAACAGATACTCCACGTTTCGATACCACGTGCCCAAGAAATGCTACTTCCTCAAGCCAGAACTCGCATTTCTTCAGCTTGGCATATAGCTTGTTCTCATGAAGCTTTTGAAGTACCAACTTCAAATGGTGTTCATGATCTTCACGGCTTTTAGAATAGATGAGGATGTCATCAATAAAGACAACAACGAATTGATCCAAATACTCCTTAAATACACGGTTCATCATATCCATGAAAGCAGCAGGAGCATTAGTCAATCCAAAAGACATGACTAAGAACTTATAATGCCCGTACCGTGTTCTGAAAGCAGTCTTTGGAATATCCTCAGTTTTAATCTTCAGCTGATGATATCCAGAACGAAGATCGATCTTTGAAAAGAACTGTGCTCCTTGCAACTGGTCGAACAGGTCATCAATACGAGGTAACGGATACCTATTCTTGATGGTGACATGGTTCAACTCCCGATAGTTAATACAAAGTCGCATACTCCCGTCTTTCTTCTTTACGAATAAAACAGGAGCACCCCAAGGAGACGTACTAGGACGAATAAAACCGATGTCTAACAACTCTTGTAATTGGACCTTTAACTCCTGAAGTTCAATAGGAGCCATTCGATATGGGGTTTTAGAAATGGGCTTTGTACTGGGCTCAAGGTCAATAAAGAATTCAACTTCACGTTCTGGGGGTAGACCGGGAAGTTCTTCGGGAAATACATCAGGAAACTCATTAACTACGGAAATATCATTCAAATCTGATGTATTCTGGTTTAGATCAGTGACATGAGCTAAGAAAGCTTGACATCCGTTTTTCAATAAACGAATAGCTTTATGACTTGAAATGATATTGACTGATTTTAGTGGTTTGGTGATTTGGATTCGTACAACAGGTTGATTAGGAATATGAAAACTAACAACCTTACGAAAACAATCGATTCTGGCATGGTAATTGGTTAACCAATCAATTCCTAAAATCACGTCAAATGCAAGTATTTTCAAAGATATAAGATCAACAGGTAAGGTAAGGGTACCAATCTGAATCAAGCAAGATTTATAAACTGTAGATGTAACAAAGGTTTCTCCCAACGGAGTTTCAACAAATAAGTCAAAGTCTAATTTATCAGAAGTCAAGTTCAAACGTTGAGCACAAGCAGGTGAAATAAAAGAATGGGTAGCACCGGTATCTAACAAGGTGTAAACTTCGCAAGAGTTTATGATCAGCTTACCCGTAATCACCTCGTGTGGATTCCTCGCGTTTTGGGCTGTCACGACAAACGCTCTTCCAGGAATCACCGACTTTGACTTGTCTGCAACCGCCTTTGGAATCACCACCCCCGCTGAACTTGGTTTCGTAACAGGACAATCTCGAGCTATATGTCCTTCCTTTCCACAGTTATAACATGCTTTGAATTATTGTGGACAGTTTGGGCTGATGTGTCCCTCTTTCCCGCACTTATAGCATACGACCGGTGGTCGTTCTCCTCCCCTCAAAACAGTTGATGCTGGTGCTGATGTTGACATCTTCGCGTTCTCATTGTTATACCTTCTCTTTTTGAAATCTCCTCCCGATTCGCTTCTTCTACTATCATGGCCACGATTACCATCGGAGTGGTTACCGCTTCTGTCATACTTTCCTCCTCGCTGGTTGTCATTGTTCCGATGACTACTGCCACCGGTACGACCTTGGTTGTGGTCCCTCGGTTGAACATAATCATTATCTCGTTCTAATAACTGGGCCCTGTTTACTACATCCGAATATAAAGAAAATTTATGAGAAATGAGGTATTGACGTATTTTGGGTTTCAAACCTCTTAGAAACATCCGCGTCATACGTTCCTCATTCTCCACCAAATGAGGTGCAAACCTGGACAGCTCCGCGAACTTAGCCTCGTACTGGGATACCGTCATGTTGTTTTGCTCGAGTCTGATAAACTCTACTTCCTTCATATGATGAATACTTTCAGGAAAGTACTTGTCATTAAATAGTTTTTGGAACGCTTCCCAAGACATCTTGAGTGCGGCAGGCTGGGTACGCTTCACGGATTCCCACCAGTAATCTGCCTCTCCACGGAACATAAACGTGGCGAATGGAACCTTCTGTTCCTCCGTACATCCCAAGACATCAAATATCTTGTTAATTTGTTTAATCCACGTCTCCGCCTTGATCGGATCTGGCTTTCCCAGAAACTCTGGTGGTCCCAATTCTTTGAACTGCTTGGCAGTAACAATTCGCGAGTTGTTATTATCTCCACCTGTATGTTGCACACGAGTCTCCCTCGTCTGGTTTTGCATGAACTGCAGAAAACTTCTAAACATCTCATCGTTTATCGTCTGACCAGCGTTGTTTTCAGGATGAACATTACTTTCTTGTTGCACGTTCTCCTGGTTAGTGATTAAAGGTGTCTCCACGGTCTGATTCACTTCGTTGTTAACGTTCTCAGCTGCCATTCTCAAATACTGCCATAAAACAAGGGTTAAGTAAACAAATAAACATATCACATACTAATCCTATGCTCCGACTGACCAATTAAATACCACATAAGCTTAGGTAGGACACACTAGCGAAGGATTTACTCGTCTCTCCCCTCCTAGTTCTATTCCCTGATCTCCGCCAGAGATCATATCCCTAAGCTCTGATACCAACTGTGACGCCCCCAGAATAGGTCCAGTCAACCCAACCCATTCTGAGTCGCCAAATACATGGTACATAATTCAAATACAAACTTTATATCATACGGTCGTGCAAAATACGATCACACAACTGTGAGTGTCAATACAAATATGTAAAAAATATTAAGATTCAAACTAAGTTCTCATTACAATTATTATCACACTATTTATCAGAAATAGTGAGGACTACTACTGCTCTAACTCGGACCATCACTCTGTCCCCCGACTAGTTCCTGCGACATTCTCATTTCCTGAAGAGGACAACAGATGAAAAGAGTGAACTCAACTAGCTCAGTAAAGAATATTATGACTAAGATAATGGAAAATAAATTATCGTTAGCCTTCAATAAATCAGATAAAATATAATAGACAACCAATCTTAGATCAATATTCGCAGCGAAAATAACAATTCATTAGAAGAGTTAAGTAGAGAATGAAGTCTCCTATCTTCTATGATTTAAAAGTCCATAATCAATATTTTATCCCTGTAACATCAATCAATATACATCTCGAATCAATATTCATTTTTGCACTACAGGCCAAAGATATTCATTTGTATCATCAGTGGTCATGTTCATCTTAACACCTGTCATCTTTGCACTACGGCCAAAGATATTCATCAGGTAATCATTCATCTTTGCTCTACAGGCCAAAGATATTCAGTTATATCACCAATTAGAACTGAGGATGATGAAAAATCATATAAATAACGAATCCAGTGAAATAAAGGAATATTAAGGATTCGTATTTTAGTTTATCAAAGTTCAAGAATATTCCATAATAATACTTTGTGAAACAAAATTCAAGAATCAAGCTCAAAACTTAGATCCATTCAAAGATATGAACCTTAACAAGCAATTTGGACAAATAGAAGAAAATTTTATTTTCCCGTGAATAGTGCCGTATACGTGAATAGTGCTGTATACGTGAATAGTAATTTCGACGGAAAAAGTAAGAATTTCATAATAAAATCCATGCCAATATTTTGGTATAATGATATTGAAAAGAATAACATCATTTATGAAAGAAAATAACATCCCTTACCTCAAAAGAACAGTACTTCTGGCTGGAATATCGGATATAATACCGAAGAAAATTTGCACTGAATACTAATACTCAAAGTATTGAAATACTCACAAAAATACGCTCGATATTATAGAGAGAGAAAACTTCTGATTCTGGTGTGATTTTCAATTCTAACCTAAGCACCCTATTTATAGGAAAATCTTAGGATGCCAAAGGAGACTAAAATAATAAAATAATATTATTTTTTTAAATTTCCTCCACCGCCGGCTGCTCCCCAAAATCAGAATTTTCAACAAAAGTGGGGCCCACCTTTTTATTAAAAAAATATTTATTTTCTGAAACTTCAATAATTCATAATAGATAGCCCCTTTGTCAGAAAAATACAAATTCTATGTCCTTTCATAGGAAATTTAATTCTCTACAACTTTGTAGAATGAAGTTTTTCCAAATTCCAAACATAAATTATCCGAAATTCATAAACAGATGATTATCCACACCCAAAATATTGATAAAAACTCATCAGCGCTAATTCCTTCTTTTATATTCACAAAATAAATATTTCCTTATCATATAAATTAATAATTAATTATTCACAAATAATATTACAGAACTACAATATTGACAACCAGGTCGTTCCCAGGAAAGAGGGGGCCTTCCGATAAGGACTTCTCCTTATTGGCGCGCAATTAAATAACCCCTCCTAGACAGAACTTCCTTAGACATTGTCAATAATGCTATCTAATAATATTATTCAAATAATATGAATTATGGAGTTGCTAATGTGAAACACTGTGCAATGACAATTATTGAATTAATAATACAAACTATCAACTGTAGCCATTATTGAATCAATCATATAAAATAGCAACGTAGCAATTATTGAGTCAATAAAATATCAATGTAACAATTATTGAGTCAATAATATAAAATATCAACGCAGTAATTATTGAGTCAATAATATAAAATATTGAACAGTAATTACTGTAACAATTATTGAGTAATGGCTTCTCACGTAAGAATCAATAATTAGAATTACTGTGCAATACTGTGTGCTACTGTGCAACACCGTGTATCACTGTATTTTAACCACCGGGTATTTCAACAGTACTAACGGTAACAACTACGCCGTTATTTTGTAAAAAAGTTATTTCTGTCGCTTTCTATATCCGACAGTTATTCCATTGTGGGGGCCCACAATAGCTGCGCCGTCGTACGAATATTCTCCGACAACAAGAATATTCCATGACCAAATGAATATTCTCCGACAACAAGAATATTTTATAACCACTTGCTTATTTTAAAAATATTTGCACATTTCACCCATAACTTTCATATTTATCAAAACAACACCTTACTGTTCGAAATAATATATAAAGAAAATTAAATCTTTATTCATAAAAGTTGGGGGTCTTACAAATAGATTTGTCCCAAAATAGTTGTCTCATTTTAAAACTTTCAGCATTAGCACAATTCGGGTCAAAGGCTATATGCCTTCATTTAATGTCCTTGTACATACATAATTATTTACATATATATATATATATATATACACACACACACACACACATACACATACGAGTATACATATAAATTATGCATGCTATTTTAAAAACATTTTGCCCCCTTTTTGTAAAAGTGATTTTTGGAAAATAATTGGAGATCTCCTTGTATTAAGAAATATTATTATCTGAACTAATTTATTCAACACTTGATATTTAATTTATCAAGGTTCATAAAATTAATTCAATATAATTTAGAAAATATTTTAGGTCAAAAAATAAGATAGTTAAAATAATTAAAACATAAATCCTATGGAAAGAATTTAATCCTTTTAATTAGTTTATTTACTAATTATTGCTATCATCAAAATAAACTAAATGTTGGAGACCTATCAATCTCCCTCTTTTTGACGATGACAATTATATAAAAATATTTTCTATCTAGGACTCCCCCTTAATTTATTAAGCTCCCCCTCTGTAGGGTTTTTCGGCACATAAACGCAGCGGAAATTAAAAATTTTCGAAACCCTAAATCAGGATCCATGCGAAAACATATTAATTCAGAGGTTAAGATATGTTTTACCGATTATTCAAGCCTGAAATGAGACGATGGAGATTCTGGAACTGCTTCGAATCCTCAACGAATCCAACGGAACTGCGCCTCTACGGTATCCACACGAACGTCCCGCGAATCGTCACACGATCTGCAGCAAGGAAAGCTGCGGTACTAGCCGCCAAGGATCTGAACTTTTTGAAATTTTTCTCTCTAGTCTCTCTCTAAGAGCGGCTAGGGTTTTGATATCGAATAATACCTTAGACGGCTGATATATCATATATATAGCAGTTAAAGGAATTAACCAAAACCTAATCCAATTAGAAATATAAAATCCGAATTTATATATATATATATTATATCTTAATTAAGTCTTACTTAATTAATATATATATATATATATATATATATATATATACAAATTATCCTATTAATTTAAATTCATAATTTAAATACTATCAATCATATTGATATATTTAAATCCATACAATTTAAATTAATTCCCTTTTAATTACGTTCTAAGTGTGTGACCCTATAGGTTATTATTATGTTGGCAATAATTTTAAAATCATATTATAAAATTATAAACAGTGAGCGGCATCTAGTAATGCATCACTGCTACCCAAATAATAATAAGATCGGTGATTCGATACAACCTTTTCGTGACCAATGTTTCAATGTAATTTAATCCTTTTAACCTTGACATCCTAGATTAAACTCGAGGCATGGAATGTGTCATCCTCTTCATAATTTAATCTGAGTTTTCTTGATCGATGAGTAGACTATATGAAACAAATCACTATTTGAGCATGGCCATGCATTTCATAGTCCTACTCAATCAAGAGGCCTATGGATATCACCCCTAATATATTGGAGGGTTAAATTCCATCTAGATCACTCATATTCCTTACACGATTCATGATGTACCCAATAATCACCTTTATCGTCCATCTATTAAAGGTGGCCTTTGATGATATCAAAGTACATAAATTCTCGTGTAGTAATATAGTGATTTCAGGTCGGAGGATCATTACATCATTGTCACTATGAGAATTACTTATGACACTTTGCATAATGCTCCACGTAGAATTCTCATGGTGGGTCTGCCCAGTACATTGTTCTCTAACATGTACCTATGCATTGACTTAATATCTCATATATTTATGACCAATGAGATTTGGCCATCAGTCAATCCACATACTAGTCTCAATGTATCATTGTTGTCCCATTAACAATGACACTCGACTAGGGACATTTAAGAGTAATGATACTAATTGTAACTATATGATCTCATGTTCAAGTCACATACTTGAAGCCATATAATTTGTATCACTATTCTAAGGAATTTTATTATGTTAACATTTATATAACGCAGTAAATAAAACCATAATAAAATAAAATCATTTATTCAATCAAATATAATATCAAAAATGTTTAAGCAATTACATCAAAGAATTAGCCTCTAGGGCATAAACTCTAACAGTCTCCCACTTGCACTAGAGCCAATCACTCATGTATCTAATACCCATGGAACTAGTGTGACTTTCGTACTTATGCTGCGACAAAGCTTTGGTCAGTGGATCTGCAACATTATCATCTGTTGGCACTCTGCTTATATGTACATCTCCTCTATCAATGATTTCACGGATGAGATGGTACCGCCTAAGTATATGCTTGGATCGTTGGTGAGATCTGGGTTCCTTAGCCTGTGTAATGGCTCCATTATTATCACAGTATAGCTCAACCGGATCAACAATGGTTGGAACAACACCAAGTTCAGTGACGAACTTTTTAATCCATACAGCCTCTTTGGCCGCACTAGAAGCAGCAATATACTCAGCCTCTGTTGTAGAATCGGCTACTGTCTCTTGCTTCGAACTTTTCCAGCTAACAGCACCACCATTAAGGCAAAACACAAAACCTGACTGAGACTTATAGTCATCTGTGTCAGTCTGGAAACTAGAATCTGTGTAACCCTTTACTGTCAGTTCGTCTTCACCTCCATATACCAAGAATGAATCCTTAGTCCTTTTAAGGTACTTGAGGATATTCTTGACTGCTGTCCAGTGACCTTCACCTGGATTCGACTGGTATCTGCTCGTCATGCTCAAAGCATACGAGACATCCGGACGAGTACATATCATTGCATACATGATAGATCCAATTGCCGAAGCATAAGGGATCTTTCTCATACGCTCCTCATCATCATGTGATTTAGGACATTGGGCCTTAGAGATCTTAACACCATGAGACATGGGTAAGTGTCCTCTTTTTGCCTCTTGCATGCTGAACCGTTTCAGCACTTTATCAATATATGTACTTTGACTTAGGCCATGCATTTTTCTTGATCTATCTCGATAGATCTTGATACCTAAAATGTAGGTTGCATCGCCCAAATCTTTCATGGAGAAACATTTCCTAACCTTGTTTTTACAGCCTGTAAGGAAGGAATGTCATTCCCAATAATTAATATGTCGTCAACATATAATACCAAGAATATAATGTGACTCCCACTAACCTTTTTATATACACAAGGTTCATCTTCATTTTTTATAAAGCCAAACTCTTTGACTGCTTCATCAAATCGAAGATTCCAACTCCGAGAGGCTTGCTTCAATCCATAAATGGATCGCTGCAGCTTACATACCTTTCCAGCATCCTTTGGATTGGCAAAACCCTCAGGTTGTGTCATATACACATCCTCAAAGAGATTTACGTTAAGGAAAGCAGTTTTGACATCCATCTGCCAGATTTCGTAATCATAAAAGGCTGCAATAGCAAGTAAGATTCTGATGGATTTAACCATTGCCACTGGAGAGAAGGTTTCATCATAGTCAACACCTTGAACTTGTTTGAAACCTTTTGCTACCAGTCGACCTTTATAGGTTTATACATTACCATCCATGTCGGTTTTCTTCTTGAAAACCCACTTGCACCCGATTGGTTTTACCCCTTCGGGTGGATCAACCAAAGTCCATACTTGGTTAGTATACATGGAGTCCATCTCAGATTTCATGCCTTCAAGCCATCTCTCAGAATCTGGTCCATTCATAGCTTCTTGGTAGGAAGCAGGTTCATCATGATCTATGAGCATCACATCACCGTTTTGAGTCACAAGAAATCCATAATATCTCTCGGGCTCTTGGCGTGTCCTACCAGATCTATGAATGCCTCGTGTAATTTGAGCAGGTTCACTTTCCACAATATCTTGTGGTTCCTGCTCATGTTCCAACTCAGGTTCAATGATATTTTGTGATTCTCGAACTTCTTCGAGTTCTACTTTCCTCCCACTGTTTCCTTTAGAGACAATTCTCTTTCTAGAAAAATACCAGTTCGAGCAACAAATACTTTGTTCTCAGAAGGTTTGTAGAAATAATACCCTTTTGTTTCCTTTGGGTATCCCACAAAATTACATTTGTCAGATTTGGGTCCGAGCTTGTCAGAAGCCAGACGTTTTACAAACGCCTCGCAACCCCAAATCTTCATGAACGACATACTAGGACGTTTCCCAGTCCACATCTCATATGGTGTCTTATGAACCGTCTTTGTAGGAACACGGTTAAGTGTGAATGCAGCTGTCTCTAGGGCATGACCCCAGAAGCTTATTGGAAGATCTGCATGACTCATCATCGATCGTACCATGTCCAACAAGGTGCGATTCCTCCTCTCAGACACACCATTCCATTGTGGTGTTCCACGTGGAGTGAGCTGTGATATAATACCACACTCCTTTAGAAGGTCATCAAAGTCTTGGCTTAAGTATTCACCTCCTCGATCGGATCGAAGGGCTTTTATGCTTTTGCCAAATTGGTTTTGAACTTCATTCTTGAATTCCTTGAACTTTTCAAAGGATTCGGATTTGTGTCTCATAAGATACACATATCCATATCTACTGAAGTCGTCAGTAAATGTAATGAAGTAATAAAACCCACCTCTTGCTAACGAACTCATGGGTCCGCATACATCACTATGTGTAAGTCCCAATACATCGCTAGCCCGTTCACTGTGTCCAGTGAAAGGGGCTTTAGTCATCTTGCCTAATAAACAAGACTAGCATGTCTCATATGATTCAAAATCAAATGAATCCAAAAACCCATCTTTATGGAGTTTGGATATGCGTTTCTCATTTATATGGCCTAAACGACAGTGCCAAAGATATGTCGGATTTGAATCATTTGATTTAAATCGTTTTGTATTTATGTTATAGATAGGCATTTCTAAATTAAGAATATAAAGACCATTAAACAATTGTGCAACACCATAACATATTTCATTTAAGTAAAATGAACAACTGTTGTTCTTTATTAAAAATGAAAAACCTTTCTTGTCCAAACAAGAAACAGAAATAATGTTTTTGCTCATAGCAGGCACATAATAACAATCCTCTAATTCTAATACTAGCCCAGTGGGCAAAAATAAATGATAAGTTCCTACGGCTAGTGCAGCAACTTTTGCTCCATTCCCAACTCGTAGGTCAACCTCGCCTTTCGCCAAAGTCCTACTCCTTCGGAGTTCCTGCACATTAACACAAATGTGAGAACCACATCCAGTATCCAATACCCATGATGTAGAAGTGGACAAATTGACTTCTATAACATATATACCTGAATCAGAAGTCATACTTCCTTTCTTTTTCTTCAGTTCTTCCAAATAAGTATGACAATTCCTCTTCCAGTGTCCAGATTTTCCACAGAAGTGACAATCACCTTCTTTAGCCACCCCACCTTTAGGTTTTAAAGCCTGTTTGGTTTTGGGATTGGGTTTGGCAGATTTAGATCCTATCTTCTTCTTGCCTTTCCCCATTCCCTTAGCATTCCCCTTTTGCACCATCATTATGGGAGCGGGTCCTGCCTTTTTCATGTTGTTCTCGGCAGTTCTTAACATGCTCAACAACTCAGTAAGTGGTTTCTCAATTTCATTCATGAGGTAATTCATAACAAATTGAGAGTAGCTACTGCTCAAAGATTGCAAAACAAGATCAGTTTGGGCTTCCGGAGTAATCGGAAAACCCAACCTACCAAGGTACTCAATATACCCAATCATTTTCAGCACATGTGGACCAACTGGATCACGTTCACCCATCTTGCAGTGATACAACGCCTTGCTTGTATCATACCTCTCCTGTCGAGCATGCCCTTCGAACAATTTCTTGAGATGCTCGATCATCTCATAAGCATCCATTAACTCATGTTGCTTCTGAAGCTCAGAGTTCATAGTTGCTAGCATGAGACAACTCACGTCCAGAGCATCATCTTGATGCTTCTTGTAAGCATTATGCTCTACACGTGGTGCAGTGTTAGCTGGTGCTGCAGGAATGGGCCCATCAAGGATATATAGCTTGCGCTCCTGTTTGAGGACAATCCTCAAGTTCCTATGCCAGTCTAGGAAATTAACTCCACTCAGCTTTTCCTTCTCAAGGACTGATCGTAGTGAAAGACTATTTGTGTTGTTGTTTGCCATTGATATCTACAATTTATAAGTGCAAAAATAATAAGTCAAATTGCAGAATTTTGATATTATGTAATTGATAATAGTACATTCAAAATATACCTCCCACTATTTTATTCAAATTAATAGCCCTCACCATTAATTCGGAAAGCATTTTTCAATTAAATCTTTCTAGTGAGCTAAGATCCATATTTCATTATGCCTTAAGTTAGCTTTGGCTATTCTCTCAAAACATAATTATTTAGGTAGACAACCCTTTGTCAATTATATCATATATAACTCTTAGATAGTTTGGTGACCAACATTTGTTTCTAGTCCATCTAATGGTACCTACCAAACTTTATGCCTCTAAGTCCACAATCCTATTGTGATAACTTAGTTAAGTCTGGCCCAATGATTTTAACAGTTTGGATATCACAATTATCCTATCGCATCTTACCAAGATAAATGGGGTACTTTACTTTGGCAAACCTACATCCATCGGTCAAGGTCTTGATGAGTGTTATTCATTGGAAGGCATCTGATTTAGACTTAATAATTTTATGAGGGATTTTAATAATTAATTTAGATCTCACCAATTTTAATCTTATTAAACATGCACATTATTTATCATATCATATCGTATACAAGCATAAATAAAGTGCAAAATTAAATGTGTCACAGTTATGGCCCCAACCCTATGCCAATCTTTTCAAGCTAATGAAAAGATTGAAGGTCAGTCTAAGGTGGTAAAAGGTCTTCAAAAAAGTAGCTTCCTTGGACCTTCCTCATGCATGTGTCTCCTCTCCATCATCATCTTGTCATCTTGATAGGTTACAATTGTACATTACATGACATAAAGAAACCTCGAGTTACATTCGAGGGGATTTAGATGAGAAGAGAATATTACATCAGAATTTATAGAAAGGCACGACATGCAAGCCGTATTTCAAAACCAAAACCACTAACCTATGGGTCAAAAGGGCCATAATTGTGCACCATATCACAATAAGCACATGACACAATTTATATAATTAAAGAAAACTATATACAAAATATTGGGGTCACGACCATCGTGCGCTACGACGGGGGGGTCCAAGGGGGGGCTCCCCCTGGCGGTGGTCCGACTGACCGATCAGCCGGCGGGTGGTCTCGCTGCCGGTCAGCGAGCGGGGCCGGGGGCAGCGCCCTGGGAAAATTTTTTTGAACTACGATCTGTATTGTAGAATTTTTCATACAAATCTCTGAAACAATTCCAGAATCTAACACACTCATACTAACAATACACCCAGAACATATCATATATGTCCAGTTTCGATTAATCATATTAATCGAATCTTCATGTTTCTAATCCAATTAGAACAGAAGTTGAATTGTTATTCCACCTTCTAGGATACAATTATCAGAACATCATATACATGCATATATATTACAGATTTCCAGAATACGCATACATGCAGAATATCATATATTCAATTTCAGATCGGTAAACATGCATCATCATATATCATATATAACGAATACAATTAAAACACGTAATATGAATTAATCATTTCGTAAGTAGCTCTGATACCACTGTAGGGTTTTTCGGCACATAAACGCAGCGAAAATTAAAAATTTTCGAAACCCTAAAACAGGATCCATGCGAAAACATATTAATTCAGAGGTTAAGATATGTTTTACCGATTATTCAAGCCTGAAATGAGACGATGGAGATTCTAGAACTGCTTCGAATCCTCAACGCAATCCAACGGAACTGCGCCTCTACGGTATCCACACGAACGTCCCGCGAATCGTCACACGATCTGCAGCAAGGAAAGCTGCGGTACTAGCCGCCAAGGATCTGGACTTTTTGAAATTTTTCTCTCTAGTCTCTCTCTAAGAGCGGCTAGGGTTTTGATATCGAATAATACCTTACACGGCTGATATATCATATATATAGCAGTTAAAGGAATTAAACCAAAACCTAATCCAATTAGAAATATAAAATCCGAATTTATATATATATATATATTATATCTTAATTAAGTCTTACTTAATTAATATACATATATATATATATATACAAATTATCCTATTAATTTAAATTCATAATTTAAATACTATCAATCATATTGATATATTTAAATCCATACAATTTAAATTAATTCCCTTTTAATTACGTTCTAAGTGTGTGACCCTATAGGTTATTATTATGTTGGCAATAATTTTAAATCATATTATAAAATTATAAACAGTGAGCGGCATCTAGTAATGCATCACTGCTACCCAAATAATAATAAGATCGGTGATTCGATACGACCTTTTCGTGACCAATGTTTCAATGTAATTTAATCCTTTTAACCTTGACATCCTAGATTAAACTCGAGGCATGGAATGTGTCATCCTCTTCATAATTTAATCTGAGTTTTCTTGATCGATGAGTAGACTATATGAAACAAATCACTATTTGAGCATGGCCATGCATTTCATAGTCCTACTCAATCAAGAGGCCTATGGATATCACCCCTAATATATTGGAGGGTTAAATTCCATCTAGATCACTCATATTCCTCACACGATTCATGATGTACCCAATAATCACCTTTATCGTCCATCTATTAAAGGTGGCATTTGATGATATCAAAGTACATAAATTCTCGTGTAGTAATATAGTGATTTCAGGTCGGAGGATCATTACATCATTGTCACTATGAGAATTACTTATGACACTTTGCATAATGCTCCCCGTAGAATTCTCATGGTGGGTCTGCCCAGGACATTGTTCTCTAACATGTACCTATGCATTGACTCAATATCTCATATATTTATGACCAATGAGATTTGGCCATCAGTCAATCCACATACTAGTCTCAATGTATCATTGTTGTCCCATTAACAATGACACTCGACTAGGGACATTTAAGAGTAATGATACTAATTGTAACTATATGATCTCATGTTCAAGTCACATACTTGAAGCCATATAATTTGTATCACTATTCTAAGGACTTTTATTATGTTAACATTTATATAACGCAGTAAATAAAACCATAATAAAATAAAATCATTTATTCAATCAAATATAATATCAAAAATATTTAAGCAATTACATCAAAGAATTAGCCTCTAGGGCAATAAACTCTAACACCCTCACATTAAGAATATTTCAAAATTATTTTCACACTTTTGAAGTATTTATCACAGCAGTGATATAACAGTTTATAACAAACATTTCATGGCAGTTGTAGATATATATATGATAGTGACACACATCATCAGTATATTTATATTGTCCTGTCTTTTAAAAGTATAATTTATTTTCAAATATCAGCAGTAATCTAAATTGTTATATATCAACAGTTATATATATTATATCAGTAGTATAATATTTTCTATATTATATCAGTAGTATAATATTTTTCATCTCCACCTTTGTCATAATAAAAAATGATTGGGAAAAAGAGAATTATAACCTGCAAAAAAAAATGTTTAGTTTATGGTTGCTGCAAAGAAAAAGTTAGTAACAACCATATCATATAAAACTTGCATTTGATGAGTCTGTTGAAAAAGTCTATAAGCCTAAAGCTCTATACCTGAAAGATTTATTCCTAAAAAATTAACTAGTGATTTTTTGGACCAACCCATTAAAGTAAACATGATCCAAGAGTTCTCTATGACCCAAGAGATAATTGAAAATAGACGCTTGATTGAAAAAGATCCAATAATTACTTTTTTCTTAAATCACCTTGACCAAAATTGGAATGAATCTGAATATTAGATAAGGTCAATGAGCTGTTGAGATCCACTACAAATAAGTTAACTAAAGTAGAACATGTATTTGAACCAACTCTTCCATTATTTGAACATTTTAGTTAAAGTTTTCTTGAGGTAAATTTTAAGCATAACTCTGATTAAAATTCTGATCACTATTTTCAATTTCATAGACCTCTTGAAAATCATGAAAAGTTCACACTCACTTACCCATTTGTATCATTCATGTATAGTCACATACTTATTAGGAATTTATGAATTCGTAGCTATGTACATTTGTTTTCATTCTCACCACATTTTCTTACAGAATAAATGTCCCGTATACAAGGTACAATTCTTTTACATCTTTGTTCTCTTTTCTTCATTTGCATACATTGAAGACAATGCATGATTTAGGTATGGGGAGTTTGTTTGTATTATTGAATTATATTTTTTTTCTTTTTTAGGAAAATAAATGAAAGAAATTAAAATTTTTGTTTGACTTTTTATGAGTTGGATTAATTCTAATAAGTGTCTATGGAGCAAACTTGTAAGACCCCCAACTTTTATGAATAAAGATTTAATTTTCTTTATATATTATTTCGAAACAATAAGGTGTTGTTTTGATAAGTATGAAAGTTATGGGTGAAATGTGCAAATATTTTTAAAATGAGCAAGTGGTTATAAAATATTCTTGTTGTCGGGGAATATTCGTTTGTCGTGGAATATTCTTGTTGTCGGAGAATATTCATACGACTGCGCAGCTATTTGTGGGCCCCCACAACGGAATAACTGTCGGATATAGAAAGCGACAGAAATAACTTTTTTACAAAATAACGGCGTAGTTGTTGCCGTAGTACTATTGAAAATACCCGGTGGTTAAAATACAGTGATACACGGTGTTGCACAATAGCACACGGTATCGCACAGTAATTCTAATTATTGATTCTTACGTGAGAAGCCATTACTCAATAATTATTATAGTAATTACTGTTCAATATTTTATATTATTGACTCAATAATTACTACGTTGATATTTTATATTATTGACTTAATAATTGTTACATTGATATTTTATTGACTCAATAATTGCTACGTTGCTATTTTATATGATTGATTCAATAATGGCTACAGTTGATAGTTTGTATTATGATTCAATAATTGTCATTGCACAGTGTTTCACATTAGCAACTAATAATTCATATTATTTGAATAATATTATTAGATAGCATTATTGACAATGTCTAAGGAAGTTCTGTCTAGGAGGGGTTATTTAATTGCGCGCCAATAAGGAGAAGTCCTTATCGGAAGGCCCCCTCTTTCCTGGGAACGACCTGGTTGTCAATATTGTAGTTCTGTAATATTATTTGTGAATAATTAATTATTGATTTATATGATAAGGAATATTTATTTGTGGATATAAAAGAAGGAATTAGCGCTGATGAGTTTTATCAATATTTTGGGTGTGGATAATCATCTATTTATGGATTTCGGATAATTTATGTTTGGAATTTGGAAAAACTTTCCTTTTACAAAGTTGTAGAGAATTAAATTTCCTATGGAAGGACATAGAATTTGTATTTTTCTGACAAGGGGCTATCTATTTATGAATTATTGAAGTTTCAGAAAATAAATATTTTTTTAATAAAAAGGTGGGCCCCACTTTTGTTTGAAAATTCTGATTTTGGGCAGCAGCCGGCGGCAGAGGAAATTTAAAAAAATATATGATTATTTATTATTGTAGTCTCCTTGGCATCCTAAGATTTTCCTATAAATAGGGTGCTTAGGTTAGAATTGAAAATCACACCAGAATCATAAGTTTTCTCTCTCTATAATATCGAGCGTATTTTTGTGAGTATTTCAATACTTTGAGTATTAGTATTCAGTGCAAGTTACTTCGGTATTATGTCCGATATTCCAGCCAGAAGTACTGTTCTTTGAGGTAAGGGGATGTTATTTTCTTTCATAAATGATGTTACTCTTTTCAATATCATTATACCAAAATATTGGCATGGATTTTATTATGAATTCTTACTTTTTCCGTCGGGGTTACTATTCACGTATACAGCACTATTCACAGTATACGGCACTATTCACGAAAAAATAAAATTTTCTTCTATTTGTCCAAATTGCTTGTTAAGGTTCATATCTTTGAATGGATCTAAGTTTGAGCTTGATTCTTGAATTTTGCTCCACAAAGTATTATTATGGAATATTCTTGAACTTTGATAAACTAAAATACGAATCCTTAATATTCCCTTTATTTCACTGGATTCGTTATTTATATGATTTTTCATCATTCTCAGTTCTAAGTGGTGATTATAACTGAATATCTTTGGCCTGTAGAGCAAAGATGAATATTACCTGATGAATATCTTTGGCCGTAGTGCAAAGATGACAGGTGTTGAGATGAACCTGACCACTGATGATACAAATGAATATCTTTGGCCTGTAGTGCAAGATGAATATTGATTCGAGATGTATATTGATTGATGTTACAGGGATAAAATATTGATGATGGACTTTTAAATCATAGAAGATAGTAGACTTCATTCTCTACTTAACTCTTCTAATGAATTGTTATTTTTGCTGCGAATATTGATCTAAGATTGGTTGTCCATTATATTTTATCTGATTTATTGAAGGCTACGATAATTTATTTTCCATTATCTTAGTCATAATATTCTTTACTGAGCTAGTTGAGCTCACCCTTTCATTTGTTGTCCTCTTCAGGAAATGAGAATGTCGCAGGAACTAGTCGGGGGACAGAGTGATGGTCCGAGTTAGAGCAGTAGTAGTCCTCACTATTTCTGATAAATAGTGTGATAATAATTGTAATGAGGACTTAGTTTGAATCTTAATATTTTTTACATATTTGTATTGACACTCACAGTTGTGTGGTCGTATTTTGCACGACCGTATGATATAAAGTTTGATTTGAATTCTGTACCATGTATTGGCGACTCAGAATGGGTTGGGTTAACTGGACCTATTCTGGGGGCGTCACAAAACTCATGAGTAAAATTAAAATATTTAGAACTCTTAAAGCTTTGATTAGATACTAAATCTTAATTTGAAATACCATCTAGAATAAAATTGATTTCATAAGCATTTTTGCACTTCACGTTTGCACTAATTCTTAGTTGTGGGATATAAACTATGATTCGAGTAATTTAAAAAATGAAAAAAAGGAAAAAAAAATAAAAATAATGAAAAATAAAAAGAAATAAATAACTGCTTCAATGTCCATTGAACGAAATAACTAGGTATCCAAGCCTCAAGAAGCATCGATATTCACGCTAAAAGTATGATGGATAAAAACGGGTGACTAGTCTAATTTTGTGGCATTTGTTACTCGAGTTAGTAAGTCCTTAGGGGTGTCTTTACACCTAGGCCCTAAAGCCAACTGATTGGGAGTCATTTGTATAGCGCTCGCTACATGAGTAACTCTAATAAGCCTGAGGAAACGAGACATTGCACAAGTCAAGAATTTTTTTTTTAAAAAAAAATTGAAAAAAATGAAAAAAGAAAAAAAATGAGTTTTCTTGATTTTAATAGTAAAAATCCCTACTAGAGTTACATCACATACACAATGCATGCATCTCATGTAATTAATTTAATGAAAGATGGTGTCTAAAATGAAGATTGAGTATTTTTGATACGGTGAAAGTGTGATTTTGAATTTAATATTGCTTATGTATAACGCTCATGGACAGTTAGAAGTTTTCTTTCAATTTCATAACTTGTTAATCCAAAAATATTTTTAAATTTTGTGGGTATACTCACTGCAAACCCTCACGAGACACAACTCGTCCACTTAGGGTAACCTTGGAGTTTAAAGGCTTGTTGCACATGCTAAGTGCAATCGTTTCCTACGAAAATAGGGTAGTATAGTTTTATTTTATTTTTTATTTTTTTTATTTTACTCGAGGACGAGCAAAAGTTAGGTATGAGGGTATTTGTAAACATATAATTAATATATTTTAATATTTCCATAATTATTATTTTATATGCTTATTTTATTTAACTAATACATTTTTTTGTAGGAAATAACACTTATTTTTCTTGGAGCAAATAAAGGATTTATATCCAACTTTAAATATGGAAAAGGACTATTGGAGGATTATCATAGAGAGATTGAAGTCAAGAAGGAAAGAAAAGGAAAAAAGAGAACAAAATTGTCCAAGTTCAAGGAACCTATATTAGGGCACAAATTTATTTTCCCTATAAATATGTCTCTTGTTTTATAGGATGTATTAGATTAGTGTGGGCAAGAAAATCATACCTTGCTAAGGTTAGGGTTTGTGTTAGCTGAGGAGGAGAGAAATCCACGAAGAGCACGAAATTGATTGATTGATTGAAGAGGGGAGAAAACAGGTGAGCGATTACTCCAATGACACGTGGCAGAACTCCTAGAATCCGGAAACCGTGTAGGGTAGCATGGATTCCAAGAGCCTTCTTGAGGCCTTCCACTCCTAGAATCCGGAAACCTTGTTAGGGCAGTTGGGATTCCAAGAGTCTTCTTGAGTGCTTCTGATTCAGAGAGAAATGTCTGAGTCCTTCAATCATCCAATGGTCCAAGTCCTGAGTCTGAAGAGAGGTCCCCTTCCAATGGAATGGAATGGGTATTTATAGGGTTTTCTAGAAAGTGGTCATGTGCCAGGAACATGCCCTCAGGGAATTCTAGAAATACCCTTTAATCACCAGAGTAATGCCCAAATCGTCCTGTCCTTCTAGCCACCAATCCAATCCCTAATCAATTCCCAAAATGAACCGCCTCCACGAGTCTTCTGCCTCGGAACACATGGAGGCTTATCTCGAGTCTAGCCTCTTTATTTCTGGCTTTTTTGTCATTCAATTAGGTCATGTGAACCCTAATTTGTACATTGAATTAAATTAGGTCATGTGAGCCCAATTTGCACTGGTCTCACATTTGCCCTCTGTGCGAGAGTCGCGATTTTGAAGAGCGATCGTGCAAGAATATAAATACTTCAAGTTTCCAAACACTCTTTATGGCTCGATTTATAAGTCTCGAAAACAGGGTCCTAGAAGAGGGAACCCCTAGGTGGCCAAATCCTAAGGGTTAAACCCTAGGGAGGCAAGACCAGAAGGGCTCTTCTTTAGGCATATTGAGAAATCTTCTGAAATATTTTTCAAATCTTGCTCAATCTTCGTTCCTTTAATTTTTTTGGAAATTGAAACAAGATAGATTATTAAATATTATCAAATAAAATTCAACCTTGTGAACTAAATCAAATCTTATTTTATTTTTGAAAATCAAATCTTTCTTTTTGGAAATCAATCTTTTCTTTTATTTAAGAATCAAATATTATCAAATCAAATCTTTTTTATTTTGGAAAAAAATAAATCTTTTCTTTTTGAAAATCAAATATTTTCCTCTCTTTTTTTTTATTTAGAAGGAAACCAATATTTTCAAAATCTTCCCTTTTATTTGGGAAGAAAATCAAATAGTTTCCATATTAAAAAATATATTTGTTTCCATATATATTATGAATATCTCAATTTATATACATAGTAATTTATGTCAACGTTTTCTACAATTAGTAGAATATATATATTCAAAATATAAAATGTACTAAAATAAAAAGTAATAATATAATTATCTGGTTTATTCATTATTACTGCTCCCGATTGTTGAAAGATCAAAGGCCAAAAAGGAGATCATGTAATACCCGAGAATATCCTAATATTATTAATTAAATATATTAATGGGAATGAGAATTTATTTAATATAAATGATTTTGTGTTATGAGATGAATTAATTCAATTATATAAAATTGAATATTATATAATTGAGAAATTGATGGGGTTGCGATAAACTCGTTGATAGCCTTGTGTGGCACAGTGATGAGGATTATTAATGATTATTAATTAACAAATGAATATTTAAGTAAATAATTAATCTATATTAATTGTTTATTTGCTATTGTAGAATATTAATTAATTGTTGTGGAATATTACTGTGATTGATGAATAATATGTGCTTATGCAAGAAATATATAATAATAATGAGCAACGTGCCTATAATATAATAAGATTTATATATATACTGTGCGTGATAATGAGCAATGATTGTGGAAGTTAATAATTCATTAATCAATGAGGAATGGTAATTAATATTATCGTTAATTAATGAGATGAATAATTTATTTATTTGACATTATGAATAATAAAATAAATAAGTAGTATTAATTAATAAGATTATATTGTACAAGCTGCAATAATTAATAACATAAAGTATAGGAATACAACCATAGTAAATAGTGTAGAGAAACACTTATGTGTGACCATGCAAGTATATTTAAACCATATTGTATGATTGTACATGTTGAAACTATATGTTATGACTATATGATAACCATATGTGACAAACTGAGGTGTAATATTAAATGATATCTGAATATATTGTAATCATTGTTGATTAATACAATTTAATAATA